>OV656815.1:24815000-26015000 GCA_927399485.1 Calamotropha paludella | reverse complement strand
TAGAATTTCAATTATATTTTATTCTGCTGGCATATTGTCTTCCTCACTGTATTATTTTCCTATACAGCGAAGGTTGTTTCGAAGAGACTATAGCGATAAGACCGCCTTTACCCATATTATCCTTGTGCAAATAAGCAATAAAGAATCTATCTATCTATTTTCGGATCCGGATTTTAAGTCTTTGCTTATTGTTAAGTTACTTAAGTTATAAGTACACTGTGCGACCATGAAAGTTTCATTAGTGAGTCTGCAATGGATCGATTCAAATATCTATACATAATTTTGTACTTTGTAAATCATAATTAGAATAGAACCTATTCATAATTTGGGACTTCGTTAATCAGTAACTTATAATCTATCTCTTTCAAACTTTATGTAAGCTTTCTAACATTTTTTTGTGCACGTCGGCATAACCTTGATTTAAGGCGTCATGGAAATATGTCTCATAAAATTATGTGTGTGCCCATAATAAATGACGCTCTTTTTGTCTGTCTAATTAATATTTTGTAAAGTTAATTTTTCTAATGCATTTTTAATAATGCAAAAGTTTTCTTCATTTAAAAAAATCTGTCATTAAAGGGAAAAAATAGCGCTTGCTGAGTTTCTAGCGGTTTCTTTTCGGTAGTCTCTAAGGTCGAGGACTTAAGAAGCTATAGCATAATTGACTTTCAATAAATGCATTGCTCATACTGAATAACAAGCACTTTATCTTATCAACAAAAAATTCATGTTTTACCTGTAAGGGGAGACGGAACACCTTCCTAGCAGATGAAGACGAGTGATGTCACCCAACGAGCCCAGTTCATATACATCGCCACAGAGAAGACCGGAGGGTCCAGGTCCACTGCTCTCGTTGGAAGTGCTGGTGTCAGATGTTCCATATTTGCTTTCTGAGATCACTATCTCGGGCGTGGGTGGGCCGTTACGGTCTAAATAAATAAATTAAGTGTTGACATTTTATTTATTCACATTATTAAAATTTTGCATCTCATGATATTGGAAAACATTATTAATAATAATATTTCTTTCATTCCAATTAGCCTAGTCCAAAGCAAGCACTGTAAGGTTTGTGTTTTGGATACTACGGTAACGGATATACTTACAATAATACATAGATATGTAATATTGATAGACATATATATTATTCTACCATTATCTCAGAACTAAATTCAAATATTAGAATTTTTTTCTATCGTTCGTTTAGTGCAATGGTAACGATGCTGTCTTTTGCACCGGCGGTTTTGAGTTCGAGTCCCGGTAGGGCAGATGTTTGTGTGATGAATGCGAGTCATGGGTATTTATATATATTTCTATGAATATTAATTTATGTATGTCTATCTGTTACCCCAGTATCTATAACACAAGCCTTACAATGCTTACACTGGACTAGGCTGATTGGTGTGAAAGTAAGAAATATTATATTATTATATTATTGTTATAAATATTTAATTTTATCAAAATGGTATTTTTAAAGACAACCTTCGTCTAATGGCGTGCATACCGGTCTTCATGATGAAGCCACTCCGAGGTCCTGGCTTCAATCCTCGGCCTGATCAATGTAGAAATCGATTTTTTTACGTTTTTAACTTGGATACGGAATATATGATGCTGCTTAATATTATTATTCTAACGTTCTACTATTACATATGTTAAAACATGTCTTTCTCCTGCAGGGGAAGGCAGAGATCACAGATTTCAACTTCCCAAGATCCCGGCATACATCTCTAGCTTCTACAACTCTCATCAGCCTTTTCATACACGCTCGTCGGGTAAGGGTACTTTTGACCGGTCTACTACTATTATGTATTATTTTTTTAGATTGAAACTCCAACTTATAGATATGTTAGTAACTAAGTAATTATAAGTATTCTTTAATTGCATTATGTTAAGGTAAATTGCATGTCATGGCAGTATTTAATTGAGGAGGCACGATACCTAAATTCAGTAAAAAGCACATTATACTCATAAGATAAATTATTATTATAGAAAAATACTACAAAAAATCGACTCGGAACACAAGTAGATTCTCAGGCGGGAACCCGCAACCTTTGGAAATCCGGTCCAATGCTCTCCCAATTGAGCTACCGAGCCTTGTGAACACTCGTTGAAATTTTCTAGTACCTTCCCGATTTTACGCTGTAGGCCAGCGTTGTTTCATCAATGAGAGGAACATCCTCTCGTATTCGAAAGAAACATTTTTACAAATGTTTGGTCAATCGATTAAGATGAAACAGCCATTTTAGTCTTATAATTTACATTATAGTCATGTTTAAGTGTTTGACTTGTCAGTTGTCCTTAAATAAATGGAAAAAAAACGAGTGTGCTTTAGACCACACGACTGAATAAAACTTCTTAAATAATATCCATATATTTAGATATATATTAGACATACAAAACGTAACTCGCTATGTGAGAAAGAGAGAAAGAAAATGTGTTCTCGCACCTCTCTCTCTTGCCCCTACTGTAATATACGAAACGTGACTTTCTCTGTCTATCTTCATTAACTTATATCTCCCTCTCAACTTTGGACGGCCTTGCTCGATCACACTTTTCGTAACGCTCTCGTAAGGCATTCACCAGCTTACTCCCCAAGTCAAGCGTCCGTAAAAAAGTTTTACTTAAAAAAAATCCAGCATCACCCTTACCTCCAGTTTCGCCATGTGAAATACCGCTATCCACTTCGTCATCAGTTTTCGCGTATGCCTCTCTAACTTCTCCGCTGTTCCCAGTTTCTCCATCACTCGATTTGGCCGTATCCTCTCCGCTATCTTTCACGTCATATCGTGGTTCCTTACTGTTGCTATTGTCAGAGTGCGTGCTAGCATCACTGTTGCTAGAGTCAGTTGGATTGTCGCCCACATTGAAGCGGACGAGACACTGCCTGCTGTCCGCTGATGATGATTGCCTGATGTTTAAGAAAATTACGTTTTCTGTCTTAAATTGTTTTGGCCAGTTTATAAGTGTTAATATTGTGGTTTACTCTTTTTTTGTTATAAAATTTGTATACCTACTTTAAAATCGTTTCATACCAGTGAATGTTTGTAATAGGCTATTAGGTACTATTTAATTTTTAACTATATTTAGAGCTGTTTACTTTCCAAAACACTAATAAAATAAATAGTGTCACCATATATTGGTCACTTACTATCTATATATATCAAAATTCCCTGTCACAGTGTTTAACCGTGATGAACTCTGAAACTACTCAATCAACTTTAATGTTTTTTTTTCTATTTGCTGGATTTGGACTTAGGACATAGGATAGCTTTCAATTTAATTTATAATAAAAAAAATAGTATAAATAAAAAAAATCTATCCTAAAATGGAACAAATATACCAAAATGAACACTGTGACAGGGAATTTATATATATATATATATATATACACTCGAGAGCAATGAATCCGGGTCACTTAAAGAATCCTAAAAATCTCGGAAACTAAAAATGCTAGGTTAATGCAATAAATTGTATTTAATAGACAATGTAATACTCCTTAAATGAAGGTATTAAAACTTCTTAGTTATTGTAAAGTTATATCATAAAAAAATCGAATTTGAAAAAGGGCCACTTTCGAAGATGGAACTACGAAATTACAGCATTTGGTTTTGCTTTTGTTTGTAATCTGTCATTTATGTGGGTACATAAACCATGTTGATAGTGCTCTATATTCATTATTCAAGCTGAAATTATGTCGCTTACGCCTGAAGAATGCACCAGAATACTTACAATGCTGGAAACCGGCCGGAGTCAGCGCGATACAGCCAGGACTGTCGGTGTGTCGCTGTCAACAGTACAAAGAGTTCTCCGACGTTACGAAGAAACTGGTTCTAACCTACGCAGACCAGGAACGGGCAGAACCAGGTGTACCACAGCACGAGAAGACCGATACTTGGTGAACACCATGCTTCGAAATCGCTTTCTCACAGGAACTGAACTCACCAATCAGTTTCGACGCCTCGGAGGAAGTAACCCAAGTGCATGGACAGTAAGACGTCGGCTTGCTGAATCTAACTCAAAACCCCTTAGACCTGCAAACGGCCCTAAACTGGAGCGTGGGCATCGTATTTCAAGACTAAGATATGCCCAGAGCCACGTAAATTGGAGTATTGAAGATTGGTCAAAAGTTATGTTCTCCGACGAATCAAAATTTATGCTCTACAAGCACGATGGAAGACACAGAGTGTATCGAAGACCAGGGGAAAGATTCAAGCAAGCATGCATCGAAGAAAAAGTAGCCTACGGTGGTGGGTCTGTACTTGTGTGGGCCGGAATTTCTTCTGAAAGTCGCACAGAGCTGGTGATCATAGAAAACGGCTCTTTAACTAGCGTAAGATATGTGGAAGAAATCCTCAATGATCACGTTGGTCCATTTATGGTCAATTTAGGTGAGGATGCTATATTTATGCATGACAATGCCCGACCTCATACAGGTAGGATTGTGAATGACTACCTTCAAGAGATGAACATTACTCGTATGGAGTGGCCAGCGCGCAGCCCGGATATCAACCCGATCGAGCATGCTTGGGACGAGCTAGGCAGATGCGTAAAACAACGAAACCCTCCCCCAATCACGCTTCGTGAGCTCAAAATTGCTCTCACAGAGGAATGGGAGAATATTCCCCAAAATCGTATAAGGAACTTGGTGTACAGCATGCCAAACCGCGTAAACGCAGTAATGGAAGCACGAGGAGGCAATACGAAGTATTAAAATTCAAGAAAATCGTAATAAAGTTCAAACATTTCATGTTTCCTATTTTTGTTTTAAGGAGAGATCAGCAGTTTTTTTCTTTATGTAATTTTGTGTTAATAAAATGTATGGTGACTTATATTTTTTTTTACTTTCATTTAAGGAGTATTACATTGTCTATTAAATACAATTTATTGCATTAACCTATCATTTTTAGTTTCCGAGATTTTTAACATTCTTTAAGTGACCCGGATTCATTGCTCTCGAGTGTATATATACATATATATTATAGTAATATAAGTTATTTACGGGATTGCTACCATGTACCTTGTTTTTGAGTTTCCGATATTTCGGCACTGTTGCAAGTGCCATGATCACGGAGCGACTGTCGCTCCAGTGATCGCTGTGCCAGTCGCTCCGTGATCATGGCACTTGCAACAGTGCCGAAATATCGGAAACTCAAAAACAATGTACATGGTAGCAATCCCGTAAATAACTTATATTACTATAATGTTAGTGACCATGAAAGTTTAAAACAATATATATATATATATATATATATATATATATATATATATATATATATATATATATATATATAAATACTAAAATAAATTTAAATCTACTTATATGTGTAATATCAGTTTAGAATACTGTTAGTAAGTTAAATAGATCTGAAAAAAGCTATTACTATTATTAAATTAATAACTGATTTTGTCTAAAGTCGTTGCTTACCTGCTGATGCTGGAGTCTTGTGAAACGCGAGTACTTCGTTGTGCTTTAAGCCTCAGGGAACGCATCATTCGCCGCACCGCCAATATCTTCAATCGCATGTGCAACGCCGTGTTATACCATACGCACATCGCCTGCGAGGGAAAATGAGCTTTATTATGAGGGAATAAATGACGTCATTCGCATTTTAGATGTTTTTAACTCCTCCCTCGTACTTGTCACATTTTTAGAATCCCTCCTCCTGATGTGTCGTCACACAGTTCGTAATTTTCTAGTTTTTTATTTAAATATAAATTTCGCGGTTTTAGTATTTTAAATTTTAACATGTGACGTCACAAACCTTTTGACCCCCATGTACTTTGTCACACAATGTCACATTCCGGTGATACCCCCCCTTTAACGTGTGACGTAATTTATGGACGACCTCAATCACTGGACGTAAGAAAAGACAATTTCATATAAACCTTAAAACAACTAACCTTCAGTCTATTCTTGAACACATGGGTGGCAATGAGCGGGTGTTCCGCCGTCATAGCTTTGCTGGAAGGATATAACTCCACGGCGTTGTAGAAAGAATCTAGTAGGGAACTTATCTCCCTCATGGCTTTCCCTATGGCGTCCGTACAGTGGCGGCAATCGAACGATAGACATCCTGGCTGCGTGGTCTCTGAATAATACGATATTATTCATTAATGGCAATGTTTAAGTATACTTACTTAAAACAGATACTTGTCGACTTTGTTGTAATCAACGATGTAATCAAACCAGACCAAACCACTATTATTATTGTGATAACATAATAATATTGCTTTTTATGGATTATGTATGGTGACAACGTATGATTTTATTATTATTTTTATTTTATCCCATCATTAGAAATAAAAAAAAACGAAATGAAAATAAATTTATTCAGATACACTAAAAATAAGTTGTTTTGAATCGTCCAACATTTTTACCTACCACCCATTCAGGACGTCTTTTAACAGACAAGAAGAACGGGCGCAATAAATTCGTCAGCTTTAACATTTAAACTTTAACGACATTTACAATATTAAACATCGTCACTATAAATCATCTATAAAAAACAATATTATTCTATTATCACAATAAATGACGACTTTGGTGCAACGGTAGTGAGCCCGCTTGTCGCACCAACGGTCCCGGGTTTTATTCCCGGAAGGGGCAGATGTATATGTGATGAATACGTGCATTTGCACCTGAGTCACGGATAGCAATATAACTTTATATATAAAATTTCCCTGTCACAGTGTTTGACCGCGATGAACTCCGAAACTGCTCAAGCGATTCTGATGGTTAATTTTTGATATTTCTGAATTTGTTCCTACTTAGGTCATAGGATAGGTTTCGATTTAATTTATAACACAGCAACGCGTGGTCGGCTCAGCTAGTATTTCTTTTAATATTAGTTGTCTATGTATCATCAATGTATCTCTATTCTAATATCTACAACACAATACTTACAGTGCTTTGGGCTAGGCTAATTGGTGTGAAAGTAATAAATATTATTATAATTTATAAAGATATGTGTTCCCTCACCACTGTCGTTGTCGCGTACATCCTCCCCCCTTCCTGCTTCCGTAGCGAGGTCTTCCCTCGATCCCCCCTCTCCTGCGCTTTTCCGTATCGATAGTGACTCACATCGGCCTGAATTCACGAACCTGTTGAATACATACAATAATTATTATTACGGCCGCTTGGTGCAACGGTAGCGATCCTTTTTTTTCAAACAGACTGCTGCGTGGGTTGACAACGGATTTATGTGGGATCTCCTTCGTTCACCCACCCGACAACGAGGATGTCTGGTGGGTGGAGAGCATTGGACCGGATTTCCAAAGGTTGCGGGTTCGATTCCCGCCTGAGAATTCATTTGTGATCCGAGTCGATTTTTTCTTGTATTTTTCTATTATAATAATTTATCTTATATCAAATTAAAATTGCCTGAAAATTTAAATTAAATCAAGCTAAAAATATAAGAAAAAGAATTATTTACGAAATAAGAATATTAGAATTTAAATAAAAACAATCGAAATGCTGTGGATAAGGGCACACATCGGTACAATTGGAAATGAAAGAGCGGATACACTCGCCAAGGAAGCAGCCTACAAAAAGACGGCGCCAGTATATGACATGTGCCCTATCTCATATGTAAAAAGAAAAATCCGTGAAAGCTCGCTGAGTGTTTGGCAAAGAAGATACGAAGAAGCGGAAACAGCAGCAGTAACAAAAACATTCTTCCCCGATGTACGCAGCGCATATAAAATTTAAAATAAGAATATAAGATGTTCGGAATGATAGTAATGTCAAAATAATATTAAATTATTTATTACTAGCTGGTGCCCGCGACTTCGTCTGCGCAGGATTAGTATTTCGAACAATATGTTTATAAATTGTAGCCTATGTGTTATTCTGATGTATAAGCTATATTGTGGTAAAGTTTCATTCAAATCCATTCAGTAGTTTTTACGTGAAAGAGTAACAAACATCCATACATCCATACTTACAAACTTTCGCCTTTATAATAGTAGTAGGATAAGGACCACCAACAAGACACAGACTATAACATAAAAAAATACAATTTCATCCTAGAGCTAAGTGTTGTCTTCGCGACACTTAGCTCTAGGAAATCGCAAAATAAAAAAAATAATGACCAAAAGCCATTGACTCTATGGGATTTCCCATTAAAACAAAAAACGTGTGCTTTGAGAAAGATTTCATTCTAATGGAACTTTTAAATTTACTTTTTTTTTACATTTATGCTCCTCTTCAATATTTATGATGCTAGCATATCTTTATGCTTAGCGTCTGCACCAACCTAGTTTATATTAAAAAAAAACCTATATAATATTGTTATAAAAGGGATGTTGTCATTTAAGTAATTATGTAAGAAATAGTAATTATGTAAGGGCACTGACCGGTAGTTCATGATTCGCGTAAGTACAGCTGGTACTGCATTTCGCTGTGCACACAGGTGAGCGTCCTGTTGCGCGAGGGTGCGCCCCGCCACCTTCGCCTGAAGCTCCAGCCAGATCAGGTCCTTCAGCTCGTTCTGCCACACCTGCTCTTCGCGGCTGATCTGAAATAATAACAACGAAATTTAGTTTGTGTAATGAATACGATCATTTATTACCTGAGTCATGAATATTTTATACATATATATATTTTATTAATATTACACATTTATGTATCATATTTGTATATCTACACGTTACCTTAGCATCCATAACACAAGCCTTACAGTGCTTACTCTGGGCTTGGCAAATTGGTGTGAATTTAAGAAATATTATAAATATAATGACATTTATAACAGTAGGAGTAGTAGGAACTGTGCTTTCATAATAGCATATTTAAAAAATAATTTACAAATGCCATATATTTAAGATGTTTAATCTCGATATGAATAAGTATTTGTTTGACTATCCAATACCCACATGTATCCATTAAGGCTTACGCCGTATCATTGAAAACGTTATTTATATAATAATAATGGATACTAGAGTAACGGATATAGACATATATACATATTTATATATATATATATATAAATACCCATGACTCAGCTACAATTAATCGTATTCATCACACAAACATCTGCCCTTCCGGGACCTTTGGTGTTAGAGGCAGGACTAAACAATCAAAATAATACACTGCTAAAGGTTGATTAGTAGAAACCATTCATTCTTACACGCAATATAAAATAACCTCTAGAGAAAGTGCCTAGCTTTTGTTCTTGCGTGCTTAAAAAAAAATACCTTCTACTCTTAATTATTCGCCTGGGAACAATATACAGGTTAACCCCCTTTCCGGGATTCGATCCCAGGACTGTCGGTGCGAAAACTCGCCACCGTTGCACCAAACGGTCTTCAGCCAAAATCATGTACTTCATTGGAATGTAATACGTATTAAACGAACTATGTACACGCATATTATAATATCATATAAATGAATAAAATATAAACAATTTCATAAAGATTTAAAGATATACTTAATAATTAAGATAAAATTCGTATTAACATTAAGCGATAAATAAAAGCGATCTAAGTGGGCTAAAAGGGTTATTATCGTAGTCGAGTTGTAATGCGAAATTAATTGACAGCTTTCTGTGTTATCAACGTTCATATTATAATGTATAAAACAAATATAAGGTATAACGTTAGAAAAGGTATAAAACAGCTGAATTCAATCATTATAACTAGTATTAATCAGTAAGGGATTTTCACCATTCATTTTTAATTTTGGGGACCTTGATATTTCAGTGCAGTTGCGTACACCCAACTACGGGACAAGCTCTACAAAATTAATTAAAAAAGTAGACCATGAAAGTTCGTTATTACATTCACGTCAATTAGCCTAGTCCAAAGCGTGCACAGTAAGGCTATTGTTTTGGATGCAAGGGTAACGGATACACATACACACCTGAGTCTCTGTTTTCTGACAAAATATAATTAAGAGGTCTTCAGGTTACGAGTGAATAGGTTCTTCTGAACAGGCACGTCACATCTAAGATCGCACCGTCGCTTACCAACAGGCGAGATAGCAATCAGGATTGTGTAGCTTGGGACAATGTTAGGTCAAGGAATGGAAGTGAAAATGAAATGAAATGAAAGTGATATTAAAAGAATAGTGATGCAGAAGATCGAATGAATGTGGCTTTGCACGTTTTTGTGAGCAGCCAGGTGTCAAAAAAGGCTCGACTGGCTGTGCATAGAAGCGTATTGGTCCGACTCTAATGTATGGAAGTGAATCTTGGGTTTGGCAGAAGAAGCACGAATGTATCATTAATGCAGTAGTAATAAGAGCTTTAAGAATAAATAAATAAATATTTCTTACATTCACACCAATTAGCCTAGCCCAAAGTAAGCACTGTAAGGCATGTGATATGGATACTAGGTTAACGGATAGATATACATATATGATACATAGATATGTAATATTCATAGAAATATATAAAAACACCCATGACTCAGGTACAAATGCTCTTATTCATCATACAAACATTTGCCCCTTCCGGGATTTCAACCCGGGACTGTCGGTACGAAAGGCAGGATCACTACCGTTGCACCAAACGGTAGTATAACCGAACTGAATTTGATGTATAGAATAAGGAATGATGTGATAAGAGAGCGGTGTGACGTGGAAGAAGATATAGTGACAAAGATAGTAAAATGAATGCTTTGATGGTGACACATGTAGAGAGGATGGACGAAAAAGATTAACAAGACAAGTATATGAAGCAAATGTGCATGGACAAGTCGGTAACGGCAGACCAAGTGGAACTTTCAGGGACCAAATAGAGGATGTCCGGAAAAAAGGCCAGGTCAAGAGTACCCTTAACCGATGAACTTGTATGAAAAGTCCGATGAGAGTTGATGAAGCTAGAGATGTGTCAGGATCGTAGTAAATGGAAATCTGTGATCTCTGCTTGATGTATGTATGTTAGGGAAATGTACTTACAGTTCTCCTGCATCCCTTCTCAACATTGTTCCCCATGTTAATAAGCATACTGAAGGTCTTATGGAAGTTGACCCGGCTTTCCGGCAGCTCCTCGTCCGGCGTTGGCCGCTCTTCTGGTTCATCTGGAGGCCGTTCCGGTCCAGCACTCTCACGTGCCTTCAGTCTGGACGTCAGGCACATAAACCGGTTGCAAGACTCTACCTGCGAAATAATAGAAGATTGTTTGGTGCAACAATTCATTCATTATAGGATCAATCGATGACCGTTTAGTGCAGTGGTAGCGAACCTGCTTTTTGCACCGAGACGGTCTTGGGTTCGAATCCCGGAAGGGGCAGATGTTTGTGTGATGATTACGAGCATTTGTACCCGAGTCATGGATATTTATATATTTTTTAAAAGCGCATCTCTTTTTTGAAGGATAGATATTATGAATATTAGCCGCTGACCCCTACAGGAATAGTCCGTAGGACATTACACTGTAAGAGTAGCTCAAGTAAACGTCATTATAGCTCAGATTCAGATTTAGATTCTTTATTCATAAAACATAGGTAATTGGATTCTTTTGTTAATTCTAAGGTCTCACAAATTTTGAACCTTTGCTGGGCATATAAATATCAATGTCATAAAAAATTTACAACAGATTAAAAATTACAAACAAATAAAATATAGAATAGTTACAAATAATTCATAAAATAGATATTTCGATGTCAATAGCAACTCCAATATCACATGTCAACTTGATTACGATATAATAAAATTGTCAAATAAATAGCAATTACATTGGAATTAAAAAAAAAATCATTGGAATAAAGCACAGTAATTTTTTGTCATATAAAAATAGCATCAATATTTTTTTTATATATTTTTAGTTTACTTATTAATTATTATAAAAAACTACGATGACGAGTCATAAATGGTAAGTTAAAATAATTTATTTATTAAAATAAAGTTAAAATCGGTTTTCGGATGTAGGGATGTGCCAGTCTACTAAAAATCGATTATTAATGAATCGATTCTTTTCTAAGCGTGAAAAATCGATTAATAAATAATCAAGCGTTTTTTTGACAAAATAATAGTTTTTGTTAGTTTAATAGATTTTACCTCAGTTGTTAAACGAAATTAAAAAAAAAAACGCTTACTGTATAATATTAATCACAGATTGATTTGTTTAAAAATACAAAACAGAAACGACAAGTTTTAAAATAATAAATATAATGTCAAAGTTGTAGAACAATTGACATATATAAAAAAAATACAAAATAAATCCGTTGGCAATGAGTTTGGAAATATGACCTTTAGTAAGCGTTTGAACAATATTCAACTTTTAAAAAAGATAAAAAAAAACTTAGTCACGAAAAACTTTTACAAACGAATTTCGGTAAAATAGTACCTACAGTACGTTGTTTAACGCCATCTAATGAAAGTTTAATTAGGTAGATGAACTAAACTGGTTTTAAAGCGTAAAAGGGATACAAACGTAGACGTACAGATGGGCTTGTAATTATAAGAAAAAATCTATTTTAATTTGGATCTCACCAGGGTCGGCACAGCGGGCATACGCATCGCCCCTGGGAATGGCCAAGGCAATTCGGTTCTATGCTCGGATGGACTCATGCCTTGTTTAGAATCCCGCTCCCTGGATCTGTGCATCACGCTAGCTCGCTTTTTGAGGCGGTCAGTAACTGGAAAATAGAAAAAATTGGTGAGTCTTGCTCCATCAGCTTTCTTCATCCATGGGTCAAATATAACGTTGTGAGTGACCACGAGAAAAGATCTTAAACTTATAAAAACAAGGTATAGAGCACATTTGTCAAACAATATTTCAATACACTCGAAAAATTATATTTTTTACAGATTTTGCGCATAATTTATTTTACATTTAACGACATTTTTACTCCTTTACAGGAGCCGTGATAACAGGATGATTAAGGCAATGGTCGCCATATATTTTCAACCACCTTCACAATATTTTAGTCGGGCACGTTCCTGTTAATTTTTTTTGATATAAAATTGTTTAATCTTGCATTTTATTCAGTTATTAAATTCCAAAGAACTAAACATTTCAACACGTTCACAAAAGTAAAGGACTCAAATAACATAGTTTTAACATACCTAAAACTAAACGTGCACCATTAATGGCAATTAGAAGATTCAATAAAATATCGGAACATATTTAACTAGGCGATGCAGTCGCTAAGCATAAAGCTACGCTAGCACCATATATTGGAGCGGAATATAATACCTAAAAAAAATGTTTTTTTGGTTCGAGGGGAATTTTTGCGAGTTTCAAAATTCGGGCTCCGTCACCATCTGGTCCTTAACCTGTTGATTCGATTCCACACAAAAAATATTAAAATCAGTTAAGAATTCTGGAAGTTATGGCGTAACAGACATTGCGCCATTGAAGCTGATCCATGGGAGCTTCGCTCGCTCTGCTCCAACTATTGTCTCTTAATAAATTCAAAAGAGCACACCGTAAATGGCTTATTTATAATATTTTTATAAGATCGTGCATAGAGTAAAGTCTGTATGATATCCCTGTCTGTATTGTATTGTTTAATTATCTTATAAGCCAATTAATTTGCATGCTATCGTAATGGTTAAAGAGTCTTAATAATCAATATTTTATTGAGTGAGTTGTTAAAAAAATATGTAATCCGACATTTTGTGGTGGCGACCATCTTGGACCGATAGCCATCAAACATAAATAAAAACATTCTTGACTAATTCACCTTTCAAACAAAATATAAAAATCAAATTCGGTTCATCCGTTCGGGAGCTACGTTGCCACAGACAGACACACGGACAGACACGTCAAACTTATAGCACCCCGTTATTTATACGTGGGGGTTAATAAGACCATAATGTAATCCTTTTTGATGCAAATGAATGATTTGAATTAGAATATGAATTTTAAAATACTCATTTCGTTAGATCGTATAAAAAATATAATAGTATCTACAACGCCATCGACATATTTCATGAGAAAATTCCGCGAATTCACAAACTTGAGTATTTTAGTTTCATACCTAACTTTTAGTCATTTCAATTATTTTTTTAATTTATCTTTAAAACTAAATAGGGTTATTTACTATTTTAGTTCTTAAGTTAACGATGTATTATAACATGCCGTTTGTTACCTTAAATAATAATAATTCTTACACTCACACCAATTAGCCTAGCCCAAAGTAAGCACTGTAAGGCTTGTGTTATGAATATAAGACAAACGCATAGAGATACATATATGATACATAGGTATATAAAAAACACCCATGACTCAGGTTCAAGTGCTCGTATTCATTATACAAACATTTACTCTTTCCGGGATTCGAAACCAGGACCGTCGGCACGAAAGGCAGGATCGCTACCGTTGCACCAAACGGTCATCAATATTAAATATCTATGTATCTTATATGTATGTCCATCCTTTACCATAGTGCAAAGTTTAATAGAACACGAGTCAGCAAAACAAATGCATGGTCAGCAGAAAACGAGTGTTGCAATGCACAATGGGCTAATGATTCTTTTATACTAAATAGGCAGACGTTTGACCACTATCTCGTCTGATGGTAAGCGACGATGCGATTTAGGATGTGACACGCTTGTCCAGAATATATCTATTCACTCGTAACTTAAGATATTCACTCGTGACTTAAAGACCTCTTAATTGTATTTATCAGGAAATACAGACTCAGGCAAAGAGTTCCATTCCTTAGCGGTACACAATTGGAACTAAAACGCTAAGTTCGACTCTTTGGTCGTATGTTATAAATTTTAAAAATGACGTAGTACAGATATGAATGAGCGATATGAGGTTATCACCGTAACGTTAATAATTCGGATGGACCTTACCGACCTTATCATTATTGTTACTATGTTTACTATTTGCAGAGTTTCATATGATTGGATTTATTATTTTTATTTATTTAGGATAGGTTCGCTCTTGATCCCAATCAAGCCCGGGTGCTAAGACAGAATCCCCGATAGAACGAGCTAACCCAGAAGGTGCCTATTTATCCTGGCTTTGAAAATGGGCGAGTTATAAGTTCTCGAAAATGGTGGTGCGACAGGTAGGAATAGCAACCAAGAAAGGGGGGGTAGCCCGCAGTGCGAAAAAAGGAGATGGTGGTATGAGCAAATGCAGCTCTTGAGCACACTCTAAAGTACAGTCTGTAGAAGACCGACGGACAGGCAACTTTGCGGTGATGAGCTAAGGATTTGAATATTTAACAGAATCAGGCGTTACTTTCCAGAAATACATATCTATTATTAAAACAAAAATATGTAGCTTTCTTCCGCAAAATCCAAGCAAGGTGCAGCGCCCTCGATATTGCACGGTCTAACAGCTCCTAATGATGCCCCTTGTGGGGGCGAAACACGTGTAGCGTAGTTGGTGAAGGTGTCGGTGTCTGCGGTTTCTGCATTTATTTATTTCGGGCGGTGCACTTTGCTTGGATTTTGTGGAAGTAAGATATTTTTTTTTGTTTTACTTATAGATTTTAATAACTTGATTTCGATAATTTTATTTAAATAATTTGATTTATAAAAATTGATTTTAATAATTTTATTGTGATAATTTTAATTTAGAGATGTGATTTTGATAATCGATCGATTAATGCAATCAAATTGAATTAATTTGATAATTAATACTAACATAGCTTTTAGTTCCGTTGTTACTTACCATTTTAAGATTTTGTTTCTCGAATAAATTAAATTTAAAAAAATGTTTTAAGACGAACCCACTATTATAAACATAACATATTTATCTTTAACCCCTTTGCATGTTTACTGGTACAGTTTGTTCCTTTATTACATGACATCCAGAACGGTAACGAAATTGCCTTTGGCAATGACGGTCTTGGGTTCGAATCCGAAAGGAGCAGTTTATGTGATGAATACGAGCATTTGTATATATCCATAACACATACATAATAACAAAAGCCTTATAGTGCTTTCTTTGAGCTAGTCTAATTAGTGTGATTGAAACAAATATAAAAAAAATATTTATATTTATTTGATATACAAAACAATTACTAACAAAAACAAATGAAGCGTTAATGACCGCAGTAGTCAAGACTGTGTTGTAGTCATTAGCGCCCACTTCTATGATAGACATTTCTGACACTCAGAGAACATAAGAAATAACATATTATTATTTTTTATTTTACATTATTATAAATAATACATGCTTATAAATAATATTATACTATTATTTATAAGCATGATTTGATTTTCTCATAATTTCTATAGCCATTTTAAAAGGAAAAAGATTATAAAGGTTGCTGGCTGGTAACGTATAATAAAATAGGTAGTTTGCAATATAACAATTTATGCATTTTGATCGGTATGCTAATTGACTGACGACCTCCGTGTTCGAGTGGCTCGCATACCGGTTGTCAAGGTAAGACCACTTCAAAGTCCCGGGTTCGATTCCTGCCGGGTCAATGTCGAGAACGAACTTTACTTTATTAGGTGCTTTAACTATTTAACTTTGGTTCAGTACAATGTATTTTGATCTTGTTTATTATTTATTTATAATAATAATATAATATTTAATAATATTTCTTAAATTCACACCAATCAACCTAGCCCAAAGTAAGCACTGTAAGGCTGTTGTTATGGATAGTAGGTAACGGATATACATATACATTTAATACGTAAATAAATAATATCCACAGATTACTCAGATACAAATTATTCATCATACAAACATCTGCCCCTTCCGGGACTCGAACCCAGGACCGTTGGTGTTAAGGGCAGGATTGCACGAAACAATCAAAATAAGGCACTGCTAAAGGTTCATTAGCAGAAAACCATTCATTTTTACACGCGATACGAACCTCAAGAAAATGTGCCTAGCCCCGTTCTTGTGTGATTAAAATAAAAAAATTCTTCGCCCGGGAACCGAATAGCCATGTTAATCACTCAATTTCCAAAGTTAAAACTTGTAAAATTTCACTTGAACCCGTGTACTTGTAAAGCGTCGTGTTCCGTTTCACGTTATAAATATTATTTGCAAACAAATGACGATATGACCAGTTTCAATGTCACCGGAAACGAAACAGAAAATCGTACACGTTATCACCAAACCCAAACGCTATCACATCTGTTATTTACATTCAAGCAGGTAAAAGTATTAAGTGAATAAAAAAAATTCCATTCCTTTTTCAAAAATTGACATAGACAAAACAACTTATTTCTAAAACCTGGATGTGAAAAGAGATTTTAATCACTCGCTGTTTTTCTTACTTACCAGAGAGAGAGTTTATTTAGAACTAAAGTATAAAACCTCATATGTTTAAATTATAGACAAACACAGAAATAGCAACACGACACTGAAATATTAAAAACAATATACACTTTTAGTTCTTTCACTTAGCACATTACACATTCAAATAAAGCAACTTTTTTACAGTATTTGTAATTTATATATTAATATTTACGATTAGGAACGTGCCCGATTAAAATATGAAGTGTGAAGGTACTAGAAAATACATGACGACCATTACCTTAGTCAACTGGGATCACGGCTCCTATAAAGGAGTCAAACGTCAGTATTTAATGTAAAAAAAATTATGCGCAAATACCGTAAAAAAGTTGATTTATTCTAACAATATACACTACTTACACAGAAACATTTTGTACTAACAAATTATCAATCACTAATGACAGAAATGGCCCGTTCAGTTGATAAGCCGTAACGCGCTATCTAGCGCTCGATAAAAAACGCGGAATTTTGTCATTCATAATGATGGGCATAACAATTGACATTATATTTTATTGTCATTTATGTTTTTGTATAAAAAGTATGGAGAATTTAAGAACTAAATAAATGTAACGTATATTTTTTTTAATCCCAAACAAGCCATGAGGCCAAGACAAAATCCACGATGAAACGAGCTAACGCAGGTGCCTATTCAAGCTGGCCTTGAAAACGGACGGGTTACAAGTACTGGGAAATACAGACGCAGGGAGGGAGTTCCACTCCTTTGCTGTGCGCATTATGAAAGCGCAACAAAGGAAGGGTGGTAGACAGCAGTACGTTCGGATGTTTGATGGTAAAAGGGAAATGGCGGTAATGAGCACATGCAGCCCCTAAGCAAAGTACATTCTATAGATGACCGAAAGGCATAAATAAAACAACTTATTCACGGTTTTCTGCGCAAGTTTATATTTAATCCTGAAGTTTCGACTCCTTTACAGGAGCCATGATTACAGGTTGACTAAGGCAATGGTCCTCATATGTTCTAATACCTTCACATTATTTTAATCGGGCCCATTCCTAACTGTTAAAATTGAAAAAAAAAAATTTTGCATTTTATTTAGTTATTAAATTATCACTACGATACAGTGTTCACTAATGAATCTGCCGTTTAAAAAAATGTTATGTAGTAATTTTGTCTTAGTACTTAAAACATTTATTTTATAAAGGGTCTCTATTTTCAAACCGGAAATGTGTCATCGAGTCATCTCATTTTTTATGTATTTTTGTATATACAAAGAACACTAATATAAATTATTTTTTTAAACAAGAGGTACATATTTATATTAGGTGTGATATTATCTTATTATACACGGCTATCATAGAACTCAGGTCGACTGGTCGACTGATACGATATGGTAATTTACCTTATCTTTAACAAAATGTATTCTCTTTATTTACAATGTTAAAAACTCTAACATAAAGCAGTGAACAAGTAGACATACTTAAACATACATACAAAAAAACCGTTGTGTACGCAAGTAAGATGTTATGATTCTTTAGAGTAACTGAATAGAAATAACCAAAAATTTCCTTCCGTGTTCCAGTACTCTTTGTCTATGAAAAGAAACATAAATTTATAAATTATATATAAAATCAGTAAGAGGCATCAAAAGATTAATAGATTTTCTATATATCTGTATATATAATCAAGTAATGCTTCAAAAACCATTAAAATAAACTGTTTTACCAATAATAATGTAAA
Organism: Calamotropha paludella; assembly: GCA_927399485.1. Lineage (NCBI taxonomy): Eukaryota > Metazoa > Arthropoda > Insecta > Lepidoptera > Crambidae > Calamotropha > Calamotropha paludella. The sequence goes on along the minus strand of OV656815.1, from coordinate 25,996,142 downwards.
AAAAAAAATAATTTATATTATAAACAAATAAAAAGAATACATTAACCTCAAATCAATAAACGCACTTAAAAAAGTTTATAAAATAAAAACCACTTTAAATAAAATTGTTATTAAAATATTATATAAATTATTGTTAACCACAATATATAGTGGTTAAAATCACACACACACACATTCATAAATATTTGAGTAACTACTTTGAATATAGTTAACAGTTCACACGAAATAAACTTGCGCCAATTAGCGGCCAACTTCATCCTGCTGGTTTATTCCACGTCGCTTTTGCGGGCAACTTCAACCTGTTACTTTCATGTTACAGTGACGCCCGCGCATCTTAAAATGTCACTCTTATCATTATTTCATAACACGCCTAAAGGAGTATAACTTCAACAAACTCAGCCAAAAGGCAAACCATCACGCTAATGAATTTACTTAAATAGTTATGAAGCCAATATTTTATACGTTTTCGTTGAGCTGTTTCAAAATATGGTAATAATAATATAATAATATTTCTTACAATCACGCCAATTAGCCTAACTCAAAGTAACCACTGTAATGCTGGTGTTACGGATACGAGGGTAACGGACAGACATACATATATCATTCATAAATAAGTAATATTAATTACAATATATATAAATACCCATGACTCAGGTACAAATGCTCGTTCATTCATCATTCATCACACAAACATCTGCCCCTTAGGACTCGAACACAAGACTGTAGGTTGGAAAGGCAGGATCGCTACCGTTGCACCAAACGGTCATCATCAATCAAATTTACATGCCCAACTTATAAGTATATCTTATCATTAAATCTTTATTAATCTTTATAAAAACATTAAAATCCTAATATAAACTTCTAGCAACGCTGACCCCATATGTGGTTCTGAAAATACATAGGCTACTGCCATTCTCCTTTACAATATCTTTACTATTATAATAATCTGTAGGCCCTGTCTCTTTTTTTTTTTGGGCAAATTTTTTGATAAATATTAATTTAATGACGGAACGATACCAATTTTTTTTTTTTTTTAAATTTTTGCCTGTATGTATTTCTATAAGTCAAGAAAGGGTTGACCGATGGCGATGAAATTTTGTATATGGTAAGAAAACGTGATAGCACAAATGATAGGCAAGATATCATATCGGTAAAAAACCTTATAGTCCTAACTAATGTTATAATAAGAAAATGAGTTTGTTTCTTACACTTTCAAGCTTAACTACTCAATCGGTCATAATAAAATCTTGCATACACTTAGCCAGAGTTTTCAATATATTACAGCTACCCTAATTACAGCGCTTGAAGCGCTTTAAAACGGCATTGAGTTATGATATGAAAGAAACCAATCATTGATATTCGGCCGCCATGCTACATGGATTTCAAGTGGATCTGATAGCGTTGAAAGTATGTGACTAATATGTTATTATTATTATTATTAATAATAATATGTTATGTAGCTATCAACATATATAGGATATATTTCGGAGAGTGTGCAGCAGAATTGCACAGCCTTGTTCCACCGTCCCCATTTTTTCATCAGACAACCAGACTTACAAATAGGCGCCACCATTATGTGGTTGATATACCAAAGGGTCGCACTTAGTGTGTTGGTTCTAATTTTGTAATCCGTACCGTTAAGGAATGGAACTTTTTGCCAAAGTCTGTTTCCTGACAAATACAATTTAGGGGCCTTCAAGTCACGAGTGAATAGGTATCTTCTAGGCAAGCGCGTCACATCCTAAATCACATCGTCGCTTACCACCATGCGAGATAGCGGTCAAACGCTTACTTTACTTTACTTTAAAAAATTAAAAGAAAACATATCATTTTATAATTTCTTTGAAATGATAAAACGAAGCACGCGTGTATATAATTTTTTTTAATATTAAATCCTGACATATTAACTCGCAGGGGAAATCCTGATGTTTTAGTACAGTTATGCGCGTGCTTATCACTAAGCCATCTAGTTGATAATATAAAATAGTTGTAAACCTCGGTGCGCATTATTGTAAAGAAACAAATTGTGAACAGCAAAAAGCGAAATTGAAATGTAAACTTATTACACACATAAAATCATGCCTTTTTCGCAGGGGTAGGGGTAGGAGATCAGACTTCGATTTTCGACACTCCTAACAATCTCTAGCTTCTTCAACTCTAATCAGCCTTTTCATACAAGCTCGTCGGTTAAGTACGTACTTTTCACCTGGCCTTTTTTCAGGACATCTTAAAATTGTTATCAGTAATTAAATTAAATAATTTTTAAATCAAAGAAATAAATATTTTTTAATTGATTGATTTATTGATTGATCGATTAATTTTTCTTTTTTTAATAATGCACAAACATGAATATATCGAATTTCATGCAGAACTCTGACTTTTCCTATATTTTTATCTGTACTGCTAAATTGCATAGATTAAATCCTATAGAAAAATCTATTTAAGATTGTATCGCTATCGTGTGGATTCATTTTAAGACAAGCGTAATCTGTATTTTACCTTCAGTCTATCTTTCATAAGTTTATCGTTTATTCACTGTATATTATTGCAATGTTTAAGGATACTTACTTAAAACAGATACTTGTTGCCTTATTTGTAATCAATGATGTAATGAAACTATATCACTACTATTATTGTGATTACAGAATATTATTGTTTTTTTGTGGATTTGGAAAAGAAACCAGTTTAGATCGGTATGATGTAAATATTTACCATGTTTACATAGATATACCGACGTTTCATATTGCAGTCTAATAATTTCTAGCAATTTGTTACATATATATTTTTAATAAAATAAATTTTGACGGATTTTGCGCATAATTTATTTTATATTTAATGCTGAGGTTTCCGACTCCTTAACAGAAGCCGTGATCACGTGCCAGGATCTTCCAAAAGGCAAGCAAAAAACTACTGATCAGTTTGATTTGGGAACATCGTATTGATTTAAGTATATTAAATAATAAAATTGATTGTTCATCCAATGAGTTGAAAATACAGCTGTCTAACAATTAGGAACGTGTCCGATTAAAATATTGTGAAGGTAGTAGAAAATATATGACGACCATTATCTTAGTCACCCTGTGATCACGGCTCCTGTAAAGGAGTTGAAACGTCAGGATTAAATATAAAATAAATTATGCGCAAAATCCGCAAAAAAGTGTTTTTTCAAATGAGTTATGTGCGCGGAAGTGTAAGAAGTGAATATATATTTTTTTATTTGGTTTGTCTAAACTTCTTAAATGCCAGTAAAAAAACTATTTTTACTTAAAAAAAAGCATGCGTGCAATTCACACATGGTAGAAATGAAACCTTCCAAAATAATACGTACACGTATACAAAACACGGTTGTTGTGATGCCTTCTCTCAAGCTTTGTTCGACGAATGCGTACACAAACACGTATTAACACACGTTTATAATGCTTCCTATCTCAGTTTCTCCTACGTTAAATCTTATAAATTTATGTGTCTGTCTCTTTTTACTGTCGCTTTTTCGTTTCATCGACTTTCAAATTACAACGATGCTAAAGAAGTTTTTACTTCGAAAATCAGTGGGTGGTGAGGTGGGCGTTGAGCACTGTGTTAGCAATGGATAGGTACTAAAACACCGATTAACTGGGCCTTGCTTTTAATTTTTAAAATAGACATTTTCAATAGGAGTAGGAGGTTTTTTTTAATCTTTCTATGTGTTTTTTGTAGTTTTACAATTTACAGTTATATAACATTTTTATAGTATTGACTTGCATTCGGTTACTCATAATAATTCAAATTAAGCGAATAAAACACCTATTACACATTAGCACAAATATTCATATCTGCTATCCCATGGAACTGTACCGAAGTCTACCTTCTGAAGTCTTCTAGTTAAACGCAATTAAACAATTGCATTTTGTGTTAAAGGTTTTCAATAAAAATTAAAATTGAGTATTTGATAAAATCAGGCATTACGGCGATATATATAGTTTACTCTCGCAAAAAACAATTTACTTTTATTTTACTAATAATAAAAACTTTAAAAATAAATTGACGACCGTTTCGGACTACGGTAGCGATCCTGCCTTTCGCACCGACGATCCTGGGTTCGAATCTCGGTAGAGGCATTTGTACCTGAGTCATGGGTATTTATATTTCTATTAATATAACATATTTGTATCATTTATGTATGTCTATCAGTTACCCTAGTATCCATAACACAAGCCTTACAGTGCTTACTTTGGGCTAGGCTAATTGGTGTGAATAACACATATTATTATATTACTTAGCGATTCCGACTCACATTTAGACATCTTGTGATCGGTAAAGTTTTTTGTAGCGGTTTCGTATTGATACACTTATTTAGTACCTATGGCGTGGATTTTAAATTACCTTGAAATCAGTTCAAAATACATATTACAATGACTTATTCTTTCTGCCAACAACAGCGCTAACATTTCAAGGGCACATATTGGGTTGGAAAATGAAAAGCAATTTATATGCGGAAAAACACCTCATTACTTGTATTATGATTTACAAGTGTCACAATATAAATGCCAAAAAATTTTACTTTGAAACCAATAAAATAAAAATATTTTTATTAAAACACCGCTGAAACCTGGTGAAACTGTATAAATTGACGAATAAAGAAGAAGGGGAAATAAAATCACGTACTACACGATCGCCATATATTATTGCAATCCCATTTTAAATTACATGACAATTCTTGTCAATCAAAATTATGAAACATAATAAAAAGGCGTTCGCCAACATCTTCCCGAGCAAAATAAACAAACATTAAAATTCTATTATTTACATAACGGGTCTTCTGACGCCACCTCTAAGGGGTATAGCCCTTGAACTGGACGTGCCTTTGTACCAGTAGCAGTTTGTAATATGTATTACTGTCCTTGGGGCACCGTCTCTACCAGGTCGTATCTCTATTACCCTACCCAAAGGAGGGAGACTCTGTACCAGGGTCGTCTGCTTAGGTACCTCCGTCTTACCTATTTCTGCCGCAAAGCAGCAGTGCTTGCATTGCTGTGTTCCGGTTTGAAGGGTAAGATATGGCAGTGAAATTCCTGGGTACAGTGAGTTTACATCTTGTGTCACAAGTTGGCAACGTACACTGTGGTTCTTGTGGGGGTTGCAGTTTTGCTGCGAATCTCACAAGAGCCACATGTATTATAGGTGACTGTTACCATTTACCATCAGGTGGGCAGTTTGCTTGTTTGCCAACTTTCAGCAATAAAAAAAAAAAAAAAAAAAAAAAAAAAGGCCATTTAACTCGTTTTTCTGTAGTTTCAATTAACACTACGTCACCTAATTTAAGTGAACAGGGTATATCTTTACCTCTCTGAATTAAATTTGACAGGTACTTCGTCACATATCGTTTCCGAAAATCTGATCTCAATTTCTGTAAATAACGTGACCGTGCGTTCAAAAACTTGTTATCTATAGCATCGAGATCTGGTGTCACGTGAGATTGTGACAGGGGATTCAAAAAATTATCGGGTGTCAGGGGAGACAGCTCCTTACCACTGTCATCTCCTACATACGTTAGTGGACGCGCATTAAGTGTCGCTTCGCAGTCACACACAATAGTCGAAAGTTCATCATAATTAACATACGACTTACCTAACACCTTACGTAAAAGATCTTTTATGGAAAGTACCAAACGCTCCCAAAAACCACCCCACCATGGGGCCGTAGGGACATTTAAATCCATTTTATACGACCAATTGACGAATCCTGCATAATGCTATCCCAATCTAGGCTTGCGAGTAGATTTTTAGTGCCAACAAAATTAGTGCCGTTATCGGAGTAAACTACCTGTACGCGTCCGCGGCGTGCTATAAATCTGCGAAAGCACATGAGAAAAGCTTCAGTGGATAAGGATTTCGTCAATTCCAGGTGGACAGCCCTATAAACGGCGCACGTAAATAGAACCATCCAGCATCTTATCTTATCTTTAGCCGACGCGTCAAAAACCGGGCGGACTCTAGTAGTTGTACTTGAATTTTTGACAACAGCGTGGTGGCTCAGATAATGACCACTTTTATCATCAGCATGTAGCTCTTCAATGATCCCAAGCTTAAGCCAGTTTTGAAAGACCTTTTCATACTCATCATATATATCTAATCGATATAGTCTTTTAGAATTTGATAATAAACGCTTATATGCTAAATCAAAATTGGTACCTAGAGAATCCTCGTATAAAACAATATCCTTCCAGGGCAAGTTCACTTCGTACCTGCCATCCTGATTAATAGCTATAGTACTTTCAAACTTACGTAGCGTTTCGTCCTCTATTTCTTTTAAACTTTTTGTTTCAGCAGGATCTTTAATGCCTAAAAGCTCTAAGCTCCATAGATCATTGACATCGTTCACTAAAAGGTTTGTTAACGGAAAACTAGTCTCTGAAATATTTTTAACACCCTGTAAAGTCCAACCTAGTTTGGTGTGAACGGCTGTAAGTTTGTCATTTAATTGAACTAATTTACTTGTTAATAACAAACCGCAATAATCAGCGCCAATTAATAGACTTATTTCAGGAACATTATGACCGACATCTGTTAAAGAAATATTAAGAGACAGAAGTTGGTTCAATATATTACGCTCGTGTACCCTAGGCAGAAAGCCACAGATTCGCTCTTCATCTAAAACCTCCATAGCAAACTTGAAAGTATTATTTAAATCAGAGACAGTTATACTAAATATATTATGAAGTTTTCTTTTTGTTTCTAGACCTCCAAAAACTATATGCGCTAATTCCTCCTCGCTAATAGAAGATAAATTCAAACTGTGAACTAAACTACGCGTGATGTATGATCTCTGTGCGCCGCTGTCGATTAGTGCTCGAATTATTACCTCTTTGTTATTGAAAATAACTTTGACAAGTAACGTCTGTAAAAGAGTAACATGTTTCGGATGACTAACTGACAACTGACTGTCACTTTTAGGTTTTGATTCTAACTGATTTTTTCCTATTATATTTTTATCAATTTCTGTGCAGAATAAAACATTATGGCGCTTATGACATGCTACACATTTGATAAATGCTTTACACTTGAATGAATTGTGACCTAGCCTAAGACAATTTGAACAGCCTCTAACTTTTTTAATAAGTTTTTTCCTTTCATCGAGACTAAGATTGACTGCCTTAACACAATTCGCGCTCGAATGAGAATCCTTATCACACCAAACGCAATTCTCTTTTGATTTCGCATTCTTTTGATCATTTGCAACGAAACACGAAGTAGTAGGTATAACGTCTTCCTTTTCAAGAGACTTTGAATAATTACTATTAGTAGAAAACGCGTTTCGAGCTAATGTAATGCGCTGGTTGCTCTCTACTTCTTGCTTCAAAAATAATAATAAGTTGTTTAAATCGTTACCTATAAATGCCAGAGTACCTGCTCGCGTACGTTCCCATGCCTTTAAAGTTTCTGCCGACAACGCAGATTCTACCAACGGGAATAACAACAAGGCGTATTTATCGCTAGTTAGTCCCATCGTTTCTAAGGCGCGAAGCTGGGTCGTCAATTGGTCATATAATGAGCTTAGTGGCAGCTCGTATTCGTTTTTGGCCTGTGAAAGAATAAGATTGAGTAACTCACGAATATAAACCTCAACTAAAATATCTTCACGTCCAAAACGCTGCTTCAAATGCTCAATGGCCTTTGGGTAGTTTTCGCTAGATGGGGGAAAGCTATCGATTAATTCCCTAGCAGTAGTACCCTTAGGGATGGCGGCAACTAAATACTGAAACTTATCGTGATTATCTATTGCGCTATCCGTATGAATTTTTGAAAACTGCGCCCAAAACGGTATCCAGTTTTTGATGTTTCCGTCGAATTTCACCAACTCTACTTGCGGAAGCTTAAATTGACGCTTGGAACGGACTTCAGATTGATCATCTTTCATTTGTTGAGTTTTACGAATCGCATCATACTTTCTCTTCAGTAGCCTAAATTCATTTTGATACTTATCTGCATTTTCGTACTCGTCATCAAGATCCTTGTTTTGCTCTAAATACCAATCCATTATGACCTGATCAAGCACCCTCAACTGTTCGGCTTTCTGTTCGATATTTTCAAACTCCACCGAAACTTCGTCAGTTAATACGCCGTTATCTAAATTATCCAGTAGTTTTTTAAATAATTTTGTGATAATCTTACGCAAACTGGTACGATTAGCTTTTGCTTTCAAAAATGTTTTTTCATCGATTGCTTTTTCGACAGACGTCATATTGATGTGATTTTATTCTTCAAATAAAATGATTCGTCAACAATAGAAACAGCAAAATAATTTCAGCAATTTTGTTAGACGGTCGCCAGATATTAAAACACCGCTGAAACCTGGTGAAACTGTATAAATTGACGAATAAAGAAGAAGGGGAAATAAAATCACGTACTACATGATCGCCATATATTATTGCAATCCCATTTTAAATTACATGACAATTCTTGTCAATCAAAATTATGAAACATAATAAAAAGGCGTTCGCCAACAATTTTATTTTCAGACATAGTCCATGAGTAAGTAATAACAACAAATACAACAAAATTTTGAGAAGAAAACAATATATATATTTTTTGAAGATTATTGCTGGCACCGACTCCAAAAATAACTATTAGTATTAATGTAGTAAAAGCATAGAATAGACAAAAAAAATATTATTTTTAACTTTTTAGTGGTGCTTGCAATTGTGGAGTAATTTTTGGAGTCGGTTTTTTTTGTCATTTCTTTTTTATTTCTCGTTTTTAGTGCGTTATTTTGCAACTAGTTTTTTGAAGATTTTTTTTTTATTTATTATTTAGTTTGCTATAAACACCGAAATCGTTATATGTTACCTATGATATAAGAACTAAATTTTATGATATGAAAATAAAATGGGACCAATCTGAAGGTATACTCTTTCAAATAAAAAAAAAAGTTTTTTCCAAATAGGTTTATAATTGACAAAGTTATGAAGTAACAAACATTAAAAAAAAATACAGCCGAATTGAGAACCTCCTCCTTATTTGGAGTCGGTTAAAAATAGAAGTCATCACTTAACCAATAAAATTATTCAGATACAAACTATCTAATCTATATAATAAGATGCACATGTCAAATATTGTGGTAATATATTACTGCTTTACTAATTATTTCACTAGGATGATCGGTAAATAGGTCAAAACCAATCATGAGCAATGATATATTCTATTAAACGATACTTGAAGGAAAAGAAGACTTCCACTTACTAGGACAAACGTCGATCTTCGGTTTCAGTACGGCATCATTTCTTTTGATACGCAACCCCTTCTGCAGGAACAGGTCTGAGCCGGTTTTAGTTCTGTAACAAAAGGACGCAACTTTGTTATCTATACAAGTAAAAAGAGAGATAATTTTCATAGAGAGCATTAAGAATACGTGACACATTATCATAAACAATATCAAAAACTACAGTACAAAAACCAATGCATTTAATGCACTTGTCCGAAGTCATTTGGATTACTGGTCGCAGCTGTAGAAGCCTAAGTTAAGTCTCATTGTCTAACTTAAGGGCTACTCTGATTTCATATATAATGTCGGGAATAAGGCACTTAGCGAAACGTAGGACAGTTCCGTGACGACGTCTACACTTGATGGCGCCTCGATCGAAAGTGAATCTGAGCTCGCACGTTGACAACATCACGACTCTGTCGAAGCGCGGGAAATTGTAGTTTCTTATGTTCGCCGGCTAGAGGGCGCGCTTGCGTTTCGTTTAGTGTCCGTACTCATGACCGGATACGACATATACAATATTTTGTTTCTTTTTTTCAGTTTTTGTTCTTGTTCCTTTAATATGGTAAATTTTGAGTGAATATTATATTTTTGTTAAGCAGTCAAAAACCTACATTTATTTAGTTTTAAGTTATTATAGATTTACATTTAAAATGCAATTTAATATTGTTACAACACATGTAACCAACATGTCGCAATAAATTATATGACCGTGACTATAAACCTATTAATATCTTACGGCTGACATTAAACAGCGAGTATTTTATTGGAGCGGAGCGAAGCGGAGCTCCCATGGTTCAGCTTCAATGGCGTAATGTCTGTTACGCCATAACTTCCCGAGTTCTTGACCGATTTTAATATTTTTTGTGTGGAATCGAATCAACAAGTTTAGGACCAGATGGTGACAGCCCGAATTTTGAAATTCGCAAAAATTCTCATCGAACCAAATAAAAATTTTTTTTGTAGGTATTACGCTCCGCTCCAATATATGGTGCTAGCGTAGCTTTATGCTGAGCGACTGCATCGCCTAGTTTATTATGTTTTTATTGTCATTTAATTTTTACACAATAAGAATGATCAGAAAAAAAGAGCGATCAGAAAGTCCTTACAACGTCAAAGTGACGTTCTTCTGAGGCAAAGGAAGCCTGTACTGTACCAGATATCGATATATTTCACGACTCCATCAATGTTTTTAAATCTAAAATATTGGAATCCTTCAAACATTCATCATAATATTTCATATTTTTCCTAACCTAGAATTGTTCATTTAGTCCACAAGACATACTATGTAACATAATTATTATATGCCAAACCTGCTTATTGTCAGTAACACCTATTTTATTTTTTATAATGTTGGCTAATAGATACTTATTTCTTTTGTTTTTATGCACACTTTTGTTTTCGATGAATATTGTTATCCTATGTTAACTTGATTAGTTTTAGTTATATGTACTTTGGAATACCTTTCTATGTGTAAACGTGTAATTTTAAGAATGTTGGTTAGCTCGTAACTGGCTAATGTATAAGACTTATTACCAACAACTTCATTACCATATCTTAAGAAATTTGTATACATAAGCTGTAAGCCTTCCTTATATATTAATAAATAAATAAATAAGGGAGAGAAAAGTTTTCTGCCTAAATATTACTCAGGAAGGCAAAATCTCAATGTGACTTATCTAGTGGTCTTTATGAACCTAATAAACCGCATGCAATCTGTCAACAGACACTTTTATAGTCCAACTAATAATACTGTTCAAACAACACAACAAGCGGTTGATAAAGATGAATGATATAGTATGAGCGATCTATAACAAAATTAGTCTTTCGGTCGTAAAGATAAAGTTGCTTATCGCTTTTATTACATTCCGTGTAAAATCTCCGCGTAATTCTGAAGTGCCTAGTATTTTACTTTTTTATACTAGGAAGTCAATATACTCGGTAATTGTGATAAAGTATACATTTCGTTAATTTTTTTACTTCCTCTGACAGATGCGTAGTTCTTGATACGTGTGGTATCGTAATAATTTCAATTAAGACATGAACTTTCCCTGAACATAAGTTTCAGTCGAGAAATATAATTTCTTGATGAATCAGCTTTTTTCAATATCGAATCTTAAAGTATATATTCGTTATTTTATATCGGATTCTCACAATTATGTTGATATTTGGTGATATGGTTGGCACACACGAAGTATTATTATTAGAATATGTTGACATTATATTAAATTTTATAGTCGACGGCCGGTTGATGCCAGGGGTAAGGGATCCTACACATTTCTTCATATTATTCATCTTGAAAGTCAGCGGTAACAACCAACCGTCATATTCGTACTGGCTCCTCACACTTATCTTGTAGAGCTATTATCCTGTCAAATCAAATAACAGTGCATCGCCATCACGGTACATCTACGCGACCGCACTCTTATTTTTGTAAGATAATGTTTGCCAAGCCAAACCGACGGACGTCAGCACTACGAATGAAATATCCATCACTCCATTATCTTTTGAAGGAAATTAAAATATTAAAAATCGCGTTTCATATACCTACTATGTACTAAAAAATATAATACGTAGGGATATACTATGACACTAAAAATAGAGCGATACAATTAAGGATAAACTTGCCGTTCCAAGTTTCAGACATCAAATAACAATACATCTACCCAAAACAAGTTTCATGTTGTTTTGAAGTCAATTGAATCTCGAAACAACAAATTACTGAAAACGTCTACAACGGGTGAAAGAGTTTGACATTCATTTGTTTTCATGCATTCAAACACGTCTAAAAATACAAAACCTTGAAACGACACGTTTATTTTTGATTCGTATCTGCAAGAATCGAAAATGAAATTGTTGTATTGGAGAACAATTATTTATATACTCTTTATTGCACTTATTAAGTAATTAAACAGTACATTTAGATATATTTGTGAGCAATGGTGGGCTTATCTCTAAAAGAGATCTCTTCCAGCCAACCAAGCGTATGTGGGTGATTAAACAGGTAAGCGGGACAACTTAAGAGTGCAGATCATATAATATTCATAAAAAAAAATAAAAAAAAAAATTATAATCTCAATCAAAATCCAAAAAAGAAAAAGCTATTATACTATGTCAATATACTACATAAATAGGAACTAACTATATACTACATAAATACAATAAATAAATAAAATTACACATTGAGTAAATAGGTAAAGTAGATAACTATAGTAAAGGTTGTAAGTAAGTTGGTTATGTTTAGACTATGATAACTGTGCTAGAAAGTGATCTTTAAGTTTAGTTTTAAAGGAAGTGATGGACGGACAGTTTTGAATGCCTATAGGAAGTTTGTTCCAGAGTTGTGCCGCTCGGAATGAGAAGGAGTTGTGAAAAAATTTGGTGTTCGCTTTAGGCAATTCTAGCATCTTAGTAATGCAGGCCCGCCTAGGGCGAGAAGGAGGGGGAAGAGTCTGGAACCGGGAACGGAGATAGGGAGGAGAGTTAGGGTCTTTTAGGATTTGAAACAAGGTGGTAAGAATGTGCATGTCTCTGCGCATACGAATTGGCAGCCATTTTAATCGAGTTCTAAACTCTGACACCCGATCATATTTTCGCAGCCCAAATATAAACCGGATGGCTAGATTCTGGAGACGTTCGAGCTTATTCAGCTGATCCTCAGTTAAGTCCAGATAACAGACGTCGGCGTAGTCGAGAATGGGGAGCAGGATAGATTGCGCAAGCATTATTTTAGTTTTAAAGGGAAGAAAGAATTGGAGTCGCCTAAGAGAGTGAGAAGAGTAATGCAGACGTTTACTCACCTTACCTATGTGAGGAGACCATGACATAGAGCTATCCATGAACAGCCCAAGATTTTTTACCTTGTCGTTATATGCAATTGGAGTCTGGTCATAATTAAGGGGAGGTATAAGATTCCAATCAAATTGGCTCCTAAGCCTGCCACTGCCAATTATTATAGCCTGAGATTTAGAAGGATTGACTAAAAGACCGAAAGATGCAGACCACGCTTTAATTGATGCTAGATCCTGATTTAAGGCATCAATCGCATCAGCAGTTTCAGATAGGGAAAAGTGTCTATAGAGTTGAAGGTCATCAGCATAAAGGTGAAAAGAGGAAGAGATAGCAGAGGAAATGTTATTAATAAATATAGAAAAAAGAAGAGGTGACAGCACGCCACCTTGTGGTACACCTGCTGAAATATCTGACCAATTCTAAAAAGAGCCATTATAGGCAACACACTGTTGACGGCCAAGAAGATATGATTTGAACCAGTCAATAGCCGGGATGGAGACATTAACCGCACGAAGAGCACCAACCAGTATGTCGAAGTCCACACAGTTAAACGCACTACTGAAATCCAGTAATACCAAAGCTGTGAGTTTGGTATTGTCCATCGCATAACGAATGTCCTCAGTAATGTTCAGCAGCGCAATAACCGTGCTATGAGAGGGACGGAAACCCGACTGATGAGGGCAGAGAAGTGAATTTGAAACGAGGAAAGCATATAACTGTTTTTGAACGACAGATTCCAGGACCTTGGAGAGAATCGGGAGAATGGAGATAGGACGAAACTGAGAAAAGGAAGATGGATTAGGTACTTTAGGATGGGGTAAGACATGAGCTTTTTTCCATGAAGCAGGAAAGACATTGTGTTGCAGGGAGAAATTAATGATGTGAGTAATAACAGACACAATGTCCTCAAGTACAGGAAGAATCATGTCAAGACTTAGGTTATCGCTACCAATAGCTTTAGTGGAAATGGACTTGATGCTCCTCATGACGTCTTCTTCAGATATTGCATTGAAGGAAAAAGGTGGACAGTCGGGTGGGGCAAGACTTCCAAGATAAGAGAGAGCGGCTGATTTACAGACCGCATCTAAAACAAGTGGAGGTGAGGCAAAGTGACTATTTAAAGCATTGATATCCACGGAAGTCTGAAACATCTCCTTAGGCTTACCCACTCCGAGGGATCTCAAAAAACTCCAAGTTTGTTTTTGATTCCGTATATTAATTTGGGCATGAATGTACTTCCTCTTTGCATCCCTACACATCCTGTTACAAAGATTACGGAGGTTTTTGTAACGTTGCAGTCCCTCAACCGATGGAGACTTTTTATTACGGCTCTTTTCCCTGTCACGCTTTGCCATTACTTTTCGGATTGCAGCAGTAAGCCATGGTGCAGGCATATGCTTGATACGTACAGGTCTTACCGGAGCATGTAAATCATAAATCATTATCAATAAGGAAGTTAAGTAACTAACCTTAGCGTCAATATTGTCAGCTGAGAACACCAAAGACCAGTCTGCATTCCTCATGTCCTCCCTCAGGCAATCCAAGTTCATATGTCGAAAATTGCGCATAAAACGAATATTACGTTTAACTTTTGGAGGACGCACTTTGTAACTCAAATAAATTAGATCGTGATGAGAGAATGGGGCTGACATCTGCCCGTGAGACACAACGATGTTAGGATCAGAGACAATGACGAGGTCTAGGAGAGAAGGCCTACAATTAGGAAAATAGTGGGTTGGAGACTTCATTGGCAGTATATGAAGATTTAGGGAAGAAAGAAGATTATTAAGTTTATTAGCTCTAGAATCATTTTTTAACAGACATGTGTTTAGATCTCCCATGAGAATGACAGAATCAAAATTTGGAACGAGTCCTTCTAGAGTGTTCTCCAGATTATTAAAATAATCAATATGGTCATTAGGACTATACAATGCGCCCAGAAGAATTTTTTTATAGTGAAGTATTATTTCGAGAAAAAGGTATTCAATGGAGCCTGTATAGACAGATGAGGAGCAAGATATGACCCTTGCATTAAAACAGTTGCGCAGGTAAATTCCCACGCCACCGCCAACAGCGCCAGTTCTGTCGTTACGAAACAGATGGTATCCAGGAAGTGAGCAACACGTAGAAGGTAAAGAGGGTTTTAACCAGGTTTCAGAGACCAATATGGCATCGACCACGCCGTCGCCAAAGGAAGTGAGAAGATCAACGTGATGAGCAACAATACTCTGCGCATTGATATGCACCATGGAGAGAGAATTATTTTTGTTTTCAAATACCTCTGACAGTTTAGCTGCTAGAGGTTTAGAGTCAGAGACAAAGGAATCTTCACTTTCAGCACTATCATAATCCTCAGAAAAACAAGAGAAGTATATGTTATCTAACATTAAAAATAAATATTAATTAATTAATTATATGATAAATATAATATTGTAACAAATAAATATAATGATCAATATAATGAACACTTATTATAATATTACTAAATCACTCCACCTTCCCAAGCTGATATAAAAGAGAGCCTCTTTAGATTTTCCTTCACATGAGGAAAATCAATGACATCAAAAAGAAGAATCACACTGACAGAACACAGTCGCCCGTAGGACGTTATTACCATTACATTATTAACATTTTTAAGCCAGACGCATCATAACCGTACACATTTTAAATATTAGATATCAAGATCCAAGAGCTCAGGAAAGTCGGTCAGTGGTTCATCATTCCATTCAAGCTCGTAACATTCAGTTTTTTAAATTAGTAATCTGTGTTCAGGCAATATCACAATGACATTGTCAGTTTACACAATACGAAGAAATGGCTCAAAAGTCTTTGTAACCAAGCCAAAACCCCTCATAAAAAAAAAAAAAAACAATGACATTGTGACAGTGACATACATACAGAGGTAGTCTGCGACATAGAACGAACTAAGATTACAAATTAATTATAAATCTACCGTTGTAAACTACAAATAATTGAAATTCCAAAACTAAATAACAATAAATTTCATCATACCTATAACTACTGGAGTATAAACCGGCTAAATTCAAGTGACAGTATACAACAAACAAAGTTTTGGTTACCTATTAACTAACTTTATGTTGAAGCGTTTTTGATGCAGTATTAGGGTATTGAGAAATGAAAGCAAGGAGTTCAGCATTGGAGAAAATCTTCCGACGAGTACGGTCCGGTAGTAAAATGACAACAGTGCCTTCAGTTGACCAGCAATTTTTCACTCCGAAGTGGTTGCGTGCCGCTACAAAAAGATCTTGCCTTGCCTTAGTTAGGAATTCAGTGAGGGTCACTTTACTGCCCTTAAGGGATGTCTTCTTATTCAATACCAGGCGACGGTGCTGCATAGAAGTGAAGCGAATCAATATGGGTCTAGAAGAATCCTTTTTTTTAATACCCAACCTATGACATGACTCAATCACATCGGGGGTTATATTAGCCAACTGCATTTTGCCCGTTATAGTTGATAATGCTTTCTTCAGCACATCCTCATCCTTATCTTCCTTGATGCCATGCAACAGAAGGACTTTTTTGCGAGAATGAGTATCTAAGCGGTCTAAACCCAGGAAAAGAAGTTCGACTTGTGACTTGAGCAAACTAAGAGTTTTCCATACAAAGCCCTTAAATGAAGAAAACTCAGCAGCTATAGACTTAACTGTACTACCAGAATTATTGAAGATCTAATCGATCGTTTTTAATGCGTTTTCATAAAATCGCTTTTCAGAAGTTATTAGTAAACATAACAAAAACAACAACAAAAACAAGATACTGATTAATATTTTTAAAACATTCATAATATTAAAACTGAGATACCTACATTCCTTTAACAATTCGAGAATAATTTCACACAAGGCTTCAATATAACATAAAAAATTTGCTACAAGAATATTAAAAACAATTGCTTTCGAAATAGCATTCTTATCTAACATACAATAAAACAAAAGAAACAGGACAACAAACAGAATCAGAAACAAAAGACTATCAGGAAAGGCAGCGAAGACAAGAAAAATATTACAATGGAAATTATATATTTACGAGTACACACATACTTATAAAGTTCAAAATTGCGTGCAAATAACAAAAACTAGAAGTTGCAATGAGACATTTTCACTAGCAAAAACAACTGAGGGTCTAATATGAGTTCATTCAAACTATTCTCGCCGTTAACAACTATCTAACCACCTCTTTCACTCGTATCGACTACGAGCAGTATATCCGAAAGTTTTTGATAAGTAAAACAGTTTGCAAACACTTAAATTAAAAATAAAAACAACTCCGACTCAAATAACAAAATAAAAATCTTAATAGGTAAACGGTAAAAATCATAAAATAAATCTTTATAAAATAAATATTATAAATATATTAACAATAAAAAATAATAGAAAGGTTAATATAATAATCTCGACCGAATACATTATTTTACAATTTATAATACAGCATGATATCTTTGTACCTACTCGGTTTACCTACGTATACCTCATGTAATTAATGTTAATTTTTGTTAGGTGATTAAGTCTATAATTAATTAACTATTTTTGTTTTATTAATATGAATCGGTACCCCGACACGACAAAGTTATAATTTATCGGCGGCGACCATCTTGAACCGATATAGTCATCAAACATAGCTAAGAACACTCTTGATAATTCACCTCTCAAACATAAAATATATAAAATCACACAATATAAAATCTACACAATATATAGAAACGGTTCATTAGGGTGCTACGATGCCACAGACAGACACACACAAAGACACGTTAAAAAGACATAGAAGACCCTCTTTGATTTCAAATAGGTTACGAATTTAGACGTACTTGCGGTTCCTCTCTTTGGTCCTGATCCGGGATCGAGGGGGCGTGGTGCCAAGGAGGTCGGCCTCCGCCCCATCACCTCCATCGGCCAGAAGGTATGTTGACGACTGCCGAGGATGACGCACGACAACGTCCAGTTCGTCGCTGTAACAACATTGACGCTAACACGAATTTCTTAGGATACCAAGATAAATAAAGATTATAAGACGTAATACTGCAGGTCCAACCCTGCAAGTGTCATTTGCACCACAAACCAGCACCAACAATGGCGCAAACAGATACTATGTAGGCACTTTTGGTACCGTTTGCATCATTGATGTCACTTATGTAGACTATAATAGACAATATTATGCAATATAAAAAAGAAAAAACACAAAAAATTTTTAGTATCCACCAAGAACCACAGAAAAATATAAAGAGTATAATAGGTAAGTACGTAGAAAAGACGGGATTAAGTTGTGTGAAACGTGCAGACGAAATGTGTAGATAACGTTTACAGCTAGGGGTGATACCGCTAGGGGAGATAACTTTAGGGGTGATACGGCTAGGGGATGATACCCCTATCCCAGCCGGTGAAGAAGGCGACTTTGGTCACCTTGTCATTATTTTTTCTTTTTTTTTTTTTTAACGTGGAAATCCTTCTATGGCTAAGCCACTTAAAAAGATGTTATGTCAGGCTAGACTGACAAAAACCACGCCCTACCTAAGTAGTCCGCAAGTACCTTTAGCCGGAGAGGCTGTAAAAGGTTTCATCTAAGCGACCACCTCGGCGAGGCTCCGGCGGCGACCTTGTCATTAGTGGCGATTGAAAATTTGGAACAGAGGATTGCAAAGAGAAGAGTGATTTAGAGACAAAAAGGTGAATAAGGTTTTTTTTTATTTATATACACCCATTTCACAAATTCACTCTTCAAATTTAAATAGAATCTATGGAAAAAAATTGTAATTTCAAAATAAGAACCTTTTGGATTACAATTCTCGATAAATTGTTTATATGCTATCAAAAAAACCACCACTGTCGTTGTTCATACAACTATACCCTGTATGATGTACCTATTGTCATTCAAATTTGCCTCCCGCATATTTGTGTGACAGTGTGGCGTCAGCCTCTTAATAGTTTTGTACTATATACAGAGACCGCACACAAACCGCCGTATACAGTAGACACATACTAATATTTGTATAAAAGATTTTGTTTACAGTAAAGATTGCTCTTAGCTATGACTGAGACGCTGGCTGATTAACTTGCGCGCTAGGAGCCAAGACAGTAAAGATGTACTTTCGACGCGTTCTCGTACAAGAATTAACCTGTTTTCCGAACACGTGTAGTATAATAGTATTTCGAGTGTTATCATCATAAGCCTACTAATGCTCTACATCTATCCTTCCCTATGGATCAAAACACCGTAGGAAAAATCCACCATAACCTACCCTTCGTTTTTTCGAGGAGTTATGCCTTACGCATACGCCACCGTTGGGTGGAAGGTAGGGTTATGTGAGGCTTACACGTCACTCGGGCTGACGGGCATACCCACCAAAACTCCCCGCTATACTTTACTCCACCGTGTGGCTTTGTGGGTCCTTTTTTGGGAGTCACCACTAACCATGAGCTACCCTATGGGCCAAGTGTGGTTTGGTGGGCGATAGCGGGTGAAAATGCAGCCGAAATAAGTGGCTTAACGTTTTAATACAGAATATTAAATGACAAATGATTGAAGTACTAAGACATAGTTTGGTAGGTAG
Organism: Calamotropha paludella; assembly: GCA_927399485.1. Taxonomy (NCBI): domain Eukaryota; kingdom Metazoa; phylum Arthropoda; class Insecta; order Lepidoptera; family Crambidae; genus Calamotropha; species Calamotropha paludella. The sequence goes on along the minus strand of OV656815.1, from coordinate 25,976,545 downwards.
GTAGGTATTTAACTGTAATCCTGTTATTTTCAGTTTCTTTTAAAGGGTTCGCTCTTGATCCCAATCAAACCCGGGGGCTAACGCCAGGGTAGAATCTACGATGGAGCGAGCTTACCCAGAAGGTGCCGATTCACTCTGGTTCTGAGAACGGACGAGTTATAAGTACTAGGAAATACAAACGCAGGGAGGGAGTTCCGCTTCTTTACTGTGCGCATTATGAAAGATGTTGAGAAATGCTTGGTACGACAGGTAGGAATAGTAACCAAGAAAGGATGGTAGCCTAGTGTATGATGGAAGAAGGGAGATGGCGGATATAGATACGATGGATATATAGATGAATTGTAATTTTCTTTTTATTTTATTTGCAGGCTGATATTTTGTATCTTCTTGTTATTAAGTAATTAATAACAAATTCCAATGATATTAGTATACCTTGACAAAGGTAGAAATAAAGAGCTAATAAAATAATTACTGTAACACTAATAATAATTAATTCTTAAATTTATTATTATTATTATAATAATACAATAGACGTCAGGGCGAATAATTTGTGTAGATCATATATAATACTAATATTTCTTGCATTCACACCAATTAGCCTAGCTCAATGTAAACACTGTAAGGCTTGTATTATGGTATAAAGCAGGTATTCAAACGCGTGAGTATCGCGTTAAGTTACAACATAAATAGCTACTTTGATACTTTTAAAATAACAAATGTAATCCATAAGATTAGTAGCGAGTACAGATTGTTTCAACTTCATTGCCAAAGATATTTTCAACTGTGCGAAACATGGCTTTTATCAATTTGTTTCAGTTTTAGAAAGAACATCTAAACATTAAATCGTTCGAATCTGCATTAGACATTTAACAACCTCACATGACTCACTTACCTAAATACTTACGTTCGTTACATTAACAAGAGAAACAAAATTTTCCGGATGAATTAACAAATAATTGCTAAAAGTGTGAGAAATATTTCAGGATAGTGTAACGGCAGACCAAGGCGAACTTTCAGGGACCAAATAGAGGATATTCTGAAAAAAAGTCAGCTCAAAAGTACCCTTAACCGACGAGCTTGTATGAAGAGGCTGATGAGAGTTGAAGAAGCGTAAGAAGTGTCAGGATCGTGGAAACCCCCCCTGCGGGAAAAGGCTTGTTTTTATGTATGTATGTGTAACATGGATCGGTCGTACAAATATTAGTAGTAGCGGATATTTGTAGCCCGTTAGTAGGCGCATCACTTAATCACTTGCGAACAGATGGACCGCCTTGTATTTTCTCTTAATAGAAACGAACAGAAAAATGTATTACAATGCTGAGTGGAGTTGCCACCACTTAGACCATACCACATCAAACTCCAACATTTGACTAAGTCATCATAAAACCCGTCCCATGTTTTTTTTTTACCGTGAATAGATATACGCTTGCCCGCTATATCACCTGATGGTAAGCGGCGATGCAATCTAGGATGTGATTTTTTTTTTTCAACTGTTGATAGTTATCTATTGCTCTATGGTGGTCTGGTCTAAAAATGTTCTCTTTATACATATTTACCATACTGTAACTGTACCATACCATACATGTAATCCATACATGAGCATTACGAGAATATTTCACCGATCCACCTGCTCCATGCAGTTCCATTTCAAGATGGAATACAAAGAGTGATTCGGTATTTCCAAATTCAGAAGTGCATTAAGACACAATTTCGAAATAGTAGTTTATGATACTGTTGCATAATAAGGGTTCTTATAACATGAGTGTGTTTTAAAAAAACGAGCCGTAGGCGAGTTTTTTTATAGCATCACACGAGTGTTATAAGACCAAGTTATGTACAGTGTCATACACTACTTTATCTACTCTCATACTATAATATGTAAAACAATATTGCAAATAAAACTCTGAATATAACAACAAATTTATTTAAATGTCAAATGTTGGCGCCAAGGTGCAAACATCGATTGTGAATGCGTGTTGCGTCGTCGCGGACTCGTTCATTGAAACCTTTTTAAAGTAGAGGTTCAACCTCCTTGGTCCAGCTGGAGGTTGTATAGGTGTATCGTTATGATTAAAAAGTTATATTATGTTACAGGTGTCCATACAAGACCTGTATCGTAATTAAACTTTTTTTTTATTATTTTTGGCCTGTACGTAATGTTTGTCATAAGCATTTTGTTTTCAGTTTTAGAATCTTTGTATTATAGTATTAGAGTAGATAAACAATTATATTTACCATTTCGATGTACTGATGTACATATAATAAGATATCATAATTTACCCATTATACCTTTTTTAATTTGGACAATCGTTTGGTGCAACTGTAACGATCCTGCCTATCGCGCCGACGCTCTTGGGTTCGAGTCCCGGAAGAGGCAGATGTTTATGTGATGAACATTATTATTCACCCTGCTTTGAAAATGGGCGGGATATAAGTTCTCGGAAATACAAACTATGTATTTCCTTTGCTATGCGCATTATGAAGGATGTTGAGAAGCGCTTGGTGCGACAGGTAGGAATATCAACCAAGAAATGGTGGTAGTCCGCAGTGCGTCTGGATGTCCGATGGAAAAAAAGGTGATGGCGGTATGAAATGCAGTTCCTGAGCGCACTTTACAAAGTACAGTCTGTAGAAGACCGACAGACAGGCAACTTTGCGACGACTAGCTGTGGTGTGAAGCTTGCTCTTCACCAATTTGCTGTCACTAAAGAGCCTCTCAGCTCTGCGCTGAATCGTGTCCACTGCAGCGAGTTGGTATTTTGCTGAGCCGTCCCAGAGGTGGCTGCAATATTCCATGCAAGATCGGACTTGAGCTTTTTAGATAGTGTATAAAAATGTTATAAAAATGTGTATAATAGTGTGTTATGTATGTATATTTATATGTATGTCTATCCGGTGCCCTAGTGGCCATAACACAGCCTTATACTTTGGGCTAAACTAATTTTGGTGTGAATGTGAAAAAAGGATAGAGATTAGAGTTAACCGACGACCCTATATTGGTCGTTTCCATGAAAAATACAATATTAAATATATTTGTGTCAGAATTTATAAATATAAACAAGTTGTTCTAAATATATTTCAATTAAATAAGGATAGTCTAATCTAAAGGATCGCTAATGATATGTTATCTAAGAATGGAGAGAGTTATTAATACAAATGCGGGTATTTTTTTAATGTTTGCTGGTAGAAAGTTCAACTTGTTTTTTATTTCATATATATATGAACTGACATCATATGATACTAAAACACTTAAGGTTTAATATCACAAAGATTCAGATTGACGACGACGTCCGACTGGGATATCTGGTCAACACAGAAACAGCCGCTTCTTCAGAGCAGCTTCACTATGTAGGAACAGTATAAATTCACCATTGACAATTTAACAAATCTGTGTTAGAACTTCTATGACAGCCGGCGCAGTAACTTTGCTAGCGTGTTTCAGATTTCCTTTGTATTGCTTTATATCGCGGTACATCTACGCGCCATGTTTACATTTATATTTTTCGATGATCCTGCAGTTCTTCTTTATTCACACTACTTATACCTATATATCTTTTTAAATTAGATGCTAGTCTCAACTCATTTTTAAGTTTATTGTGTTGTCTGAATTGAGTTCAATTTCCAGTAAATATTGGTGGATTTCAGATCAAACGACGCGACGTTCATACAAATCAGTTGACGGTCAATACAGTTAGTGAATCATAGTTGATAAAACACGTATCAGTGTGAATTCCCGGCAGGAGTACCGTTGATAGGAGAGCTGTCTGTTCGGATACTGACTCACGCATTCGACCTTCACCAAAATCGAATTTGCATTACTCCATTGTCTAATAACCTTTGGCGATGCCTCGGGTACTTTTACGTACAAAACAATGTCTTCTCAAGTGCTTCGAACCAATGATTTTGTCCAGTATTTAAATAGTAACAGATAAAAGTGGAATTTGTTTATTTATTCAACAAAATATATGTCGCTAGACTCTTTAGTGCTGACGTCAGCTTTGGACACTGACAGGTGGATGAGGTAATTGATATCAGCGAGCATTCCATCATTTCGAAGACATCAGTTGTGTTTGTCTACTAACTTTATAGACTAAAACCGTCCCTGTCTCTGTTGATATACAAACATGTGAAATACGAGCATGCCATCCATCGAAGCTGTTACCTACCTAAATCTACGATAACACCCATTTCAATATATCACAGCTATCATGTTCTTTAAGTAAATGCAGAGGTACATAGAGGTAGGGATGTTAAGGACATCAAAAAAGACTACATTGGCCTTAATGTACTCGTAAATAGGGGGGCAGGTATATTTTTTATTATTTCAATCATATTTTTTTATTATTTCAATCATATTTTTTTATTACTTCAATCATATTTTTTTATTATTTCTCAGATTTTTCAAGCTCAGTTTGGCGCACTTCTGTTTTCGTCACGCCTATTCGCCATTGTATTTCTGGTTCACAACTTTAAGAGGAGTTACTACAGGACTCAAGCAATTGTATCCGCAGAGTTGCTTAGCAGCAATCCCTCACACTTAAGAGCCTCATATAAAACGACTAAAGATATTGTAGATAATTACCATACACCTTCAGAAGACCACAAAATGGGCACCAACGACGTTATCAAATTATGTTATTATACTGTGCTCTCCAAATGGCAAGCGTGGATATTATAGTAAAATCTCCATTTCTGGGAGACCCTCATTTAGCTGTCTTTCGGCTGAGATAATGACAACGTAAGCTAAGCGATCTGTGCACCATAGGTTTTGATAGCACGTTCCTTTTTTATTTATTAATTTATTCCGTACATGGTACATATTTATTCATTGTAAATTAAATATACATTTTGTTTCACGTTCTGATATGCACCACAGTTAAGGCGTACATAACATTAACTATATTGCGCAGTCATCATTAGAAATTAAATATAAAAAAGAATAAACTAAAAAAAATAATAATTAAAAATTCATTACACATTAATGGCACAAAATTACAAACATCATCATAAAAAATAAAGCACATTACATGAAATTAGTCCCTTCTCAGGCTAACAATCTTTAATTACTTCAATGGTTTATTTTTTAGGAGTACACACTTCTTGTACCCTCAACAGACTGTAACCCTTAATAAAGTCCCCGCTTCTGAGGCTAAGGCCTTCTATTTGGATGAAGAGCACTATAGGAGCACCAAGCGGTGTGCATATTGCTAGGTGTTTACTACTACAGATACAACTAGGTTAATAGCTTAACGTTTCTCCCAGAGCACGAAATGGCTCAAGGTAATAAATCATTGATCACGCATCAGATAACTGACCATTGTGAAAGTTACTTAATTTTCACAATAATAGGAAGAACTAAATAACCACTGCGCTATCGAGCAGTTCTCCTCGCCCAACACAGATAGTCTGATATTCGAGGGGTCAAATGGTTATCCTCAGACGGATTCCAGCAAATTTGGCTGGCGTCCTAATTTACTTGAGTTTCGAAAAGGTTACAGGATCTTTTATTTGTAAGAATAGGAAGTTTGAGTTTTGCCACTTTGTTAACAATCAGTGTAAAAGAGCACTGTATAGTTGTTTGTTGTTGAATACAATAACGTGAAATATTTATAGTCTATTTGCGCTAATAAGGCATTCAGAATTTATTGCTTTTAATTGAGACTAATTTATGCATCGTAAAGATAAATTGTTTTTCGCTGACTTTTATTACTGGTTTTTTAGCGGCTCAACTCACACACCATCATTCTCGGCCATTACGGGCTCTTTTTTCGAGAGGTACCCAAAAAGTTTAAGACATCACAAAGTTGATCACAAAATCTGAGAAAAATACGGGCCCATTGGTGGTCATATGCGGGAATGCTAATAAGATAAATTATTTGAATACCTATTACTAGAAAAAATCGATTCGGATCATAAATGAATTCTCAAGCTGGAATGAAACCCGCAACCTTTGGAAATCCGGTCCAATGCTATCCCAATTGAACTACCGAGCCTTGTGAACATCCGTCAAAATCTTCTAGTACCTTTCTAATTTTAGGCCAGCGATGTCTCATCAATGAGAGGAACATCCTCTCGTATTCGAAAGAAACGTTTTTATAAATGTTTGGACAATTGATAAAGATGAAACAGCTAATTAGTTTTGATAATTTTTATATACTATTCAGAAGAATTGACTTTGAGTTAAGTCAATTTTTTTCTAACATTTTTCTATTAAAAAATATTTATCTTACAAGATAGCATTGAAAAGTGCAGAAAATATATAAAGAGCTAAAAATATCTTTGATTCATTAATTATTTTCACATTTTTGAGATTCTTATACAAAGGTAACGAATATGATACGTAGTTGTTTAGTTATGTAGTTATTCATCGGACAGCCAGACATACAAATACGAGGGTGGGTCAAAAAGTTCGCGGAATGGAGGGTAAAAAGTAAGAAATAAAACACAAAATTATTTTTCCTTCTCACTGTATTCCCCCTTAACTCTAATACATTGATTAGACCTATCAATTACTTTATTAATACCTTCGAAAAAAAATGATTTCTCTTTGTCGTCAAAATAGTCCAAAATTGCGCTCTTCACTTCTTCATCGCTGCAAAATTTCTTCCCTCGAAGCCCATTTTTCATTTTTGGGAACAAATAAAAATCACTTGGGGCTAAATCTGGGCTATAGGGAGGATGTTCCAAGATTTCGAAGCCCACTCTTTGAACAGCAGCCATCGCAACTTGATGACTGCGCGAAATTCAATTTTCTCCATGTTGCAAATTTTCTTCCGGATTGACTTGTTGATTGATGTGTAGCTCAGGTAATTATGACCAATTTTTTTTTTAAATTAGTATTTATACTCTACTCTTAAACAGTGTCACAACTAGTGCATGTAGTAAAAAGTCACCTTTCCCCCCTCCATGCCCGTCATTCCGCGAACTTTTTGACCCGCCCTCGTAGGTGCTACCAGTATATGGTTGATATATCAAAGAGTCGCACTAAGCGTTTTGGTTTCGCTTTGTGATCCGTACCGTTAAAGAGTAGAACTCCTTGCCCAAGTCTGTGTAACCTGACACATACGATTCAAGTCACAAGTGAATTGGTGTCTTCTAAGCAATCGCGTCATATTCTAGACTGCATCATCGCTTACCATCAGGCGAGCTAGCGCTCAAGCGCTTACCAATTTACAAAAAAAATAGAACACCTTTTAGTGGATTCACGACACACTTGTTTTAATGGTTCTTACAGGTTTCTATTATTATTAAATGACTCAAAATATTTCAATAACATAACGAGTATAACATGCTTGCTAAGATCAATAATGTAGATATATTTCACGACCCTTTGCCCCGCTTCAAATTTAAGATACTGAAATAATTATTATTAAATTTATGTCTTGGTTCTCGTTTTGCTGGTCCATTTTTTGTCCTTTTCTATTTCTTTTTTTTTTGGATTGTTAATATTGCTATTAATTATTGAGTGTACTTACTTTTATAAATGCTGTAGGTACACGGTTGTAATTAGTGTATACGTCAGATAAAAAACAGTTGTTGCATTTTTACAATGTGCGTTAAATGTATATGCTGTTGGTATAGTATAAATAAATAAATTATGAAAATGTAAGTACTCTGTTTTGAACCAGTCTATTCATTGAATCTTTTAAACTTCGCAGTCTAATTCTTCGCAAAACCAAGCACCGTGCGTGGTAACCCAATTCCGATGATTAAACTATTGAATGTAAATTTAGACGATCTCTGTGGCTGGCATACCCGTTTTCTTGGTAACACCACTTCGAGGAGCTGGGTTCGATCCCTGGCCGGGTCAATGTAGAGAAACGAACTTGTCAATATTGGTAAGGGTCTGGGTGTTGTGGTACTAGGTTCAGAACAAGAGATTTCCAAGCCCTACCGACAGATTTTAAGGATAATTTTAAATGGTTTTAAAACTTTACATTAGACGCTATTAATGCATTTACATGGTCAATTTTAAGAATTACGAAAGCTTATTTTCTGTGTTGCAATATTAACGATTGATCGCGTAACATACATTTCAGTGCCAAAAATAAATTCTCAAGTTATCAGAAACCATGTGCACAGCAATCGATTACAGATAACGAAATCAAGTTTTAGAATTTTATCGCCTCAGACAATTATTTTTAGCAAGCAAGACACGTCTATCTACTTAACCTTGGCTTGGAGGAATTAGAATATCAGCTATTTTTCGGAACTGCAATAAAAAATTAAAGATGGTGTGGTTGGAGTATTCATTTTAAGTGAGCAACTGTCTTGACAATGACAGCGATCCTTCACTCATCCTTTTTTAGGAACGAGGGAAAACCCAGCCCAGCCCAGTAGGCAGGTGAAACCGACGACCAGGATTTCCAACCAACGCTACGACCCCTCACCATATATTTGTAGCGCAAATAGCACTCTCCCGCTACTCTTAATCTCTACCCCACTCTTGTTTTATGGTAAATAATAAAAATACCTTGTTTTATTAAAAGAAAAATTGTCATATGCACAAAAAATTGTATACGGCCTTTTTACCCAAAGGTTCGGCTATACTGGCTGGTCTGTCCAGCAACCCTCGTCGCAGTGGTTCTTTAGTTAGGGTATGCCCCGCCTAAGTCCCGTGTGTTAAGGCGTGGGAGAGTCCCAGTTGCCAACCCGCGGCGGGTCGAATCCATAAAGGATTTTTACACTGCGACAAAAAAAGGAGTTCCAACTTGCTGAAAGGACTACCTGCTAAAATTCCACGATGTACCCTCAGTTCTGTCGAAATCCGGTGGGGCAAGCCGTTAACACCATATCTTTTAATTAATCTCCTTTTTTGCAGAACAAATAACGAGGGAACGTTATTGTGTATTTAAAATGTTTCAGCCCCAATATATAACAAACAAATAAACCCTTTCAGCTCAAAGGAATTATCATTATCCTATCCTAATAGAGGAAGACCATTTAATTTAACTACGAATCGGAAAATACAGCATTTGACATAAAACTGTTGACCAAATAGGAGTTCTTGGAGGCACGACCAGCTAACAAACGATGTGTGACGTCACAGTACACGACCTTGAACTTGGATACTGATTGTTTTTTAAGTAGATACATAACTAAAACACAAATTAAACCATAAACAATCTATGGATGTAATAAAAACTTATTAAAGTGCCAAGTTTGTACTGAATACGAACGAATACGAAACGAAGCCTTATTAGAAGTAGGAGAATGTTTCTAGGAACTGAAGCCTTTCATAACACACAACTCAGTCAACTTGTCAGCTATGTTGAACTAATATAATTTTTTATTCTCTGCTGTATGACAAAAATGTAAGGTATTGGCAATTTGAAAATATCGTATTTTGAACAACTTTATGATCAGTATGATGCAAGCTATGCGCTTAACTACATATTTTTAGATAAAATATTATGATAGAAAAATACTACAAAATATCGACTCGACTCACATTATTTTTTTAATAAATAATGAATAATAATATATTAGAATTATTATAATATACATATTTTTAGTTTAGGTTTGAATGACTATGTTTGTTGCCAATTTTGTTTCTAGATAAATACAATTTTGGGGTCTTAAAGTCACGAGTGACATCGTCACATTCTAGATCGCACCGTCGCTTACCATCAGACGAGATAGTGGTCAAGCGCTAAACTATGCACGATTAAAAAAACATATATTAGTGAATCAAGTTATTAGACCTTTACTAGTGAATGTAAATACGCTACATTGATGTTTGTATATTATATTTTTTTACTTTTAAAAATAGGCTAAGGTAAGGAGTTATCTTCTTATCGCATAACACAGTTTCATTGTCTTTGTGCAAACAAATCAAGTGAAGACAAGGTACCTAGTCTCTTAAAATTAGTTCTTCAGGTATTAAACCATTTCTTACATTGATTAACGTGTATTTCAAAATGTTACGGGTGTCCAATAATAGTTCTTAAGTTAATATGATTCAAGACTCTTTTTGAGAAGTTTTAAAAAAGGAATTTAAAAAGTTCTTATTAGTAATTACAGCGTTATTAATTGCTCTTGTTTCTAGATTTCCATGATAGATAAGTAGCTAGACACCCAATATTTCGTAAATACAGAAATACAGAAGAATATTTAATCGCTAAAATATGGTACATATCATAAAAAAGGTGATTGACTTCATTGAGACCTCCACAGACCAAAAGGCAATTTAATATCTGTGCTTAGGGCTGCCAGGCGTCCGGATAAAGCCGGATACAGTCAGGCTTTTTATATACGTGTCCGGCCAAATCAGACGGTATCCAGCCTGTCCGGATCTTGTAAGGCTTTTTATAAATTTGGAATGTTGATTTGCAATTATTGTAATTGTAAAAAAATATATTGTAACGATTGAATAATTAATAGAAGAGAAGACTAATCAATTCAATTTTATTGATATTTCATTAGAATTCAAGATTTCGTGGTAATTTAAAAAATACCATTGTTTTACTTTAAAAAAACTTTCCGTGTTATGATAAGACTAAACACTTAAGGTTTTTACCCAAATGTCCGGTTAAACTGACTAGTGAACTATGAGAAGCTATTCTTTTCGGTTCTTTTGATAACTATATAGCTAGAATAGTAGGTATCTAGGTATATTGGAGATTAACAGACTTATCTCATATAATTGACGACCTCCATGTTCGAGTGACTCATGTACCGGTTTTCATGGTAACGTCACTCTAAGGTCCGGGGATCGATGCCAGGTCAATGTAAAAAACTAACTTTCCTATAGGAGCAGTGTTTGGGTGTTGTACTACCGTTGTTGTTACTGAATTCCATAACAAAAGTTCTTCAGTTACTTCGATTCAAAACAATGTAAGTGATGTCTAATATTTAAATAAAAAAAAAACTAGTAAAAAGAACACATTCTTTCAAATAGCTACGTATTCTTAAAACCTTAATATCTTTGCTAATGCACACAATAAGGCGGTTAACACACTGCACCGCGCCCCGTCGCGTAGCGCGTGGCCGCAGATTTTATTATTGTATGCAAGAATCTCAATTAATATAGAAAACACGCCTATGACAACACACTGCCGACGCGGGAACGCGCGGGTAGGCGCCACGCGCGCAGATTCTGCGCGGGAGCGCGGGGCGTGAAGAAGTAGGGTCAACTTGTATTGAAAATCTGCGCGGAGAAGCAGATTACACCGCTAAGTTAGGCAGATCTGCGCCTCCGCGCGGGGGCGCGTTTTCTGTCGCTACGCGCACCGCGGCGGGACGCATCTCTAGTGTGTGAACCGCCTAATGACTTTGACACTCGCTAATGTTTGGAAATCATTCACAAGTTGTTTGAAGTAGCTCTGTCTCGGAAAGTTACAAGGTCAATGACATTTCTTCGTCATTATTATCCATTATTTCTGAATTTACAACTACCTACCTAACTTTATATGTGCTTAGGGCCATATGACCTGAGATTATTGCAACATTTAGGACACTTACTTAAAACAGACTGTGGACTTTGTTGTAATCGACGATGTAATCAAACCATAACACTATTTTGTTTTTTTATTATTATCTATTTTAGTCAGAATACCAATAGCGTGTTTTATAAAACTAATGGATTCAAAACTATGTATAGACTAAGCTGTTAACAGGTATTCGCCTATGGACACTGAGATTAAGGTTCAGGTAATAATAACAATTAATATAACTATATAAGACAACAAAGAATATTATTATAACAATTAAAATAAAATTAAACTATTTTTTATTTATCACTTTAAGAGTATGTGCCGAATTATGTGCTATGTATGTATTATGTATATTTTGTGGATGATGCACTTATGGTGAAGACATATAATATTGTAAATGTCGTTACTTCTGTTAAAGCTGACGAGTTTCTTGTGCATTCTTCTTGTCAGTTAAAAGTTGTCCTGAATGGGTGTTAGGTAAAAATGTTGGACGATTCATAACAACTTATTTTTAAGTGCATTGTAATGAAGTTATTTTCATTTACATTTTATTGGATAATAATCTTAATACTTACTTCATTGGGACATTGGTTCTTTTATCAACTTCATACTGAGTTCTATTATACCTTTATAGCAGATTAGTACACTAATATGTGATAAAATAGTATATCACCATAAAAGCTTAGGAATCTTCATAAACATGGTAAGTCACGTCGTGGATAACGAAGAGCGACGTAAAATTCACGACACGACATCGCAAAAGGGTAGCCAGATGGCCTGGACTTAGCTGGATTGTCCAGCAATTTCACGTGTTGTCCAGTGTCCCGATTTTAGCCAAAATGTTCAGCTAAAAATGAAAAGTATGCACCACCGCCTCGCACGGGATGTTTTCATTTGTCTTATAAGAATAAGTAAGTACCTACATAGTATGTAATTATAATTTCTGTTTTTCTCTTTTTTAGTCGGCGTATTTAGGTACTGTCATCACAATACCAATAAAAGACAATGTGTATATAGTAGTACATATATTAGTATCATAGATGGAGGCAAATCTATTTGCTCCTAGGATATACAGTTGTCCCAGAAGCCGACGTCAAGCCGAAAGCGGGTGATAGACTAACTCACATAAGTTATCAGAAAAATAATTAAAAATATCTGAGTCTAAGTTAAAATTTATAAATTTTACACCGTGATGGTTTTTTCACTCCTGTTGCTCTTGACTTTTCTAAACATTTTCATTTGCTTTGTAATCCTGAATAATGCTTCTGTATACTCTTATCTTAAATTTAAAGCTAACTGCTCTAGATTAGAAGAATATGCCACTTTTATCGAAATTAAATATTCAAAATTAATTTGTCGCATAGCTTTGACAAGGTGTACTAAAAAAAATGAACTATGCGTGTTCGGCAAGTAACTGCAAAAGTTGGCGCATTTAATAAGGATTCCAAAATGGTATGATACTTGCTAGACAATTTCTTTAATTGTCTCGCTCTCGAACTCGCATTTTCCGGGGCTCTTGAACAAATGTACCGCTGAGCTGCGACCTTTTTGCACTGCTGCAGCACACATACATAGTTTATTCTTATAGGTTGTAAGAATTGTAAATTCTGATATTTTTTCTCTATGTATGTGTGTCTGCATTATCAAATAAATACATTATCTATCTATCTAATATATCATCTTGGTTCTTTATGTCCCCAAGATAAGAACAAAAATTTACACAAAAAAGGGAAACTACAAAATTCTCGAATTTTTTAACTGCCAGATGTTTGTTTAAAAAGTGTTACCCATTGGGAGGTTGTATGTTTCCATAAAATCCACCAGGATGATATTATAAGGACAGTGGCTCCATCAAAAAGTTGTTGGAATATAAACTTTTGGTTTACAAACTGATAAACAAAAAGACAATGACGATTTAATACACTTGGCAATCAATTTGTTACAGGTAAAAACTAGAGATGGAACAGATATCCGGTGACTATCCAGTATTCAGCCTTTCCCGCCTCCTGAATACTAACTATACCGGACAACTAGCGCCTAGTTAGTTAGTTACTAACAAACTAGGCGCTAGTTGTCCGGTTTAAAAAATATATCTCATAAACCGTAAGTTTTCGTAACCTAATACTTTGCAAAACGCTTTCTTTTAGTGAGTACTATCTACAAAAAAAGTATGGGCATTTAAATCGACGGTCCATATTGGAAAGTTTAACCAGAGAGTTTTTATACGATCATCATCAAAAAATTTTGTTCAATATTAAAGGTCTTACATACTATAAAAAAGTCGGCTGGTCATGTATGGTAATAGCCCTCATCAACATTACTGCTTATCACCACTCTGTCAAGTGTTCTCGCTAAGTGCTCAATAATAACCAGATAACTATGATTAGCATGACTGATAAAACTATCTGTAATATTTACTTAACAATCGGTTTTCCTTTAAACGGAACTTTTTATATTGCCTGACCAAGATTTACAACATAATGTTCTGGAATTAAAATTTTATTTTACCATGGTTTAACATATAGATATTGCAAAATAACTACAAAAATTGCATAGTGTTTTTAAAATATATTGCTTCATTTTAAAAAATGACATATTAAAGAAGAATTATATATTCTTTAAAAATTAACATGCACAGAAATTTATGGCACCTAATAACTACATTATGCCCCCTGAGAATTCACTTGTGAGCCGAGTCGATTTTTTCTAGTATTTTTCTATTAAAATAGTTAATGTAATAACTGGTTACAACTTATTTTTGCAAAATACTTGTGATACTTACAAATCATCGACATCCGAATTAGACTCCGAAGCGTAGTTCTGATCGGCGCCTAAGTCAAGGCAATTATCATCAGCAGTCAACTCCATTATCACAGAAATCCAAAGTAAACTCCCGCCTTAGTATCACATGACACAAGGGTTCATCTCAACAACAAACTTGTTTTAACGGCACAGAATTTTGATTAGATACATATTCACAGAGATGATTCGATTTAAATAACACTTTCTTTGTTGTAACATGTTAAGCACTGACCTTTCGGAGATCTAAAACATTAAACACAACAAACACCTACGCACTTTCTGAATTCCAGTGAAATAGTACGCGGCACGCAAAAAGGTAATCTTCCGAAAACGAAAAGCCAAGCACGAGCAATTACTATCGATAGATACTACTTTGACAGCGAGCGAAGCCGGATTTGACTGACGACGGTGACAGCTGAAATGACAGATTACATTGACATATAACTGACTGGGCAATTTTTTTTTGTTAAGAGTTCCCATAAGGGAATACAAAGAGTACAAAGCCTATACAGCCTAGTCTTGAATTATTTCTTTTCTTATATCATGATTCATGATGAATAATGAGAGTTGATTTATGACTGATAGATGATCAGTGGACGATGCATAAGTAGTGAGATAATCCCTACCCTAGGTTAAGGGTTTCAAGGTCTTGGATTTTACTTAAACCTCCTCGAAGACTTCTTGAAAGAGCGCGAGAAGACACCTGTTTTGTTTCACTTGCCAAGATTCATGCATATTAAAAAACACCCAGTGGTTAACAACCCACCATTATTACATACTATTATCAACCACAACAGAAATTTCAAAAAGTAAAACAAAACCACCAAGACAAGTAGTGACGCTACCCGCTTCCGCCAAAAAGTTAGTTTTATTCTTCCATACTATGATTTCCCATAAGGAGTTTCCAAATTGATTGTTATTTCTTGTCTTTGGTAATGAAAAATGAGTTACGGATTATGCATAACTTAATGGATAAGATAATAATCCCCTTTCCCAGGTATATAAAATCTACATCAGTAAAGTGTAATGTCGTTAAAAACTAAATTAAACAGCCAATGCCAAGATTTAAACTAAGAAAATATTTATTGATTATACTTTATTTCTATCCACTAAAGAATAATGGAGTAATAACTTGAGGTGCATCCATTTTGAAACCCGCAGTCCACGGCCAGTAATATTTAGATTTGGGTTCTTGTATGACTTCTGCTTGTCTATCACATTTCACACAATATTTTCTACCACATTGAGCTTGCGCAAACATGAACATTAAAATCAATGAAATCATAACAATGTTCATTTTCACCATCTGTAAAAAATATTTATTGAATTTTTAATACCAAAACATTTAGATGAACCAAAAAAACTAAAAAGACGTCATTCTTTACAAATGCAAAACAGTTTACAAAATTTATTTATGTCCCTGAAAATTCAATAGATCCCAGACTATCCCTATCTTCATTGTGTTAACCCCGAGTCCTACAAAAGCTTAAAATGCCAAGTACAAATAGAAATATTTCCAGCTAGCCCAACCCATTAAAGACTTGTGTTTTGAATATTCGGGTAAAGTATAAATAGTATTCTCAACCAGTTAACATTTGAGAGGGGGGGGGGGGGATACATGAATGTATATAAATAGTTAAAAATGAAAAATTGTTGGAGCGGAGCTCCCATGTACCAGCTTCAATGACGCAATGTCTGTTACGCCAAAACCTCCCGAGCTCTTAACCGATTTTACCTTACCGACACATTTAGGACTAGATCCTAACGAATCTTGAAATTCGCAAAAATAATAAAGCTATGACCAATAAACATTGGCTCTATGAGATTTCCCATTGAAACAAAAAGTTCACGCTTTTTGAAAGTTTTCATTCTTATAGAATTTAAAAATTTGACAAATGACGATAATGCCTTAATAAATTTTCTAGGCGATACGCTTGAACTTGCCTGTAAAGGTGACTTAATTGGAAAATTTTCTAATGGATTCGAGACAACTTGTCCAGATTCGATTAGCATGAAGACTAAAGGGATTAGCCATTAAGCCAGAATGAAATGTAGTATCCAGGGGTGTAAAGGTTGAAGAGGACAGATAAAAGCGTGCATCGCGGATCTAAGCAGCCTAAGCTGTTAGATTAGAAGCCAAATTAACTAAATAAATTAAACATAATTTGATCAACCCTACATTAACAATACAGGAAAAAACTAAACATTTGAAATGTCCTGTAAAGAAAGTTTTTAATAATGTTGACCTAATGGTCAACATGGTCTTTTATAATTAAAAGACACGAAACTAAAAATAAAAAGATTTTATTAATCGTAAGTACATGCTGCTTAATAAACCCAAAACAAATGAAATGGAAATGAAAACAACTTTATTCAAATGCACTTAATATAAGTTGGATTAAATCGTCCAACATTTTTACTTGCCCCTCATTCAGCACA
Organism: Calamotropha paludella; assembly: GCA_927399485.1. Taxonomy (NCBI): domain Eukaryota; kingdom Metazoa; phylum Arthropoda; class Insecta; order Lepidoptera; family Crambidae; genus Calamotropha; species Calamotropha paludella. The sequence continues at coordinate 25,959,869 of OV656815.1, read as the reverse complement.
TATTGTAACTGACAAGAAGAATAGGCTCATAAAACTCGCCAGCTTTAACGGAATAACGATTCATAATACATAATCCACAAAAACAATTTTGTTCTGTTATCACAATAAAACTAGTGTAATGGTTTCATAACATCGTTGATTACAACAAAGTCAACGCAAGTATCCATTTTAAATAGGTATTTTTAATCATTGCAATAATAGACAGAGGCCGTAGAGAATATTATAAAGAGGATTCCAAGGCTCCAACCAAGAGATGAAGTTTTTTCCACTAATTACCCTAGCAACCTTTCGAAAAACTGTTGTGCCAAATATTAGTGAAAGATAATCTATTTGGGAAGTTTTCTCCAAAGATGACCAAGCGAATATATTATCTGGATGGAACAAAATGGATAAATGTTTATTTTGAGAGGCAACAAAAATAAACATGGCAAATTCTGATGGAAAGCGCTACGTTAGACGACCAAGAAACAATTCTTTTAGTATTGTACAAGTATAATTGAGTTTAGAATACATAATTTTGTGAAGATAAACCAGCTCAAACGGTTTTAAGTGTGATCATATTAAACTTATTTTACTTTCCCGAATTGAAATAATTATGTACAGAAATTGGTGATATTTAAAGAATCTTAAGAATTTACGTTGGAAACTATCTGTGTTAGGTCTGGACAGCAAAGAAAGAAGACCGAAAGATTAAGCCATACTCTAAAACACTGAAGACAAATCTTTTTAGTATTTCAGGTACCTACCCTCGTATTAAGTTACTTACCAGTGACGATTATTACGAATATTCAAGTGAATTTTATTGTTTCTCAGTTTGAAAACAGACTAGTAGTTCGAATGACGGTTGTGCGTACAAAACGTGAATTTGATTCGATAACAGCATTTATAAGCTTTTGTGCCTATTGCATACGCTATGTTGGGCTTTTAGAAACCTTTTCACGGTTTTTATGAAGAATACCACATGTTATAAACCTTTTTAGATACCATAAGGTTGCCTATAGGAGCTATGGTAGAAAAATTTATGTGTTGAAAAGTTTTTTTTAAGTGGGATGGAACCTACGTCCTTCTTACAAACCAAGCCTAACGCCAACCTCTTATCCACTTTGGCGAATCTCATCCTTCTAGTTTTTTGTTTGTTTTGTCATTATGTATTTTATATGCTTTTAATGAACTAGCTAAGAGCAGTTGATTTGAACACACGTATTATATAAAGTGGCCCGGTTTAGACAGAGAACTAGAGTTCAAATCCCAATTCAGATTTTTTCAATACAATTTTTCTATATTAAGAATCAAGGTTTTTAGTTGCATCTAACTAGTTAGCTAATAGTGGATTATTATCACAATAGAATATTTGCACGGGAAGTAAAAACTCTTTATTAAAATACAAAAATTCTAAAAAAATTAATAATAGTCTTTCTTTTTCGAGAATCTACTGCTGATTTCTTTCTTTAAGTCATTTATAGACATATCTTTTCTCCTCGTTTCAAGACTATCATCGCTATAACTGGGTCTTCCTCTTTTTCGCAACCACTCCTTTGCTTTATCCTTCTTCACCTTTTTCTGGTAGATCACGTAACCGTCTTTTGTTACATAAGATACCACAGGAGTCAACACTTGCTGTCTCCTATCTCTTTTATGTCTACGTGTTTTTCCCCCTCTGAAGGCTATCTCTGATGACGAAGAAGAGTCTGTGTCGTCTTCGCTTGAAGAAGATTCGCTGCTGATGTATTTCTTATAATGTCTTTTCTTCTTTTTATGCCTTCTTCGTGGTGGAACCTTGTTACGTTTTGAATAAAACGGCATAACTACAACCGGAAGTTTAGGTTGAGGTATTGTCATGGGGAGGGGCATGGGTGGTGCCATTGCTGGAGGCATAGGTGGCATGAACCTTGGAAAGGGCCCAGGAAATGTTATAGACCCTGGAAATGGCATTGGCCCCGGAAACGGCATAGGCGGATGCCCCGGAAATGACATTGGCATAAATTGACAGGAAGCTGAGCGGATGAAGCCGATTAACGGAATCATGTGCAATATTGACAGCATCTGAAATAAATATTTTGGTTTTGCAGTATTTATTAACTCTAGAAATGCTATTAGTTGTACAAATATCTAAATTGTGTAGAGTACAGTATGTGTCAAAAACTTGCGCATTATAAAATTTTCAAAATAATTAGGTACGGTAATATGAGCTTTAATGTCGAAACAGCTATTGTTCCGTATCCAAACAAATAATTGTTAGAAAAATTCAATTTTCCTTAGGCTAACACCAGTCTGTTTTTGATAAATTTAAAAAAATATGACATTTCAAGCATTTTTATATACTAAGCAAAGTTTTTTACAAACTACTTAAAAATAAGAATGTAATTCAGAAATAGTTGTTGTCATATTGTTGATAAAGTTTTTTTTTTCGATTTTGAATGGGTTCGCTCTTTATCCCAATCAAGCCCGGGGGCAAAGACAGAATCAACGATGGAACGAGCCTACCCAGAAGGGGCCTCTTCACACTGGCCTTGAAAACATAATTTTATGAGCTAGTGTTTTAGCAATTGAACAGCTAGCTATCAAAGAAATTGCTCATTCTAATGACGACTTAGAGGCAATTTTTTATTTGATTTTACGCAATGTCGTTGACACTATCAAATAGACGTTACCTCAATGTTGTCAGAAATGAGTTGAGGTTACCAACTATTGAATAAAAGCTACTGTTTTAATTTCCGCAGTGAGAATTAAGTTTCAGAGAATATTAAGTTCCAGGTTTTTCCTATATCTCCTCGCAACCATTAACACCCTTTGTTTAAAGAACTATTATAGGATAATCAGTTAAAATATTGAAAAGCTTACCTTCTAACATTAGGAAAAAATTGGAATGCCGACGAAAGTAGCAAATATAACTGACGTATTGAATCCGAAAGAAACCTTCTGGTCAATAAATACTCTCCACCACCGTAGCCACAAATTATATCACATGTTTTTAAAAATACCGTGTTACGTAGTTGTATTGTGACTCAACAGTTCATACTTATCAATTATTTGACTTGCCATACTGATTTTTTTTAGTAATTCTATCATTATCATCACCAGCTATAAATACGGGCTTTTCCTATGAATGAAAATAGCGTAAGGAGAATGGGACATAAACACACGCGGGCCCAGTACGGATTCGTGGGTACTAACGATTACAGATGTAGCGAGGAACAATGGTATAACGCGCCTTCCGAAACTCGGAGGATCTCGAGATATTTTAATTTTGACGTGACAACGTCTTATAAATTGGTTTGCCGGGTGACACTTCAAGAAACTGCGTTACGCTCCGCTCACGTTATGCGCTCACAATGAGAGCGAGTGAGAGGCACGCGTCCCTTCCACTCGGGCATGGTTAGCCCGCCTAAGAGCGAGAGAGACAGACATAAAAAGTGGAAGGGACGCGTGCCTATAAATTAATGTTTTAAATATAATTCTTTGTATAAATAAATGTTTTAAATTGTTACTATTATTTCATCCTTCTTCCTACTATACGAATGAATATTCACATTTAAATTATTTTACCACTCAAAGTCGTTGTCACGTAAAACTTTCGCCCGTATACCGACTTTACAGGCAACCAATTTTTTTAAGTAGCCATCCTATGACTACGATGTTTGCTTCACCTCTGCAAATAATACCCTGTGAATCTGGTAACCAGTAATGCAGGTTAAGCTAGTACAGGCTCCAGTCTCCCACGATAGATTTACATTTTACCAGTCAGTTTTCCTGCTCTATTGTGTGGAATTCTTATTATTATCGTAGGCCAAACGTGATAATCGCTGTGCTATAGAGTTCTTCAAATTCCATATTGGTATTATACCGACATGTTATCATGACGACTGTTTAGTGTAATGGTAGCGACGGCTTTCTGTGAAAAAACTCTACAGACTAAAAGATAAGCTAGGAAGCTTATATTATTGATATGCAAGAGGGCATAATCAAAATAAAGCATCTTGTGCCCGCAATGATCATTTTTAAAGACCTCTTCATTGTTTGAAGGTCAGTACTACGGAGAGTATCTCTGGTTTACAATCGTAAGATGAAACCTGTCTTATATTTTAAGTAAAACAGTATACAGAGAGACAAACAGGCAAAAAATATTTAGACATTCAGGTCTCGATACCCTGTCCCAACCGTTTTTTCTAAAACATCTCTAATGTGCAGACACGGTTTCCTTATAATTATATAGTAGTGTAGAATAATTATCATTTTATTTTTTCTTGTAGTACAGATGTGTAACTTAATGCTGGACGATACCAACATAAACCATGTTAGCCCTAACATGGGCCCCCATACAGTATGAAATTAAGGCAGTCTCAACACGAATTTATAAATGATAATTAAAATAAACATTCATAAGGTAATATGAGACAAGTTTAAATACGTAATGTCAAAGTAATGAACTAAAAAAAATATACTTATGCAATTTTGGCCAATGAAAGTTTTAAGTAAAACATACGTCTCTAAACAATCAAATCCATTGTTCAGCAATTACATAAAGATCAGCATTGTGCTGTAGTCGCTATTGTATTTCATTAAAGTTTTAAGTAGTAGTAAAATGGTTCAGCAGCACAACCTTAAATCCATTTACAGTTGCCAAGTTGATTAGAATCAACCCGTCTGGTACATGGGTGTAAGCGATTGCGTCTAAAATCCTGAGTAAAAATAATGAAGATTCGATTAAAGATACTCATACTTATTATAAGTTTCGTCTCATCGAGATGTAAAGAACCGGAGCTGCCGCTGTGCCCCACTGACATTCAATATTTGCCACAAAATCTGCCGATGCATTGTCGAATGCCTCGTAATACCAAATTCCCTGGTCTTCCTGAACAAATGGGTGGACAAATATTCCCTTTACCCCCATTCTTCCCACCTCCACAAAGTCCATTGCCTGGCCCTATTTCATTTCCACCACCACCGCCACCTCCAGGCCCTCCACCAGGTTTGCCACCAGGTTTTCCACATGGTTTGCCACCTGGTTTTCCGCCAGGATTGCCACCTGGGTTACCAGCAGGTCCAATGCCAATGCCTATGATGCAGATGCCCATGCCAGCAATGGGACCAGCACCCAAGGTCCCTGTAATTGTCATGCCATTTTATTCTCCTGACCCTATGTTTAAAAAATCCCCTGGCGGAAAAGGACACCCAGATTTTAACAGAAGACCACCAAAAAATCTGCCGTACCATTCAGATACCAGCAGTGATACTGATACATCTTCAGATACTTCCAGCGACTCGTCCGATGAAAAGCGTAGATGGTGGAAATCAAGTAGAGGATTTAGAAGAAACGGGAGAAAATTTAATAGAAGGCACAAGATAAAAAGAAAAAGGCATAATAGAAGGGATTTGCTAACTCCTGTATTGCAATATGTTACTAAAGATGGTTATGTTATATACGAGAAGAAGATATCAAACAATGAAGCCAAGAATTGGTTAAAAGTGAGAAAAGATATGGTAACAGGCGAAGAAAATGAACAGTTGCCTGAATCAAAAAATATTGAAGTAAGATTTCATGGAATAGAGAATGAAGATGGAGGCGATGGAGAAGAAGAGGTAAAGGAAAATAAAGAGAAAATTATAGAAGAACCAGAGGAAATGAATATTCCAAGATTAGCCGTTCGAAGACACCGTGATCACACAATGAAATCAGAAAAATCAAATCACCATAACAGTCAAAGGAAGATAGACAAATCAAGATAAAAATACGTTTTTTTTTTCACTTTTATACAGAAAACTTATTTTATGGTGGTTTGTTGTTGGCATTCCGCAATTTTTTTTAAATAAAAGCCTGCAAAATATTTTTTTATACTATTTGGAACCTATAATCTAAATTGTAAGCTCACCGATCGATCTATAGTTATACAAAGCATTGAAATCTAATAGTATAAATACGATAATATATTAAGGAGACTAAACTTTTGTAACTACAATAAATATAAATGATGACGGAATACAATTTACGGAAATTACAAGGAAAAAGTATTCAAACCCAAATCCCCCGCTATCCGGTAGAGCACTTTTCCAATAGCGCTACCAAGATCTAGACAGACCCATTGAATTTTCCCAATGCCATCTTTTCATTTTCTAGGTACCTACTACTACTTAATTTTCCTTGTAATAATTTCTTTGAAATAAAATTTTTGCAGTAAATTGCTTAAATAACAGAATAACAATACAATTTATTGGCAGTGAGGACCTAAAAATTAAAGCAGAACTTAGAAAGCTTGTTCGTTTTGGTTTGTGTGTCTCGTTGCTTGCACTATAAACAAATGACTGTATGTCAAAAAAATAAAATGGATTATAAAAATCATCAAACAAAATATGAGCCGAAAAACGTCACCTGCGATAATCTAAACTCTTAGCAAGCGGGTTGGAGATTGAACTATGAGACCAAATAACTATGAGACTAAATAACGAAAAATGCTGCAGCCAATTTTGAGGTGAGAATGAGAAGTATGGTGATTTAAGTACCATTAGTCGACTTTTAAATGCACGCTTTGGTGTGAATTTTCTAAAAGCTTGCGTTTTCATATTTTCACGAACCTAACTTTCGAAATCCCCGTTTCTATATTCATCGATTTAGAGCGGCTTTTAACCCCCATATGTTAGTAAGAAAGAGCTAAAAACGTATTAATTTTTTTTAAGAAATGTCTTCATTTTCCAGAGACGATGAAAGACGTGTACATTATTTTTTTCCCAAATGTTACAAATACTTGATTTCGTGCCTTATAACTTGTGGACTTTAAACCCGTTTTTAAAGCTGTTGTGGGTATATTTTTCTTAAACACGTGTGAACTTCTTCTATATCAGATTCGTTCTTCTTCCTGAAAAAAAAATATGCACTAAAAATAATCTTCTCCTAAGTAAGTAGTGTAAGTGTGTGATCTTACAATTAGGATTAAATATAAAAAAAATATGCGCAAATACCGTACAACATGTTCACCCCTTTATAAACACATTCTTAGAAACTTTAAGTCTCGGTTTAGGCTGGCGTCAGTCGGTCTCTTTTTTACGCCCTTGGCAACTTAGGCACCCTTCGGACTGGGGTGGTGATTTCTAATACTCCGGCCCGGCTTCGAAGTTATGACAGACACTACTGACTTAACACCACCTAGGAAGTGCCATAGCTTAGGAAGGCTATATAAACAACAGTCTTTTGATAAAGCCTTTTTATACATGTTAAGATGCAGGTTTAACACGCTTTTTTGCATTTGGCTCAATATTCACTCATTCAGAATAAATCTTCTATTTCAGGAAATTTTGACATAGGATCTATTTGAAAACCACCTTAAAAACAAAAAAAAGTAGATTTTCGTAGTCAGCCCGATACTATTACACTTATACATTACACAATTATACTTTATCGAATTTGCCAGATTATGTATGGCCAGACCTAGATATTTTGTAATGATATTGTCTAGGTTTGGAAGTCTTTAAAGTATAGCACAGCATTTTGATCTTTAGGATCTAAGAAAAAAAAACAAAGCTGTCTACGGACACGCAAAAAAGCGAAGCTTTATTCTATAAAGCGTAGGAACTAAGAGTAAAAAGAGATAGAAAGCCACGCCTGCCACGCACACTGTCATGAGTGCAAACGAGACAGAAAGCCTCGCACACTGAGATGGTGAGTTTGTAACGGTACCAAATCTGACGCTCTCGTGTAGCGGTAAAATCTGAAGCTCAGCACGGACAGAGTGGCAGCGTGGCGAGCGCCTATATGCGAGCGGTCTGAGCTTTCTTTCAAAAAGGAAAAAGAGTGTAATAAATTGTGTTTGGTAATTGTGCAATTATAATATCAAATATAATAGGCATTGCTCACCAAGTTTATTACCTTTAAAAGCACCGATCATCGCTAGTAATAACTTAAAAATAAGTCCGTTAGTTGGACTTAATTTGTTTTTAGTTAAAAGTTATTGTTTTCGTACATATATATACCTCATAGATATCACTTTAAAGCTAGAATTTAATAATACAAACATTTTTATATGATATAAGGGCGTATGCACATTGAGAGCCGACGCGCGTTTTTTTTTTATTCCACAGAGCGACTTTTTGCATGTCTAATGCGTTTTTTTTTATACAAATGCGCGTTATCATTCCATCTGTACCGATTCATACGCGAGACTAAATTAATACTCAACATAAATTCATAGTCGAGCTGCGTTTGACTTGCGTTAGTATCACGTTTATATCGAAACAAGGTGTTGTAGGCGCGCCTAAAAACGTGATGTGCAAAGGCTCTTAGTATTGTTTGAATATTTGCGATATTTTCCACTTCATTTGTTCTCTTAGACCTTGTGACCTAAATTTCAATTTTACATCATCGGGAAGAATAGTGAAACCCATATTTTTTTTTTATACTTATTTCTTGATTAATTGAGAATGCCAAACTTAGTATTTGATATTACTTTTTATTTGATACTTCCACGCGTTCCTGTGAAAAATGCTTTACTGACAGACATTCAGATCGACAAAAAAGTGACAAAATAGGAAGTTCTTAGTTCCTTTTGATCTAAACAGACGTATGTAATAACTATGGTAAGTATATGCTGACAAAATATACTTGTACTTGCATGTATTCAATGTACATTCATAATAAAGCATTTCCTGCGAAAATATTATATTATCAAACATACTCTAGCGTACGGATAAATTAACAAAAAAAATAATAGTTATATTATTAGTACATTTGTAACGATTTGGATACCCAAAATATCTCTTTAATTGTAGTTAACGCTTTAAAATAACTCAACCAATTCACCGCTATTGTATAATATTAAAAAAAACTAAGACGTTAATATTGTACATGTCAAAATGGGTGGTTGTGTTTTGAATCTGATGTAAAGACATTTTCCTTTTTCTTTCACCACAATACATTGAGCGTTGCGCAACAAAACGCAGCGAGCGTATATAACCAATTCAAATCAGGACATTACGATATTTTTCGATCAAAACAATCGATGAATATAATGGTTTATGTAAGTATACCAAATTCCAAGATTTCCTTGAATTTTGTATTTATGTTGATGACTTCTGATATGTTACTATTTATAATTTTATAACTTTATTGTCTCATTTCTTTTCTAATAACTAGACATAATATGTGATGAGAAATAAATTTTAAGAGTTTCACTATCGTCAGTCGGCCACCCCTCACCGAACTAGGAATAAACCTGTATCTCGGTTGATGAGTTGGAGACAGTCGAAAGGAAGTCTTCTATGCGATGAAAGAAACGATAAAAACTATAGTAACATTTACATGCAGTAATTCCCAAACTAGAGTAAATCTGTTACTAAACTAATATCAATCATTAATGCCTATGGTGTGCAATAAAATATTGTTGGTGTTTTATTTTCAGACCAAACGCAGATTCACTCTCACATTTTTAATATCTACGATGAAACTATTGGATGCACGCTTAGATTTGCCTCCGTATGTACCTCAAATCCAGGAGCTTTCACTCCAAGAGCCATTAAAGCTTGTCATAGTATTACCATCAGCAGAAGTAGAAGCTACAACAACAACCACAACTTCTACAACAACAGAAAGAGTGGTACCATTGGCTATACCTGTACCAATGCAAACAGCTGTGCAGATTGCAGTGTCACCAATGAATCCCCCCTCTTTTTGCAACGGAAAACCATGTCCGCCCTGCCCTCCATGTTTATGCGCACCATCTTGCACTCCATCCTTTTTCTCGTATTGTTCCCGATGCCATCAGAAGTGTAGATGCAGGAGCTACGAAGATAATCCTCAACCCCTAACTTTAAATCCACCGGAGCCACTCATAGGCCCTGTGTTTGCAATGCCAGCGCCTGTTGCAGCTCCTCCTATAGTGATGGTGCCTTACAAATCTTTCCCTTGGAATGGTTATGGTGTGTGATGTTACATTAACAACCCTTTTAATATACACCATTTTTTAAAATGAAACAACTTATTTATGGTTTAGTGCGCATAATTTACTGAATCATTCCGTGATCATGGTTCCTTAAAGGAGTCAAACGTCAGAATTAAATATAAATTATGCGCAATAAACCCAAAATAAGTTATTATAACAGAAAAATACTAGAAAAAATCGACTCGGGTCACAAGTGAATTCTCAGGCGGGAATCGAACCCGCAACCTTTGGAAATCCGGTCCAATGCTCTCCCAATTGAGCTACCGAGCCTTGAGAACACTCATCGAAATTTTCTAGTATCTTTCTTATTTTACGCTGTAGGCCAGCGTTGTTTCATCAATGAGAGAAACATCCTCTCGTATTCGAAAGAAACATTTTTACAAATGTTTGAGCAATCGATTAAGATGAAACAGCCATTTTAGTTTTATATATTTTTTTATATATTTTATGCATTTTCAATGCGATCTTATAAGATAAACTATTATAATAGAAAAATACTAGAAAAAATTCACTTGTGACCCGAGTCGATTTTTTCTAGTATTTTTCTATTATAATAATTTATCTTATAAGATCGCATTGAAAATGCATTAAATATAAATATATATATATATATATATATATATATATATATATATATATATATATATATATAACCAAAATAAGTAGTTTCATTTAAATGTGTTAAATATATACCATTCTGTGATTTAATAGATATATGTATTTAATCGAGGAAAGAAATGTTAATGTTTTTGATTTTTATATTGTTTATAACTTTTGTAAAGTGTTTGTTATTAAAATAAGTGCGCTTAACATAACATGTATTTTTCGTAGCCTAAAATTTCAACTTAATAATATTTTAACAGATAATAAAATGTGTTATGAAATAATCAAAAAGTTTTTTATTGATACTAAAAAATAAGCTGTAGATTTAATATACACTGTACAATACATAAATGCACGAATCTTAAGTATTTATAAGTTTTACTATTTTCCTAGCTGGATTTCTGAAATATCAGACCAAGAACAGTAATCAGATCACGGGTTATAATAGAAATTTAACAACAGAGAACATAACTTCAGAGTGGTTACGTTACGAAATAAATGGTTTTTTCTTTTTCCATCACGACAATACACAACAGTCATGTAACGTATGCGTTGGTCGTATAAAACTGAATTTCAGTCATGAGAAACACTATATTTTCAAACAAAATTTATTGACCGGCACATTATGGTTTTTGTAAGTACCGGCAGTTCGACTGTTCCAAATGCGATAGCGTTTGTTTATGGATATTATAAAGTGAATGTTTTCATTACAGTTCGCGAGGAAAAAATGGAGCATCATTTCGGTAGTATTCCAATTGTTCAGCCATTTGAATTCCCAAATACCGATGCCTATGCTCGGCATGCCGGCACCACCGATGTTTGCCATGCCACCCCCACCGGTACACGTAGTTGCTATGCCAATACCAGTAGAGATAAAGAGGACAACTTCTACGACAACAACGACAACAGAGAAGACGTTAGCATTCGCTGTGCCAGTTCCTATGCCGATGCCGATGGCAATTGGAATGCCGATGCCTCCTCCACCACCTCCTTTCCTTCCAAAACCTGCGAACAAGGTACCTATGTATCTACCTCCTCCACCAATGGCCATGCCAATGCCTGCTCCTCCCCCTGTAGTAGTTGTACCTTTCCCTCCATTCCCTCGAATTCAGTCGTTCAGACCTTTCAGGATCAGGCGTCCTAAATACAGACGGCCATCGAGCTCGCAGTCCAGCAGTAGTTGTAGCGAAAGTAGCCGCTCGGATACCAGTAGCAGCGAGAGCTCTTCCGATTGGTCTTATCGTAGGAAACAAAGAAGGAAAGGTAAACTTGCCAAAAGATACAGAAAAGGTAGGAGAAGGAAAAAGAATATTGGTAGACTAAATAAGAGACGGAACTTTGAAGATGACGTTAGTTCTTTGAGTAGTGACAGTGATTTTGTGAAACCGGTACTAACCTTTATGTCAAAAAATGGAAACGCGAAAATCAAAAAACAGCTTAGCCATGATCAAGCTGAGAATTTGTTAAATGATCGTAAAACTAAAGTTAATCAGAGAAGCAGAGCTCAAAGAGTGCAAATAACGTCAAGAAAGGATGCAGACGACCCATCTCGGGTTCTTGTTGTGTCTAGTAGCGACGGAGACAGTCAACCAGAGTCGAGACGGCAAATAGCTTTAAGAAGTGGTGCCTCAAGTCATATTTTAGGAGAGGGAAAGAAGCAGCTCGTTTTTAAACCACCAGATTTCAAGAAGATAGCAAATCTGTCTGTGTCCTTTCAAGTCGTTTAATTTTTGTTATTTTGTTAATTATTGCTAAAACTTTTATCTTTTTACTAATTTAATACGACTGTTATATGTCATTAAAGAAAGTAAAAAAAACACAAAATGGTCTTTTGTTTCATATGAAGTGTGAGGTATGTTTGTATCATTTTTACGTAATATTACAATAGCTCAATTGATATGCTGAACAATCGTTACGGAAAGCGTAAATATGTAAGCAGTTTCTGCACTTGCTTATTTGCTATTTAAAATTTGAACAGTCATGAAGAGTTCAAGCGGTTTTTGTGTGTTATTTCTAAACATTGTTGTTAGTGCTTTTGCTTTTCAGAATGATATTAAGGCATTTCTGAAAAAGATGTCGCCAGCGGCAAATGTGATTGACTCAACGTTATCGGAAATGTTCAAACAAGGATGGAATTCTGCTAAGACAGAGGAAAACACTGAAAAAGCTTGTTGTGCGTCTGGGGCATGCATATGCCCTTATCCTGCTGTACCAGTCCCGGCCCCAATGCCTGTTATGCCTATAATTCAGCCACCTATGGTGATACCAGCAAGAACTGTGTTCGAACCAGTGATCCATGACCACCCACCTCTTCCGGATATCCTGGATATAATAAGAAGGGATAAAAAAAGGAAGAAAATGAGGAGAAGACCTACATTTTCTAGTAGCTGTTCCAGCAGTTATGAAGATTCTAGTACCAGTTCAGATGAAAGTGATATTATTTATTATGAAGATGTGTTCCACGTTAAAGGGTGAATTAAAAGAATTAGTTTTAATATATGATATTTAACTATTGCTTTAGTTTGTATTAAAAATATTTATATTTTGTATATTTTCTATTTTTTTATTTTAAACCACAAATATTGTATTCATTTTGGACGCTAACGCTTTTGTAATTAGATTCAAAATATTTTTTTTATATTTTTGTATAATGTTTATATATACATAGATAGCGAAAACATATTTGTCTAGATAGATATGTCTCGAAGGAAAAATAGTGACCGACTAATTATTTGTAGTTCTTATATTTTATTGAAGAGGTAAGCTCTGTCTCTATTTGGCCGAGTTCGAACCTCCGAAGGAAAAATAGTCGGTCACTATTTATCCTTCGAGGAAAAAAATAGTCGGTCACTATTTTTTCCTCGAAGGAAAAATAGTGACCGACTAATTATTTGTAGTTTTTATATTTTATTGAAGAGGTAAGCTCTGTCTCTATTTGGCCGAGTTCGAACCTCGACGAATGTAGAGTAGTTGTTCAAATGAATTTTACATGTTATATCACAAAAGAGTTGCGTCATGCCCATAGTAAACAATATGTTTCAACAGTTCTTAAAATCTTATAATTTTTTTGTTTGCTTAGTAAGAGTGCCATCGAAACAATTGGACTTTTTGTAACTTATTTAGGGACCAAAGCGAGAGAGCGACTTATTCGTCATTTAGACCTGAAGGCATCTGATTTAGGAGCTTTCCAAAGTATTTTGGCGGATTCCGCATCAGATGCAGCCAGGCTTGTATGCGACCTCGTTCAATTACGTTTATGATGTGCTGCTGAAAAGCTTAGGGTACAATGGGACTGACGTACTCCGTGTAAAAGTCCCTAAATTAAATAAAGATGGTTTATGTTTAAAGTAAAAAACCCCAGCAGTAAATGAAATGAAAAAATATTATCAGAATTGTTGAAGCAAAGTTTGAACTCTGATGAAGAGTAACGAAGAGATTATAGAAGAAAGCTAGTTATACTAATTATTCGGTACCTATATCATATCTTCGTAAATCTTATTTCGGGAGACCATGCAACGAATGAATACCTTAAAAACCTCGGCAATGGCTTTTTTCTCCCTTATTGCAAAACTAAAGATGGATAAAAAAATTACTTTACAAAGTTAGTATAAAGCAGATTTAAGAAAAAAAAGGGCCACTACTTCCAGGCGTCTTTAAGTTATCATTAATTTAATGACTGATCAACTGCTTTAAAGTTAACTTTTTTCTAGGAAACAGTAGCCAATTCTTTTCGATGAAACATGCTTTTTTTTTATTTAGAAGGAATTATTTTAAAGATAAGAAAAACTATATAAAATTTAATAAATTATATTTGTAACATTATTTATGAAATAGTCTTTTTTACAAAATTCTAATGAACAGTCACCATTTTTATTGACTAAACTTATTTACAACATTCAAGATATTCTACACCCTTATTCCATTTAAAAAACATTAATTTATACGATAGTCACATACAAACAGTCATACAGACATAGAATCAGGTACACAGCTTATCTACGTAGAAATATTATTATCACAGTCGAGGACTAACTCCATCCATTTCAATAAAATACATAAAAAGATAAACAATATTGACAGTTTTTAATGTCCATTTTCAAAGGTGCTGTAAAAAAGTTAGATTCAATGTTCTCTTTATAAAACTAGTTTCCAAATATTAGGTAAATGTGAATTATTTGTTCACAGAATTAAAAAAATACAGAAAAAAACCATTGTGTGCACTTATGTGCGCACGTACGACGCAAGTTATCGTTACTAAACAAAGATAACTAATATTATAATTTTATATAAATTATTGTTAACTACCATATATAATTGAAAATCACACACACACACACACATACACACATTCATAATTAGTGGTCATATAATAATGAGCGCATCCTGCTGGTTTATTCCATGTCGCTTTTGTGGCCAACTTCAACATGATAATTTTGTTTCACAGTGATGCGTGCGCATCTTAAAATTTCGCTCTCATCATTTTTTCATAATGAGCCTAAAGAAGTATCAGTTCAAAAAGAGATAAAAGTCTGTGTGTTAACTCCGACGCACTACTGAAGCTTACTCCTTGAGAACGATTGTCTTTGAACGGGCTCAGAAAATAATAAAACAAAACTTCAAAGTAAAAGTAAAAGGTGCGCACGATAGGTTGCGCACAAAAATCGCAACACTGTCATTCGATCACTAAATTTTACATTTCCTTTTATTTTGTACCCGGCGCCTTATGTATAATCAATTCTAAAAGTCCAAAATATATTTACCCTTTGATATTTTTTATTGAAAAATTTAATTATCACATAAACATATATATTAAATATTTATAGACTAAGTTAATATTTAAAAATATATAAACAAAAGAATATTATTGTCATTTATTTTGAAATCAGTTTATACTCTTTCGTCTTTAAGGTAAAATTGCGGAAACGCTTACATACTAAAATTGTTAAAAGAATAATTTCTCTTAAAGCAATAGAAGAGTTAAATTGAATTGTAGGCTATTTTTCACATAAATACTATATTCCAAACTATAAAAATAAAACATAGTGATCTCTTCAACTTTTATTGCAGATGGATTATAAATGGA
Organism: Calamotropha paludella; assembly: GCA_927399485.1. Lineage (NCBI taxonomy): Eukaryota > Metazoa > Arthropoda > Insecta > Lepidoptera > Crambidae > Calamotropha > Calamotropha paludella. The sequence goes on along the minus strand of OV656815.1, from coordinate 25,944,257 downwards.
CTAGATACATTTTTTAAATTACTTTTATGAAAACAAGTGCTATTCAAGAAATATAAATTATAAATAACAATAATAAAAGAAAGAATTTTAATCTTGAAATGATAACCGTAACGTGGTCTTAATCTTTCAAAAATGATACGTTGTGAATTGTAATAAATATTGACCAAAAATTCTGAATCTAAGAGTAAATTAAATTAAAATGAGTGCGGGCCTCGTTCGATAGCAGTAATATAATTCATTGCCGTATCCATAAACACGTGTTTAGGAACCTAACAGATAATAAAAAACCCTCACGTAACAATAGAAAAAAAAACCGTTGTGTGTACTTATGTACGCACGTAAGATGTTATACTTCTTTATCGTTACTAAACAAAGATAACTAAATAATAATACTAGATTTAAAAATCTAAAAATCCCACGTTTTTTTCGTGACCGAAAAAGAATAAAATAACCCGGCGGGGCCAAGCGAGGGGCCACTCAAAACGTGGGGGCGCATGTTACTTATGAAGATGTAATGCGATGTATGATATGCATAGATGTTGAGAGTATTTGTAAAGATGCGCCCCCACGGTTTGAGTGGCCCCTCGCTTGGCCCCGTCGGGTTATTTTATTCTTTTTTGGTCACTAAAAAAACGTGGGATTTTTAGATTTTTAAATCTAGTATTATTATTTAATTATTTTTAATTATTAACTCAACGAAGTAACCATGTGTTACGCAACAATCGGATAAGCCCCATACAAAAGTGAAAGTTGCCGAAAGTTGACCTGAAAGTGCACCTAGAAAGTTGAAAGTTGTTTTAGGATGCATTGTCATCGGGTTCTGACTTGCTCCAAAAAATTCAGCTCGCTAGGTGGCCGGGAAGTACCTCAAAATTGAGTTGCAAGAATCCAACTGCACAGACAGACAGACAGACAAACAAGAAAGCGACCTAAGAAAAACGTGGGAATATTTTCCTCCGTGTGCTCGTATTCTTTGAATGTGAAAAGAAAGATAAATGTATAAATTATATGGTGATCAGTGAGAAGCATCAAAAGATTAACAGATTTTCTATATATCTGTATACAGAATCAAGTAATATGTCAAAAACCATTAAAATAAACTGTTTTACCAATAATAATGTAAAAATAATAATAATTTATATTATAAACAAATAAAACGACAGTTAACCTCAAATCAATAAACGCACTTAAAATCATCGCTCATATCTCAAAAAAGTATATTGTGACTTAACGGCGGTTTTCATGGTAAAGCCACTCCGAGATCCCGGGTTTGATCCCTGGCCGGGGCGATGAAGAAAACGAACAATTCTATATCGGCTCGGATCTAGGTGTTGAGGTGCCGTCGTTGTTTCTGAGTACCATAACACAAGTGCTTTAGCTACTTCAGAACAATGTATGTGACGTTATCTAATATTTGTTATCTAATTTTATCGTTGTTGCTTTGAAAATAGAGTTCAAAGTCGCCATTAATTTGAATGTGTCAGCACGGCTACCAGACGTATGTCTTCGACACTCGCAAGGGAATCAAAACCTACTTCCTGACAACCCAGAATCTTATAATTTGGTACGAAGCAACCTCTTATAGCACAGATAAAGGAAAGATTGCGAAAACGGTAAATTTTCAGTTACCACATATAATAAAAATATTTTTAATAATTTTACACTTACTATCCTTTTCCTCATGAGCGTGTAGAGGTATTAAATTGAAATTCATATCAAATACTCAGCTTTAATTTGTAGCAAAATCAACTTATGGGTGAACTTTATCTTATATACCTACAGGTTTGTACGGAACCCTCGGTGCGCGAGTCCGACTTGCACTGGGCCGGTTTTTTTAAATAATATTCTTACATTCTTACCAATCAGCGTCGCCTAAAATAAGCACTGAAAGGCTTGTGTTACGGATACAAGGGTACGGATACATATACATATATGATACACAGATATATCATTTTCATAGAAATATACATAAGAACCAATGACTCAGGCACAAATGCTCGTATTCATCACACAAACATCTGCCCCTTCCGGGATTTGAGCCAAGGACCGTCGGTGCGAAAGGCAGGATCGCTACCATTGCACCTAATAATCGCCTTCATTTGCCTGCATCCTTTAATTAAATATTAAATGCACACATTATTTGTAGCTTTGCACTACCCGTATCACCGAAAGATGTCTTTGAATCATCCTGATACACACATATTGTTCAACAAAGTGTGATTTAAAAGTTCGTCTTCTTAAAATGATGATAAAAGAGGCACTGATGAGGGTATTTCATGAATCTTGCCAGCTTCCGGTGCCTGGAAGATGATGGATCTTGAATATATCCAGTCGGAGAGGAAGATATGAAAGCTGTACCCTAGGAGTAGGAAACCAATCAGGATCATCCCCGCCACAGACCCCCACAAAGAGTATGGAGCAATGACGTATAGTAATTTCAAATTGTGTGTATCCTTTTCAGATAATTCTGGTTGTTCCTGCAACAAAAAATGTTATATTGTATAACTAAATAATTGACATTATTTGGGATGAAACATCTGTAAATATTGTTAATATTTATTTTTTATAAGAGAGTGGTGTGGAAGAAGATATAGTGGCAACGATAGAAAAAGGGATGCTCAGATGGTTTGGACATGTAGAGAGGATGGACGAAACAAGACTAACAAGACAAATATATGAGGCCTATGCACATTTGCATAGGTAAGTCGGTTACGGTAGACCAAGGTGAACTTTCAGGGATATAGACGATGTCCTGAAAAAAGGCCAGGTCAAAAGTACCCTTAACCGACGAGCTTGTATGAAAAGGCTGATGAGAATTGATGAAGTTAGTAATGTATGTCGGGATCATGGTAAGTGAAAATCTGTGATCTCTGCCTACCACTGCGGGAAAAAGGTGTGCTTTTATGTATGTAAGTAATGAAGATCTGGAGATCGATGAGAATTCACAGCGGGTCAAGTATACTCCGAGGACCAGGGGACTCCTGCCTGAGGAGTCCATCGGGGATCCAGCGAATATCCACGTGAATATGCCAAATATCGCTGTGTTGGTGAGTAATTCTATTTATTCTACTGATAATCCTTACTAATAATATTATAAATCGGAAAGTGAGTTTGTTTGTTTGTTTGTTCCGCTTTCACGCCGTAACTACTGAACCGATTGCTTTGAAATTTTGCAGACGTAAAGATAAAAGTCCGGATTAAATAATAGGGTACTTTTTATCCTGGAAAATTGATATTCCCGAGGAAAAACAAAAATATTGTTTGCTTGATGGATGGATTGTAGATGGCGCTGTGTGTCGTTTAAAACAAGGTAAAATATTGCAAACGAATATAAACATGTAAATTTAGAAGCTAAATGATACGATAATGAATCCCCGAAAATGAGGAATTCTCGAGGGATGACGTACAATTTGTTTTATCGTCTAAATTGTTTTTTTTACATCTACTTATCCTGAAATCACTAAAGTCAATGAATTACTAATTGGTATAAGTATTAGTTACGTTATTTAGTTCTTGAGGTATGCGATAGATGGAGCTGGGTGTTTTTTAAAACATGGTAACGATGTGTTCTATAAAATACCTAAGAAGTGGAATGATAGCTTACGCTATTTAGTTCTAGAGGTATGCGCAGCAAAGGGTGAAAGTGTACTCATTCCTCGGATTCCGATTATTCCAACAGACCTCCCATTTCAATTTAAAAGACTACAATTTCCTATAAGGGTTTCATTTGCAATGACCATTAATAAAGCACAAGGCCAAACTCTAAGGGTTGCTGGAGTACACTTGGAAAAACATTGTTTTTCGCATGGTCAGCTCTATGTAGCGTGTTCCCGGGTTTCCAGTGCCCAAAATCTGCATGTTTTTGCTCCACAAGGGAAAACATATAATATAGTGTACCATTCAGTTTTGGTTTAACAACTAATTGTATCCAGCGTTACATCGCGCTTCTTAGATTTTTCCGTGGGAATGAGAAGTTTTCTTATAGTTGTGCTTTATACCGCAATATAACCGAATTCCACGCGGGCGAAGCCGCGGGCGGAAAGCTAGTTAATAATAAACTAGCTGATCGGCCACGCGTTGCTGTGTTATAAATTAAAACGATACCTATCCTTTGTCCTGAGTTGGAACAAATCGAACAAAATGAAAAGTCATCAAAATCGGTTGAGTATAGTTTCGGAGTTAATCGCGGTCAAAGACTGTGACTTAAAAATTTTAATATAAATAGATTTTAACAAAGAAAAATTAAACGAAGTAAGGTTACCAGCCAAGTTATCGAAAATTAGCGGCTTTGGTGAGATAAAAAATTATTACAATTTTTTGTTTTGCTTGTCAAAGTGAGCTTTAAAGTTCTAAGTGAGCTAAGTAACAGCAGCAATGTCAACACTTAAAAAGCTATTCTGAAAATTGGAATATAAAACCATCTATGTATATAAAAATTCCCTGTCACAGTGTGCAGTGTTTGACTGCGATGAACTCCGAAAATACTCATCCGATTTCGGTGATTTTTTTTCAAGATGAAACAGCCATTTTGTTTTATATGCATGTGAGCCGAGTTAATTTTTTAGTATTTTTCCATTAAAATAATTTATCTTATAAGATAGCATCATGTAATAAATGCAAAAAACATATAAAATTATAAACTAATTAGCTATTTCATCGTTTGCCCGAACATCTGTAAATGTGTTTCTTTCATATACGAGAGGATGTTCCTCTTATTTATGAGACAACGCTGGCCTACAGCGTAAAATTAGAAAGGTACTAGAAAATTTCGATGGAAGTTAACAAGGCTCGGTAACTCAATTGGGAGAGCATTGGACCGGACGTCCAAAGGTTGCGGGTTCGATTCCCGCCTAAGAAATTCACTTGTGAGCCGAGTCGATTTTTTCTAATATTTTCTATTAAAATAATTTATCTTATAAGATAGCATCAAAAATTGCAAAAAATATATAAAATAATAACCCTCTTTTTCTAACTTTAAGAAGCGTGTATGCTTTTTTATTATATTCAGAGTAAACGTTTATCAACGCATCGAATAAACGCAATGTAAATCTGGTTAAAATAGTTCCCTCAATTTTTATGATCTTTCTGTATTTTTTCAGTTTCCAATGCAAATGCAATGATATAAGAAATTATTTTAATAGAAAAATAGGGCCTAAGGCTTGCTAGCTCAATTAGGAGAGTATTGGAACGGACATCCAAAGAATGCGTATTCGATTCTCGCTTGAAAATTTACTTGTGAGGCGAGTCGATTTTTTTTATAATTTTTGTATTAAAATAATTAAATTTATTTATGATAAAGTTTTATACCATTTTAAACCAGCACAACGGGACGACCATTTCGCTGAAACGGGACGCCTGAGTGTTGAACTTTACATTCTTGACTACTACGTTCACCTGTACTGAGAATGATGTCTTCAATACCATCCCCAGTTTCTGGAAACAATTATTACGGATCAGTAATAAAAATAGGTCAAGTTAGAGTCAAACTTCGCATATTAATGAAGCAGACCAAGGCGAACTTTCAGGGAATGAATAGAAGATGTCCTGAAAAAACTGAAAAAATCGGGCACGTGCCTAACTGTTAAAATTTATATACTTATATTATTATATAAATTTCAACAGGAACGTGCTCGATAAAAATAATGTGAAGGTAGTAGAAAACATATGATGACTAATCCTGTGATCAGCTCCTGTAAAGGAGTCGAAACGTCAGGATTAAATATAAATTATGCGCACAAAACTCTAAATAAGTTATTCTATTTAAATGTGTAATGTGCGCGGAAGTTTAGGAACTTAATATATTAAATTAAATAAATCAAACGCAACACATGCTCCATGTGACTTGACGTTTAGTTTGTATGTAAAGTATTTACCAATTTTGTTAAATAGCTGAGTGAAGCACTAGAGAGTAAGAAAAAGGAAGCGAAGTTTAGGCGTAGGAACTAAGTATTAAAAAAAAGAGATGGAAAGTCACGCCAGCAACGCACACTGAGGTGGGAAGCAGCTGGCTCCTATCGTGTAACGGCACTAAATCTGACGCTCTCGTGTTACGGTCAGATTTGACTGTTAGCACGGAAAGAGTGGCCGCACGGATAGAGTGGACGCGCAGAGAGCACCTATATGCGAGCGGCCCGAACATCCGTATATGTAGAAGCTTCGATTCAAAACAGTCTTTGGTCTTTTCAAACTGGTTTAGATTAGAACATATGATTTCCCTTACCGGTTCGATGACGATGTTACTTCCATGTTTCTTTTTGTCAGGCTTCAACCCTTCTACCCGTTTGTATAACGAAGGATCACTGGACATGAAGTGGGCATTCGATAAGGCAAGAGGTAGATCTGGAACAAAAGATTTTTGTTATGTTAATAAATTTCTGAAATTGATTCAATTCTAGTTTTGTCTTTAAGCTTTACTTCGATTTACAGATTTTTGTATCTGTTTGGTATTCATTAAAATATGTAATTCAACACAATTTGATCACGTAAGAGTTATGCAAAATAATTCAAAATCTTGGGCACTATAGGTCTTATACTTTTATCACTGTTTTTGTCCATAAATATTGAAAATTTATGACCATTTGTTTCAAAAATGTGATCTGTGTCAGTAATAAAGAAAAAGTATCTTTTATTGTTAGAATAAAATAAATGTGAACACACTAAGACTAACTTCCATTTATTACAACAAGAATTTAATGAAACCTCATTCCACTAATCCTGGCGTTACGACTCCTTTACAGGATGACACCTTAGTCATCCTATGATCACCAGGCAAAGGCGTCGTAACGTCAGGAAAAGATATTAAAAAAAAAATTACTGCGAAATTAATCCGCTAAAAGTAATTTATTTTCATCTGTAATGTGCCCAAAAGTTTAGACCTAAATCTAAAATTAGTAAGTAGTTTGGAATTAGCATAACTTACTGTAAAAACAAGGCGACAGATCCGAAACCCCGTCAATACACATCCCTTTGGAGCAAAGACATTCTGTGTCATTGTTTATTTTGAAGACGTCTTCTCTGATTTTATAATGGAGGCCCTGGACGCCGTCTTCCAATGTTTGCGTGTCGACGTACTCCAGGGGCAGGAAGCGGCAGAGCACGTTCCTGAATATCCTGAGCGGGGTACCGGCAGGCAGGTCTGTGGGGTAACCGATGCCTTCGTAAGCATCAGTGAAGGTATTGCATTTTGTTCTGGAGAAAAACAAAAGGATATTAATTAACAGTTGTTGTTTAAAAAATACTATTATTATTATTAGAGCATTGCGAAGGATTTAGTGGCCACCCATCCAAATACTGGCCGTTGCAAACGCTGCTTAACCTCCGCAATCATAGATCGATCTCTAACCGTCGCATCATCTAGCTTCTCAAAGAGTACTTTTACTACCTTTCATTACTACCTTTAACTTGACGCCGTTTGGTGCAATGATAGCGATTCTGCTATTCGCAATGACAGTACAGGTTCGAGTCCCAGAAGGGGCACACGCTTGTGTGATAAATACGAGCTTTTGTTTCTTATGGAGATTTATATATATATTTCTTTAAATATAACATATGTTTGTACCATATATGTCTGTCTATCCATTACCCTAGTATGTACAACACAAGCCTTACAGTTAAATTATTTTAACAGAAAAATACTGGAAAAAATCACCTTGGCTCACAAGTGAATTCTTAGGCGGGAATCGAACCCGCAACCTTTGGAAGTCCGGTCCAATGATATCCCAATTGATTTATCTTATAAGATAGCATTGAAAAAATGCACAAAATATATAAAATTAATTAATTGCTTACTTTGGGCTAGGCTAAACGGTGTGAATGTAAGAAATCTTGAAGGAACTAAGATTTAATAATTCATTTAAGTTTCCACGTGATTCAAAATGCAATTTGTATAAATTGAAATCTTTTAAAAGCAAGCAGTTTCATTTATTGACCGTATGCAAAAATTGTACAATAAAACTGTAGCGATACAGATTTTGACCTATTTAATAAACCCGGATTTTCTTCTAAGGCTGTATCACTTAAGTTGCAAGTATACTATGAGACCATGACAGTTGCTTTAGTAGGCTTAGCTTGATCCCAAGATGACTGCATCATAGGGCTGTGCATCTGCCATGGATCGGTTCAGGTCACTTTGTTCACAATATTTTCTACTTGTAAATAAGAAGTAGTATACTTTCTTTATTGAACTCTATGTTGGCTTGCTGTACTTTAAAATGTGTGTTATAAAATGATGTATCTGAAATAAGTGATGATCTTGTCGGTTGTGTAATGAATAAATATTATATTATTATAAAACGAAATTACCTTCGACTTGGTTGCTCGTATTCCCAAGCTCTGAGGCCGGGGATGTCATTCATAGATTTGACAGAGAATCTTTCCCCACTACTGGTTGCAACTTCTAGTCGGTATTCAACGTTGTCATCGTATAGCTGGAATAGATGGAATATAATTTTAGTGAATTTTTCTAAGGGGAAATTATCGCTTGATTTCGTGGTAGGGGTCTGAGTAATATTGTATTTTTATCAGTGATTAACAGAGATCAAAATAAGTAAATTGATTTTCCGTACTTGCATCATAACATTTATAATATGGACAAACAATAAATTGAACTATATTTATGTGTTTTGTTAATGTTGCCATCCGATTAATTTGAAACTTTGAGGAGTTGAAAAACGCAATACTGTGAAAGTGTTTACGTACTTTTAATGGAAATTGCGAATTATTTTCTCGGACTTGTCTTTGTGAATGAAAGTGATTTAAATGCTCACGGCACTTATTTAAAAAAAAAATATTACACTATATCTGATTATTGGAGCGGAGCGAGAAAAGCTCCCATGGATCAGCTTCAATGACCTATGTATGAATTATGTTTCAGTATTTGGCACCATAAATCTATGAGTTCTAAGCCGATTTTTGTATTTTATGTAACGAATCGAACCAACCAACAGGTCTACAGGTCATAACTATGTAGATCAAATTTTAAAATCCGCAAAAATAAAAAAGTTGTGACCAAAAAACATTGGCTCTATGCTATTTCCCATTGAAACAAAAAGCGCGCGCTATTTAAAAGTTTTCATTATAACGGAAATTAGAAATTTACATCTATCAACTTTTATCAATAATTTCTATTCAATAATAGTAGTTTATGATACTGTTGCATAATAAGGGTTCTTATAACATGAGTGTGTTTTAAAAAAACGAGCCGTAGGCGAGTTTTTTTATAGTATCACACGAGTGTTATAAGACCAAGTTATGTACAGTGTCATACACTACTTTATCTACTCTCATACGTACGTAAAACAATATTGCAAATAAAACGCTGAATATAACAACAAATTTACTTTTACTTGTAATAATTATTGATGTTCTGAATATTACAATTTAAATGTCAAATGTTGGCGCCAAGGTGCACACATCGATTGCGCATGCGTATTGCGTCGTCGTGGACTCGTTCATTGAAACTTTTTTAAAGTAGAGGTTCAACCTCCTTGGTCCAGCTGGAGGTTGTATAGGTGTATCGTTATGATTAAGAAGTTATATTATGTTACAGGTGTCCATACAAGACCTGTATCGTCATTAAACTTTTTTTTTTTAGGCCTGTACGTAATGTTTGTCATAATCATTTTGTTTTCAGTTTTAGAATCTTTGTATTATAGTATCAGAGTAGATTAACTTTTTATTGAGTATTATCTGTTGATTATATATTGACAACATTTACTGGTTAATGACTTATCATTCATAATAGTATTACGCTCCGCTCCAATATATGGTGCTAACGAAGCTTTATGCTTAGCGACTGCAAAGACCCATTTTAATTAGAATATTAATAATCTATTAATATCCCCTTGCTTGTTGGCCCATGTTCGTATTACCGGGGATATTTAATCTTGATCCACTGGGCCATAAATCCTGTACGTCTATAATCTACAGATGCCTTGAAAAAATGTCTTATTATCACTTGATGGGCTCCGTTGTGAAGTGGCTCGCATACCTATTTTCATGATAACACCACTCCGAGAGTCCGGGTTTGATTCCCGATCGGGTTAATGTAGAAAACATACTTTTCTATATTGGCCTAGATCTGGGTGTTATGGTACCGAAGTTGCTTCTGAATTCCATAACACAAGTTGTTTAGTTACTTAATTTGGCTTCAATACAATGTATGTAATGTTACCTTATAAAAAAGTGGATGTAGGTTTAACTTTGCTTACCCTGTCCAAAATGCCCAAAGTGTTAAAGCTAATCCAGCCAGGAAGCACCGTGTTGCCCAACCTGATGAGCGGTTCGTCGTACCCCCACAGAAACTCCTGGGCAGTCTGACTAACGATAGCCTTCGAAGTTAAGTGGGTCAACAGTAAATTGAAGCCCACTCTGGTCAGGTAAGGGTAATCCGCCATCATGGAAGCCATGGTCTGGAAAATACGTTTTATTTTAGTAAGATACAATATGTCTTGTGGAGTTTACTCTTTAAGAATTAATTTTCATATAAGACGCCCGGAATGAAAAAAGTTACGAGATGTAAAATTTAGTGATCGAATGACAGTGTTACGTTTTTTATGCGCAACCTATCGTGTGCAACTTTCACTTTGATTTTGAAGTTTTGTTTTATTTTCTTCTGTGCCTGTTCAAAGTCAATCGCTCTTTTATTTTTTTTATTTTAAATGGGTTCACTCTTGATCCCAATCAAGCCCGAAGGCCAAGACAGGATCCACGATGGAACGAGCTAACTCAGAAGGTGCCTATTCTGATGATATCTGATGAAAAAAGTTAACTCCCTTAATCTATATATATAAAAATTACCTGCCACAGTGTTTGACCGCGATGAACTCCGAAACTACTAAATCTACTTTGATGGGTTTTTTTCAATTTGCTGAAATTGTTCAGACTTAGGATATAGGATAGGTTTCATTTTAATTTATATTTTTTTTTTATTGCAAAACGTAATAACCGAGTCATAGCAACACGTGGTTTGGTCAGCTAGTTTATTATAAATATCAATAGGAAAAAACAGAATTACTCACCAACACAGCGATATTTGGCATGTTCACGTGGATATTCTCTGGATCCCCGATGGACTCCTCAGGCAAGAACTTTGCCCTGGTTCTCGGGGTATATCTGACCCGCTTTGCATCGTCATCAATCTCCAGGTCTTCATTACTGCGCTCTTCTCTGAAAAATAAAACATAGACAAATAAATATTAGCAATATTTACAGATCATTCATGATTAATGTTAACTCATACAGGTAATTTAGTTTCATACAGTTTAAATACTGCTTGACTACCACCGTGGTTGAATAGCTCGCTTACCGGTTTCGTGGTAAGACCACTCCGAGGTACCGGATTCGATCCCCGGCCGTGTCAATGTAGAAAAGTAACTTTTCTACTGGGTGTTGTTTCTGAATTCTATAACTATGTCGATACTATCGTATCGATTCTATCAGAAATACGTTATTTTTCAGATGAAAAATTTAAAGAAATACTTCTGATAGTCAGCGACCGCCAAGAGGGGTACGGCGCGAGCGCTACTCACCTAGGTGACATGAAACTTCGACCGGCTCCCAGGAGGGTCAGTCGGACAATGGAGTGGCCTAGGGTTGATCAGAAGAGTCAGTCGTGGATTGATTTTTGGCGGATTCCTGTGCCTCTAAGAGGAGGCCTAAATATATATTTGTTAAGGGCATATAGTGAGATGTAATTGGTAACAGCACCATCTATCATCACATGATGGAACTAAAAAGTTAAGATTATATAAAATAAACTTTGAATAACGCTGTTGGTAAGTGGTTAATTACAACACGTAACAAATGCCTTTAGCAGTATTCAAACCCGGGATCTTTCGGGCATGGTCAAAATTAGAATCGTTGTACCAAAAAGATATCAACTACTATTTCTTAGATTTTACTTAACAATCTATAAATGTCTTCATCAAACTAGTCAGGGTCTAGTATGAATTTATTCAAAGAATTCTTGCTCTCGAAATAAATCACGCCATCTTCCATACAAGAATTTGTGCCCAAGTACCATGACTCAGATATATATATATATATATACATTGTATCCATAATACAAGCCTTACAGTGCTTACTTTGGGCTACCCTAATTGGTGTGAATGTAGGATACATGATTATAATTTTAGCAGTCTTAATGTCGTCTCAGAGTGACATAAAACGAAATATAACTTATTCATCGTTACGTTTTAATGATGTTTATAACAAGATATTATTCACCTAGACTCACAGTTGACCTTGCATTAAAATCTGTGTGGTTAAATATTGCGGGCTCTTTGCTTTAAATCTCAAGAAACGGTCGAGAGCATAAAAAAATGTTGAAACAAAATTGGTCACAAACTTTATGCTGTACAATTTTTATAATAGATGTTTATATCTTTATATTTTTTTTGCATTTTTAATGCTTTTTATTTTATTAATTATTTTAATAGAAAAATACTAGAAAAATCGACTCGGCTCACAAGTAAATTCTCAGGCAGGAATCGAACCCGCAATTTTTGGATGTCCGATCAAAACAAAATACAAGCTTTGAACTACGCATGCGCACACAAACACATATTAACCCACGTACATGATGCTTCGTACCTCATTTTCTCCTACGTTAAATCTTATGAAGTTGTGCGCTTTCTCTTTTAACTGTCGCTTTTCGTTTCACCGATTTTCAAATCACAATGATGATAAAGAAGTTTTTACATCAAAAATGCAAAAAGTGTATAAAATTATAAATTCAAAGGTATATTAGCATTAGTACCACGTCACAGTATTTATTGCGTACATTACGTATTGTTGTAACGCAACAGTTGACTTGATATGGCACTAAAATCTTGTATCTCCAAGAAAAACTGTATAAATATATTTGACAAAAGAATAGCGAGGCACTTTAATTTTGACCCCTTAACCTCACAAAAATGGTTGACACCTTAATGGGTAATTTAATATTTCCTTATAAATAATCAATTTACAGTATTTGAAAATCGTAGTATTGCACTATAACTTACCGCCAAAATTAATAGCATAAAATGTTTTTCATTTATGTGCCAACCCTATTTCCATATAATTAAAGAGTAAATAACACAGAATGTTTATGAACATATTTATCTAATATCCGCGGAACGACATAGAGTCAATAATAAAAGTACAGAAGCTACTCTATTATAGAAAAAATATATTTTAAGTTACTTCGTGTTTCACTAGACAGTCTAAACACACGTAACAAAAACAGCTCTCTTCAAAATAACTCATTGTTTCAAGAGACAGTGGTCAGATGGATACAGAAATATAGATATCGGTTACTTAATGCACAATCCGAAAACGTTATCTCAGTAAATATATAGCTAAAACAGAAACTAGGCCGTTTTATTGAGATAAATCCCTGCATTCCCTTAGACAATCAGGGATTTCATACTTGATTTTTGTAATATTTCAAATTACTATTTATTAAATCATTAATTCAAATTATGTAATGATCAAATAATCATTTGATAGAATCAGGCTCCACTTGGCGGAATTCCATTTTCATTAACAAAACAAAAAAATGTAGCTTACTTCGGTAAACATCAAACAAAATGCATCGTCCCGCCCACAAATAAATGCCGAGACCGACACACCTTGCACCTTCATCAACCAATCCACACATGTTTCATGATCACACGGAGTATCATCGGGAGCTGTTAGACCGTGCAATATCAAGCACTTAGTGTTTAATATTTTTATAAATAAATTTGCACTGTGTAGCAAACCATTTATCTAGTATATTTATTCTAATTGTAAATATTATTTAAATACTTTACCATAACTTCAAAGAAAACCTGAAACCATTTTTGAACATTGATTCCCTAAAAATAAACAAAAATATATTAAACTAAAACAATTAAAGTCAAACGACAATAAGAAAAAAAACAACAGTCTCAGGAGGGAAATTAACATACTCCAATAACAAAACATAAGATGTTACTTTTTCGTAATTAATATGTAACCATTAGTGATAAGATGGGACAATGTCCATTTCGTGTGCAAAGCCCTAGGTGCTTCAAGATGCGCGCAGAGGAAGAGTACGATCTCTGACCACCTGGTAGGCCTCCGTGTACGAGAACCTGGAGTAAGCCCAATTAACACCTTCGACAACCCAGAACAGAACGTTCTGCCGCTATAAAACTAGGAGAGCAAACCCCAAATTATGGGACAAAGCAAAAGCAAAGAAGAAGATTTAACCAATTTCTATTTATGGTACCAAAAATTGATAATTTTGTCTTATTTAGAAAAATCTGGTTCCGGCTTTGAGTATTCATTGTAACATTGTGTGGTTTTCTTGAAGTTATTTTGTTTTTTTTTTTACTAGTATTTCAAATTAGCATAAACATAAAAAATAAACGTACGCAAACTGCAAGTTTGAAAAAAAACAAGAACAAAAAAACATAATACAAATATATGTCGCTTTTAAAAAAAATAGTCACAAAGTTGTAAGCAATTCATAAAATATGGAAACTGGTTTTAAAAAAAACTGGTTAAAGTATGTTACAACTTACGTCAAGATCACGCCACCTCAAACCAGAGAACCGCTCCAAGTGATTCGTCTAAAAACCCGATGACGTGTAAATACAATCATCAACACAAATATACGATAGAAATAGATCGAAAAACCATAACCTTATGTAGAAAACATATAAGATTTAATTAAATATTTGACAGTCCATGACACAGCCATAAATTGTTTATGCAAATTAAATAATAGCCATTAACGTTATCATCTTTAGGGCTACAAAATCAAATGGGTAAAAGGCTTATGGCTTTTTTATAGTAAATAGGTATGCCCTTGACCACTATCTCGCCTGATGGTAAGCGACGATGTGATCTAAGATGTGACGCACTTGCCTTGAAGATACCTATTCACTCGTGACTTGAAGACAACACAGACTCAGGCCAAGAGTTTTATGTCTTAGCGGTACGGATCACAAAATTTGAACCAAAAGCATAGGTATAAACGAAATTTGAGAAGAGATTAAAAACGAAAGTATTTCTTAATATTTGTCCAGCCAGTATTTACTTACAGAATAGAAACTTCGACGATCACAAGTAATCTTGCTGGAAATTTAGAAGTAACGCCAGAAATAAAATGAAAATAACTAAATTCAAATGCACTTAAAATAAATTCTTTTGAATCGTCCAACATTTTTACCTACCATCATTCAGGACGTATTATAACTGACAAGAAGAATGGGCGCAAAAAACTCGTCAGTTTTAACAGAGGTAAAATTTCTGACATTTACAATATAATGCGTCGTCACCATGCATAATCCACATAATAAAAATAAAAAAACAAAATTATTCTGTTATTACAATAATAGTAGTGTTATGATATCATTATTTCGTTGATTACAACAAAATCAACAAGTTTCTGTTTTAAGTAAGTATCCCTGAAAATTGCAATAACATACAGGGAATAAACGACAAATTTAAGAGGCCAATGAAAGCTGTGTAACGAATAAATATACTAGACCTGATTCCTAAAGAAAATATTCAGCAGCTAACCAGGGTCTGAGACGCTGAAAGAACAATAGCTGAAAGAAGACAGGATACAACTAGGAGACATAGAAGCCAATGGACTAGAAGGGTCAAATGGGGTAAATATAAGAAACTCAATATTTTAGGTAAAAATAAGACACGGTTGGTAACACTCAAAAGCTCTCTGATAATTCATTTCTATTTCATTTAAAAGAATTCTTATTCACTTATCTTCAGAGTTGACCTGTTAAAGCTGTTTGTAGGATAATTTCACCACTAATTCTTTTAGTAGAGACAATGCAAGCTAAATTCATCGGGCTACCGACACTTAAAATCAAGCTTAGCAAATAAGGCTAGCATTTCAAAAAGTAGAAAATTCAATGTTACTTATAATGTTTCAATCGAAAAATTAAAGAAAAAACAACGCGTACTTTTTACAAAAGCCGAAAAAATAAGGAAGAAAAATAAAAAACATGGAAAAATTGTACTACTTGATATCAAGGCGTAAACAGATTTTTTTTTAATCAGTCAGCGAGTTTATTATGTTATGATACAAGCGAAGTCAAATCTAAACAGTTTGAATCAATTCATTCAGGTTTATTTGGAAAAAAAAGGTAAAAACAGCTGTTTTATGTGTTTTAAAAACGTCTAGCTAAAAATATGGATAAACACCTCTTTTGTTTTGACCGACATAATATATTTTTAGAATGACGTGTGAAAAAAAGTAAAGATCATCGTTTACTACAAAAACCAGTTTTTTGGTATAACGGTAACGATCCTACCTTTCGCACTAAGGGTCCTGGGTTCGAGTCCCGGAAGAGGCAGATGGTTGTGTGATGAAAATGAGCATTTTTATATATATATTCTATAAATATAAAATAATTGTGTATCATATTTATCCTTTACTCTAGTATGCATAACACAAGCCGAGTGCTTACTTTGGGCTAGGCTAATTGGTGTAAATGGAAGAAATAAAACCCATTTTTTCCCACGTTTTTCTCAGGTCGCTTTCTTGTTTGTCTGTCTGTCTGTCTGTGTAGTTGGATTCTTGCAACTCAATTTTGAGGCACTTCCCGGCCACCTAGCGAGCTGAAATTTTTGGAGCAATTCAGAACCCGATGACAATGCATCCTAAAACAACTTTTAACTTTCTAGGTACACTTTCAGGTCAACTTTCGGCAACTTTCACTTTTGTATGGGGCTTATCCGATTGTTGCGTAACACATGGTTACTTCGTTGAGTTAATAATTAAAAAGAATAAAATAATTTTGTTCTTTTTTGGTCACTGAAAAACGTGGGATTTTTAGATTTTTAAATCTAGTATTATTATTTTCTTCTGAATTTGGCGGGGTAGGTATCGAAACTAGTCTGTGTTTTTCTACAGTACTATATAAATCTGCAGGCTCTGTCTGTACATTTGTTTTCTTGGACAAATATTATGATAAGTATTTGTTTTATGAGATACTGATACAAAATCTACAATTTTTTTATTTTTTTTTGTCTATCTGTCTGTATGTCTTTCTATAAGTCAAGAACAGGTTGACCGAATGCGCTAAAATTTGGTATATGGTAAGAACACGTGATCGCACAAATTATAGGCTTTATATCAGTTGGTTTGTTACACTTCCACGCCTTAACTACTCAATCGAACATCAGAAAAAAATCTATTTCAGAGGGATACAAAATTTTAATCTGTAGTCTATGAAAACGCGAGCGAAGCCGTGATAAATTCCGAGTCAACGTGTTTGACCGCGATGAATTTCGAAAACACTCGACCGAGTTTGAGGATTTTTTTTTAATTTTATTGGATTTGTTCCAACTTAGATCAGGTTTCATTTTATTCATAACAAAAAAATATGCAAATTATAATAACCCAGCTAAAGCGACGCGTAGCTGACCCAGATATTATATTTATAAAATAAAAAAAAGTTAAATCCTTTATAAGCTTTCTAGACTTCTATGATTTTAGGCCGAATGCATGATCGTGAGCTACTTACAAGTATGTAAACGGACCAACATCTTCCACCTTAAGCACGTCTTCTTCACCAGATAGGAACTGCTCAGCATTTGTGACGTTGAGGAGGTACGCGGCCACCGTCACCCCGGGAATATCCTTTGCTTCTAATAGCTTGTAAATGTCGGAGCCCTTGCTCAATCTTGACCTCTGCAAGTAAATGGATGCTATAAAGATTGGGAGCTATTCATAACGCATAATTTCAATTGATATAAAGTCACTTGGCATATTAATCAAAAGGCATAAATTGCAGGTTAGGTTAGGTTGGGTTGTTTTTAATTCATTACTAGCCAGCAAGCTATTTCAAATTATACCAATGATTAGTATAAGTTCTAAAAATATGCAATTTTAAATTACTGCGTAAAAAGTAGACCCGTAAAAATAATGCCATCAATTCAGCATAAGTCACTATATAATAAAAAAAATAATTTCAATATAACAATTTTATCATTAACGAGATAAAAAATGTCATTGTAAGAAAAGCGTGGAGTGGTCGATATCGAATGTTTTCTGTATATACATATTTATTACGAAGATACCTTAAAATACCTGTCTGTAAAGGCAGGTCAAGGCGGACTTTCAGGGACCAGGTAAAGGATATCATGGAAAAAGACCAGGTCAAAATTACCCTTAACCAACGAGCTTGTATGAAAAGGCTGATGAGAGTTTAAGAAGCGAGGGATTTATGTTTGGATCTTAGTATGAGAAAACTATATATGTACCTTACTATTTTTATTTCGAAATGCAGTTAGCGTAACAAGAATATCGTTCAAAGCACCCTGCGCATAAAAGCTTATTTTTTAGTTATTTTTTAAAACTTAAATAACTTTTATTTTTTTTTGTTTAAACTGCTATAGAAGTGTGATTTTTTTAATCATGTCATTTATTATAGTTTCCCAGATAATAAATAATAATAAATAAATAAATATTTTTTACATTCACACCAATTAGCCTAGCCCAAAGTAAGCACTGTAAGGCTTGTGTTATGGATGCTAGGGTAACGGATAAACATACATATATTATAATACATAGATATGTAATATTCATATAAATATATATAAATATCCATGACTCAGGTACAAATGCTCGTATTCATCATACAAACATCTGCCCCTACCGGGATTCGAACCCGGAAAATGTTAGTAACCTTTCTTTTTCGAAATTTCTTAATGGTTTTTTTATTATTGTATTGTCATCGGTCTCTGATAAATGTGCAAAATTTCAAATTAATTTGACGTTTGAAGTGGGTAAAAATCACGCCAGAAGCTTGTGTAAAAGAACCAATAAAGTACTTACATATCGTCTGATTACGGTGATGGGGTTGACCAGTATTATCAAAAGTCCCACCATAAGGAGAAACATGCCCATCGCTCCTGCGACTTGCATTTTTCCTGAAATATACAAGTTGCTTAGACATCTCAAGGACAAGATATACAATGAAAGATGGTCTCCATCAAAAAAAATTGGAGGTATTGTCACAATCTTCATGTTTAGCAGGTGGGAAATCACAGCATAAGACCATCATTCGGAAAATGCTGCTGTTAATTTTGTCTTCTACAAGATGTTTACGTACGCTGATTCCCTCCAATATCATTAGACGTCTTTTTGTTTTTGACATTTTTAAGACACCCTTAAATGGAGAAGGGTTTTATTGTTTTAAATGAATTGGAAAGCCCGGAAAAGGCCCGGGGCCAGGACAGGATCCACTATTGAACGAGCTAACCCAGAAGGTGCCTATTCACCCTGTCTTTAAACGGATGGGTCATAAGAACACGGAAAGGGAGTTCCACTCCTTTGCTGTGCGCATTATGAAAGATGTTGGGAAGCGCTTGGAATGGAATAGTAGGAATATCAACCAAGAAAGGTGGTAGCCCACAGTACGTCTGGATGTCCGATGGAAAAATGGAAAGAAGGGTTGGTGTTATTCTACTCTTGCAGACACAGGGCCAAAAAGCTCATCGGTAATTACGATATTTTCTATAATAAGCTCAAAAACTTTGAGAAGGTAGATACATTTCGGAGAGTGCGCAGCAGAATTGTACAGCCTTGTTTCGCCGTCCCCATTTTTTCATCGGATAACCAGACTTACAAATAGGCACCACCGTTATGTTGTTGAAATACCAAAGAGTCTTGGTATTTCAACTACATAACGGTAAAACTGATCCGTATCGCTAAAGAGTGGAACTCTTTTCCTGACTTTGTGTTTCCTGATAAATTCAATGCGCAATTCAATTCCAGGCAGGCGCAGCATATTCCAGATCGCATCGAGATAGTGGTTAAACCCTTACCTATTTACGGTAAAAAAACACAGTTTACACGAGTAAAAGCGTAATTGAACTCTACTAAAAGTGAGCGAGGAGAATTGATTCTTGTAGATAAAGATAATTGATTTGTTCAAACATGGTGTAGCAAAGATGTTCGCATTTATAAATGGCGTGTGTTATGTAAGACTTCTGTCTGTTATTCGTTGTTTTAATTTATCTTCCTTGTTGTTTAATCTTTGCATTTTCGTACATATATAATATTTTTTTTTTCCGTCTTCCGCTCACCAAACAGGCCCCGTCAGAATACCAGCGTTGCCGCGACACGCATTCGTGTCGTAACAACACAAGCTGAGGTGAGGACCTGGTTGACCTGTTGTGCTTTTGTACTGTAATTTTTGTTTATATTTATTTCATGTGTTGTATTGGTCAATAAATATTTCTTTCTCTCTCTCTCTTTACCGTAACTGGTGTACAAGTCAATAACAAAGATACCTGATTGTTGTGATGCCTTCTCTCAAGCTTTGTACTACGCATGCGCACACAAACACATAATGCTTCCTATCTCATTTACTCTAACGTTAAATCTTATCAATTTTCGTGTCTGTCTCTTTTTCGTTTCATCGACTTTCAAATCGCAACGATGCTAAAGAAGTTTTCCCTTCAAAATGCCAAAAATATATAAATATCCTAAAACCTAATTTATTTATTTTTTTTGTGTCATATGATAGCGATTCCGGAGCACTGAGTTAACATTTTCAGATAAAAATACGTTAGGTTTTGTAATTCGGAACTTATTTTCGTAGTATTAAGGTTTAACATACAAATATTAACGTTAGTAAATATGTTAGTATTTTAGTTAGGGGTTTAGATATATGTTGAAATGAAAATAAGTATTCTTTTTTTGTTTCGGTTACAGTGCGACAAAATTAATTGTTCCGTTCTTGTGTCGCTAGTGGTAAATTGTAGTTCTATTTTTTTCTGTCAGGCCAGATAAGTGTAAGCTTAATAAGGCTAGATTACTTTGCTTCCTTTCAAACTGTAAAAGTGAGATTTAGTATACTTACGTCTCTTAACTTTCGATGAGTCTGACCGTTTCTCCATTTTAACCGTCCAGATCTGAAACAAATAGAATCAAATTATTATTTACGCCATGCGTTGCTGTATTATAAATTAAAATGAAACCTATCCTATAGGAATAAATACAGCAAAATGAAAAAAAAATTGTACGTGTCAGCTCCGACGCGTGACTGGAGTTTACTCCTGAAAAACGATTATCCTAAAATATATATAATAGGCAAAGGAAGTAAATGAATTTATATATTTATTCATATTAATTTGATAAAATATAGTACTTAAATTATAGTATTATTATTTATATTAGTTTTTTGTATTTTTTTATTTAATATATTATTTATGATATTTTACATATATACCTACTGAATGTTATAGTGAGAAAGAAAGAGAGAGTGTATAAATGTGTACTTGGGACTTAGGGAAGGAGGAGCGCTATAAGATGTGCGAGTATATTACGCAGAGGAAATGTGACCCTTCACTTTTTGTTAACGTTCCAATTTACTACCCATATATTTTTCATTCCACACGCTATATGAAATGATTCTTAAGGAGTTAAACTCCAAAAAAAAACATTAAAATGAGTTGAGTTGTTTCGGAGTTCATAGTGGTCAAACATTGTGACAGGGAATTTAAATATAGTATATAAAATTTAATAGATAGTAAACGCACGGAGATTCATTAAAAAAAACTTCCTTTAATTCCATCTTTTTACTATTTTAACGTCTCGTCAATTTGGTTATCAATGTCAAGTGAACACGTATCAGTCAGGGTCGGAACCTTGGACGGAAAGAAGGCACTGGTTTTGTGTATTATGTAAATCGTTATGTAACATAAGGTTAGCTGATCGAAATTATTTATGAAATTCGTAATAATATGGCGGCCGCTTGGTGCAACGGGCATCCTACGGTCTACGATCTGCGCCAAAAGTCCCGGGTTTGGACCCATTCGGTCCCTACCTACCTACCTATGGGTTATTTGTTTGTGAGATTATATACTTATATATGTACTAGCAGCCCGTCCCGGCTTCGCACAGGTGGACAAAATTCTTTAATTTTTTCTATTATTAAATATTTTTCCGTTTGCGCCATCTAGTGTCCGGTAGACGAACTACTTGCGGTTAACGCGTTGCTATGGTAACGCATATACATTGGAAAAAGAGCGGGAAAAAGAGCGGACAGACAAACAACAAATTTGTGATTATTGATCTTAGATTATGGATTCTATGCATTATTTAGTACCCATAGTACAAGCTCAGCATAGTTAAAGACTAAATCATTGAGTTGTCATCATATTTACTCCTTAACCTTTCACTGGTGACATGGTTTTTGTGTAACATAACTGGTGACGAACGGTCTGAGAGGCCGCTGCCATATCTGGTCTATAGCAGAGCAACTAGGAACGGTAACTTCTTTGAAAACAGTTTGTTAACAATTTGTTTTTTGCCAAGTGAGGCATCAAAGTCATTTCCGATCCACTTGAGTCTTCCAGTGCCAGATATTCTTTAATTTCATAGTTTTTCAATCGCTTACTAACATTTGGCAATACATGCTCAACTCAAGACCGTGGTGTATTCATTGCAAGTAATAACTATATATAGCGGTCTTTGAAAACAGTTTGTTATCATATGAAAAGACAGAGTAAAACTAAAAAATAAACTCTAAATGTAATTTTTAATAAAGAACTTGCTATTACAATGTGTGTAGTAATAAAAATCAAAAAACTAGAGATGAGATCAAAAATCACAATCAAAAATAATTAAATCAACAAATTATAACAAAAATACTATTTTTTCTTACAGTTATTATACTAATCAATAAAAAAAATAATGCTCTAATCACAGCAATCATTTTACAAAACCGGCAATGGTCAAACTTTGATTATTTTTATTGGCAGTCAGGGCATAGTTGTGTGGCACACTGCAAGCACATACATTTTTTACACGAATTACATTGGTAACTAGATTTGCGATTTAACTTAGGAGGACAACTGACACACTGGTTTTCCTTATTTTTCGCCTGTCCTTGGAGTTTTGTGCGTTATATTTTTTGCCAAGTGAGACATCAAAGACATTTCCGATCCACTTGAGTCTTCCTGTGCCAGATATTCTTCAATTTGATAGTTTTCCAATCGTTTACTAGTATTTGGCAACACATGTTCAACGCACGACCGAATGTGGAATCATTAATTGCAAATAATAACTATAAAAAATAGAAAAAAAAATATAGCCAAATTGCTTAGGAAAGTTACATAAGTGGTGATATAGGATCTGAGAGACAGTTGCCGAAGTTTGCATCGATGTAACTTACCGATTTAGAACTATACAACGCAACTATCCCTTTCTACGGCGTGGATGCAACGAAAGTCTAAGCTACTCAGCCGTTGAAACAAAGAAGGCGCGGGAAAGGATGTAAAATGATGTTTCACTCACGCCACTCGGCCTTGAGACTGCTTATCACCAGTTAAAGGTTAAGAGCTACTGTGTCCGAACAGGCACAGAAAATAATAAAACAAAATCTCAAAATAAAAGCGAAAAAAATCGTAACGCTGTCATTCGATCACATCAAAAAAAAAATTACGCGCGCAATAAATAGCTATGTATCTTTTGTTTATTATAAAATTTTATTAAAGTTATTCTATCCAAGGAATCAAGGCATAATAGCGTATGAAAAGTTTCTTTAAATTTTGAAACTCTGTTATGAAACACACAATTAAAGGGACAACAAAAAGCCCTCGCCGTATTTCTTTTGGCTTTTTCACTGTATAAGGAAGGCTGGTGTAGAACCAAGCCACGACATAAGTTGATTCTCAATATAGGAATTTAAATCTTTCAATTTTTCTTTATTTAACATAATAAAACTATTTATATTGATCTTTTTTGTTATTAAAGCATTCAACTGATAGATATTTGCATCTAAAGACGTTAATACAAAAAAAAAATCATTTTTTCTCTCGTGTCAGACGGGATTCGAACTCATATACCTCGATTATCGGGCGAGTGCTCATCCAATTAAGCTAGCGTAGACCCGTTGAATATTTCCAAGTATTTTTAAGATTCTACAGGACTATTTAAGATATTTATTAAGACTTATACTGAAGTAAATAAAAACTTAACTCATAATTTAAGACACACCCTATATGGTTATGCTTGATATTCCCAGGTTCCAAGGGAGTATCAAGATTATGAGTATCCCTTATGCATTACAAAGGTACATCCGTAGTCGTCTCAGCCAAATAACGTCCACTGTTGGACAAATGATCTCCACAATGGTCAGTCCTGCGCTGTCTGCATCCAGGTTCTTCCCGCTACCTTTACCAGATCATCAATCAACGGAGTGGGAAGCCTGCCTACGCTTCGTCTTTCGGTCCGTAATCGCCACTTAAGAACTTTTCTTCCTCAACGGCCATCAGTTCTACGAGCCATGTGCCCCGCCCACTGGAAATTGTGCCGTTTGGAAATTGTGCGGGCTTTGTAGGTTCCTTTGGTTATTCTACCCATCTCCTTATTTCTGATTCGACCACGTAGGGACCAAGCTTAGCACGCTCCATCGCCCTTTGGGCGATGAGTTTGCGAGAATATCGACGCAACTTAAAAATCTGTCAAATTGAACAAAATATGCCAAACGATCTTAAATCTTTGATATTTTATCGTGCACAGAGACGCAATGCAGATAACTCACCACCGTTCGCTTGAAAGAGACACAATTACATTTTTTGAAACCTTATTCCAGAAAATCAAAAGTTTTTAGTTTCGTCGCTATTCTCACAAACTAGCGAAGTATCCGAAGTATTGTTGAAATATTTTTTTAACCGAAATACTGATTTTGAAGTTTACCTCCAACATACATACATATAAAATATTAATTTCTTCTCGCGACGTCATCCATATTGCCTTTACGATTTGGTTCATAGAGAAATAAAACATAATTTTTAGCATATTATATGTTTTAAAAGCAACTCCGCCTAAAAATTGAAGTCATAAAAACATTTAAAACATGGTAAACATTCCGCTTTCAAGAATACTTATGTCAGTGACATAATACAAAAATATTCCTTATATGACACATCTATATCTTGCAAATGAAATATAATTTAATATAATAGAATATTTACTGTTTTTCATGTGATAACAAAACAGATATTATTCAATAATTTTCATACAAAAATTAAAGTTCATACACATGAGCCCTGTAAGAACGTGACAATGTTATTAGGTATGTAACTAACATTAAATTCTCTCTCCCATTCTAAAAAAATATACTGATCTAAATTTATAAATTAAATTATTGGGCAATAATATTTTTGTATTTGTCAGTTCATCATCATCAGCCTATTAATGACCAGACTGCTGGGGCACAGGCTTTCCTTATGGATGGAATAGGAAGACTGGGCCATGACGCACCACGCGGGTCCAGTGCGAATAATATAAAAAAATCCCTGCCCACAGTGTTTGACAGCGATGAACACAGATGAAACTACTGAACCGATTTCGATTTTTTGTCATTTTGCTGGATTTGTTCGACGTAGGACATAGGATAAGTTTTAATTTATAATACAGCAGGCCTGGCCAGGTCAGCTTATTATATATTCGTTCGCTATTTGGATATTCGTTACTAAATCACACAAAAAGTCTGAACAAATTGGGATTAAATTAGCCATACAAAAAGGTTTTAAATAGAATACTTATTGATATAGAAGATTGTTACAATTTTTCTTTTGGTTTAAAAGATATCGTTACGAGAAAAACATAGGCGAGTCTGTCAAGGTAGAGATAGCAAAGGGATTTGGGTTTAAGTCCCGCCTAAAATCTGTCACAAATTAAATTTTTTCTTGTATAAATTTCTTTACATATAAAAATCTAACAATTTAATGCTTAAATAACAAAAAAATATGTATATAACAATTTTTTGTTTTGAAAATTTCATGGAAATATTTAGTTTTTGAACTTCCGCGCACATTTTAAATAAAACAACTTATTCAGGGGTTTTTGCGCATATTTATATTTAATTCTGATGTTTCGACTCCTTTACACGAGCCGTGATCACAGGGTAACTAAGGCAATGGTCATCATATATGTTCTACTACCTTCACAATATTTTTATCGCACTCGTTCCTAACTGTTAAAAATTATCTATCAAAATTGTTTTATTTTGCATTTTATTTAGTTATTAAATTTTCACTACAATTACAGTTTACCACCAGTTTAGAAATCGGGAGGCCCTTCCGACAAGAACTGGCGAAAAAAAAGACTTTAGGATTAAATATAAATTATGCGCAAAAACCTTATACAAATGGTTTTATTTAAAAAGTTCACAAAAGACGGAACGGACGGACGGAAAAGTTCACGGAAAAACACAAAAATAACCAAAAATTTTTTTTTTTTTTCACTATAGTAATAACAAGTTAATGATAATTATTAAGGAATGAATAGGCTCAAGTTAGATTTACGCAAAAAATGTGTCTTTTATGAAGGTAAAATAGTTGTTTAGCCGGTTGTAATTATTAACATATCAACTATTTAAACGTGATTTTTTGAGTATTTACATTAAACAATAATATAAATGTGTCATATGGGTTGCCGTGAATAAAGTACGTATATTCCCGTACTGATAAATGTTTTAGTTTTGACGTGATGAAGCGACAAATAAAAGCAGTTTCATTGTATATCAATATACCTATTAGTATGGGTCCATGACTAATCGACGCGGAAAATTCTGGAGATGGTATAAGGCTGCTTTTTTTTGGGTTCGATGGACCCTTGCCTTTTTTTCGATGTAATTTTATAAACTTTTTTCTAGCCGTCACCCGCCCGCTTAGCTGGGCGTAGATTTGTGGCTGTAAATGACAAAAAAAATTATTGACAATCAAATCAATTATTGAACAAAGTATATATCAATTAATAGTTATAATTATTTGCCCAGCGAAGCGGGCAGGTGATGGCTAGTACTAAATAAGAGGATAACCAACATTACTTCTATAAAGATATCAGTAAATGATAATCCTATTTCAATAAATTATTTGCTATGTGTCAGACCATTTGTAAAAAGGATTACCATCTGTCACAGCGTGATTTAAACGACATAAAAGACTCAATCAAATAATATATAAATATTATTTATCGTTCATAAATCGGCTCTCATCATCATTCATCATCATCTAATGAAAAAAATAACTAACACATTTGATGCAAAGTAGCTATTCTGCCTTTCGCGCCAGCTATCCTCAGTTTGAGTCCCTGAAGAAGCAGATGTTTGTGTGATGAATAACATTTTTAGTTGAGTCATATCTATATATATATAAATTCCCTGTCACAATATTTGACCGCGATGAACTCTGACATTACTCAGCCGACATTGATGTTTTTTTTTCATTTTGATGGATTTGTTCCGACTTAAGACATAGGATAGGTTTCATTTTAATTTATAACACAGCAACGCGTGGCCAGGTCAGCTTGTATAGTCTATCCGTTACCCTAGAACCCATAACAAAAACCTTACAGTGCTTACTTTGGGCTAGGCTAATTGCTGTGCATGTAAGAAATATTATTATTATTTGTAAAAATATTTATTTCGAATATAAGGATATTCCTCTCATTGACCAAGAAATGCTGGTCTACAGCGTAAAAAAGTAAAAAGTACTAGAATATTTCGACGGATGATCACAAGGCTCGGTAGTTCAATTTTGAGAAGTGGACCGGACATACAAAGGTTGCGGGTTCAAGTCCTGTCTGAGAATAACTTGTGAGCCGAAATTTATATAGTATATTGTTATATTTATCATATAAATGATTACTAGCTAAAATGTGGTATGGCAAACGGCACACAATTACCATATTAATACGATTTGATTTGCAAAAATGAGTTTACCTCTGGTGATTGGAATTTGTTTCGTTGTTTAACATATTATAATCGGAAGGATTGATTGAAAGTGTTTTTTTCGAAGTATACATTGACTTTTTTCTCTTTTGGCTATGCGCTACGCGACTACGCGTTACGCGTATGCGTTACGATAACGACCGTTTGGTGCAACTGTAGCGATTTAGTATACGTATGTTTATGCGTTATCCTATTATTCATAACACAAACTTTATAGTGCTTTCTTTGGGCTAGGCTAATTGGCGTAATTGTAAAAAAAAATTAAATGGCGATCGTTTGGTGCAACGGCAGCGATCCTGCCTTTCGCATCGACGGTCCTGGGTTCGATTATCGGTAGGGGCAGATGATTGTGTGATGAGTACTGAATATCTATGTATCATATATGTATGTCTATCCGTTACCCTAGTATCCATAACACAAGTCTTACAGTGCTTACTTTGGGGTAGGCTAATTTGTGTGAATGTAGGATTTTTTTTTTATTTTATTTATTATTTATAAGACCTTTATGCACGTAATTACAGTTTTGTATTGATAAATTTTGATAAGTTATTTTTCTTGCTCATTCAAGCAATAATAACTAAAAAATCAAATTTTGTGATCTTACTCGGACTATGCCTATGTAAGTTAGAGAACTTAGGATTTTTTGGTATAAAAAAGAAATAAAATGTAATTTTTTAATTATTTTACTCACAATATGATATTTATCAGAAAATCTTTCTGAAGAAATTAAAATATTCATTCACTCGCATGAACGAAATAATTTTTACTATTTTGTAAACTAAAAACTCGATACGGTCTTACACAATAAGCGATAATAAATATTTTATATTATATAAAAATATACAAATTTCATTATACGTTTTTCTTAACTTATTATCAATTGACAAAATAGAAAAAATCTTTAATCAAAACTATTATTATATTAAAAAAAAGCAAAATTTATCCTAATAAAAACTCTCACATATCTTTCCTGTGTTGCTTTTATCCATAAAATATCTCTAAAAAATTGTATTAATAAAATTATGATAATCAAGACATATTCAGATTTGAATTAAAAAAATATCACGCCTTAAGTATAAGAAAATATTAATTGGTAAATTTTTCTTGCATATCTAAATTGGAAGTAAAAATTGTCGAAAACTTAAAAATTGGCAAAAGTTAAGTCTAGGATATATCTGTCTCTTTAGTATTATACCTTTTTACCGTTTTTCAGCAGATGGCGGGAACGATTAAATTACTAGAAGGACATGTAGTTGTGTTCCAAGTGGTCAAAAAGAGTTGTAACACATCGCTTAAAATTTATTTAATAAAAAAAGGTTAACTTACAATCAGGAAATAAAAGAATTATCCCAAGGCTGCAACCACAATATTTTTACACAAAAAGTTCTAATTCACTAAGTTTACACTTTATCACCGAATAAATCTCCAGCGATGGAGTGAACACGTTTGAATTAATTATATTATCACAGGCAAATGAGGTTTTTTTATCGTAAACGACTAACTTCTATGAGAATAAATGCTCACAGTTAGGGTTGTCAACCACATATCCTTAACGAAATATATTTTAAAAGGGCCTTTTATAATATATGTATGTATTACAGTAAATATCATCGTATTTATCCACGGATATTTTTTTATAATTTTATTATCAATTTACCAAATACACACAAAATCTCGCTCTTTTTCATATTTTGCGAAACGTTGACAATACATTGTATTTATAAACGCGCTATCGTTTTGTTTCTACGAAAAATAACATAATAAATTATAAATATTTTTGGTTTTATGTCATTTTAAAATAGACTTATTTAACTAAAACATAAATTTGCATGACTACTAGATTTAAATTTACAATAATTGAAATGCGACATATGACATGTGTACGATCAAGTGCGTACATCCTATCAGCACTTTTTAGTCGGCCTCAAATTATATTTATTAGCAATTTATTGTACAAAAATCAGTTCGCAATCATCAACTCATCAAGTCGCGCGTACTCATATCATTAATTAATTATTAGCTAATTTTAGTTTCTTAATCAAATATATATACATATTAGTTTCAATATATTATAGTTATCATTTGATAGTTCCATCCCGAACAACATGAATCTCTGATATTTTGATATTAATAATAAATATCAGATATTTTCGAACCCTGATTTTAGTTATAGTTTTTTATTACATTGAAAACCCTGCGTAAGACCGTCATCGACGACTTTGATGACGACAATGATTTTTAGAATACAATATTGTAGACAATTTCTTTATTTGATAATAATGTGTTTACCGTCTTAGTTAGTTTAGCGGGTCCTTTCCGCACTTAACCTTCTGATTGGGTCATTGTACCCATTTTGGGTTGTCTTTCTACTCCAACCATCCTAATTCATCCCAGCAGTTAGCAGCCTTTTCAAGCTGCTGAAAGCCTCCGGGAGTGCTGTTGGGGATTTGAGAAGCTGTGCCCGTTGATCTTCCATGCTCCTGCATTCTGTAAGCACGTGCTGTGGAGTTTCTTCTGTGTGGCTTCCATGCAGCCTCTGCATAGAGAGCTGTCAGTCACACCTATTGTAAACAGATGCTTGTTTAAAGGGCAATGTCCTGTTATTAAATCAATAACTTTACCCAAAGGGTAAAAACGGGACCCTATTACTTTTTCAATGCCATCGGAACTGCACCTGCGTGTAACGTGTGAGCCGACATCAAAAAATATTGAAGATGATTAAATTAAAAATACACAAGGTTATCTTAACAATTTTAATAGATAATTAGTTGTTACAGTTCCGTGAACATCACATTTTTAAACCACTTTTTCAGCATTAATTGTGCATTCATCAAGAAACAGCAGGATTAAATATATTAAATGCACAATTTAGCCGGCAAAAGTGGATTTGTTTATGTTTATGTTTGTATGAAAAATGGTTGATGATTATTATACCATTTTTAAGGAAGATGTATTGCGTTTTATAATAATATTCCACACCATGTAACTGAACTGCTTTTAGAGAAATTTAAAAAAAGTTGTTAAAAAATACCCTTATTTATACTATTACAGAATTGATGATTATTTGAAGGGCGAAAAGGCGTGGAATTAATGGCCCTTGCTTTAATAACTATAATGCATTTTTACAAGCGTTAAAAAAGTTTCTTTAATAACAAAACTTTTCTTGCGGCTTCTTCTCAGAACAAGGTCTCCCGTCGCAGAACTTACGAAGTCATGGCATTGTTAACTTTCAATAAATGCATTGTAAATGCTCTTATTTAATAAAAATAATTTTATCTTATCTTTATCTCAACCTCGATTGCCTTAAATGTTCGAGTTGGTGGCAGCCTGACCTGTACTAACGGGTATTTTCTTTCGGGCATCAGTCTCCGACAAATTAAGCTAAGATTAGTACCTGTATGGTATAAAGTGAGAGTTTGTGATGAGAAAATAAGGAAATATATTATTACTGTTATAATCATCTCAGCCGAGAGCGATCCAATATCCAATAATACTAGACGACATAACATACATATTTCTGAACCCAAGTAGCTAAATCATTGGTGTTATGGATATCAGAAATAATGACGGTACCACAATACCCAGCCCTTAGCCAATATAGACAAGTTCGTTTTCAAAGGCTAGTCTAATGCTGGATGGAAGCCAGAGTGTTGCCATAATCTCCCAATTGGCAGATGGGTTGGATATCGCAGTAAAAGACTATGGGTTGGAAAACGTCGTAATCTATTTAATGGTTTATGGGAGGTGTGTGGTGTGTATCTCCAGTATCATTGGTCTCATTTGAGAGAGAGAGAGAGAGAGAGAGAGACATTTATTGACCAACACAAAATAGGAATAAATTTTACAAATAAAAGTTACAGAGCTTTTGTTACAGTATAGAAGCACAATAGGTCCCCGCTTCAGCTTGTGTTGTTACGACACGAATGCGTGTCGCATCAACGCTGATATATTCTGACGGGGCCTGTTTGGAGCGCATTTAAGACACCCTTAAGTGTGAAGCGTTGGAGCTTTTCTAGTCGGTCGAAAGGTTCCGTGCAAACTTTTAGTTAAGAAAATTATAAAACCCAATAATCTGTGAATATTTCAAGCGTCTACCTGTCAATATCGAGCAAAAACGAGCAAAAAAATCAGGTTTGTTATATGGCAGTCCCCTTAAATATTTATTTTATTCGGTTTTTTAATATTTGTTGTTATAGCGGCAACAGAGATACATCGTCTGTGAAAATTTCAACTGTTTAACTGTCACACTGAAGATACAGCCTGATGACAGACGGACAGACAGACAGTGCCATATTTCGATAAAATTTAAAATACACCTATAAAAAACAACCACATCTTCAAGCCTTAAGTGAGATACGAACCGACGACCTTTCCCGGTTTAGCGGTCAGACCACTCGCCCGGATAGCGAAAGATCGTGGGTTCTAATCCCATCAAAGGGTTCAGAGATGAGGTTGTTTTTTATTAGCGCATTTTAAATATTATAGCATGGTTAAATTTTTCAGTTTTGTATGACTGTGTCTATGGATTTACACATAACATCGTTTCTCAGAAACGAGTGTTTAAACTTATCCCACAAATATGTAATAATAATAATATTTCTTACAATCACACCAATTATCCTAGCCCAAAGTAAGCACCGTTCATTACAGAAAGTAATGAATAATAGCATAACGGATGGATACACATATATGATACATAAATATGGAATATTTATAGAAATGTATATAAATACCCATGACTCTGGTACTAATAGGAGGTTCTCAATTCGGTGTCTTTTTTTTAAACTGGAATCTGAAATCATGACTCAGCTACAAATGCTCGTATTCATCATACTATCGGAATGAAATGCAGGATCGCTACATTTTAGCACCAAATGATCGTTCAAATATCATGTCCTTAACTCGATTCAGTAGCATACTGATTCTACTGTTGCACCAAAGTTTGTCAAACCTGTGATAAAAGGTCAAATATATGATATGCTTTGTATCATCTTTCATAATGCCCACAGCAAAGAAGTGGAACTCCACCCTGCGTCTGTATTTCCGAGAACTTATAATCCGCCCATTTTTAAAGTCAAGGTGAATAAGCACCTTCTGGGTTATCTCGTTCTATCGTGGATTCTGTCTTGGCCCAGGCTTGATTAGGATCAAGAGCGAACCCATTCAAAATAAAAAAATACTTTTGTACATTTATTAAAGTATTACATTCAAAGTTGTTGGAAGTAACTAGATTATCAAGAGATGGCGTTGGCGTCATGTTAAGAAATACTTGGAGAGCCTCCACACAGACCTTGGTTCTGTATTTTTTTTTCTGTTATTTATTAAGTTTGAGTTACTGATTTAAGTTTTATCATCAAGTTTTTCACATAGGGTTAGTTATTAAACGTAATTTTATCCCAGGGTCGAGACTAGGGATACCTCTCGCCTCGACAAAAAGAGAGAAAGAATTTAGAAAGAAAGAGCGACAAACCGACAGAAAAGGAAGAGCATAAAGAAAAGGTTCTGTAATATTAATTTAAGTAGAAATCTTATTGTAACTGCTCATAGACTTCGATCAGGGCGCGTTCCACTAAACAAATTTGTATATCTGATGAAAAAAATTTACTCCCATAATCTATATATATATATATATATATATATATATATATATATATAAATAAATTACCCGCCACAGTGTTTGACCGCGATAAGCTCCGAAACTACTCAATCGACTTTAAAGTATTTTTTTTCCAAATTGTTGGATTATTCATAATCATAATCATAATAATTTATTTGCTTTTAACATGGTATAAAAGGTCTTACATACATTTATGAGCTCAACATGTTAAGCTAACTTAGTGGTAGCATGCAAATTTTTAAAGCTAAACATATTTTATACAATAATACAAAATTAATTTATTATTAAAATCCTGCTATATATTATAATTAATTATATGCGATATAATAATACAAAATAGAGAAAAAAAAAATGTCAAGTTTTGTCAAAAAATTCATGAATGCTGTAAAAATTATTTTCATTTAGCCATTTGTACAATTTTTTCTTAAATAAATTTTCACGTAAAATTTTAATACTGAACGGTATCTTATTAAAGATTCGTATACACATAGCCAAACAACTGTTATTATATTTCGCTGACTTTGGCGTTACCTTCAAAACAAGCTTGTGAGGGTTTCTTTTCAAACGAGAGTTTGATTCACTCGCCGTTTTAAATAATGATTTATGTTTATAAACAAAACAACATATTTCATAGATGTATAATGATGGTAGTGGTAACAAATTGAGTTCTTTAAATAACGGTTGGCAGGATACGTCAGGGGCGACACCAGTAATAGCCCGGATGCATTTTTTCTGCGAAACAAATACCCTGTTTACGTTCGTGCTATTTCCCCATGTTATAATCCCGTACCGTAGTACTGATTCTATATATGCATGGTAACACATTATCGCTGTTCTTTTATTTGTCATGCGTCTCATGTGATTTATAGCATAAACGTATTTATTTATCCTATTGCTTAATTCATTCACATGTTGTTTCCAATCTAGGTTTTCATCAATGATAACACCAAGAAACTTAACTTGGGGAACTTCATTAAGTTTAGCGATATTTAATTCAGAGTTGTATTGAGTGAATTTTGATTTATGAAATTGTATGTATTTAGATTTTTTAAGATTGATTTTTAGATTATTTTGTTCGAGCCATTGTATAATGATGTCAACTGTATTAGTGATTTCTTTTTCATGATTTAAAATTGTTTCATTAGTTTTGTTCGATGTCACAATAATAGAGATGTCGTCAGCAAACAAAGTGCATTTATGTCTAGTCACTTTTGGAATGTCATTTAAATATAGTGTAAATAGGAGCGGTCCTACTACACTACCTTGGGGAATGCCGACTATGTTTTCTCTACAACTGGAATTATATGAAGTCAGTTCATTTTTTTTCATTGCGTTGAGCGTAACATACTGCTTACGACCAGTTAAGTATGATGTGATCCAGTTTATCACTGGTCCTCTAATCCCAATACGTTCTAATTTAATAATCAGTAGGTCGTGCGGAACGAAGTCGAACGCTTTAGTCAAATCAAAGAATAGACCAGTCGTATAAAAATTATTATTAAGATTTGTTAGAATGTGACTGAGCAGATTGAAAATAGCGAGTGTAGTCGATTTCTGTTTTTGGAATCCAAACTGGGCGTTTGTTATAATATTAAATTTACGGCAAAAAATTCAAAAGCCTATCAAGCATACATTGCTCAAATATCTTGGACAGAATCGATAAAAGAGTGATTGGCCGATAATTGTCAATCTCTTCTCTGCTGCCTTTTTTAAAAAGTGGCTTAATTCTTGACAATTTTAATATATCCGGGAAAGTGCCAGAAGCAAATGATAAATTAATAAGATAGGTCAGAACAGAGACCAATTCATCAACACTGGCTTTAATAATCTTTGTGTTTATGCCGTCGAAGCCCTCCGAGTTTGTATTTTTTAAGGACACGATGGTGTATTTAACTTCATTCTCCGTTACGGGTTGCAAAAACATGGAGTTTGATAAATTTGTGGATCCAAGATTATAATTCTGTCCATTATGTGATGATGATGTACTTGTGAGATTGACAAAATAATCATTGAATGCAGTTGCTACTTCATGAGGGTGGATTATGTAATCATCTTTCATCTTCAGTTTCGTTCGCCTATATACGATTTTGTCCTGCCTATTACATTGTTAATCAATGTCCAAGTTGCTCGACACTTATTTTTACTCCTTTGAATAAATTTCATATTGCTATTTTTTTTCGCTCTAGTTATACATTTTTTTTAAAGTTGTGAAAAATTCAAGTACTTATTTCTTAAGAAAAATGTTTTATTTTTGTAGTATGAGCAACGTAAGGATCGTTTAATTTTGCAACTTATTCGGAGACCTTTACTTATCCAATTTTTGTTATTGCCCATCCTATTGGATACTCTAACTTTTATTAACGGAAAACATAACAAATAAAAAGTGCAGAGCAGCTCGTGGAAATTTGCAAAGGCATTGTTTAGGTCCTTTTCCATGTATACATAGCTCCACGATAAGCTGGAGAGACAGGTCTTGAATTTATTAATATTATCGACACTATAGTCTTTTTTAAATATATAATAGGTTTTTAATTCTGGGCTTTTTTGTTTAACCGAAAATGTTAACATTTGCGCAGTGTCATGATCAGATAGATATAAAGGTAAGACTTCGACAGATGCTTGCTGTATATTGCTTAATATTTGGTCAATGCAAGAGTTTCTTCTGGTAGGAACTTGTATGTGAATCTGCAGGTTATGGTTAGAACAGATATCCCTTAATTGATCGCTGATTTTGCCTGTTTTAAGCATATTTATGTTAATATCACCTGTGATGATTATGTTCCTTTTTTTCTTATACTTCTTAGAAATATCAAAAAGATATTGATCTAGTTTTGTAAGAAAAACATTAGGATCTGATGTGGGTGTGTGATATATACAGATGATAAGCAGATTGTGCAAAGGGATTTCAATGCCGCATGCTTCAAAAGTATTTATTGATGCACGAGCTTTAATATAATTTAGTTCTTTAAAAAGTATGCCCTGTTTCACTAAAATACAACAACCCCCTCTACTTCTTTCCCTACTAAAGGCAGAGGCAATTTCATAATCTTTGAGTCTAACATATCTTTCATTTCCTGCTTGTAAGAAGGTTTCAGTGAAACATAAGACATCTGGTAAGACACCTGTTTTACAAAGTTCTAGCAAAGTCAATTCCAATATTTCAATTTTTGAGAGGATGCTTGCTATATTTTGGTGCATCACACGAAATAATGTGTCTTCCTTTTTAAACTCGAAAAAACTGCGGTTTCATTTTAATCGGATAATAATCTAGTAACGTACGCTTTATAGGAGCAGGCTTCGTCACACTGGAGAAGTCATGCCCCGACTGCATCTTAGCAAAATAGTATGGAATAGTGCCTTTATCGTATATTGAAATAGATGTGCCAGGAACTATAGAACAGTTGTGTGGTTTGTTACGCAGTATTAAATCTTTTAACGCCTTTACATTGAGATACTTATTTTCATAGTCTATAGAATCAATGACATAGTTGATAGATCTACACAAATGATACAATTTGATATTCAAACATTCTATAAAACGACAATTTTTAAAATCTTTACAGATGTTTTTTATGGTTTGATTTAATTCGTTTGAATTTATGTACATGTTTTTTTGTTGACTTAGAACAATTACATTAATATTTCTAAAATGAATAAGAATTTTTCGTATGCGTGCTGAAAGTATCTTAATGTCATAATCATTTTCACCAACACTAAGTATGATCTTGTCTTTTGGTTGTACCAGGATATTACTACATTTATTTATAACATCTGTTGCAAGAGCGTATGGGTATGTTTGTGATGTCACGGAGTAATCTTCATGCATAGTATTCCTTCTTGAAAGTGTCAACGCCGAGGCTAGGCCAACACATTGCTGGGTTCCAAATATAAAGATATGTTTAGAATTCATACTTTTATTTACAGTAACATTATGAAAAGATGGTAAAAAACCTGTAGTTGCACCAACTTCTTTGTACCTCTCATTCTTTTCAGATAGTTTTGCTGTCAAGTTATGAATTTGTTTCGTAAGAGAATCTATTTCTCTTTGTGTATCCGACAACATTGCACCCAATTGTGATATTTGTTTTTGCAGGTTTATCAGATTGTTGTCATTGTCCTCAATTACTATGTTGTTACTTCGCTGAGGTGTTCCAAATAAAAAGGGTAAGGGATCATCGTTTAACTGTGTGGAAGTGTTAGGCTTTTTTTAGTGCTTTTTATAATACGATTTTCATTGATAGGAGCTTGACAAACCGTTTTTAAGAAATTATTTTCCTGGCTGAGTTTAGCATTTTGTCTGCGAATATTATTATTCTCTATTATATAATTATCCAACTCCTTTTGTGAGCTGGCGAGTTCTAATTGTAAACGGCTGATAATTTCCTTATATTCTTGAATAGCAATTGTGTCAGTTTGTGTGTTGTCCAAACTTCTTAACGAAAGTCTATTCGTTATGAATGGCGATTCATCTGGTGAAATATAAGAGAGAATGTGTGAGTCTTGGGACGAATTAGTCGGAGTCGATTGTGTGGCGACTGCGGCGGCGGCCGCAAATTTCGATTAAGGACATAGGATGGGTACCATTTTAGTTTATAATAGTAACGCGTGGCCGGGTCAGCTATTTGTACTATATGCGGAAAAATTGAAGATACTCAACATTTATCGGTGGAAAATTCCCGAAATCAAACACTGCGAGAATATTTGGTTGCGGAGCTGGAAGTCAACCGGCATGATATTGGTGTGTTTCAAAGTATTCTATTCAACCCCTGGGTCAGCCCAGCAGCAGCATTAATGACTGTTTTATAGTAAATAAGTAGGCGCATGACCACTATCTCGCCTGATGGTAAGTGACGATGCGATCAAGGATGTGACGCGCATGCCTAGAAGATACCCATTCACTCGTGACTTGAAGACCCCTAAAATGCAAAGACTTCCACTCCTTAGCGGTACGTATCACAAATTGTAACTACAACGCTTAGTGCGACTCTTTGGTATATCTACCATATAATGGTGTCGCTTATTTGTAAGACTTACTTACAGGCTTGTAGCCTAAAGTATTAAATTAAGATAAGATATAATTAATTAACACATTTATAGTTACGATGTGGTTGACATGATCAATAAGAACAAAAGCCTCTTTAAATAATAAAGAGAAAAAAGAAATGCTTGGAACAATATGGGTCTATCTAGGTTTCTTTAGTTCAATTAAAAGGGTACTCGTCGTGATAGCGAGAGGATGTGATTTCTTGAGACAAATGATTTTTTTATTGCAAAAATTTCGTTGGATATAGGAATCAAACAGTTCAATATCTTTACTCAAAAGCTACTAAAAAGGCTATACATTTGAGAAAAATGCATTTGAATCTTCTCGTTTCCTTTTTTCTTTCAACTTAACATAAATTCTTGGTTATATTTGCCGAGCCATCCTGTATATTATTTTAATGTTTTGTTTCGGCATTTACTTCTTTTATTGTTACAATTATTCAAATAACTAAAGGAAAATCATTGTTGCATTGAAATAAAAAAAAATACAAGAGAGTCGACCTTGCTTCCGTTATTTTTACTTATGAAATGTTTGGTATAGTTGAGTTAGTTTTATTAATTTTTGCACTCGCGTCATGATAATTCTAAATAAGTGAAATAATAATTAAATTGAATTAAATTTCGCAATAGCGAAACACATGTGTAGCTTATGTTTTTCAAACATTTCTAAAAATAAAACATATTTTTTTCTTTACGAGAGGCAAGTTTTATGCAAATCTATCCAAAAGACGTCAGAGAACCTGTTCGCCGACCACACCGACCCATTTGTACCGACGTCATCTCGTAAGATGGCTTCTGGTACAAATTAAGGCTGCTGCGCAGACTAACAGATGCAAAAACTTTACTCATAAACTTAGTTCTTATACACTTCCGCCCACATTACACATTTAAACTAAAGGTTCCACTCTTTAGCGGTACGGATCACAAAATTGGAACCAAAACGCTTAATGCGACTCTTTGGTATATCTCTAGTTGTCTGATGGTTCGATGAAAAAATGGGGACTGCGGAACAAGCTTTTCACATATATTCATGGTTGCCCTCCTCTTAATGAACTCAATCGTCTGGAGATGATATTGGATGGAACCGTCCCAAAGATGAGAACTGAGGCCTACCATCACGTCTTATAGCGATTCAAGTTTAGCTATCAAAAAGAGACGCCACTATAGACCGCGTATAGCGGTGTCTCACTTTGACAATCGAACTTGCATCGCGCTAAAAGATGATGGTAGGCTCTCAGTACTCTATACACGATCGAACTTGCGCTTGATAAAGTTAAGTGATCTTTAGTTGTTAAATAAATAAATAAATATTTCTTACACTCACACCAATTAGCCTAGCCGAAAGTAAGCACTGTAAGGCTTGTGATATGGATACTAGGTTAACGGATAGACAAACATTTGCCCCTTCCGGGATTTGAATCCAGGACCGTCGTTGCGAAAGGCAGGACCACTACCGTTGCACGAAACGGTTGTCATAAATAAATAAGTACACAGGTTGGTATATATTTAAAAATATTTTTTTATGATATATAAAGAATTTTATAGCTACGTTTGTCATACGGTTGCTTACAAGACTAAAATTTGAATAAACAGTTGTTAACAAGAGTATACACTCTTTGTTCGCATTTTTACGTCATAAGACTGACGTTTGTGACCCTCCGAGGTTTGCCGACAAAATAACAACAATGTTTAAAAAGAAACAAAAAAAAATGCATGTTATAATAAGAATAAGCCTTTTTTATATTCAGGACTAGAGAAAAGTGTACTAAAAATTTTACTCGGTTTTTCCAATTGATATGGTAAAAAGTTATTAAACCTTTGAATATTTTTTTTAATTAAAAATCGGTAAGCTCTTTACCGCTATCTCGCCTGATGGTAAGCGATGATGCGATTAAGGATATGATGCGTTATTTTAGAAGATATCTATTCACTCGTGACTTGGAAACTCCTAAATTGTATGTCAGGAAACACATTTCTAAATTAGTAAATTATAAATACATATATATGTGAATGCTTAGTATTAATTGTTAATATATATCATTCTCAATTATTGTAAATTAAATAAATAAATATTTCCTACATTCACACCAATTAGCCTAGCCCAAAGTAAGCACTGTAAGGCTTGTGTTATGGATACTAGGGTAACGGATTGACCTACATATATGATACATAGATATGTAATATTCATAGAAATATATATAAACACCCATGACTCAGGTACAAATGCTCGTATTCATCATACAAACATCTGCCCCTACCGGGATTCGAACCCAGGACCGTCGGTGCGAAAGGCAGGATCGCTACCGTTGCACCAAACGGTCGTCTTCTTATAAATTTAATTTAAATAAATCTAATTCTTATAAATAAAAGCAAACTGTTGCAACAAGGTGATAATAATTAGTATTTAATCTTAAAATTATGCTTCATTATTAATAATTAAATTAAATTAAAATAAATTCGTTATAAATATGTTAATATATCCACATAATATAAACTTTATAATGTTTTGTTTACCCAAATCAATAGGAAAGAAACCAAGTATGAGAACGATAATTATTTCTACATTCACACCAATTTGACGACTGTTTGGTGCAACGGTAGCGATCCTGCCTTTCGCACCGACGCACGGTGGTACCGCCATAGGCCAAAACCACCTAAAACTCACTGTCGAATATTGCCAACACAGGTGGCCCTATGTGATGTCAAGGGTCCTACCTACCTAGGTGTATAAGTATCAGGGCCATTTACCCCAGTTATCACTTATTAATTGGCCTCTGAAGTGTACGCATTTAATTGTTGTTATTCACTGTGTATCGGTGACTCATATAAGTGGTATTTCTTTTGGTGATTTCTAAAAAACGCTAATTGTATTGTTGTTTGTGTATGATGGAATTTCAACAACAGGGTAAGTGTTTCGTAAATTATTAAGTTTTACTCATGTATATATTATACTTTTTATTTTATGTAGGTGCTACGACAACCCTTTGTTTAAATTTATTTTTCCGTTACTGCAACTTTATGGAGACCTACAATATTTTGCATCTATTTGCAGCGGATCTGATTTAGTATTAAATGTAGGTAGGTACATATGTGTATCTTATGAGAAACATATTTTTTTCTGCCCCGATTTGCCCGCGCGCCCTTAAAGTGCCTACGATGTCGAAGACGCTTCTTAACATTTGCTACGAAATTGATATTTATTTTATAATTTTTCATTTCAGGTACAATAATGAAATGTTCCTTTTCGAGAAGGCATTTTTTGAGATGAGGTGTTCGCAAAAACCATTAAATCGTAAAAAATATTTTTTAAGGATTTTTAACGTCTTTTAATGACGTTGAAAATGTAGATATAGAACCTTTATCATGTCGAATCGTTAATTTATGTAAAAGTCTTGACTTTTTCAGGGTTAAGTCAGCACGTACTAAAAGTAGGTATTTTAGTAATTATTCTAATTGGTTAGATGTTGAATATGTAGAACTGACTAGAAGTGTTGAACAGTGCCATTTACAGCAGGAATAACCTGGGCCAACCCACGACGTAGGCGAGCAGCCCAAAAAAAAACTTTGCTGATCTTAGTTCGCGGTCAAGAAGTAGACGATTAACAGAATTGTCAGAAGTAGATCCCTCTGTTGTAAACGCACTGCTTAAATTTTAGGGTCAATCTAATAGTAGTAATTCAGGTATGGCTATAAGCGCTGACAAATTATGATCGCTTATTGTTGAAGCTAAGCTCACCAACCACCAATATTTATTGATTAAAAATCTTGTGAACACTAAAACATCGTGTAATATTTTACCGTCATACCAAAGTGTTCTAATTGCTAAAAAGAAAGGTTACCCAGAGAACATATCAGTCTCAGAATGTACCTGCGTAATATAGAGCTACATAATTTATTAGATCATAATGTTCTTCGAATACTTGATTCATGTAGTGAAATTTTAGATAGTTTTTCAAATGATTTGAATACATTAGTTTTGACCGGTAAATGGGGATTTGACGGTAGCACGGGTCAAAGCGAGTATAAGCAAAGCTTTTTGTATTCAACATTACAAGATGACAGTAGTTTATTTGTGATCTCTTATGTTCCACTTAAATTAGCAATTATAACAGAACCGAATTCTTCAAAGCATATTGTTTTGTGGAAAAACCCTCGCCCTTGCTCTACCAGATACTGTAGGCCTATTCGTTTTAAATTTTTGAAAGAAAGTTCTACAGTATCTAAGGAAGAGGAACAGCATTATAGAGAAAAAATTAACCAACTATTACTGAGTTTAGACCCATTTATAACTGGTCTTTGGAAACTTCTTCGGAAAAGAGCCTTCAGTCTAAGGAAGTTACAAATTTATTGAAGTTTAAACTCTTTATTTAGTAAGCTCTTTGTTACTTTGTTTGGTATTGTCAAGTTATCGCACAATTATCTGTTTAATTATAAGTTATAATCGTATTTTTATACACTAGGATTACACATTTAGATTTAATCATTAAAAATTTCTTAAATTTACCACAATGAATTGGATTTTAGTACGAAGTTGGCTGAAAAAAATTGCATACAATTTAAACATATTTTTTAAGGTTTTCTGATTCTTGTATGTTTCATTATAATTTTTATTTAAATTGTTTTTATTTAATCAAAAACTTCTATTTTTAATATTCTATTTTATTCCCAATGAGAAAGAATGGTTAAATACAATTTTAGGAGGTTTTGACCGCTCTCCCTTGGACGCGGGACCACCGTGCGAAGGTCCTGGGTTCGAATCCCGGAAGGGGCAGATGTTTGTATGATGAATACGAGTATTTGTACCTGAGTCATGGCCGTTTGTATATATTTCTATGAATATTACTTATTTATGTATGAAATATGTATGTCTATCCGTTACCCTAGTATCCATAACACAAGCCTTAAAAGTGCTTACTTTAGGCTAGGTTAATTGGTGTAAATGTAGGAAATATTTATTTATTATTTATTTATTAACCAAGTAAAAAGTAAGTACTATAAGGCTTGTGTATGTATACTAGGGTAACGGATAGACAAATATATATGATACATAGATTTGTAATATTTATAGAAATATATATAAATACCCATGACTCAAGTACAAATGCTTCATATTCATCACACAAACATATGCCTCTATCGGAATTCGAGCCGAGCCTTTCGGGCGGAAGGTAAGATCGCTACCGTTTCATCAAACGGCCGCCGAACAGCCTTTACAACATTCGTTGTCAGTCGTTAAATATAAAGAATAAGAAAAAACGCTTTGTTTATTCGGTAAAAGTGTTTTTTATACGTCCGATAAGCATGGAAGTGTAAGAACTAAATATGCTCAGTGGCTCCTAAGCAAATGTACCGCAGAGCTGTGACCTTTTTGCGCTGCTGCAGCACACGTACATATTTTATTCTTATAGGTTGTGAGAATTGTAAATTCTGATACTTTTCATTCTATGTATGTATGTCTGTAGTATCCAATA
Source organism: Calamotropha paludella (assembly GCA_927399485.1). Classification (NCBI taxonomy): domain Eukaryota; kingdom Metazoa; phylum Arthropoda; class Insecta; order Lepidoptera; family Crambidae; genus Calamotropha; species Calamotropha paludella. Next base: position 25,900,395 of record OV656815.1, on the reverse strand, counting down.
AATATATTATCTATCTACCAATCTATCCAAATAAACAAAATAAATTATGTAGTTCGTATAATACCGTATTGATAAAAAAGCTTTGACTTGCTGTTCAATCTCTAAAAGCTAAAGTTTCCTAAAATCCTTTCTTAATTATCCCCTTAATCACAAAAGGAAACTCTCTGCAAAATTTCAGCTTTCTAGGGGTTTCCTGTGCGTTATTCAGTGCGTCGAGAAATTTCTTTCTAAATTTTTAATTTCATCATATCATATAATTTCAACCCTCGTCTTTATTGAAATTAGGATGTTTTCTATTCACAATAGCATAGCGTATCATTAAAGGAACAAATTCCTGTATATGGATTACTGTTGATAACAATTCTCGTTTGTAATCAATGATTTTGTCACTTTTGTAAGTATGGATGAATGATTTGATAGTTTCAGAGTGTCTCTGTTAGCAACTGAAACTATCAAATCGTTAATCCATAATCGCTAAAGTAACAATTACATCGATTTCAAACGAGAATTGTTAGCAACAGAGTAACGTAATTAGCATGCTGTACTTTGGCAAGGCTTTGTGGTTTTAATAAATCTAATTTAGTGGTTGGGGTTGGGGCCGCATGATGTAATAAGTAAATCCTTATAGCACTACTAGCATAGTTTGGTTGTGTTATTGCGATAATATAATTACCGCTGGTACCGCTGGTAGTACATATGGGAAACCCTTCCTCAAGGTAGGGTGCCCTGGGTAAGAACCACACAGTATGTAATGTCAGAAAAATATAAACACAAACATTTTACATTTATTTATTATTTGGTGTTTTAAATAAATTATACAATAAATACACAATTGTACTTAGTCTAACTATTAACTTCAAATTTTTATAACAATATATTTTAAAGCCAGTCTTAATAAAAATATAATCCTAAAGGAAAAGTTATCATTTGATTAGAAATATTACAGAATATATAACAAAACATTAAATTAACCGAAATTTGTCAAGATAAAAATTAGTGGCAATAATTTCCACCAAACGCAGGTGGCTTGAAGAGACCATAATTCAGAAAATGCTGGTACCCATTTTATCATCTACTAATGGGGTACGGTGATAACCCTTGCAAATTACTAGCATTTTATGACAAACAAAAAGTACGAAGAGTGATGTCATTCAACTTTCTCGAATAATATATGGCGTGATCATCGTTTACAATAATGATTCAACTCATTTTTTAATGGATTCGCTCTTGATTCCTATCAGGCTAAGAGGCTAAACAGGATCCGCGATGGAAGGAGCAAACTCAGAAGGTGCCTATTCACCCTGTCTCTGAAAACGAACGGGTTATAAATACTCGGAAGTACAGACGCAGGAAGGGAGTTCCACTCCTTTGCTATGTGCATTATGAAAGATATTGCGAAGCGCTTGGTGCGACAGGTAGGAATAGCAACCAAGAAAAAGTGGAAGCGAGCAATGCGTCCGATGGTAAAAAGGAGATGGCGGTACAAACAGATGCAGCTCCTGAGCACTCTCCAATGAACATTCTGTAGAAGACCGACAGACAGGCAATTTTGCGGAGGTGAGCTAATGTGTGAAGCTCTCAGCTCTGCGCTAATCGCGTCCAGTGCAGCAAGTTGGTATTTTGCAGGATAAGAAGACAGACACCACATGGTGATGGGTAAAAATAAAAGTAGGTAAATATTTACGTATTTAACTTATTATTAAAATTATTATTTTATCACAAATTATAACTAGGTCGATGCAGTCGCTAAGCATAAAGCTTCGCTAGCACCGTATATTGGAGCCGAGCATAAAACTAAAAAAAAAACAATAATGTTTCGTAAATTGTAACATTTCATAAGAGTGAAAACTTTCGAAAATGGGAGATCCCATATAGCCAATGTCATTTGGTTTGGCGAATTTAAAAATTCTGTTAGTTTGATTCATTAAAAAAAATACTTGCTTAGAACTCATAGAGTTACGGCGTCACATATTTCGTCATTGAAGCTGATCAATGCGAGCTTCAATAAAACTATATTTTTTACAACCTAAATTTTTATACGTACAGTCACGAACAATAATGTGTTTACACCGTAGAACCATGTCACACTAAATCAGCCGAAAGCAAAGAGGGAACAGTATAGATATAAATGATTGATTTAATGTGACATGTTTCTCGGTATAAGCATCTAGTTGGTCGTGACCGTACATCATTTAATAAGCCTGATTATGACTCAAGTCAACATGTTTAATTATAATCATAATATATTTATTTGCTAGAACATATGTGGAAGATTAACTGACGTCATATTGCAGTATAGTTCAAATGTCCGCCTTATATTCAAAAAGTATGCAAACAATTATATAAATCAAAAGAAATAGAACTAATTAATTGTTATTATAAATTCACAGTACAGTCAATAAATAAATAAATAAATAATATTTCTTACATTTACACCAATTAGCCTAGTCCAAAGTTAGCACTGTTGGCTTGTGTTATGGATACTAGGGTGACGGATAGACATACATATATGATACATAGAGATTTAATATTTATAGTAATAGAAGCTGACCCGGCCACACGTTGCTGTGACTCAGTTATCATAATTTACATTTTTATTTAAAATATTTTATAATTCTAATGAAACCTACCCTATATTCTACGTAAGAACATATCCAGATAAATGAAAAAAAATCATCAAAATTGGTTAAATAGTTTCGGAGTTCATCGCGGTCAAACATTGTGACAAGAAAATTTTATATGTATAGATATAAATACCCATGACTCAGTTACAAATGCTCGTATGCATCACACAAACATCTGATAATTGATTTTAGTTTTTATTACATGTACATAAATAACTATATTTCTAAATGTCGTTATTCCCTTAAACACACTTAACGAAGGATTTTTTGAGCTTGAGATGCTAATTTTCAAATAGTTTAAAGGTCTGCTGTTGGTAGCATAGCTGCAGCAACCGCACCACCTGAAACATATTTGTTTTTTAATATTCTAAGGCTGTAAGTGACAAAGCATGAAGGCAGTAAAATGAATATACTTAGCTCTATAGGGATCGAATTTCATTAAATTAGATCATCAAAAAAGATATATCTTAAGTGGGACCTCGATTCTGCCACATACTTATAGCACCAGATTTAAGGCAATATATATGTTGATCGCTTAAATGAGTCATCGCCCGCGCGGTACAGGGGCGCGGGAGTATGGCGAAAAGGGAGGTACGGAAAAGGGGGAGAGGGCGACTATGTGCGCCCTAGTCACCGTACCCCTCGCCCCTCTACCACGCTTATTATGACTCATTTGAGCAGACGATTTATAGCTAATTCCAAGTGAATCGATTTATAGCTAATTCCAAGTGTGCTGCTAACGGTAATTGTGGTCATTTTTGCTTATTGGCATACAAAAACACGATCCAAATAAAGTCAAAGCCCAGAGAAAGGTTTTCGCCCCACTAAAACTTCATATTTCCTGTAAAAGATGGGATCGTAAGAAGGAGAGGGACGCTTAAACTGATTAAAAAAAATTTCAAGGAAAAGTTTATCATAACTTGTTTGCTTGGCGTAAGGGTTAGTAGCCTCGAAAACCAGCTATGCTATCCAGTAATCTTATGAAAGGATGTGGGATAAATTATCTTACTAAGAACAAGTCCGGCGGCTCCGTAGAGTGCGGTGGAGCATTGCGTGGTCATGGCACGCCCCACCACGTTAGTGCCTGTGAACGCACTTAGCCGAGCCACCATCATGCCCAAACAGGCCACCATGCCTCTGTAGCAAAGACAAAAAAATATGGTGCACTCTACTACACAAACTACAGATCTTGATTTTCACTTAATCTATTTTCTAATTTTATAGAAAATGTGTGTTTTAAACCCTACATTCTAATGATTACATTTTATTGATTTGATTAACATTTGATAATAAAATAATAATAATAATATAAAAAAAATAATTTAAGTATCATTTTTAAATAAGTATCATGTCGTTTGAAAGTCACAAAACGATTACGTGTAATTGGTCGATTTCGGTGATTGGTCAGGCACTGTGATTGGTTATTTGTCAAAGTAGCGGTTTTTTCCCGCACCATTTGATGCTATAAAAGGTTTGTCTTACTGTTAATTGTGGCATTGTACTTCGGGTTGTGGGCGAGAAATAACCACTTGCTGTTATTTTGCTAGTTTGATTTTGTATGTGCTTACAGAAAATATCGTTAATTTGTCTCTGTTGTTGCAGGATTTTGTTAAGTTGTAATAGTATTTTAGACAAATTCGTCCTTATTCGTCCATTATAGCTTCGTCCTGCAAAGTCAGGATTTGGTTTAACAGCAACAACATTTAATAGCCTGCATTCACGTGAGAATCCAGTTCTGAGAGTCCCGGAGAAAACCCATCTTGACATAATTAGAGAAATGAGGCAGGCTCAAACAGTTTGCTGTCTCGCACATAATCTAATAACGTGTTCATACGACATCAAGGTAGTCTTTTTTTCTGGGATCTTGCAAACTGGTTATATGTGACGCTGTCTGCTTGTGTACAATCTTGGAAAAACGGATGTATCAGAATCGGACACCATATGCCCGTATACAGAGCGCAAATGATGATCAAATCCAAGTAGCTATCCGATTCCTTTTTGTCCAAATTATTTCTTTTTCACTATTTCTCTGTGATGTTTGCATCTACAAACTTTCACAAAGGTACAACACATGTAAGTTTGCCCGCATAATAAAGATTTACATTAAAATTGGAAAAGCGCAAAAGATAATTAAGTAACCCGTCAGAACGGCAGAAACCTTCTTTGAATCTATTTAATGACTTTGAAAATGACTGATAAATGGTGACAAAAATTGATTTTATTATACCACAGCTCACCTGTAAGATGTAGGGAATAAGTCTACAAAGTATGAAGATATAACTCCGAAGACCATGGCCGTGGTGAGGTATACGTAGAACAGCACAAGCCCGGAGATGGGTTCGCCGGTGTTGTCAATTCCCATTGCTGCGGCCGCAGCTACCACCAGGATTACAATCGTCAATACCTGGAAACAAGAGCAAATGGGAGACCATCTTATGGACGATGAAGAATAGGAGGTGGAAAAACACATACAGCCTAATAAGTACTGTACGGCACATTCGTTAATTTAGGTAATTTTATGAATTATCATATCATTTTGAGTCAGTAGTTATTAAACCAATCCGGTTGAATATATCATTCATATCATATTAAAGACTTTCATCATCATTTTCATTGTCATTTCACTAATTATCTTAAAAGTGCACAAACCGCACAAGTGGAGAAACTGCAGATGTACTCGTAATTTCTACTTTATAGTTTGTGTGTTTTTTATGCATAAATAATTGACCAATATCTCTCCTGGAGTTATGTTATGAACTACAATAATATTTGCTCGTGTAAAAAGAGCCTTAAAACTAAAATCTTTAAGTACTTTCACTTCTTCTATAAATATCTGAAATATTAAAAACAAAACAACGATATTAAATTTATACGAAATTTGAAACAGCTTTTAACTAGTAATTGCTAATTTAATACTAATTAATGTTTTTGTGATAACACTTTAGGTGATAAAAAAAGATAATTTAATCTCAATTGAATTGAATTTAAACAGTGTTGAATTTGTTTCTTCTCTCGTAGCCCCCAAGTTGTCCGACAGGGCAAATAACACTGGTCTTATATAATTTGTAACATCTACTTATGTACATTATGGTTTTGAAATAAATTATTTATTGCCTTTCCATTCTAGCTTTTAAAAGACCCAGGTTGTAATGTTCAGGAAGAACATTAGTAGCGATCTGTATCAAAGGCTGCGAATTGGATATTAACAACGTGATGCATCTAGTGTTCAATATATATTATGGTAACGTGAACAATTTCTCCTAAATTCTAAGCAGTATATGATTGTTCTATAAATATTTGGGTAGTTATGACTTTGGTGGCTACTCATTTAGTGTAGGCGCACTTTAGGCGACACGCAACAGCGACAGCTCGGCGACTAGACGCGACGATAGGCTGCGGCCGACAATTTCATATATTTTGTTCAAAGCTTCGCACACTTGGCGTCAGAGTCGCGACGACAAGCTAGGGGACTCGCGCGCGCTCGCTTCTTGTCGTCGCGTCTAGTGGTGCTGTGCACAACACGCGCACACACAACGACAGCGCTGCGTCAGTCTCGCTGTGAGCGCTGTGGAAGGTGCAAGTGCTTATTTTATTGAGAATCTTAATATAGATACGTTCGATGAGGATGTATTCATTTCGGACGTCGTAGTCTCTCTCAAATACTCTACTACTTATGGTCGTTCCTGTACGGCGTCTTTCTTATAACTAGTCGCCGACGCAAGCGACAGCTCCGCGTCTAGTCGCAGCGACAAGACGCCAAAAGCAAACGATAACGCGCTATGACGCGGCGACAAATCGCCCAGTTTGCGATGGTCCTTAAATTTAAAGGTACGTTTGGTAAGCACCTTTCTCTTCCCCGCACATTGTGAGATGAGTGCGTTCAACAAGAAGAACGAGAAACCATGAGCGCAGCCGGCCCAGATGGTATTGTCGTTGATGGTATTACGACACTCTTCAGTCACAGTCGTAGTCTGAAAACAATAATTTATTGATGTAGTAATCAGTTCTAATTAAACTTTTTATTTCTCTATACATCTTAGCAATATTAATTCAATGTCAGTTCATTTGAAACAGATTGTTGTTGCTTTTTTAATGGGTTTGTTCTTAATCCCAATCAAGCCTGGGGGCCAAGACAGGATCCGCGATGAAACGAGCTAATACAGAAGGTGCCTATTTACCCTGACTTTGAAAAAAGACGGATTATAAATACTCGGAATTTCAGATAAAGGAAGGGAGTTTTGTTGTAATCAACGATGTAATAGAAGATAACACTGATATTAACATTATAATAATAAATGGTGCATAACTTCTGTTAAAGCTAACGAGATTCTTGTGCCCATTTTTTCATGTCAGTTAAAAGATGTCATGAGAGGTGGGTCAAAAATTTTGAACGATTCAAAAGAAATTGTTGTAAATGCATCTGAATAAAGTTGTTGTAGTCGTTGCATATTTGGCACTTATAAATAAAAAATACCTGATTAGTATCCGGTGATGCTGTGTTCGCATCTGCGAAGAGATCACAGAAACCTGCACCAGCCTCGCTGTTTGCATACGATGTGAAGAACACGTTGAATATAGTCGGTAGAATTATGGCGAAACTATTGTTCCTGCAATAACATGGAATAAAATATGTGAATATTTCACGTATAGTTTTGTAAGGAAGTATGCTACCCATGAATCAGGTATTAAATGCATATAGCGTACCATATACTTATAAAAATCTCTAATTTTCAAAACAAGAGTCATGAAATGAAAAATACGTGCTCTCGGTAAAAAAAAAAACACTTTCATGCGTTTTCGAAAATAATACTCCCAAGAGGGTGAAAAAGAGATTAAAACTTTGTATGAATATTTTGCCATTTTTAAAGTAAAAGGCATTAAACTAAGTATTTTAAGCTTTAGTAAAAAAGTATGTGCATTGCGTTTTTTCTCAAAATACTACACCTTCATGTCTGAGAAAGACGAAGAATTTTGTTTTTAAAGTACTTCAATTTCAAAATAAGAACCATGCAATTTTACAGTGTGCTTTCACAAATTTTACCCTTAAAGGGGTTAAAAAGGGGTTGAAATATTGTATGAAAAGTTCACTGGTTGAGAGCTTATGATAATAAATAAAATTACACGTATTTCGCCGTTTCATTAAATGAGATAGTAATTTAGGTAAAATACATGGAATCGCATATCAACAACATAATTCAGGGGTCTCCCCAAGAGGTGTAAGTAATAACAGCATAAAGTGGCTGAAACACACTTCCCTTGTGAAGCGTGATACACACTTATTGTGACAAACTAAACACTAAGCGGGTTCGAACCATTTTTGACACGGGCACAGTCGGGACAAACCGCTAATGAGTTCAAATACCTACCTATTTGTATCTCTATCTGTCAAACTGTTATCAGATTATATCACACTCCTTTAGAATAATAATATGATTATTTCAAGTCACATAATAAAGGTTACAGCAGAAGTTTTAAGTAAACATGCGACACCCTGCAAAGGTTTAGCAATACTATGCAAAGGGCTTTTCATAATATTAACTATAAAGTATTCATAATAATATTACAATTATAATTTTATGCTAACATTAAATAACATCACAAGCATTACACCACGTATAATTTATTTAGTACACACTTGCGCGCAATTTACACATTTAAATAAAACAACTTAGTAAGTGTTTTTTGAGCATATTTTTTTGATCTTAGTCATCCTCTGCTCACAACTCCTGTAAAGGAGTCGAAAAATCAGGATTAAATACAAAAAACCCTAAAAAGTTGTTTCTTTTAGACGTATATTTTTTTATGTTACTATAAATTGATTTATCACAGCGTAATGCTACATTACATACTCACGCGATATATGTAACGAATGTTAAGTAGTAGAGCAGGAGAGTCCTCCATAAAAGGGGGGGCTTGAAGAGAGGGGCTATCTGCGTCCACAGGGAGCGCAATGAGAACACACCCACATCTTCCTTATTCCCTTCTTCTAAGTACACGTCCTTCACCTGTAATTTCCATCATTATATGTGAATTTTGGTTTTTATGAAGCTAGAAGGTGTCAAATAAGGCCCGAATGGTTGTCGTCTTGATTTGTTCAGGACTGGCTCGTGCATCAGATATACAGTTATCTACAACCGTGCTGTCATCTGCGTACCCTAAAATACCGGGCATAAGCAGGTCATTAATAGGAAGCAGAAAAAGTATTGCAGAGAGAACGGAACCCTGAGGGATGCCGGCATTAATAGCCAAATAGTCCGACGAGCTACCATCAATAACAACTCGTATCGACCGATCCCTCAGGAAATTTGATACCCAGACACACAAACCAGTGGGAAGTCCTTATGACGGATGCATTAAAAATAATAAAAAATATTTTATAGAATCTATTTAACGTAGACAATTAGCGGTATCGAAATGGCTGTCATAGAGGCGTGTTGCTATAGACTCTAATGTTTGGAAGGGAATAATGGGTTTGGCAGAAAAGCACGAATTTATGATTGATGCAGTGAAAATGAGAGCTTTAAGAAGTATAGCTGAAGTCAATTTGATGGATAAAATAAGGAATGATGTGATAAGAGAGTGGTGTGATGTGGAAGAAATAGTGGCAAAGATAGAAAAAGGGCTGCTAAGATGGTTTGGACATGTAGAGAGGTAGGACGAAAGAAGATCAACAAGACAAATATATGAGGCAAATGTCCACGGACAAGTCGGTAACGGCAGACCAAGGCGAACTTTCAGGGACCAAATAGAGGATGTCCTGAAAAAAGGCCAGGTCAAAAGTACCGTTAACCGACGAGCTTGTATGAAAAGCCTGATGAGAGTTAAAGAAGCATGTCGGGATCGTGGTAAGTGGAAAGGTCGTGGCTACAAATCCCACCCGAGGGCTCGGAGGTGTAGTTATTTTATATCTTAGTGAAGGATTGGTACTATTTTTCTTGGTCGGACTCCACATGGCTAGACATACTGATCAGTGCATTAACTGTTTTCGGTTTTCTGCTGGGTGTTTGTAACGCGACATTGTATACAGATATTTTTTATTCATGTTTTTTTTATTTTCGACGGGTTCGCTCTTGATCCAAATTTAGCCCGGAGGTCAAGAGAGGATCCACAATCGAACGAGCTAACTTAGAAGATGCCTATTCACCCTAGCTTTAAAAACGGAGGGGTTTTATAACCCAAAAATATAGACGCAGGGAGTCCCACACCTTTGCTTTGCGCATTATAAAAGATTGAGAAGCGCTTGGTGCGACTGATAGGAATAGTAACCAAGAAAGGGTGGTAGTACACAGCACTAATGGCATTGCTTATAACAATTTTTAACTTGAAATTTTGAATTACGACTATCCAACGATTTGCAAATTCGGGCTCAAAATATTGATATGGAAAACTTCGTTTTCTACATTGGTCAGGCTGGCGATCGAACCCGGGACTTACTATGAAAGCCGGTATGAAAGAAGACCGTTTAAAGTAACACAAACATGGATTTTTTGATTGCACACACAGGGTACTCATCCTTCTCTCCTCCATTCTTGAGATACATCTTCCTTAAGTTCTTGAGGGCTTCCTCTTTTCTTCCGACGTTGGTCAAAAACTTTGGACTCTCGCAGTAGAAGTGCAACATCATTGCACTTATTCCAAGAGGCAGCGCCATCACCAACGTTAGGAGACGCCATGGACGGTACACGATGCCAAGGAATGGGATGGAGAAGTTCAGCTTCATTATGAGGTAACCCCAAACTGTGAAACATTAATGTTTATCCTTATATTATTTTTATTATATATTATGTGTATTAGTATGGGCATGTCAATCAAAGACTGTATCAGAGCAAACACTACCGTTTTGGGTTTGAGCGGAAATTAGTAGGTAATATTTTTTTTATATGCGTTCGCTCTTGATCCCTATCATGCCCGGTGGCCAAGACAGGTTCCACGATGGAACGAGCTAACCCAGAAGGTGCCTGCCTATTCACCCTTGCTTTATAAACGGACGGGTTATAAGTACTCGGAAATACAGACGCAGGGACGGAGTTCCACTCCTTTGCTGTGCGCATTATGAAAGATGTTGAGAAGTGCTTGGTGCTAGGTAGGAATAGCAACCAAGGAAGTGTGGTAGACCGCAGTGCATCTGTATGTCCGATGGAAAAAGGGAGATTACGATAGAAGTATATGCAGTTCCTGAACACACTCTCCAAAATACATTCTGTAGAAGACTAACAGACACGCAACTTTGCGGCGGTGAGCTAAGGTGTGAAGCTTGCTCTTTACCAATATGCTGTCACTAATGAGCCTCTCAGCTCTGCGCTGTATCGTGTCCAGTGCAGCAAGTTGGTATTCTGCTGAGCCGTCCCTGAACCTGAAAGGTGGCTGCAATATTCCATGCAAGAAGGGCTTGAGTTTTATCTCCGTCATGAAATATCGCTTGAAGTAGCCCGCAGTGCGTCTGGATGTCCGATGAAAAAAGGGAGATGGAGATGTTATTAAACATTTGGTTAGAAGTTGATCTTACTGTAGTAGAAAGTGGGCGTGAGCATGAGCGCGCTGGTCATGAGCAACATGTAACGCGCGCGCACCTTCCCAATGCAGCACTCGCCAAGCAGCGCGTACGTTGCAGACTCCGCTGCGCTGGAACTGAGAGACAGAGTAGAAAAGTAAATTACGTGACATTCCCGCAGGGATAAGCAGAGATTAGAGAATTCCACTTTTCACTATCCTGACACCCGTCTCTCGCTTCTTAAACTCTCATCAGACTCAAACAAGCTCGTCGATTATGTGTACTTTTAACCGGGCCTTTTTCAGAACAACTTCTATTTGGTCCCTGAATGTTTGCCTTACATTCCATGGCTTACCGATACAATACAATAAAAGTAAAGTAGAAAAGTTTATCAATCCGTAAGTAGGCTACATTTAAAAGACCATTTCAAATATTTAGCATATATATTTACAACCCGTTTGTTTTTAAAGCCAGGCTGAATAGGCATCTTCTGGGTTAGTTTGTACCATCGTGGATCCTGTCTTGGCCTTGGTCTTTGGCTTGATTAGGATGAGGAGCGAACCCATTCAAAATAAAAATACGTGGTCTATTATTCAAAAACTCAGGGAAATGGTCAGAAATTAAAACCTCCGTATCACTGTTAGTTTATGTCCTTATTTCAATGTATGGAATTTGAAAAGAAATTATGAAAACTTGAATAATATAACAGTCTATAGAATTTTCAAACAATTCCCCCTCCCTCCTGTTATTTTTGATTCAAGTGTACCTAAGTAATTATGCATAAAGAATCTCTACATTTTTATATTCAGATTTCGAAAAGAATCCAATTGCTCAAATCATTATTAACCTTGTTTTGTAATTCATATTTTGATTCCATTTTTTATATTTTTCATAAAATTTGGAAGTTTGAAAATTTATGGAAGAGTACAAGACCTTAGCGAGAGAAAATAAAGCTATGGACAAATAATTTCATTGTAAAGCCATTAGTTTTAAGATAACTATGTCGGTAGATTACATTATATAGTCTTGTTAGCTTGCAAAATATTGTTAAAATATTTAAGAAAAAAAAATCTGAACTTAAATCTATATCTTAAGATAGATAATCTTAAAGTTATTTATAAATCTTAGTGTCTTTTAGAATATGAAATAGTTTCAAATCTTAGTACACTAAGAGATATGATAATCTTTGAAATCAAAAGTCATTACAATGTCAAAGCAACGACACTTGTGAGTAGAGTCAATTTTTTCTAGTATTATTTTATTAACATGATTTGACTTTCTTTAACTTACAGAGCGGATCCTATGAACCGTAGTGCAGCCAGGACCTGCCAAGTGGGTGCGAAGCTGCTGAGCACGGCACTAATGAAGCTCCCACCCATAGCCCACATCAGCACCAGCTTGCGGCCGCTTGTATCTGACAGGTAACCCCATGGATATGACATAACTATTATACCTGGAACACGAAATAAATCTTTTAAAGCGAAGGTTCTATACGGGCGTTCGGGCTACTCGCATATAGGCGCTCGCCGTGCGGCCACTTATCCGTGCTCATCGTCAGATTTTACCGTTACATGACAGTGTCAGATTTACTTCCGTATCATGATATACATAGGAGCCAACTGCCTCTTCACCTCAGTGTGCATGGCCTTCTGTCTCACCTTCACTCATGTGCGTGGCTGGCGAGACTTTCTATTTCTTTTTTGCTTTATATTTTATAGCTTCGCTTTTTATGGGTGCCCCCAGACAGTTTATTTTTGTTATTTTACTCAGGATGTTATCATAGCTTCAACTCATTGAACTGTAACCTCTACAGGAGAATATAGAGGAGAGAGGCCAGATTGTATTTGCATCTAATTTATCTAAAAACATCAGTATTCCGTAATAATTTCAATCAAAATGACGCAATCACATTTATTGGAGATTATATTATTGAAGTTGGAGGATTCTGCATTGCAATTGGGTGAGTGAATACAAAAGATAATGAGCGATTCCAAAATGCTGAATCTATATGCTGCAAATACTTATTACATATTGTTTTGTCCAACAGAACTTATAATTCTTTGAGTTATTTCTAACTTTTCCCGAATATTTTAAGGAAGTGCTACCAACAAGCACTCTCCAACTAGTGAATAGGAATAAAGACATCGGAAGAAATTATTAGCAAAGTAGACATACAAGAAAGACATATAGAAAGGAAGAAAATGCCGTCCGTCTAGTAACCTTGACACTTAAGGTCGATTCCACCATTTCAGCCCATTTGTGCTATAACGATCGATTAATACATAAAAAAACAAAAAATAGGCTTGGCTGGATATACTTTGAGTCTTGTGGTAGAGATTTTAAGATGAATATTTTTACGGCAGATCTATCTACCAAATAATAATTCTCTCTGCGACCCATTCCCCCTGGAGTGTTTTCATTTACTAGTGATGATAACGATATAATTATGTGTATGAGCTTAGAAGTGGGTGATAATAGTAAGTGATATGATGATGTCATTTTCATATATTACCAGCGAAAGGCATGGAGGAAAGCACCCCGATTTGCTGCAGGGTAAGGCGCAAGTCGCAGGTGGCGGCGGTGACGATTATGCCTAGGCCGAAGATGTCTATACCCATGGCTGTAATCACCATAAAGCACGCCAAAAGGAGTCCCACGTTGTACCTCCCATGTCCTATAATGCACAAAAGAAGAAAGTTGGATTAACTGAGCTTTTGATGGATTTAGGCGTTACTTGGCGGAAGTTCATGTTTAATAAATATGAACTTACGCCTTACTTACGATACTTACTTACTTTCTTATTATACTTTACTTACTTACGATAAAACAATAAATAATGCATTAACTGATTCGTATTAAGAACCATATTTTAAAAGATATAAAATACACCTGTAAAAAAAACTTCGCTTTAGAGCCTTCAGGTGGTCGAGTCCACGACCTTTCGCTATCCGGGCGAGTGCTCTCACCGCTGTACAAAATAAAATACATAACAATTTTCAATTTTGTTTTTAATTTATTTTTTTTGCATTCACAATGATATATTTCTATAAGATATAAAATACGTGTGTAAAAAACAACTACGCCTCCGAGCCCTTCATAAATTTTCAATGTTATGAAGATAAGCCCGCTAAGGTTAGCGCATATTGTGTCTATCAACGTGGGTTCATAGATGCTCTTTAGTTTGGTATACCCAACCTATAGTCCGCGCCCTAAGGTGTGAGAGAGTCCTACATATCCCCGCCGCCACTACCAGTGGTAGGTCGAATTTATGAAGGGTTTCCCAATGATGTAGTTTGCTCTTTTTGCAAATAATAAAAGTAAAATGGAGGTCGGTCCCCCTGCCCGAGTTTCTTTAGCTAGTTCTTCTCGGAGGGGCCTCCCAATTTCGAACTGATGGTAGACTCAGTAGTGTACACTGTAATAGTAGTGAAAAATTAATAACTAAATAAAATGCAAAAATAAAATATTTACCTTAATTTTCACAGTTAGGAACGTGCCGGATTATAATATTGTGAAGGTAGTAGAAAGTATATCACGACCATTGCCTTAGTCATCCTGTGATCACGGCTCCAGTAAAGAAGTCGAAACGTCAGGATTATAAATTATGCGGTAAAATCGCAAAAAAGTTTTTTTATTCTAATTTGTAAGATTTAAAAAGTGTAGGAACTAAATATTTTCCAAAGAAGAAGTTGCAGCGGAGGTTAAGCATCATTCGTTAAATTTCTCAGATGCATTCAAGACCAAAGACTTAACATACTTTTTGTCAATCATACAAGTCCCAGCCTTTAAACTCAGCTTCTATAGACCGAACCACTAAAGTATAGACAAAAAATTTTGAATGCACACATATAGACGATCTCACGAACAAAGTCGAAACAGGATAAACATTGATATTAAATCCCATAAGTAGTCGGTGACCCTTTGTTTTTCTTTAATTTTTTTCTCTGCTGCATCACGAAATTATGGAAGGTGTAAGAAATTGTGATTAAGCCTGTTGACCTTTCATAATATCTATAGAGTTTTCTATCTTTTTTCCTTATTTAGTTACAGAAGACAATTTCTAATACCATTATTATTTGTTTGACCTTAACTTCGATATATATTTTATATATTATCCTAGGCGTCCGGTTTTTCTGGTTTGAAAAATACGAGAATGTTTTTAGGCAGTACTTATTGTAACTCAGACACAATCTTGGCATCTTCATATTTGTCCATTACGTAAAGTACAATTGTTGAAAAACACTGAGACAGATGTTTAGTGATAAAGTGTGTCATTGACCTAAACCTGATTATTGGAGAAGATTTAGATAACTTATAATAATTATAATTCTTACATTCATTTCATTTAGCCAAGCCCTTTGTTTGTGAGTCTTGTTTTATAGACACTGGAGTAATGGATAGACATGGAAATGATACCTAAATAAGTTATATTTATTGAAATATATATAAATACTTATAACAGAGGCACAAATACTTGTATTCATCATATAAACATCTGTCCTTTCCCCTCGAACCCAAGACCGCGGTATGAAAATCAAGACCGCTACCGTTGCACCAAAGAGTTGTCGATTTGATAATTAATTTTGTATTGTATAATAATAACATTTTGTTACATTCACACCGATTAACCCAAAGTGAGCACTGTAAGGCTTTTGTTATTGATACCAGGGTAATAAATATTTATAGAAACATATATCCCCAATCCCGGTACAACTGCTCGTATTCATCACACAAACATTTGCCGCTACAGGAACTCAAACCCAGGGCCATATTGATTCATATATAGTTGATATTCATGGAAGCTTCGCTCGCTCCGCTCCAAGAAAGAGAAAAAGAAAAAAGGGGTATAATAGTATCATAACACTCTTTTTGTTCAAAACGACTTTTTGTAGGGAACCCTAAAATTGACACTTAATTGGACATAGCTTTGTAAGTCACACGGAACCCTAAAACGAGTATTCATATATGCATGGAAAGTAAAAGTTTCTGTTGCAATATTTTATTTTCTCTAATTTAAATAAATTAGTATATTTTAATTTTTATGAATATGTTATGAATTTTATATAAACAAATGTTAATATTACACAAATAGGATCAACTCAGTGGACCGTGATTTTTTTTAATACAAAGGAGCAAAAAAATGTTATAATTTAAAAGGTTGTGTCTGTAAAAACAATAATTATAAGTGTCAACAATATCCTGCCTTTCGCGTTGACGGTCCTGGGTTCGAATCCCGGAAAGCAGATGTTTGTGTGATGAACACGAGCATTTGTACTTGGGTCATGGGTTTTCATAAATATTTCTACGAAAATAAAATATTTATATATCATATATGTACTCATATGTCTATCAGTTACCCTAGCATCCATAACACAAGCCTTACAGTGCTTATTTTGGGTTAGGCTAATTGGTGTTAATTGGAAATAATAATTATTATATTTTTACTTGAGTCAAATAAATTATCATTGTTTCCACGTTATTAAGTTAGCTCATTTTGAAAATCAATAAAGTAATCGTAGTGAAAATTTAATAACTATATAAAATGCAAAATAAATCAATTTTGATTTATTAAAATATTAACAATTAGGAACGTGATCGATTATAGTATTGTGAAGGTAGACGAAAATATAAGACGACCATTGCCTTAGTCATACTGTGATCACGGCTCCTGTAAAGGAGCTAAATATATTTAAAAAATTACAATAATGTGATGATTAGATTTTACTATTACTATATACCTTCAGTGGTAAAGGGTGAACTTTCTTTTTGACATAACCGACTGGGAGAGTTACGAATAGAGTATAGGAGGCCATTTCAGAGACGTATAGCTTGGCGTGTGAAAGAATCGGGCATAAAACCAGATCAGTAGAGAGGAATAGACAGCAAGAGAATCAGCAGAGCGAAATTGGCGCCTATTACAATCACACGAATACTGAAATTTACATTTCAAGTATTCTAGGGAGTGGGGATTGTTAACTATGGAGTACAGTGAGTAAAGTAGTCTCGACTGCCTGACGAATGGGTAGCCAATTGAGTTGGGACTGATAAGCAGAAATATGATCATATTTGCGTAGGCAGAAAATAAAACGGATAGCGTTGTTGATAAGGAGGTTTAGTTGAAGAAGCTCTTCATTCAAGTCAGGATAACAGACATCAGCATAATCAATGTGAGGGAAGATGAGGGAAATATTTAGTACCGTCTTAGTTTTGATGGCTGAACGGCTCAACTCAGCGACCTGACTAGTCCAGCTAAGGGAGCAGTCCATACGTAAGCCGATATTTTTGACACTAAAATTGACAGTAATGGTAGAGTTTTCGAACATAATAGGGCGAAGGGAAATTTTGACAATCTTAGCAAGTTGTTTCGAGCCACCCACAAAGAAAGCCTGACATTTTGCCGGACCGACCGCAAAACCGAAGTCTGCTGACCACTTACTGATGCTATTAAGATCTGCATTTAATCGTAAGATAGCGGAATTTACTTCCTCAGCACTTGATTAAGCATAAGTCTGTAGATCGTCACCATTTGAAGGTGAGAGTAGCAAAGCGACAAAGAAAATAGATTGATAAAAATGGAAAATAAGGGAGGAGAAAGAATACCTCCTTGGGGAACACCAATAGATTGATCCCTCCAACACGCAGCGCTTGTTGAACGCACCGTCAAGATAATTAAAGAGCTAGTCCAATACCAGTGGGAAGTAGTTCAGAGACTTAAGGATAGCAAGCAAGATATCGTGGTCAACCATATTAAAAGTGTTGGCGAAGTTGATGAGAACTATGATAGTGACCAACTGATTTTCCATGCCCAATTTTATATCCTCAGTAACCTCTATACATTATTGCAATGTTTTAGGATACTTACTTAAAACAGATACTTGTTGACTTTGTTGTTATCAACGATGTAATGAAACCATAACACTACTAATATTGTTATAACAGAATAATATTGGTTGGTTACTTATGTTAAAGCTGACGAGTTTCTTGCGCCTATTCTTCTTGTCAGTTAAAAGACGTCCTGAATTGGTGATAGGTAAAATGTTGGACAATTCACAACAACTTATTTTAAGTGCATTTCAATAAAGGTATATTCAGTTCATAGTAATATTTTAGTGGCTAAGGGAAAATGTTACTATTACTAATAGTTTTAATTCCAAAGTATTTAAAAAATGTCAATATATATATCAAATAAATTTGTAAAAGAAGACTCACAACTAACTCAAAAATACACTCACTTGCAAAAAAAACGGGCGGTTTTGATTTTCATTCATCTTTAAAAAGATACAATACAAAAAAGGTTTCAATCGTTTGTACACGTTACTGGCCGGTTTTAAAAATGCCGTGGTATTTAAAAAAGTACGTTCTAAATTCAAATTTTCATTTGATGCTCATTTTTACAGAAAACCCCTTTTTATCCTACATTTTTGGCGCGAAGTTCCAGAAGTTAACATCGACTTTTATAACTTTTATTCAATTTTCATCGATTAATTTCATATCCTTGACTGTCAAAGCTTTATTTATTGCTGTTTGGCTGTATCAAAAATGGTAGATAAAGTGGTAAAAGCTACCAAAATTATCGCGCTGCTTGAAGAGGGTTTCAGCCAATGCTTCGTGGCTAGGAGGCTAAATGTTAGTCGCTCGACGGTCCAAAGGACCTGGCAGCGATATCAGGAGACTGGTTCCGTCGAGAGAAGGCCTGGATCTGGAAGAAAACCATGTACCCAACCACAGGATGATCGTTTTCTTGTGAGTCGCGCATTGAGAAATCGCAAATCTTCGAATGTGGATCTTAAGAACAACCTCCAAGAAGTAAGAAATGTGCATATTAGTCTATGGACGGTCAGGAAGAGGCTTCTCGCTGCCAATATACGCAGTCACCGTCCGGCCCACGGCCCAAAATTACTCCGTGAGCACCGAGTTCGCAGGCTTAGGTTCGCTAGAAAATGTGAATTATGGACTCAAGAAGATTGGAATAGGGTTTTGTTCTCTGATGAAGCCAGGATATCTCTGTTCGGTGAAGATCGACGTCGGCGAGTGCTAAGAAGACAAGGAGAACGCTTTGCAGAGGCATGTTTCGAAGAAATCACACCTTATGGTGGGGGCTCTGTTATGTTTTGGGCAGGAATAAATTCAATGGATCGTACAGAGTTAGTCTTCATTGAAAACGGCTCACTGACTGGGCATCGATACATAACGGAAGTTCTAATTCCTCATGCACAACCCGCATTGGCCGCTCTAGGTGAAGACTCGATTTTTATGAACAACAATGCTCGCGCCCACCGATCTCGCGATGTTAAAGCGTATGTGCAAGAGGTCGGCATTCGTCGTTTGGATTGGCCAGCTCGAAGTCCCGACCTCAATCCCATAGAGCATGTCTGGGACGTTCTGAAACGGCGTGTGAGATCAGTACAACCGGCTCCGCAGACCATCAGAGAGCTGAAGAATGTGATTACTGCGGAGGGGGAACGTATTCCGCAAGCAAGTATCCGGGATATACTCGCTAGCATGCCCAGACGAATTCAAGCTGTGATTTTAGCTAGAGGGGGTCACACTCGATACTAAACATTTATCTGCTTTTACTTTATTAAAGAAAAACAAACAAAAAAAACTTTTTTATTTTTACTTCATGAGCATATGCACTACTAGCGAACATACACTACTAGTGAGGTTTAGCATTATTTCCCATAAATTGTATCAAAATTTTATGAAATACTGATGAAAACGATTATATTCTTATTAATTTACCAAATTGTGAGGATAAAACTACTTATAATTATCAAACAAAGCAATATTAACATTTAAAATGGTTCATTGCTTAGGTGCCCGTTTTTTTTGCAAATGAGTTTATTATTGGCCACCCATCCAATGAACTGCCCTTGCAATTGTTGCTTAACCTCCGCAACTGTACGCCGATCATCCAAAAATCTATACAGTCTTTCTTAGAAATTCAATCGAAGGGTGTCAATCACCTTTTACTTTCTCATGTCCGCACTGTTAGGATTGTGTTGTAAGTGATCATCGCGGGCGCGGGAGTCTCGTCCTGTGTGGGTCGGGGTCGGTCGGGGGGTGTGGTTTGGTCCGGGCCGCGGCTGAGTCCGACAAGGGACCCCGCGACCCGCACCACTGTGTATTGGGACGCCGCAGTTTTTAGTGGGTAGGCCTCCAAGCCTTTACCGGGCACTCGGCCGGGTAGAGGCATGGAGGAGAGTCCCACATATCCATCGTGTTCTCCCGACACGATGGAATGCGTAATGCCATTTTCTGCGAAAACAAAAAAAAAAAAAAAGGATTGTGTTGTAAATAATGATAGAATAACGCTGTAATATTATTTGACGACCTCTGTGGTCCCGGATTCGATCCCCGGCACTTGTCTTATATATTGGTTCGGGTCTGGGTGTTTTGGTACCGTTGTCGTTTTTTATGAATTCTATAACACAAGGGCTTTATTTTATGATTTTTTCTATATAGTTTTAAATTTTCATTACTATTGAGTTCGGTCTTAATTGGGAGAGCAGTGGACCGGACATTCAAAGGTTGTGGGTTCGAGTCCCGCCTTATTTTCAGGCGCTGTGCTGAGTCGATTTTTTAAACTATTTTTTTAATAATTGTGTTAATTGTTATTGACTTTATTGCCTTTGGAGTATTATGAACTTTTTACTATTGGCAATTATTTGGCCAAACACGTCATTATCTATATCAGATTGTATAAGGCTATTTTTGTCACAAAAATAAATAAAAATATCAAATAGTTTATCATAGAATTGTTTTAACTAACTTGGGTTCAAATATGATGTTGTCTGATATTGGTATTTATTTTTATTAGTTCAAGACAGTGTGGATAAAATTAAATAATGAAATAAATATTGTGGGCTTCTTAAACCAACCTGTTAGATCCAAAGCTTCTTCATAACCATAACTCCCGGAACACCCTTTATCCTTTACTTCTACAGCATTCAGTTCTAAATCGTCCTCACTTTGAACATAACTTTTGTTAATTTCAGCCATTTTTATTTACAAAAAAAAGTTCAATATTCCAACCACTTTAAATCAACCATAAAAAAAATAATCACAAAAACAGATGCCATAGAAAGTGTAAACAAAACAGAATTGTAAATCAACTTTATTTTTTTGTCATATTGTCCTCACCACAAGGAATGTTTTCCATTACCAATAATTTACATTGCGCAACAATAATTTTTGATATCGTGATAATTGGAATATTTTTAATGGAATTATTTTTTCGTCTTAATTGCGCGTGCGTCTAGCACAAATACACGGCAGTCACTACTCGTGTTTTGGTGCGAAGGCCGTCTTATCGGTGTCGAACAGTCATCTTTTGATAGATCTTAGCGTTTTAACACAAAATTATGCAGAAGGTTTGGTACTGGCCACAAATAAGTTTGATTCTTAAACAAAAATACAGATACTTAGTTCTATATTGCTAGTAAGGGTTCAGAAAAATACATATGTCATTTAAACTTGGAACGTTGTGCGCATGTCCGAGAGATGTTATATACATCTATCAAATCAATAACAAGCGGTTCTTCCTACCACAGGCGATGTTTTGCCGAAAGGGGAGTTCCCACATCTAATATTTGTAATAGACTAAGTTACCGAAATAAAATATTTGAATTTGATTACAAGTTTGACAGATAAGGGCTTTCCTTACTACTGTCGCAACGCATGCGCATAACTCGTCAAGTATAAATGTGTGAGAAAAAGTATCGACAACGTTGCCACTTATAGGGACTAGCAATATAGAAGTATTAGATATATGTTTAACGCATACATAGATCCTTCATTAACACTAATACTTTTTCATAGAAACCAATTTAAAAAACCCGCCAAGTGCGAGTCGGACTCGCGCACCGAGGGTTCCGTAAAATATTTTTATTATATGACGTAACTAAAAATTTACGGTTTTCGCAATTTTTCCTTTATCTGTGCTATAAGACGTTGCTTCGTACCAAATTTCAAGATTCTGAGTCCACGGGAAGTATCCTGTAGGTTTTGATTCCCTTGCGAGTGTCGAAATTTTGTGGAATTTTGCGGCATAAACGGCTGTATCTTTTGATTGCGTTGGCTTAGAAGTTTGAGTTTCTCACAGCTCCAAGGGACAGTAGTTCTGAGTATTTGATATAAATTTCAGCTTGATACATCCACGTGTTCCTGTGAAAAAGGGTCTTGACAGACGGACGGACGGACAACGAAGTGATCCTATAAGGGTTCCGTTTTTTCCTTTCGAGGAACGGAACCCTAAAAACGAAGAATATATGTAAAACTTCTTCTACCGGTTTCAAGACGTGTTTATTCTTTTTTTTAATTTCATTCTCACATTTCGAATCCTTTACAGGTCAGAGATTCTTGGGTAAATTGAGTAGTTAAGAACGCACTCACTTTAGAATATTGGCATTAGCACATGTACGAGGACCATTGCCTTAGACATCCTGTGAGCACGGCTCCTGTAAAGGAGTAGAAACGTCAGAATTAAATAAAAAAAAACAAGGATACTACTAGAATAGATAGTAGTAAAAATCGACTCGGCTCACGAGTTATTCTCAGGATCCCTTCCCAAACCTTTGGAAGTGCGGTCCACTGCTCTCCCAATTGAGCTACCGTGCCTTGTGAGCATATTAGTCCTTTTCCTTTTTTTCTATTATATTATTTTGTTTAGTAAGTGTATAATTATAAGCAGACTTACTGAGATCGAGTATTTTGTGAGATAAGTTATCGAATCATAAAGTATAACCAGTTGTCTTTTAAAGTTTTGCTTGCAAATGCAAATGAGATACTTAGTAAAGATATTAAAAACATCATCAAAATTCATTTCAATAGTTATGACTTTAAATAATAAGGATTTTCTAATCATTTGGAAACCCTACTATTAAAACTATAATAGTTTCATACAAACTACACCACCCCGTTTTACCCCTTTAGTCCCGACTTAGTGAGTATCTACGTCCTAAAAGTACTCTCATACAAAATATGAGAAACCTAGAACTTGTAGTTTCTGAGTTTCATCAAGTGAGTGACCTTTCGCTTTTATATAGGTATAGATTTTATGCATGCTGTAGTATTCAGCGTAATATATTAAACTTTTTTTCTATAAAATTCTGTTTCAACAGCTTAGAAACAAATATATAATAGTAACAACACAATTAGACTAAGGACAATAGGTAAAACAAGAGATGGATAACAAAGTCCTATTATTTCCCCGCTTTGGTACGATAAAATATCAATTAAATAAAAATATACGCCTGTAGACGGAAAAAGATGAGGAAAATTAAAATGAAAATAACTTTATTCAAATGCACTTGAAATAAGTTATTTTGAATCGTCCAAAATTTCTACCTACCAAGAAGAAGAAGAATGGGCGCAAGAATCTTGCAACTTTAACAGAAGATACAACACAACAGGATGAGAGCGAAACACCGTATGAAGAATGAAAATACGAGAAGTAGCGCCAGCGGTAACTGAAATACATGTAAACTAGACACACAAGAACTCTGATCACCTATGTCAGAGGATGGCGCATGTAACTATATGACCAAATGACGTCCACAGCTGGACAAAGGCTTCCCCCAAGAATCTCAACAATGTCCGATCCTGCGCTGCCCGCATCCAGGTGCTTCCCGCGACTTTCACCAGTTCGTCGGTCCACCAAGTGGAAGGCCCGCTTGCCACTTCTTCTTCATCCTGTCCGTGGTCGCTACTCGAGAACTTCTTTATCCCAAAGGCCATCAGTTCTACGAGCTTTATGCCCCGTTCTCTGCCACTTAAGTTTGGCAATTATGCGGGCTATGTCGGTTACTTTGGTTCTCCTAAGGATCTCTTCATTTCTAATTCGATCACGTAGGGAAACTCCGAGCACAGCACGCTCCATCGCCCTTTAGGTGACCTTGAGCTTTCTTATGAGGCCCACAATAAGGGACCACGTCTCCCTTCCGTACGTCATCACTGGCAACACACACTGGTCAAAGACTAAAGAGTCTTGAGACATTGCGGATATTGAGATATTTTGGGCCAGAAGATGTTGCGTTTAATTCTTGTACTTATTTATCCACGTGACAGACAAACAATGGTACCTATTTGTAGCATTTATTTTATACGGTCAATTATTTATCATCCGACAAATAAATGTAACGATAACTGATTTTTTTATCTCGTGTAACACTTGACAAGAAACACGATTGACAAATGCACTAGTTTCAATAAAGAAACTGATAAAATGATTTCGGAATCCTATTGGATCATCAAGGGTAATTTTTTCAATCCTTGAATACCGCTTATCGGTCAGACAAATAGTTACCCAATCAAAGAAAAACCACTAGTAACATCACAATATTAATAGTAACTGATAAAATGAATCTTGAATATATTTATTTCATTAATAAAACAAAAATATGTAGTTTTTAACTTTTATATATTTTTTGCATTTTTACAATGCTATATTATAGTTATAAGATTAATTTTTTTTAGAAAAATATTAGAAAAAATCGACTAGGCTCACAAGTGAATTATCAAGCGGGAATCGAACCCGCAACCTTTGAAAGTCCGGTCATTGGACCGGACTTTGACCGGATTTTGATGATTTTTTTCATTATATTGGATTTGTTCCAACTTAGGATATAGGATATAAGGTTTTATTTAAATTTATTACCATATATTTTTTATTTTAAAATTATAATAACTGAGCCCCAGCAACTAGTGGCCGGCCAGCTAGTGTATCTATCTATTTTGCCGCATTCAAGAATTTCGGTATTTACAAAAATTGAGAATACTTTTAGCATTTACTCCATCTGTTATACCAAAGTTGTAGTGGTTGATAAACGTGTAATGAGACGCATTTTGGTTTAAAACTCTATTCATTAGTATTTCGTCGCGTTGCTTGAATACAATTAGATGCGATAAATTAGCAGATTAAGAATAGCCAACTGTCACATCTAATACAGCCTTGAAATACTATATTTTCCTCATTGCTATCTTGGTTTCATCTGTTTACCTGTTTGGAACAAATCTATTGAGATTTATTTTAAAGTCATTAATCTGTCGTTAATCTAGTTTTAATATTAAATTATACGAAAATAACAAAATAAGATTTCTTTCTTCAAAATGTTTGTAAGCAGATTAATTGCATAACGTGTATTGTGCCAGTTAGTATTTCAATAAAAAGCAAGTGCATAAATAACTACAGTGCTTACTTCGGACTTGGTTAATGTAAAAATCACTCCTTGTGGCTAAGCCAGATTTTTACGTGTTAGTTGACAACCCCAAATCTTGTTAAAACAAAATAGATATAAACTTAGCAATTAGATATATACCTTACTATTTGTAATGTTAATTTTGTGTGTTGAAATAAATAAATATTTAATTTTATTTATTTATGAAAACTATGCTAAAAGCTAGACACATTTACAATCATATCAAATTACCAAACTAAAACTCTAATATGCAGGCCAATTATAAGTTTACACAAAACTTGTAGCAAAAACGCAGTAAAAAAGTGCAACAAAAGTGAAAACAGTTTAAACCAGTGTTTCAGCAATTCAATTAAAAGAAGAAGAAGATAAGACTTTTATAATTATACACTCGAGAGCAATGAATCCGGGTCACTTAAAGAATGTTAAAAATCTCGGAAACTAAAAATGATAGGTTAATGCAATAAATTGTATTTAATAGACAATGTAATACTCCTTAAATGAAAGTAAAAAAAAAATGAATCAAATGTATGGTCATTTGATTAACACAAAATTACATAAAGAAAAAAACTGCTGATCTCTCCTTAAAACAAAAATAGGAAACATGAAATGTTTGAACTTTATTACGATTTTCTTGAATTTTAATACTTCGTATTGCCTCCTCGTGCTTCCATTACTGCGTTTACGCGGTTTGGCATGCTGTACACCAAGTTCCTTATACGATTTTGGGGAATATTCTCCCATTCCTCTGTGAGAGCAATTTTGAGCTCACGAAGCGTGATTGGGGGAGGGTTTCGTTGTTTTACGCATCTGCCTAGCTCGTCCCAAGCATGCTCGATCGGGTTGATATCCGGGCTGCGCGCTGGCCACTCCATACGAGTAATGTTCATCTCTTGAAGGTAGTCATTCACAATCCTACCTGTATGAGGTCTGGCATTGTCATGCATAAATATAGCATCCTCACCTAAATTGACCATAAATGGACCAACGTGATCATTGAGGATTTCTTCCACATATCTTACGCTAGTTAAAGAGCCGTTTTCTATGATCACCAGCTCTGTGCGACTTTCAGAAGAAATTCCGGCCCACACAAGTACAGACCCACCACCGTAGGCTACTTTTTCTTCGATGCATGCTTGCTTGAATCTTTCCCCTGGTCTTCGATACACTCTGTGTCTTCCATCGTGCTTGTAGAGCATAAATTTTGATTCGTCGGAGAACATAACTTTTGACCAATCTTCAATACTCCAATTTACGTGGCTCTGGGCATATCTTAGTCTTGAAATACGATGCCCACGCTCCAGTTTAGGGCCGTTTGCAGGTCTAAGGGGTTTTAAGTTAGATTCAGCAAGCCGACGTCTTACTGTCCATGCACTTGGGTTACTTCCTCCGAGGCGTCGAAACTGATTGGTGAGTTCAGTTCCTGTGAGAAAGCGATTTCGAAGCATGGTGTTCACCAAGTATCGGTCTTCTCGTGCTGTGGTACACCTGGTTCTGCCCGTTCCTGGTCTGCGTAGGTTAGAACCAGTTTCTTCGTAACGTCGGAGAACTCTTTGTACTGTTGACAGCGACACACCGACAGTCCTGGCTGTATCGCGCTGACTCCGGCCGGTTTCCAGCATTGTAAGTATTCTGGTGCATTCTTCAGGCGTAAGCGACATAATTTCAGCTTGAATAATGAATATAGAGCACTATCAACATGGTTTATGTACCCACATAAATGACAGATTACAAACAAAAGCAAAACCAAATGCTGTAATTTCGTAGTTCCATCTTCGAAAGTGGCCCTTTTTCAAATTTGATTTTTTTATGATATAACTTTACAATAACTAAGAAGTTTTAATACCTTCATTTAAGGAGTATTACATTGTCTATTAAATACAATTTATTGCATTAACCTAGCATTTTTAGTTTCCAAGATTTTTAGGATTCTTTAAGTGACCCGGATTCATTGCTCTCGAGTGTATATATATTTTTTGCAATTTCTTTTAATGCTATCTTATAAAAGAAATTATTTTAATAGAATAATATAACAAAAAATTGACTAGACTCACAAGTGAATTCTCAGGTGGGAAACGAACCCGCAACCCTTGGAAGTCCGGCCAATGCTGACCCGATTCCCGCCTGAGAATTCACTTGGGTGTCGAGTCGATTTTTTTGGTATTTTTCTATTAAAATAAGTTATCTTATAAGATATAAGACTGTCGTAAAACATGATAGATTCCCTGGCACAAGTTTCGTTAAAAGTCGAACGAATTCTTACGAGTGGCTTATGTGAACCCAGGTTCTATTGAGAGGAAAATTTAACATAAATAAATAAATAAACATTTTTATTTGGCATATTGACTAGGAAGCAAAATGCTTTTATAGGAAAGGCCCTCGACTTCTCTTCTTTTTCGACTTTCTTGGCCAACAGAGCCAGGAAGGCATCACGTGACGTACATTTTGAGACTATATATATATTCAGAAAATATCTCTCAATGTACAAACTTATATTTTCTTTGCACAAGCCATGCACTCAAATCTAACTATACTATGTAACTATACCAATTTCAACAGCTCCGCATAAATTACTGTACCATTTAAAATTGTGTACCGAAAGTAATTTTTCGACGTACCCTTAAAGTTATATATGAAATACGCCTGTAAAAAACAACCACGCCTACGTGCTCTCAGGTGGAATTCGAATCTACGACCTTTCGCTATCCGGGCGAGTGCCTCTGAGCAACCGAAACGCTGGTAAAACGTGTAGAAAATTACAAACGTATTTCAACTTTTACTATGAGCTAGTATCGTTCCAATTATGAACGCTAACTACCTTCAGCATTGGTGGAACGATACTAGCACATAAAAAATAGGTGTTTTATTTAAAAAAATCCAAACGGGATTCGTGAGGACTTTTGTGAGAATATTAAATTTATCTAAGGTTTAAATAACTTCATTATAATCGAGTGAGGAATGGGGAGAAAAATAATGGCAAAGGTTAAAAAAAACAAATATTTAAAAGAAAAATAGGTCGGTTTTAATAAAACAATGTGTCCTATACAATATATTACTTTAATGATACAAAAATAGAGGCGTTAGCGATCATTCAGGCCGGGCCGGTCGCGTACTCTTCGGCAATATTGTACACAGCAACCCGCTCGCTGGAAAAAAAAAATCATTTAAATAAAAAGAACTCATTTAGATTTTTTGGGCATAATTTATATTTAATAATGGCGTTTCTACTCCTTTACAGGAGCTGTAATCACAGGATGACTAAAGCAATGGTCGTCATATATTTTCTTAATTATTATTAGTAATTAAATTTTGATTTTATTTAGTAATTAAATTTTCACTACGATTAAGGTGTACACAACTGAGTATACCACTAGTTCGGAAATTGGGAGGCCCTTCCGAGAAGAACTGGCGAAAGACTCGGGCAGGGGGACATCAGGAATTAATGTAAATTATGCGCAAGAAACCCTAAATAACTTTTTTTATTTAGTGTGTAATGTAAGCGAAACTGTAACAATTAAATAATTTGCTAATAAATAAATCTAACTTTATTTCCAAAATTATTCCTACAGCAAATACACTGTAACTTCTCGGTAATCAATCAAAGATAACTTTGGAATCCAATATCAATTTATTACAACGGTTTTGGTTTGAGTTCCGTGAGGGGCAGATGTTTGTGTGATGAAAACGAGCATTTGTACCGAATTCATCGATATACTTATTTTTGTGTCATGTATTTATATCTGTTACCCTAGTATTCATAACACAAGTCATACGATGCTTACTTAAGGCTAGACTAATTTGGGTGAATGTAAAAAATATCATTATTATTTTACTTGTTTTGAGAATGACTAGCAACTTCCCACTTGACTGACAATATTTTCATTTAATTTAAATCTATATATAATAATAGATACGGAAATAATAAAAACAACTAATCAATAGTATCTAAGTCATGGTAATGAATCAAGTCTTAAAAATCAATGGAACTATTCCAGTTTCTGTTAATGATAATGTACTGCATGATAATGTTATATAGTTGAAATCCTTTGAAATGTATGTAACCTCCACTTCACATAATCTTTTGACAAGTATATGTTTTAAGACCTTAGAAACGATCTTGGTTATCACCTAAGAGGGCCTGGCGAGAGAGAGAGAGAGAAGAGAGAGAGAGATGGATACTTATATATACAGTAATGTAACCTTTGTGCAGATTAAATAAACTAGCTCGATGCAGTCGCTAAGCATAAAACTACGCTAGCACCATATCTAGGAATGGTGCGTAATAGAAATACAATAATAGACTTAAATTCAATAATGTTAAGTAAATTTTAAAATTCCATAAGACTGAAAATTTCAAAAAGCGGGCGCTTTTCGTTTCAGTGGGAAATCCCATAGAGCCAATGTATTTTGGTTATTACCTTTTTATTTTTGTGAATTTCAAAATTCGGGCCTAATTTCGCCACAATCCGGTCCTAAGTGTGTCGATTCCATTCACACAAAAATTATTAAAATCGGTTAAGAACTCGGGACGTCATGGCGTAACAGACATTGCCTCATTGTTGACGCAATGTCTGTTACGCTGATCCATGGGAGCAATCCAATAAATCCAGTATTATTATTATTATTATTATTATTACTTACTAATGAGGAAGAAGCCAAACATATAAATGGGGACGACGCAATGCTGGTCGACGAGGGCGCCAAAGGTAACGTTTCCCACGATGGCGCCGATGCGACCGCACATCACCGTCACAGACATGGCCGTCGCCCTGCAACACATACATAATTAATAAATAAATAACACTTTATTTCACAATCAAATAGTAAAGATACAAAACAAGTACAACAAAGAAAGGTATACAAACATACGACTTTATTGCTATGCAGCAATCTCTTTCGGAATGGACAAGAATTAATAAAGATAAAAGGATAATAGGGGAGTGGGTGCGCATATTGAGAGGACAAAAGTAAATATATTATTAGTTATAGATTATGGTGGATATAAAATAATTAGATGAGAGAGAAATAAAGATACAATAGCGTTATTACGAATTGGAGGAAAGGAAATAACTTCTAAATCTGTTACAAAAGAAACAAGAGTTTAAACCTTTCTGAGTAGTGAGTTCCATAAACGGACAGCGGGAATAATAAAGGAAAAGAAGTCGATTGAGCGCCGTGGAACTTCTAGGAAAAAGGTTGATTGTAGAACGCAGACTTCGCTGCGAGGATAAGAAACAGGATTTTTGATGGGGTGGAGGGAATGGCAAAAAAGTATGGAAAAAGCATGTAAGTAATTATACTATATTAATTATATTGTCAGCAGAACAAAAGGCGTGTACCAAATTTCAGATAATTTGGTCAACAGGAAGGGGGTAAAATTTTAATTACTAAATTTAACAAATTAAAAAAAAGTTCCTTAAAATAAAGAGAAAAAAATAATAATAAATTTAACCCCAAGATAACAAGCTAAATAAAACCGTTTAAAATAAAAGAAATATGCCATCAATTATTTTGGGTAATCAGGATCGGTAACAAGTCTTCATTTACGGCCGGTTTTCAGTTGCTCGATAATCTTTGTCATTTGCCATCATATTACAGAAATATCTAAACAACAAAAACTATAGTGGCCCTATCTGTTACTAGTAATGGGTTCTGTTACACTTTTCACGTCCAGTAATTTAGTAAATCTATATTTAGGAAAGTTACATACATGCTCTTTTATTAATATACATACACATACTCACGCTTTTTTCCCACAGGGCAGAGATCACAGACTTTTCATACAAGCTCGTCGGTTAAGAGTGTTTTTGACTTGGCCTTTTTTCAGAACATCTTCTATTTGGTCCCCGAAAGTTCGCCTTGGTCTGCCGTTACCGACTTGACCATGCACATTTGCCTCATATTCTTCTCTTGTTAATCTTCTTCCGTCCATCCTCTCTATATGTTCAAACCGTCTAAGCATTCCCTCTGTCTATCTTTGTCACTATTTTTGCTACCACACCACACCACTCTCTCATCACTTCATTGCTTCTTTTATCCAATAAATTAACTCCAGCTATTCGTGCTTCTTCTTTTTTTTAATTGAATAAATTCAATATCGGGTTATAAAATAATAAGACAATGTACACTTACGCGACTTTCGTGGGGAAGATCTCGCAAATAACACAGAAGAGCACAGCCTCGGTGCAACTGACGATAGCCTCGAACACACACGACAGGATGAGGTTCTGAAGGGATGACGTCACCAGGTTAAGACCCAGTGCCGCCAGGCCGGAGCTGATGAGCATCATTACTAGAAGGCGAGAAGGAATTTCAAATTTATATTAATAATCCTTACTGCAAGGCAACAATATTCTCGTTTAGGGTGTAACTTCACCAGTT
Organism: Calamotropha paludella; assembly: GCA_927399485.1. Lineage (NCBI taxonomy): Eukaryota > Metazoa > Arthropoda > Insecta > Lepidoptera > Crambidae > Calamotropha > Calamotropha paludella. Next base: position 25,868,704 of record OV656815.1, on the reverse strand, counting down.
ACTTATTACTCACTTTATTTAAATTACAATTTGTCAGAGAATTTCATTTCATTATATTTTGTTTCGAATTTTATAAGGTTACTTTTATAAATCACCACGTTACTAAATTATTTAGGCTACACAAGTACCAAAATTGCTTCAGAGATAAAATTAAATTTTGAACTTTACGCTGCTATTGAATTTTCGTTACTTTTAGCTTCTTAGGTATCGTTATGATTCGTTTGCTATATAATTTTTATATTATTCAGCAAATATATCAAAAGTCGATCATTGGAACGGTAACCAAATACTTAAGCCGTTAAGAAATTGTTCCTTGTTGCATTTGCATTTGTTAGCACTCACCAACCACGTAGTGGGTTACGATCTATGTCTCTACAATGTGTTTATTCAAGCAAATTCCTATGGCTTGCTCTGATAATGTTAACGTGGGTTATATTCCACCTGGTCTAGACACCACATTACCATAAATTCCAATATAACCTAAATAATGTTTTCTCTTATCTTAGAAGCATTTAATAATTATAATATGCATTTGAGAATTAGCGTCATAAATATAATATCAAATCCTTGGAGTACTTATGAGAGTTTCGTGCATCGAAACGAAATTATTTATTTTTAACAACGTAACTCTAAAGCATCGATCTTCTTTTTCTAGAATTTTGTAAACGCTAGTTGGCTTCTAGAGTAGATACTGTTAATATTGCCAACATTTTTTTAATGGGTTCGCTCTTGATCCCTATCAAGACCGGCGGCCAAGAGAAGATCCACAATGGAACCAGCTGACCCAAAAGGTGCATTTTCACCCTGGCTTTGAAAACGGACGGCTTATAAGTAGTTCCACTCCTTTGCTGTGTGCATTATGAAGAATGTTGAGAAGCTTGGTGCGGCTGGTAGGAATAGCAACCAAGAATGTGTGGTAGCCCGCAGTTTAAGTTTTTCTACTACACAGATCGATCCAAATGTAAAGTTCTTTAATTGTTTGTATCAACAAATCTTTGGTAATGGACTAGATAATGGACTATCTAGTCCATAACCAAAGTCCCAACCATAAAACGGTGATCAATGATCTTACCCAACATCAGCTTCTTGCCGATCATATTGATGGTGAAACCGACGGACAGCGCGGTAGGTAGACAGCTCAGAGCAACTAGCAACGTGTGGATGTACACTTTGTCGTCCATTACTTCCGTGGTCTGGAACACCGTTTTGTATTTTATAAGTAACAAAAATGCTGTAAGAAATGTTGCAACTCTCAATGCATTAAGATCATCAAGCAGTTAGACATCAAATATAAAACATTTTCTATATATATCAGGGTTGGCTTATATTAGCAATCTTGCCAATTTATCTTATAAAGTATCCTCTGAAACATTTGATAAGGCGTGAACTAACTATCAGAAAAAAAAACTGCTTTAAAATTTTCTTTTATGCATTCACACCAATTAGCCTAGCCCAAAGTGAGCACGGCATGGCTCGTGTTATGGATACTAGGGTAATGGATAGACATACATATATGATACATAGATGTGTAAGATTTACCCATGTCTCAGTACAAGGTTCATCACAAAAACATTTGCCCCAACTGGGAGTTGAACCCAGGGCCATCGGTTCCATATTCGATACCGTAGCACCAAATCATCAGACGGTAGATATCTTGGCATAACAAAATGTCTTTCGTCAGTTTTAATTCACTATAAGTCTACTATATGACCACATACTTGGTCCAATAAAGCCATTTAGTTTAATACTAGTAGTACTTCATTTCAGATAACAAGTAAAATGGTGGGATATTTTAAATATATTTAAAATATTCCACGCAAATAATAACTAATGCTTAGGATGAGTATCGAAAACACTGAAAAAAATACATACATATATATTTTACACTCACATAAATAGGGTATGCGTGTATTAAATTAAAAAGTTAATAGTAGATTGTATTTTAGTGCTGTTGAATGTACTAACTAAAATAAAAACTCATCTCAATAATAACTTAGTGAAGAAGAAAAAAGCATAAATCTACATTTATTCATGAGTTTCTATGTATAATATGGATATGTATGACTATCCGTTACCCTAGTATCCATCTGCTTACTTTGGGTTAGGCTGATTCGAAATGTTAGGAATATTTTTTTAATTTATTATTACTGTGTGAACAGTTAACATAATGTTCTTTGATGCCTTACATACCTCACTGACACTGAAGCGAGTCTCGTTGGCCACTCTCAAAGAGACCTCGCAGACGCCGGCCGACGTGTCGGGGTAAAGTGAAGAGAAAAGACTGAACCTCTCGAACAGATCCGGAAACCACATCATCAGGGTGTAGTAACTGAGGATAAGAGAATCCATTATATGCTTAGTACGAACAGAGATTCTGAATAATTAGTATATGAGAATTAAGTTAATACAGTTTGGTAGGACGAAAAGTGATACATAGATTCAGCTATTTTTGAGAGTTTCCTTACCAAGTTATTTTATTGTAGTTAATTTTATTTTTTGCATTCATTCAGGATATAAAATACGCTTGTAAAAAACAATCATGACAAACCACCTGAGGGCTGGAAGGAGTAATTACTTTTTACAGGCAAATTTTATATGTTATAAAAATGTGCTATATATTTTAATATTTAAATCATTGTTTGGATAGCAATAAAAGGATATTTGACTTCAATGAAAATAAGGATCACACTGTTCTTAGCTAAACAGTAAACGATTGGTTTATAATTTGGCCTACATTATTAAAATAAATATGAGTTTTAAAAGAAATCATTAAAAAAGAAAAAAATGTTCGACCACGCGACTGAAAATGCACGGAAGTGGCTTAATCTGGAGTGCCATCACCTGTTTACAAAAAATGCTAGTCTTTTATACGGTGTATCATATTACAATTGACAGCCAAAAGTTTGTTTACAAGCTGATGACGTCATGACATGAAGTCACTATAATAAAGGTGTTTTTAGCGTTTTAGCGTTTTGATTCATTTACAATTTTGATGGTGATTTTTATAGAAAATAGAGAAATTAATAACGAACTAATCAAATAGCAAATTTCTTATGCTAGTAGGAACAATTTGAGATATATTCGTAAAACCTTTCAAATACCCTTTTAAACATTTCCGAACTATTAAAAAATAGTTGTCATGGACTCAATTTCCCGCATATGATCAATATTCAGGTAGCATGAAAAACGGGTTCTTTATTACATTACTTATGTAAAATTCTAACTGTGCGGACTGTAGGTCACATCTTTTATCAATTTGTGTAAATAACTACCTATCCACTTGTCATTCCACGGTAGCAATTGCTACCGATAGCCAACACCCCTCGTCAGGCCCTGGTAGCAATTGGTACCATTTCAAATTTCCGCGTGGCATGCTGTTTTTTTATTAGGATAATTTTTTGAGTGGTAAAGATTAAAAATCCTGTGTTGGATTATTTATTTAATCACTATTACGGTAGTATTTTTTGTTTGGTCCTAGCTTCATTATTAAGCGAGAAAATGGTATTTTTATCTAAGAGTCCGACATTTTTTTCACAATTCGCGCAGCATTAGGACTGCGGAGAGGGGTAGCGGACTGACAAGTGGCTATATTTCGAAATGTTTTCCCCCTACCTGAACATAAGGCCGAAATCGACGAAGCAGCAGAGCACCAGCAGCCCAATGTAAGGCGGAGTGACAAGCATCTTCTTGCGCACCCAAAACGCCTCCCACCGCTGGTTCCATGTTAGTGGAGCTTTTGTCTCATTGCCGTTATTATCTGCAGCTACTATCTCTTCTTCACCATCGGCCATAATCATAGACTCCACCTTAAATTCAGATGATATTTATTAAGAATCTTTCTAAATAAAAACCCTCTATTGTACACTTCAATGATTATAATTCAAGTAAAGTTTCAAGTAAAAATTAATTTACACGCACTTATGGTTTTATTCCGTCTAGATGAATACATTGCTTTTTTATTCTTATTTATTTATTTATTTATATTTAAGGACAACTACCAAAATATACATCGGTACAATATTCATAAACGTTCTCCAGTACTAGGTGCTATTTTAATTGTAGGTCGTCACCGCATGTATTTCTTACATAGGCAAGCAAAATTTCATTACATAAAATATTAAAATTAACTTAGAATAATACAAATGAAAAATTAGATTACATAAATAGAAAGAATCACATATCAATTAGAACGGTATTAAAATAAGATTTATTAAGACAATTAATTCATTTAATTTCTATTCTTCTATTTATTAATAATCTTCTATTTAAAAGATAACGAACTACTATACTAGACAGCTATTTAAAATATATCCGCCTGAGAATAATTTGTGAGCCAAGTCGATTTTTCTAGTATTTTTCTATTTAAATAATTAATCAATCTCTATTATAAAAAAATACAGAAAGTTCACTCACAGGGAAATCCTTCTCACTTAGTTTCGTGTTGAAAATGAAGATTTTCTTCAATACTTGCAGCGCCTTCTCACCCCTGTTCGCGTGCAGGAGGAACCTCGGACTCTCAGGGAAGGGCAACAAGAGCAGAACTACCAGAAGACTCGGTAGACCACAGGCAGCCACGAATACTCTCCATGAGTTGTATTGGAAAGACGCCTCAGGGTGGGTGAGGTTGAATGTGTCCCCCCGAATAATGCCGAAGGCTATGCCTGTGGAATTATTGAAAATGAGTTAAGCTCGATGTAATAAGTATACGTTCGCATAACTTTTTAAATTATAATATTATAACGCATACTAATCATTTGGCATAATTTGGTATAGCTTGCTGGCTAGTAACGAAAAAAATACCTAACCTAACCTGCAATGTACGACAAATTATGCCTTTTGATTAGTATTCCAAGTAACTTTATGTCAATTGAAATTATGCGTTATGAATGGCTCCCTAGGTAAACACACGGCATAATAAAGTGAATTATTACTGTTATTTGAAATCTACAGATTACCTAAATTAATCAGTCAACATAGTTGTATATGATGATTTTAGCATACACAGAATAAGCATCTTAACATATTAATAAAGGCAAAATCGACAAAACCAAAAGTATGGAAGTAAACTTTACAAATAACCTTTTTCCATTCATCCTTAAATTTCCTTAGAATTGTCTTAAACTTTTGACATTCGCCAAAAGTGACTTTTGATGTTTTTTTTAATTTCTCTATTTCTTGCCATTATTACACACTGGCTAATTATTATTTGATTGTAGAATATTATAAGGCATAGTTCCACCTAGTGAGGAGCTCAATTTTGAGAGAACTATGATAAACTTTTAAAACACCTGGTAGTAAAATGGTTCCAATAGTCCAGAACACCTCGAGCCTGCACAGCATCACGTCTCTGTGTCTTAGAGAGAGGAAGTCCCCGAAGTAAGGGAAGACCAGTCCTGTAGCTCCGATGATGCCGAATCCAGAGAAGAACCTGTAGGAACGCAAAGTTTACAACCAGATGTTAGGATAAGGATGTGGGTAAAACTTGCAAGGATTATTACACTTATTTATATATATTTTGTTCTTACACCTCCACGTATATTACACATTTGAATAAAACAAATTTTTAGAGGATTTTGTGCATAATTTATAACGTGCCCAATTAAAATATTGTGAAAGTAGTAGAAAATATATGACGACCATTGCCTTGATCATCCTCTGATCACGGCTCCCGTAAAGGAATCGAAACCGACAATTAAATATAAAAAATATCTGCGCAACATCCGTAAAAAAGTTGTTTTAAGAATTGTTTGAAGGCACGATATAATAAGTAAATTTAATATTTTTTTAGGAATTTATACAATGTTTGTGGTGATATAAATTTTGATATTTTACCGTTAGAAACAATCAAATGAATATAAATAAATAAACGTGAGGAGTACATGATGATATTGTTAGAACATCTTTAAACCAGTGCCAATAAAATTTCAATAATAACTTATTAGTTACGGCATTAAATTTAATTAGTTAAGTCACATCATTAAAATAACAGTCATGAAAGACCATACAAAGAATAAATATTTTTTTTATGTCACTGGTCTGAACCCTGTCAGAATAACAGCGCCTCTGTGTCTATTCTACCCAGCTGTGAAGGACACAGAGGCAAAAATGCTGAGGCAGGGTACTGTGTTGAACCCACACATTAGTTTATTTTCTTTACTTTTGTATTTTTTTTATTCACATTGTTCGTCCCTTATTTTTTCTTTCTATTTCTTTGAGTGTGCGTGTGTCAATAAATGATTTTTCTTCGTTTCAAAATACACTTGAAACTAAATATATTGGAATAGATTTTTCATCAATTGTATGATAAACATTGTTTGAATCCATTATAAATAACCCTTTAACTCCTCTCCTTTTATTTGTTGAGTGGTATCTGTTTGCACATGCCCCTTTACGATAGAGTTCAATTTATCTTATCAATTTAAGTGTACCTGCAGGCCAGAAAGGCCGGGAAGCTCTGTACCAGACTGGACAGGAAAGCCGCCAGTGCATCCACCAGCAATGCACCGATGATCGCCTTCTTTCTCCCTCTGCCATCTGCTAGATTGCCCCAGAAGTAGGACCCGACACACATTCCTGTAGATTTCATACATGGGTAAGTAGAGTAGAGAAAAGTACCCTGTTCACCCTGGCTTTTAAATCGGACGGGTTATAAGTACTCAAAAATACAGACGCTGGTAGGGAGTTTCACTCCTTTGCTGTGCGCATTATATAAGATGTTGAGAAGCGCTTGGTCCGACAGGTAGGAATAGCAACCAAGACAGAGTGGGACTTTTTGATGGGTGGTGGGTTATTAACCGCTAAGTGTTTGTGAACATACAAAAGTGTTGGCAAGTGCAAAAAAAACAGCAGAAGTTGTCTTTTCCTGCTCTCTCAAAAATCCACGCGGAGGTTTCAGTAAAACTCCACACATTTACTGAAATTTAGGGAAAGGGATAGATATTCCTGCTGTTTATTCATCATCATCATATTAAGAATAGAAATTACTCAATAACAAGCATCTATACTTACTTGACAATGGCTTAATGCACAAATGGTGCAAGCCATAAAGAAAGAAAAAAAAGAAAGGGTGGTAGCCCGTAGTACATAAAAACACTTCCGATCTCTAATTTGTACTATCTCACCTATGAGAGGCGTTGCTGTGAGACGTCCTTTGTCGCTTGATGACAGATCGAAATCCAACCCTGCAGCCGGTAGCACGAAGCTGAGGGTTGTGGTACTGATGGCGCAGACTGCATACACAGCGCCGCAAGACATTAGAAGCATCCATTGGAAGCCGCCGTATCCTGGAATGGCATAGAGGATTTATTAGTTTTTTATTGTAAGTAGATAAGCGCTTGACCGCTATTTCGCCTGATGGTAAGTGATGATGCGATCTAGGATGTGAAGCACTTGCCTAGAAGATACCTATTCACTAGCGACTTGAAGACCCCTAAATTGTATTTATCAGGAAACACAGACTCAGGCGAAGAGTTCCACTCTTTGAGAGAACTGGAGAGAATCGGAGATGACTGGAATTTAATTATTAACATCAGCTTTAAACCCATATCGACAAAATTAAGAAAAAACTTTCAAAATTCATTTTTTCCCTTAGCGTCCTTCAAACTAACACTCGCGCAAACTATTGCCTGTCGGCGTAGTACCCATTTGTCAGTCCACGGTAGCAATTGCTACCGATAGCCAACACCCCTCGTCAGTCCCTGGTAGCAATTGCTACCATATTCAAATTTCCGCGTACCCAGCTGGTTTTTTTATTTTTTAAATTACGATCAATTTTTGATTTACAGAGATCCAAATATTTTGTGGTGGATTCTTTATTTAATCAGTTTTACGGTAATATTTTTTGTTTGGTCCTAGCTTCAATATTTAGCGAGAAAATGGCATTTTTATCTAAGAGTCCGTTTGTGTTAAAAGGGCTGGGGCGCGCGGCAGCGGACTGACAAGTGGCTAAGCATATGCGTACGCATGGTCACGCTATGCATTTATTGCCTGGGGACAAAGTACTAATGCGCCCAACCTGTTGTCTTGCGAAAAAAATGCCTCCGGATAACATTTGACAACGGGAAAGCTGTAGGCCTTATTTTATTAAAGGGAACCTTCTCACTATAATAAATAACTTAATTTACAATTAAAATTGTAAATTCTTACAAACAAAAATTGAAAAAATATCTTATTTAAAGAGCGTTCTACTATGTTAAGTAATATTTTACACTGATAATTAAATGTATTGTTGTGACTAGTTTTAAGCTTATTTAATTGCTTTATCCTAACTATGTCATGTACCTTTCACATACTATTTACTTATATCTGGGGGCACGGCAGTGCCCCCGCCAAGTCAAGCAAAAAAGCGGCACGGACGTACCATCCTTTTCTCGAAGCAATTCAGGCCATTTTCGACCCCCTGTAACTTCGTTGTGGATAAAACTAGAAGACTGAATTTTCAGTAACCATGCAGGCATTGTAAAGACACGGTATATTTCAAATTTCATTCAATTTGAACTAGTAGTTTATGAATTATAACGGGTCAAATTTCTTAATTTTGTCACTCACTGACTCACCGATCATCAAAATTCTAAGACACTTCTAGCAGACCTAGAAGCTTCAAATTTGGAATATAAATAGTGTTTGGTGTATGAATCAAGGAAAAACTAAAAAACCCTACAAAAATAAGAAAAGTTCATAAGTCAGAGAGAGGGCTTTAAGAAAATTCATTGCTGGTAGATATACATACATATATACAATAAGTAAAGTAAAGTTTTCCGAAAAGGAAAAAAGTAGACTGTCTACAAAATACAAAAAGCAATGAGATCCCATCAAAAACAATACTTGTCAAAAAAACCAAGTCTCGCAACTCAGTTGTTCTACGGTACTCGGCCATCGCACTAAATAATTTAATTTACACGTGTTTTCATGCGATGGCCGAGTCAATATATTTATATAAAACAATAAAGATGTTTAATATTGATATTCGTCACTATAAGATGCTGTTAATTATAACGTAACAACTTAATGCTTCGAGTACGGAGATTCCAGACACAATTGATTTTCAATTGTTATGGACCACGATCGTGGTCTTAGGGACTGGACGTATTAAGACAGAAATTCGCTTAAGTAGGGACTGAATAAATTAATAACCGACTTAGTATTACATGGATCTCACAACTTTTTACCGTAGAACAACTGAGTTGCAGACTTGGTTTTTTTGACAAGTATTGTTTTTGATGGGATACCATATATACATTATAGTACTTATATGTGTAATATTAATAGCCGCGTTTTACCTGAAATAAAACGCATATTAAACTACTCACCTTATAAGAAGCTTATTTTATTATGAGATAGGCGTTTCCGTTTCCGTTGCATTTTGCTTCTCTTTTTACCATATACAGCTATCCCTTTCGCACATCCCTACTTTTCACCAGAGGAGGTGGGGGAGCGCGCTTGGTCGGCAGCGCACCTTTGTTTGTCATTGGGTCGAAATATCACCAGGCAGAGGTAAAAACTAAGCTTCTAATAAGGTAAGTAGTTTAATATGCGTTTTATTTCAGATAAAACGCGGCTATTAAACCACTTGACCGTTATTAGAAGCTTATTTTATTATGAGACCTGTTTGTTATCGCCTGGTGAAAAGTTGCATAATATGAAAATATAATATATGGTGTGTGAGAATAAGAAAAAATATAAATAGATATTCAACCCCTTTATTATTAATAATAATACCAAAAACATAAATAATCACGTATTACTCTCTAAATCTTAAATATGATTTAGTTGACAAATATTGAAACATTGGTTTCTTAAGAAAATAAACTGATAATGAAAAGGAATCCTTATAAACGAAAAAGTAATAACTATTTTAGCAGGCTCAACGCACAGGATTAAAAAGGGAAGTTATAGAAAATCGGTCGCTTGAAGTAATCATCACTTCACGCCGATAGTATTGGAAGGTATTTACAGATTTCCAATTTCCTCTGTCCAAGATATCATCAAGGGGAAAGTTATTGATCCAGTTACTAGAAGCTACTGCAGAACGCACACTCCCCGGGGTTGCAGCAATGCCAGCCTGAGTCATAAGCGATTTAATCCACCCCGCTATGACTGTGCGGGAAGCAGGATATGGTGCCCCACGTAATGTAACAAATAAATTGCTTGAACCAGACTTACAACGTCTTTCATTTAAAACAGATATAGTTTTCTTTATCCAGTACAAGGGATCTAATTTTTGGTTTTGTGGGTTGCATATTAGCTTCCGACCAGATTGTCGATATTCACTACAATCTGTTTTTGAACCAAACTGTGGCCATAAGATGATAAAATTTTCTTTTACAGTACAGTGATCCTTGTCCACACTTAAAAGGGTTAGGTCATGAATTCTGCGACCTGAGCACAGAATTAACAGTGCTGCTGTATGTCGAACTGTTTGAAATATATTTTTGTCATCTATGGAGTAATGACTCAGGTATTCAGTAAGAACGTTAATGTCCCAAATTGGTGGTTTCGAAGCTTTAGGTTTCTTGAGGGATATAGATTTTAGAATATGTTTAACTACGATATCTTCACTTAATTTACCAGCCGACTCTGCATTACAGAGCGTGGAAATCACGGATTTATGGAGGAGTAGTGTTATAGGATAAATTATATTTTAAATACAGGTCTGCTAGAAACTGGGCTAGTTCGGAACCCTTTGGATAAGTTGTATTCACCTCATGTTCCTTTGCCCATGCTATCCAACGACTCCAAGCTATTTTATATGTTTTCCAAGTAGAAGGACGCCAAAAGGATTTGAGCAAATCTATTTGGTTTGAATCCCATGTTTTTACTGTGTCTGCCCACCCCCACATTTCCAGATTTCTAGTACTATGTCTTGGACTTTGGGCGGCGGTAGACCCGTTGTTGAGTCTACTAGAAACCGTTGCAGGTTGGTCAGTGTGAACGGGGCTGCAATAGCCCGAGACTTCAAGTCCGCCCTCCAGAAAACTTTTTTCCAACGAGGGACTACAACTAGATACGTCCCTATGGCTTGATTGAGGCGGCTCAGTACCTTGGGGATGAGAAAAGGTGGTGGAAATATCCAAGCTAGCTGGAAATTCCATTTTACGCTGAATGCGTCGTGGAACATTGCCTCGTGATCGTTGAGATCTAGCGTTGCGTAGTTGGACACTACTCGGGCTGTTTTGGATGCAAACAGGTCGATTACTGGGACGCCCATCTTTGCAAAGACCATCTCTGTACAAGTCGAAAGTAAATGCCATTCCGAGGGACGGCGGTGCCGTCTGCCTGACTGTTGAACTTGCCAGGAATGTGCTGGATTTTGAGATCGATCTGATGTTCGTCTAGAATGCGAAATATTGACCGGGCTAGGTTCATAAGATACGGGGATTTTGTGCCCCCTTCGTTGCGAAGATAAGCTACAGCAGTCCGGTTGTCAGACTGAATCATTATTGTGTGTTGAGCCATTTCTGACGCGAACAGCTCTAGAGCTTTGCAAATGGCTAATAGTTCTTTCTGATTGCAATGTAGAAGTCTTTCTTCTGAGGTCCATTTGCCAGATATTCTGTGATTGTCCTCTTGAGCACCCCATGCAATATCGGAAGCATCTGTAGCCAAAAAATGTGTTGGTGGGGACATGTGTATTTGTGTAGTTAGATAACAATTGCGAACCCACCAGCGCATTTCCTCTATAACTTCGCAAGGGATGGTGTATTTTGTTGTGCCCACATTTTTGGGTAAAGAGTTCAAAAACTTTAGAGTCGCTCGATGATTTAGCCTTCCCCGAGGGACTGCAAAACTGGCAAAATTCATCAAACCTACTAGGCTCTGGAGCTGCTTCAGTGATATTTTGCCCTTTTTTTTAAAAAAAAACAGTGACATTTGCGACGACAGTGGCTGTTTTTTCTTGCTTTAGGTACTTTTGATTTAGCCAGGGGTCCCAGACTATTCCGAGGTAAGTGATGCTCTTTTGAGGAACAAGAACAGATTTCTCGTAATTGATCTGGAATCCAAGATATTTGAGATTCCCCAACAACATGTTTACGTGGTCGAATAAAATGTTCCAAACTTGGTGTGCAAGGAGGTAGACAATAATTCTCACTCCTTTTTCTCGAAGGGTTTGCGCAATCCAGTTTGTTAGACGGGCAAAAATTTTTGGCGCTGTGCTCAGACCGAACGGCAGGCACGTCATTTCGAGCAATTCGTCCTTGTAAACTAGGCGTAGGAACTGCTTGTGATATTGTGCTATTGGCAGGTTGAAGTATGCCTGTGACAAATCCACCTTGCACATCCAGTCGTGCGGCTGGAGAAAGTCCGGGATACGTTGCATATTTATTAGCCGAAAACGGTCTGTCAGTACGAACTGATTCAACAATCTTAGGTTGTATCCAGGACGACTTGAGCCGTCGCCCTCTGGAACAAGAAACAGGGGCGAAATAAAGCTTGGTGTGAGCATCGCTCTTGTTAGAACACCTTGTTGTTTCATTTTTTGAATTACCAATGTCATTTCGTTTGAAACAAAGGTACGACGATGACAATTTTTTAGATCTGGTGATTTCAGCGGCGGCTTCCGCAAAAAAGGTATGCGATACCCTATTATTAAACGCAGAATAAAATCTGGTGCCCCTATTTCCTTCCAGTGACAGACAAACCGTGCTAATCGACCGGCTTGGAAGGAACCCGTCGAGTCATTGTCTACGTCTTTTATTGCCCCTATTGCCTGAAGGCGAATAGGAACGTTTCTGGCTTCTTTGTGCCGGTTGTTTTGGTCCTGATCTGCGAGATCGAAAGGGCATGCCTCTATTGTTAGCATTATGATAATGGTGGTCATGAACCGTATTATTATGCCCATTTGTAGGGCTAAATGAATGATAAAGACCCTGCGAGGGCTGAGTATAGTGGCAGTTTGTAGGTGCACTGAACGCACTGTTACAGCAGTGTTCGGAAGTACCACGCGGTGGTACCTTATGACAGGCAAGCCCCTTCGAGGAGCCGTGCAGCATTAATAAATTTTGCTCGCGAAGCATTTCCGCTGCTAGACTGATTTGTCGGCCAGAACACTTTCCTTATACCTCCTGCACTTTCTAAGGCAGCTGTGAGAGCCCCATGATCGAAAAGATGAGTGTTCGATGGAGGGATTTTGTTTATTTTACTTTTAATTAGTGGGTCGCGAACACACTTGAGGATGCCATCCCGTCTCATCTCTATTGTTTCTGCTCTATGGCCACAAGTAATTTGTAATAAATCATTAGAAACTTTATGGAAATCACCTTTTAGAAAAAACTCCTCAATTTTTTCATCAATATTATTAAGCGAAGCTTCAGGAGATTTTGACCAAGCTAATAGGTTATGACAGCTCCTAAGAAAAACTTCTTTTTGCTTCAAAATTGCAAAAGTTATCGCAGCATAAGTTTTATCAGAATATGATAGGTGTCGTATTTTACCGAACCCTTTTACCTCTTCATTAGTTTCAAGATCAGTAAATCCAGGCGAGTGATTATATAATTTTTGTGTTTCAAAATAACGGACCTCGGACCACGTCTTATCTCCAAAACGTTGAACCTCATTTAATAGTTTTAAAAATTCTTTAGGAGTAAGAGGTACCACGGGATCTTTTGTTTTCGTTTCAAACTCAAATGTCAAATTAGGATAAGAATCTGAATTCGGATAAGACGGGAGTGAATAAGCCTGCGGGGAAAAGCAATCATTATAAAGTTCTCGACTAACGCCGGATACCAATGATTCGTTATCATTATCACACCGGTTGGTTTCGTTAATAACGACACTTTTACGCAATTCACCGACTTCTTTTGCCAGTTTCTCTAAAAGACGACGCTCACGTTTTTGCTTTTTAGAGCGACGGTGGCAAGACGATTTCCTTTTTCTTTTTCTTGAATCACGCGAAGAATCAGACGAACTAGATGAAGTACTGGAACTACTATTGCTACGACTATCAGTTGACTTCGACGTTTGATTACTCTCAGCTGATATATTGCGTTTTCGTGACTTTACACCGGACGTACTTGCGGTGGGTTCGTTAGGAAAATTGACTTTATCCATAATAATGAAATTAACTTCGCTTTTCCTAAAATAAAATAACAAAATCGTACGTTTTGCGCAGAATGTTATCCAAAAAAGAAACTATGTTTCACAATTCACCAATAATTATCAATTTGTCCATTGAAAAATAAAAGTAAAACGAAACTTTTATAAAACTGTGAGGGTAGAAAATAAATAATTCGAATAAATTTTTAACAAATTTACGAACGGTAACACCGTTACAGAGAGCAAAATAAAACATGAATAACGTTTGTGCAACTTACGTGCAGTAGTTTGAACAGGATTATAAGTTGAGTACTAATTTCAGTAGCAAAGTTATTGCACTTTTGGAGCACAAGTTCACTCAACGGAAAATTTCACGCCAATGACAAACAAAGGTGCGCTGCCGACCAAGCGCGCTCCCCCACCTCCTCTGGTGAAAAGTAGGGATGTGCGAAAGGGATAGCTGTATATGGTAAAAAGAGAAGCAAAATGCAACGGAAACGGAAACGCCTATCTCATAATAAAATAAGCTTCTAATAACGGTCAAGTGGTTTAATAGACTATTTCATGTCATTATTGCTTGGGAACAGGATAAAGATATTTAGTTCTTACAGTTCCGCGAACATTACAAAATTTTAATTAAACAATTTTTCTTTTTAACTTCTTTAATTATCATGTTTCGACTCCTTTACAAGAGCCGGGATCACAAGATAACTAAGGCAATTGTCGTCACAGATACCTTACTCCCTTCACAATATTTTTATTGGGCACGTTCCTAATTATAAAAATTTATAAAAATTAAAATTATTAGCTTGCATTTATTAAGTTACTAGTAGCAAATCAGTATTAGTAATGAGTGTTCATTTAAAAGGGTGAAGGTACCCTATGAATAAAGATACCACGATGGTCCACTGGGGATTCGTTGGTGTTTATGTTCGCCATCGCAGCTAGACTTAAGCCATTAGCTTAAAGTGCAATTTTAATTAACAAGGAGCTAAGTTAACGAACTTTTGAATCGCCCATCCAACCCTTGGTGTCTTGGTGTCGTCCGGCACGCGGTCGCCATTCGAGAACCTTTCCGCCCCAACGGCCATCAGTTCTCCTTGCTATGTGTCCTGCCCATTGCCACTTCAGCGTCGCAATTCTTTGAGCTATGTCGGTGGTTTTTGTTTTCCTACGGATCTCTTCATTTCTGATTCGATCGCGTAGGGAAACACCAAGCATAGCTCTCTCCATTGCCCGCTGGGCGACCTTGAGCCTTCTTACAAGACCCACAGTGAACGACCACCTTTCACTGCCATAAGTCATCACTGGCAACACACACTGGTTAAAGACTTTCGTCTTAAGGCACTGAGGTATTTTGGACGCGAAAATGTATCGCAGCTTCCCGAACGCTGCCCACCCGACAAAATATGTATTTATAAGGAATTCATTACAAATGATGTTTTCTTTATGAAAGTTTGTATTAGATAAAAATGGAATATTTCTACCACAGTTAACGTGTATTTGGTTTTGTGACAGTGTTTAAAAATGTACTATCAGTACGTATCCCTTACAAACGTTTTGTTTGATCATTTCGGTGCAAGTTAATTTATGTTCTTGAATTCTTAAGGGGAATAAATGTCTTAAACCATATCGTTTCAACAATGTCGATGCCGAGAAATGTTTAATTTTTTATTAATAATATGATATAGGCAAAACATCAGTTATTATTCCCGTACAGTATACTAAAATCAGTTTAAATTTGATCCTGAGACTTTCTAATATTTCACTAGTTGCTCAACAAATTTGAATATCAGTCGTAGATACTGCTCATAGTCCGTCAATTCGAGCATCGATTTGTACAGTAATTTCTTCAAACAAAATGCACTTCAATCTATCAAGCTCATCAGTTCAAGTGTCCTCAATATCGATTCGATTCCGCATTAATCAGTGCGTTCAATGCGCAAACGCAATAAATTGTAGCTGTCGGGAAATAGATCATCTTTAACGCCGTGACATTGAACCGTATATTAATAGACACTTGGGACTTGACTTAATGTTAGAACGTTTATTTAACGAGCACTGATCAGGACTTCGTCAATGAAAGTTCACAGTTCGAATCGCGGAATGGCAATATTAATGTTCAATGGAAATATCCAATCGGGAAGTCAAGACATCCATATATTTCAACAATATGATGTCATGTTTTTATTAATGTTTTGTATTCACAATGCAATATTTGTATAAAGTATAAAATACTTGTGTTGTTTTTTTACACACGAATATTATATCTTATACAAATATTGCATTGTGAATGCAAAAAAATTATAAAAAACATAATTATAGCTGGTTCCATCTTAATCGATTCTTTAATATTTGCAAAAATATTACTTTCGATGTTGAAGGTAGTTAGCGTTCAACATTGGTGGAATGATACTAGCTCATAGTAGAAGTTGAAATACGTTTGTAAATTCGACACGTTTGCCAGCGACTCAGTAACTCAGCGGTTAGAGCAGTCGCCCGGATAGCGAAAGGTCGTGTGTTCGAATCCCACCTGAGAGCTCGCACGCGTAGTTGTTTTTTACACACGTATTTTATACCTAATATAATATACGATATTGTGATCTAATGAGCTTGATAGATTGAAGTGCATTTTGTTTGACGGCCCCTAGGTGCAACGATACCGGTCCTACCCTCTACACCAAAGTTCCCGGGTTAGAATTCCAGTAGGGGCTTATATTTTAGTGATGAACATATATATACATATGCATTTGTTCTCGATTCATGATCGTTTATATACTTACTAGATGACTCGGCCACGTGTTTCTGTATTATAAATTAAAATGAAACTTATCCTAAGTTGGAACAAATCCAGCAAAATGAAAAAAAGACATCAAAATCGGTTGAGTAGTTTCGGAATTCATCGTTGTCAAACACGGAGTTTTTGTATATATAGACGTATTTTATACATTATTTAGTATCCATAGTACTAAGCTTAACTTAGTTTAGGATTATATAACTATGGTCAGTGGTCTGGAAATTAATTTATTATACTGTTACATATATAGTAAGCCGTTGTAATATTTTGTTATTTTACTGATTATAAATAAGTGATGGCATCGAAAAATTTTATTTAAATAAAAATTAAAAAGAATAAAAAAAGAAATTGTACTTGGTAAAAATAACATCCCTGTTCACATTTCGTGGACTTCTTCACCAACACTTATCTACCTTGATATGATTCACGCATTCAACCGTCTTGGACCGTGATTCTTCTATGCATATTAAGAATCAAGAGATTTATTTTAATATGAAGATAAGTATAATTCAATAGGAGCATTTAAAATGCGTTTATTGAAAGTCAAAGTCAAAGCCTTCGTAAGTCCTACGACGAGAGACCTTGTACCGAGAAGGAGCCGCAAGAAACTCGGCAAGGGCTGGCTTTTTTTCTTTAAATGTACACGGTTTTTTTAAGTTAAGGAAACATTTTTACCGCTTATAAAAATACATAAAAAAATTGAGTTTACAAAACATTAATTTAAATGCATAATTAACGCATAGGCCATTAACTCCACGCCGTTTTGTCCTTCAAATAATCATCAATTCTATAATCGCTTATAAGGGTTTTTTTTTATTGACTCTATAGGTCAGAGGAGCTAAATTAAAATTGCGGAGTTATGGTAGAAGAAAAATATAAATTATATTCTTTTAAAATATTTTTCACTAGGGAACTATACGACCGACTCCTAGCACAGCAGAATATAAATAGGCTGAAATGAAAATGATTTGAATGGAACGTGTGAAAAATCTAATGAGTGAAGATTGAATGAGAGGCGAATGAATGAACAAATTTACTTTAGCCTTTAATAGTCATATTAACTTCCTTTAAGGTAAATTCAATATAAATAATTAATTTAATAAGATTAGTTTTTGCTTATTTTTAACATTGTTCCGGTGTAACTAAATAAACATACAATTATATATTACATGTTATTAATTTAAAATCCCCATGATTGAATTTTATTATACAATATAATGTGTTAATACGCACACTATGGCTATTCCTAATTAATTGGATGAAGTTGTTTCGTAACTTATTAAATTAGTCGGCTTAGTGTTAACTCAGCGTATTTTAATTGGAGGCTACTGGGAGCCTAGATTATAATAGCTGACGCCTAAGTTGGGCATTCGTAAACGATTTCTCAATGACTACCGTTTGGTGTAACGGTAACAATCCTGTCTTTCACAGTGACGAACCTGAGTTCGAGTCCCGGATGGGGCAGATGGTTGTGTGAGGAAGACGACCATTTGTAAACGAATTATGGGTATTTGGATTTCTATGTATAATAATAATAAATAATATTATTATAGCTACCATAACATAAATTGTTCTGAACCCAAGGTAACTAGCTAAAGCCTATGTGTTATGACTCATTACATAAATACTCAGAAACAATGATGGAAAAAGAACATCCAGACTCGAACCAATTTAGAAAAATTCGTTCTCCACATAGATCGGGCCAGCGATCAAACCTCGGAGTGGCGATACCATGAAAATTGGTATGCGAGCCACTCCACCAACCGACTAACTCCGACGATTAAAGTACCATTCACATTTATAAACAAAGTATTTAAAAATAACGATATCTATTTTTCCGTCAATATTAACGATGGTAAAAACTTTACAAACGTTTTTGATGAGCCCAATAATATTTTTATTGATCTTATAACAGATCAAAGCCGGTATGGTAATTAAAGACCGATCAATCTAGATTATCTTAAAAGCAACACGTATAAATACGAATTATGAATTCTACATAGATATTTAGAAAAAAATGATTATTTTCGGAACTTTACACAGGTCGTCCATAACAATATAATAATATAAAATTATTTGTCAAACAATTTGAGTTTGACATGCAAAGATGTTGTTTGTCACATTGAGTTTATTTATTTATTGAGTTAAGACACAACAACACATTAAAACAAAAAAGAGTAAAACAAACACATTGGAAGGCGTGTACAACACTGATATTCTAAAAAGTCACAATCAACAGTTTGGGGAATAAAAATTAATTTCCTAATTAATAATACTACCATCTGATTATTTTTTCTTCATTAACAAAATTACTCATTTTAGATTACAATTGAAACAAGCTAAAGTCAACTATATATAGATAAAAAAACATCCATTTGTTTTATATTTATTTCATGTTCAAAAAGTTTGTGACAAACATTTTGATATATGTTTTTGTTTGTCACATCGGCAAAACTGTGTCTTATGTTGATAAGTACCTTGAGTCTGTTTCCTGACAAGTACAATTTAGGGGTGTTTAGGTCACGAGTGAATAGGTATCTTTTAGACAAGCACTTGACATCCTAGATCGCATCGTCGGACAAGAGCTTTCCTGAGAGTAAATATGTACTATAAAAAGTATCTTAAAGATGAAGTTACACTCGTACAACATTGCCGATGAATTGTGTTAGGAACAAGTATGAGAGAGGTTTGGAATTTTATAAAAATATTTTATAAATAACATATGTTTAAGAATATTAAGAGCATAATTACTTAAACTTAGTGGTAAGTATTGAGCGTGCGTTTGGTGAAGTTAAGCTTCTCTCGCAAAGTTAGGTTACCGAATGGGTGACCAAAATTATTATTAAGTCTTCGTGGTTTTAATAATAATATATATCCTTTATATTATATCGTTAATAAAAACAAGGTCGATGCAGCTAAGCATAAAGCTTCGCTAGCATCATATATTGGCGTGGATCCCAGGACCTTCGGTGTGAAAGGCAGGATCGCTACCGTTCTACCCAACGGTCGTCATATGATATATATACATACATAATTAATTTATCAAATACGTAAAATTTCGCTTTAACTCATTTTATGAGAAACACTGACGATAATTAATTGGCGCTAATTAATCATAGTTATGATATATCGTTACAAAAGTATTACGTTTTTAACAGATATTTTGAAAAAAAAATCAAAGTATGCTCGTTTAATAATTAAAATTTGAGGAAACGTTAAATGTCAGCTGATTTTATATTAACAATACTTTTATTATAATAATATGTGTAACGGTTATTCAACCGTAAGAAATGGTAGTTGAGGACATTTTTCATTGAGACTTTTCCTCCATATTGCACCGCCCGTGGTTAGAACACGACCATGTAAGGCTTTTATTTAAAAATGGAATGAATAGACGGGAGTATTACAAGTATTTTATAACATCATACATCACTCTGCGGAAGTCTATATCTATCCTATAAAAATATCTTGTCACAGTGTTTGACCGCGATAAGCTCTGGAACTACTCAACCAATTTTGATTTCTTTTTTTGCTGAATTTGTCACAACTTAGGACATAGGATAGGTGTACTTTTAATGTATAATAAAAAAATATTGAAAATTGTAATAGCTGAGCCACAGCAAGGCGTGGCCAGGCCAGCTAATTATATAAATGATAAACAAAAAATCTAGCTTCCGCAAAACAAAAATTTAAGGCCACACAAAAGACTAGTACCACCCAGTTAAAGCTCAATTTCATACATACATACAGGTGTCTTTGCAATGGCTGTGTAAATTTATAATAAAATCCCTGAAATAATAAAAAAATAAAATAAAACAGTTAAATTTAAGAGAATATTAAAATCATTTTTGCTTAAAATTATTTTATTCGTTGCAAGTTTTTTTAATCATAAATAGCTCTAAAATTCTATTATTTTGGTTTTGCTCATATAGTTATCCTAATTTAAGTTTTAATTTTTAACTTTTTTTTCTGCTCAAACTGAAATGTTATTTAATTATAATTTCTTTATTTAAAAAAAAATTGAATTTGAAACTTTTGCAAAAAAACAATCAAGGTATTTTTGTTTTATTTAATGAAATAATTATACTTTTGAAATTTCATAAAGGTAAATTTCTCTTCCCAAACGACAAATTTCAACGATTTAATTAATATTAAGGGAGAATTATAAGAAGGTTGAAATTATAGATCATCTATATATTTTTATATAGATATCTCTGAGTATATGCTTAAATTCAAAGCTTTAAGTTTTAATAAAAGTGCTCATTGCCAATTTATGATAAACATCTTTCTATTTCGTTCGCACTAAGTTTGTGATGGTTGATAATGTTATAAAATAAGATATATATTTATTTTATTATATTTAAATACAAACACCACAGCCCTTGAAACAGAAAATCAAAACATTTGATGATACATACAGCCAACCAAAAGCCAAAGCACTTTTACGAAAATTGCAACCTCACACTTAGGTTACTTAGCACACTGCTTTGATGGGTCTTTAATTATTTTTTTTTCTTCTTCGTTAGCTGTTTAATGTATTATTGTATTGTTTGATATTTTGTATAGTGTATTGTCTAATTTATTTGTAATTAAATTTTAAAAGTGCTGTGCACAATTGTAATTGGGCGCAGACATGTTAATCAAAAGTGTTTTTGTTGTGCATTTTGTCTGTTATTGTGCCTTTAAAAAAAACACATTAATACATACAGATCTTACTTTGTATACAACAAAAATTGGCTATTTTTATTTATGAGATGTTATCCAATGTTATTATACTTATGTACTCTATACGATTTTATAATTGTATATATTATTTGCATTTTTACAATGCTATCTTATAAGGTAAATTATTCTTATAAGATAAATTCATTTAATAATTTACTCTATACGATGTTTAGTACCCATAGTACAAGCTCTGCTTAATTTGGGACTAAATAATTGTCGTGAACTATCAGATATCGAAATTGTTTAGAATACAAGAAAAATTAAGACATACATAGAATTCAGGTTAAATTGTCACTTACATCTATGGACTAAATGAAAATAAATTGTTTTTTATTACTATTTCGTTTATTTATTAATAAAAACATTAGAAGTAAATCGTCATTCATGACCTCTGGACTTTTCGTGCATCGTATTACGCAACGGGGAATCGTTTTCAGTACCCACGTGCTGTTGTTGACTGTCCACTAGACTTTGGACTATTTGGACGCACACACTGTGGTTTATTTAAAGACGGACGAATGTTTGTGTCACCAATTAACTCGTATTATCGTACCGTATTATTATACGGGTTGAGTTTGTAAATCAAAATGTAAGTGGATACAGATCAAAGGAACGGCAATGTTAGAGATTGACGCAACGGTAGAGATCATGCCTTTCGAACCTATGGTCTTGGGTTTCGGTCCCGGAAGGGACAGATATTTGTGTGATGAATACGAGCATTTGTACCTGAGTCATGGGTATTTTTGTATTATAAAAATTTAATATCTGTGTATTGTATATGTATGTCTATCCGTTACCCTAGTATCTATAACACCAGCCTTACAGTGCTTTTTTTAGGCTAGGCTATTTGCTGTAAATGTAACAAAATAATATTGTTATTGTCAAGGAAGATTTCAAACAGTTGTTATTTTTATGATTTTAATATATATTTTTTTTAATTTTTCAATGTTATATGATAAATTATTATAATACTGGAAGAAATCGGCTCGGCTCCTAAATTACACTCGGGCGGGATATTTTCTAATATAAAATAATTTATCTTATGAGACAGCACTGAAAAAATGCAAAAAATATATAACACAAAATAGCTGTTTCATCTTAATCGACTGTCCAAACATTCCTTTCGAATACTAGAGGATGTTCCTTTTGTTGATGTGACAACGCTGGCCTACAGCGTTAAAAAGTAGAAAGGTACACATGTTCCTAAGGCTTGGTAGTTCAATAGAGCATTGGACCGGACATCTAAAGGTTGCGGATTCGTATCCCGCCCGAGAAAAACTTGTGAACGGAGTCAATTCTTTCAGTCTATTTACATTTTTTGTTATTCACATTTCTTTCTTTTCTCTATTTTTATCCTGTGGGATTTCTATGAGTTCCTGCCATCCATTTAAAGTAAGTACGTTGGTAACTATTTCAAAAATCTGTTTGTAATGTGTGTGTACGTGAGAAAAGACAGCGACCACGAATGACTCGTGATCGGCCACAATCTTGGCACCAGAACAGCATAATAAAATGATAGAGTTTACCTGAAGGGAAACTCTCAGTCTCGACATACACATGTCGAGACTGAAAGTTTCACTTCTATTTTTATTATTTATGTAATTATACAAAATACAATTATATGCACAATAACATTATATTATTAAAGTTGAATATATAACTAGCAGATCTGGACACGCTTCGATGTAGCTCAGTTATTATAATTTGAAATAAATGACAAAAATGTCATAAAATCGGTTGAGTACTTTTAGCGTTCTAACGTTCAAACACTGTGACAGGATTTATATATTTATGTAATATGGTTTGGACACGGATAGAGGATGGACAAAAGAAGATTAACTCGACAAATATATGAGTCAAATGTGCATGGCCAAGACGAACTTTCGGATACCAAATAGAGGATATCCTGAAAAAACTAAAACAGTACAAACTTTTAGTTCAGTAAAAAAATCACGTTTGCTGTCAGGGAGGCCCCTTAAATATTTATTTTATTTTAATTTTATTATTTATTAATAAAGTAAAAATACAACTCAGTATTTTGTGAATATTTCAATTGCCTACCTGTTGCCATTATTGATATCGAGCAAAAAAGGGCGCGTTTGTTGTATGGGAGCCCCTCTTAAATATTTATTTTATTTTGTTTTTAGTATATGTTGTTATAGCAGCAACAGAAATACATAACTTGTGAAAATTTCAACTGTCTAGCTATCGCGGTTATTGAGATACAGCCTGGTGACAGACAGATGGACGGACAGATGCTTAAATAACACGAATAGATTAAAATAACATAGCTTATTTATCGATTGTTCGATACTTGTAAAAAAAAATACATTCGAAGTTGTAGGTTGTCTAAATTTTTTTACCAGCACTTATCATGCCATGGTAAGCAGTATTTTTTTTGATAATATTTTTTTTGTATACTTACAAACAAAATGGATCTGTTTAATAACTCAATTAGTTACACTTGATACACCAAATAACAGATTATAGTTTTTTTCGTGTCACGTTAATAGCCGTCATTTCATTCTATTTACTTTTTCAAATACTCAAAAAAGTTATGTTAGATGCCAAAATTGTTTTTTTTTTCTATTTCCTACTACGTGATAGTTTTGTAAAGTTTTGTTACGATAAGATATAACATTGGCTTGAATAAATTTTATTGAGATCTTACTCTTTCGCGCCTTTTGTATAATTAAGAAAAAACACTATTATCGGATAAACAACGTGTCTATTCTTTTTTTATATAAAATAGGCAGGCGCTTGACCACTATCTTGCCTGATGATAAGCGACAATGCGATCTAGGATGTGATGCGCTTGACTAGCAGATAACTATTCACTCGTCTCTTTCTTGTCAATTAAATCCTGACGTTATGACTTCTAAGAGGAGTTTAGGATGTCTAAGGTAATGGTATTTCTTAAATTAACGCCAATAATGCGCTGTATTTCCGAGTGCATATAACCCGACCGCTTTCAAAATTTGTGTGATAAATACGAGCATTTGTAGCTGAGCATTAGATATTTATATGAATATTACTTATTAGCTCGTTTCATCGTGGATCCTGTTTTGGCCCCCGGGCTTGATTGGGATCAAAAGCGAACCCATTTAAAATAAATTAAAAATCATCTCGCAAACATCTGCCCCTTCATGGATTCGAACCGAGGACCGTCAGTGGGAAAGAAAGGATTGCTATCGTTGCACCGAACGGTGTTCAAAGATTATGTTAGATAATTTTTATCCATCAACAGGCAGATTATTAAATGATTTTTTTAATTATGCCTAAAAATATTTTGTCAAAACAAGCGGAATCCTCCAGATCTAGACTTTACTAAATCGAGCGGAAATATTTTTATATTTCGTTCCGAAAATATTATTCATTTCTATGAATATCTTTATTTTTGAAATGGATCACGATAAATGACGCATTTGGTTTTTCCTTATAAACATTGAGCATTGAATGAAGCGCTAAAATACTTCAGAATGTGGAATAAACAAAAAATATACTTCTTCGGGTACAGTGAACAACACATAAACGTTTACACAACTATCAAATTCTTCCATTCGATTTCAAACTTAAATTCCAACTCAGAGAGATCAGTATCAATCCGGGGTAGGCACAGATTTCCACTTACCACTATCCTGACATACATCTCTCGCTTCTTTAACTCTCATCAGACCTTTCATGTAAGCTCGTCGCTTAAGGGTACTTTTGACCTGGCCCTTTTTCAGGACACCTCAATCTGGCCCCTGAAAGTCCCTGAAAGGCAAATCAAGCCTTTACCGACTTGCCCATGTATATTTGTGTTGTTAATAAAGAAATATATGTAAAATATCGATGACTCAGGTACAGATGCTAGGACTGTCGGTGCGAATGGCAGGATCCCTACGTTTTAAATCCGAAAACCGTTAATTTGTCATAACATCATAAAATATGAATGAAAACTTACATTTACATTTAAAATGTATGTGAGTTCATTTGTTTTAAACACAAATTTTAGTTTTTGGTTTAGAATCAAGAACATGGTAGATCGATAAAATTTTTCATCATAAGGAACCCTCTCCGCGCGAGTTCAACTCGCATTTGTCAGTTTTTTATAACTTGCAGTCAAAGTTAAGTCCCTTTGCAGTAGAAACAAGGTCAGCAAAATCATTCATAGCATATCTATCTATATACACTATAGTAGCTAGGTTTTCTTGATCATTGATCCATGACATTACTACCTTAACTATAATAGTGTATGTAAATAGTAGTTTTTGTTGAAATATTAAGTTTTCCGTATTATAATGCAAATTTCTTACACTATATTTTTTGTTTGGTAATTTTTTATAAAAACAGTAATCCATAAAAAATACTAAATGGTACATTTAGTACAGTAAAATTTAGTAATATACTTTATGTATAAAAAAATATTTCGTAATATTAGTAACACTTAAGTGTCTTTGAAATAAATTTGAATAAATAACATTAACCTCAGGTGGGAATCGAAGCCATGCATTTTCGTTTCAGATTACAAAGTTTAAATTTATAAGTTTAAATAAAAATAATATGCATTAAAATCGCTACTGATGAATAAAATGCTTTAGCATATTAATTGACCTTAAAACAATCACATTAAAATAAACACACCAATTAGCTAAGCCCAAAGCAAGCACTGTAAGACTTTGTGTTATGGATACTAGGGTAACGGATACATATATGATACAGAATTGGCGGTCTCATCGCTCAAAGCGATCTCTGCCAGATAACCTTTGTATTTATATGACTGTAATTTCTTACAGTATGAGATATATATGAGATGACGGTATAAAACGGGGTTTTTCCTCGGTTTACAATAATTTATTGAATGATTTATTGATTTATTTAATTTATTTATTGATTTATTTAATTTATTTATTGATTGATTTATTGATTTATTTTCATTTAATTTATTTATTGTATTTATTTATTTATTTAATTTATTTCAGTTTGTGTAAAATTTAAAAGTACGCCATCGATTTTCCCGATTTAAACTCGTCAGCTTTAACAGAAGTAACGATATTTACAATATAATACGTCGTCACCATGCATAATCCACACATTGTGGATGGAAAGGGGGCTTAGGGTAACACGGATTTCTCTCAGAAACTCCTAGATTTATTCTATGGGTTAATTGAGGACAATCTATCATGTTATGCAAAACTTCATAAAAGAAAATAATATCTTAATATTTTCTCCGCAGTGATAACGAGTCTATTCTGAAGTAATTAAGTCTTTCCTTATAAGAAGTTATTCTTTTGGAGATGCCTGCTGAGTAAGAAATATACCTGCTGAGTAAGTAAAGTGGCTGAGTTCAGTTTGTTGTTAAAAGAGCCTAAGTACAATTTAAGTGACAAAAAGTCGAAACATTCACGTTGAGAGATAGTGAACACTTAAGTAACTACTTATCTCCGTTTATCGGACAAGAATTCGGGATTAACGACCTTGATGACGACTTATGCCTTTACAAAAACACCCAACAGCAAATCACTGTGTCTCAGATAAGAATTCGTAATTATTCCACTTAATTATTATATTTTTGTTGCTTAATTGGTAGATTTTTTTATCATTCGAAATCAACTTCTTAAAACTATTGATATAAAATAAATTATTTAGGGTTTTTTGGGCATAATTTATATTTAGTAATGACGTTGCGACTCTTTTACAGGAGCCGTGATCACAGGATGACTATGGCAATGGTCGTCATATGTTTTCTACTACTTTACAATATTTTTAATTGGGCACGTTCCTGGTGTAACTTATATATTTATTTTGCATTTTATTTAGTAATTAACTGTTCACTACGAACCCAGATTCCTCTCTATTCGGGCGAGTGGTTGACGTTACCTTGAGATTTTTTTTATAAAAAACTACCTGACCCGGTCACGTATTGCTGTGGCCAGTAAATTTACAAGTTTTTTTTTATTATAGATAATTTGAATCCTATTCTATGTCCTTAGTCGGAACTAATCCAGCAAAAATTAATCGCGGTCAAACACTGTGACAGGGAATCTTTATCACTACCTCTCCTAGTGGGAACCGAACGATGCGATAAAGGATGTTACGCGCTTGCCTAGAAGGTATCTATTTACTCGTGACTTGAAGACCACTAAATAGTTTGTTTCAGGAAACACTCTGGCACTGACACAAAACTTGAACTGTCTTGGCTTCTGGTTCTGTCAACCGTACCGTGTCTATCGTGGGGTAGATTAATTGGCAGAGCACTTGCCTGGATAGCGTGAGACGTGGGTTCGAATCTCGCCTGACACTTGAGACGAGTTAAATTTTTTTCTTTTAATAATTACATGAGATATAAAAAATCCTGATAAAAAATATAAAAGATATAAAAAACAAGGAGTTAAATTAAAATTGATATAATTACTAAAATAGAATACTATAAATTTATTATCAATTCTTTTAATCTTCTCTTATTATTGAAGTTATACTTCTTTAGGCTCGTTATAATAAAAATGAGAGTGAAATTTTAAGATGCGCGCGCATCACTGTGACACAAAATTATCATGTTTAAACTATCAGGATGAAGTTGGCCGCTAATTATGATTGTGTGTGTGTGATATTAAATTATATATGGTAGTTAAGATTAATTTATATAAAATTATGATACTTTGTTTAGTAGTGATTAAGAAGTATAACTTCTTACGTGCGTACATAAGTACACACAACGGTTTTTTTCTTATTTTGTTCACTTTAAAACATTTGCAATCACTGAATTAATAATTATTTCTGATGTTAATCTGTAAGAATAGTCAAGTACGAAACAACGAAATAATGATATCATAACACTATTAGTATTGTCATAACAAAATAATTTTGTTTTTTTTTTTTTTGTGGATTGTATATGGTGACGACGTATTATATTGTAAATGTCGTTACTTCTGTTAAAGCTGACGAGTTTCTTGCGCCCATTCTTCTTGTCAGTTAAAAGACGTCCTGAATGGGTGGTAGGAAAAAATGTTGGACGATTCAAAACTACTTATTTTTAAGTGCATTTGAATAAAGTTATTTTCATTTTTCATTTTTCAAGTTCTCCGGTACAAGACTATCCGGTAATAAATTGCAACACAAAAATTAACCGAACGTAATTTAGGAATGACCCGAATACTATTTTTATGAAGCGAGTGTGCATTTTGCTTCCTTAACATTCGTTGCGATGTAATCTATGTTTAGAAAGAAGCTGGTAAACATGCTTTTCTCATAAACAAGCAAAGATTTCTCAAATATGTTATGACTATATTATATAACACATACATAATTAAAGGAAGAAAAAACAGTCCTTGCCTTTATCACACCCAGCTTTGTAATACTGAATGCCCGCCGTACAATTTTAGTACATATTCTTTAAACTTTTCTAGTTTTAATTCTCTAGGTCTAAATTAATTTATGCATAATTTTGTACGGTGGGTATTTCCGACTATCTTTTTATTTCAAGTCTGGGTCTTAGGAGGATAGAGAGACATTTCCTGTATTTACACTTGTAACTGCTTGTTTTTTAATTTAAATATTTCCAATACGTAAGTACTAGGTAATTAAATAAAACAAATTTTATTTGATAAATCGCACATAATTTTCATTTAATCCTGACGTTACGGCTAATTTACAGGAGCCATGGTCACAGAATAACTAAGGTAATAGACGACCAGGCCACGAGTTTCTGTGGCTCAGTTATTATAATTTGCAATATTTTTTATGTCCCTGCATTTTAAATCTGTAATATCTTCGAAAATATTATTTTAAATTACATGTTTTTATGTCTACTCAATGCATTAGTCGAACGTATTTTATGCAAAATTCATTCATCCACCTCCTCCGTGCTCGAGTGGCTCTTATACGGGTTTTCATGGTAATTTCACTCCTACGTCCCGGGTTCGATCCCGGCCGTGTCAATGTAGGAAACGAAATTTCCTATATTGACTCGGGTCTGGGTGTTGTGGTACCGTCGTTGTTTCTGATTTCCATAACACAAGTGCTTTAGCTACTTTACTTGGGTTCAGAACACGGTCTGTGATGTTGTATTATAGTATAACAGTTTAATATTCATATATATATGAAAATTAAACTGTTAGATTATTATATCCCAATGAATAATTACTAGAAAAAAAACATAGCTAATGAAAATAATAACAAATATGTTTCTTATTTACCGATTTTTCGATAATTGTAAAAGAATTACAGGCGATGTTGTAGGTAGAAGTACTTTGAACATAAAGACATGGATGACGCTGACGTCAGCTTAAGAAATATTTAGAACTATTCGTTGGGTCTGTAAGGTATCCAATTGGAGAATAGTTTTAAATTGGAAGTTTTTCTAGTAATAATTTCTTTTTCTATAAAATATTATCGTCGATACTCTATATTAAAATCATTTATTGCAACCATAATGTCTACATACAGTGGACACATGTGTATTTCTATGGAAAAGCTCGTGAAACTGAAGCGATTTTTTTACGATATTTATCAAAAGAATGACTGTCACCAAAACTAGTTTTTATCTCATTTAAATCCATAAAACAAGATAACATTTTCTCTATCCTGATATAACTTCAATGATTAAGGTATTTATTGATTTATGACACCCGGTAATAAATCAGTTAGTTGAAAATAACAAGACAATATAATCTCAGAACATATTCAAAATTTGATATTTGTATCTATAACTATACCCGTGGATAGGGTTGTCACTCGTACTTTATTATGAAGTAGTACTATTGTACATTATTTCGGGTAATGGTACTGTATACCTAATGCCAAACGATAAACATAAAAATCACGCTCTTTCCACGCAGGGGTAGGAAGAGATCTCAGATTCCCACTTACCACGATCCCGACATACATCTCTAACTTCTTCAATTCTCATAAGCCTTTTTATACAAGATCGTAGGTTAAGGTTACTTTTGATCTATCGCATAGTTTATATTTAATCCAGATGTTTCAAATAATTTAATGGAACCGATTAAAAGTAGTTTTAAACGAGTGATGTTCGCGGAAGTCTAAGAACTAAAGCGGCAATACTATTTTTGTGACATTTGATATCTCTAAGATTCATTGTATAAAATATACAAAAAAAAGTTGATGTAAGTATTGTTTAGTATTTTCAATGGTCTCTGCACAAAAGTGGCAGCAAATATTAAATAAAACTGATGATAATTTTTAAAGTTTGTTTGTAATTATTACTTATATCAGTTCTCACCATTTCAACATTTAAAGAGAGTATATTCTCTTTGAAGTAAAGAATCTTTGATTAATGACGAATAAATTATTTATTTAAACTTTAACGTAAAGATGCTGTGCAGATTATAACCAAGAAGTTACTAGAAGTAACGAAAAAATATTTTTAAGCATAGTAATAAAGTGGAATAAATAGTACTATTTTGACACAATGTACTTTTTTGTACCTTTAATATTTAGCCAACAAAAGGTGACAACCCTACCCGTGAACGATAATAATCATGTAATTTGAGCAAAAACACATGTATCTTGGTAATTATCTGATAATTGTAACAAAAATTTGTTGATAAAATTTTAGTACCTAAATTATTTAGCGTGACATTTTATCAAATTAGTAATTAAGATAAATATTGACCAAATTTGTATAGACTGCATGGCTATGTTATTTGTGAATGGAAATGATAGATTAATAGTTATTTGTTATGCAAGGCTGGAAAGTTCAGTTTTGGCCGCGAGTCAACTCTATTGAAACCTGAGCAAGCGAAGGATTGAACCACGAGCGTAGCGAGAGAAAGTACGCTAACTAAAACTGAGTATTATGGTATGATTTTTAAATAAGACTAAAATGTAACTTTTAGGACTATAATGACGGTTCGAAACGTACCATGTGTTTTTCTTTGAAGGTTCTTATTCTAATTTTTATACAATTTTCCACGCTAGCGGATAAAAAGCAATTTCCTACGTAGAAATGTAATGACAAACCAAACTTTTCCGAGAGTATGAGGTGAAAAGTTTATTCATCGTTTTAAAAACATTCAAATAGTAAGATTTCGTTACCTCGACTTTTGACTATTGTAATATCGAACTTATGTTCAAAGCACACGAAGCTGATTTTTAGGGTTTCGTACCCAAAGGGTAAAAAGAAACCCTACTACTGAAACGCCGCTGTCCGTCCGTTACCAGGCTGTATCTCACGGTGATAGTTAGACAATTGAACTTATCACAGATGATGTATTTCTGTTGTAAAATACTAAAAAACAGAATAAAAGTAATATTTAAGGCTGATCACATACAACAAACGTGATTTTTTTTGCTCGTTTTTGCTCGATATTGATAACGGCAACAGGTAGACGCTTGAAATATTCACAGAATATTATTCATTATATTATTAACTTTAAAATTAATTATTATATTAATATTTAAATAGGGCTCCCACACAACAAACGTGATTTTTTATTCCCGTGATGAAATTACTTAACTAACAGTTTGTACAGAACCCTCGGTGAGTGAATCCGCCTCGCGTTTGGCCGGTTTTACTATTCGTATTGTAGGAATCATGTGGTGTCAACAATTGAGTTAATAACGAGAAAATTAATGTCATTGTAAGAAAAGCATTGGGTGTCCATATCGATTGTTGTATTTTGTATTGATTTTTTATTTATTAAAAAGATACCCTTTTATTTTTATTGCGAAATGCAGAGTTAGTGTAAGAAGAATGTTTTTAAAAGCACCCCACGCTTTTCTGACAAAGATATTAATCTTCTTGTTAGTAAATTTTAATTAATTTTATCTCTTTACCGTTAAAAGCGTGATTTTTATCAAAATGTATGTTATTTACTATAATTTTTCATATTTTCAAATGTTTTATCAAAACCTGTCCGGTGATTTTTTTTAAAATTTAATTATCGAATCATCGGCTTCTGTTATCAGAAGCCGATTCGAAATATTGCATACTTATTATGTATGCAATATTTCAAAGTAATCTGACGTTTTGAAGTAGGTAAAAATCGCGTAAGAATATTCCGTTACAAACAAACACACAGGTGAAGTTACAGGTAAATTAAAATAAGAAAGAAGAAAACTAATTATTGTTAAATATGAGTAATACTAGCTCTAGTCAGTACCTAAGACTAGCTTTAATAAGACTAGCTCCACTTTAATACTAGCTAGTGAAATGAGACCAGCATTGTTTCTAGTAAAAAAAAGTGCGCAAGAAACTGTAAATAAGTTGTTTTATTTAAATGTGTTCTGTGCGCGGAAGTGTAAGAACTTGCGACATTTTCATCACATCATCTGAACATTGAAGCTTTCCATCAGCGTGGGCAGAGGACATTGACTCCTTAATTCTCACACCGAGACGAGAAATCATAATAGTGCCGCTAAAATATATATTGGTAACGATAATACTTTACCATAATTATGAAAATTTTCAACGATATTTGATTTTTATATTTTGCGTTTCAAGTGCTATCTTCTATGATATATATTTATTTAATTTAGGATAGGTTCGCTCTTGATCCCAATCAAGCCCGGGGGCCATGACAGAATCCACGATGGAACGAGCCAACCCAGAAGGTGCCTATTCACCCTAGCTTTGGATATGGACTGGTTATAACGTTATAAGTTCTCAGAAATATGGGAGGGACCGACTCCTTTGCATTATAAAGGATGTTGAGAAGCAACCAAGAAAGGGTGGTAGCCCGCAGTGCGTCTGGATGTCCGATGGAAAAAAGATAAATTCTATAAAATATCGAGTCGGCTCACAAGTTGTTCTTTGACTGGGGCCGGTCCGGGCTACTGCTCTCCCAATTGAACTACCGCGCCTTATGAGCACCTGTCCAAATTTTCTAGTACTTTTATAATTTTTTATACTGCAGGTCAGCGATGCTTCATCAATGACAGGAATATCCCGTCATACGAAAGAAATATTTTTAAAAATATTTAAAAATCTATTAAGATAATAATAATAATATTTGTTACAATCACACCAATTAGCCTAGTCCAAAGTTAGCACTAAGAGTCTTGTGTTATGGATACTAGGTTAACGAATAGACATATATATGGTACATAAATATTTATTTATTATATTTATAGAAATATATATCAATATCCATGACTCAGGTACAAATGCTTGTATTCATTATACAAAGACCCTTCCGGGATTCGAACCCGGGACCGTCGGTGCGAAAGGCAGGATCGCTAACGTTGCCCCAAACGGTTGTCAAACCATTAAATTAAGATGAAACAGCTACTCAATTTATGATTTTTATATTTTTGAATTTATTTATTTTTTTAATAGGAAAAACCGAGGTTTCTGTTTTCTTGTAATTTTATATGAAAAAAGAATTATCATAAAAGATAACATTGCAAATAACAAATTCATAAAAGTAAATTGTTTAAAATGTATAGGATACCCAATTCGACAAAAACGTGACACATAGCCTAGTATGTGACGTAATGTCGCCCTGTGCATCCCGAATGCGTCACAGTTTATAATTAGACTTCGATACAACAAGTTTCGGTCGAAACAACTTTATGTAAAAGCTGATGAAAATAGATCATTAATCTTTATGCGAAGCAAAAATATTTTGCTCGACGATACACCTGCTTTGTTAATGTTGGTAAACGAAGAAGTAACCTTAGGAATATGCCACTAACTTCTTAAGGAGTTTAAAACAAAAGCGTGCTTGTACTTGAGTACGAACGGCAAAAAATATACTCTTTATTACATTTTCAAAAAAGATAATATCTTGAAGTTAGCCTATCCACATTTACAGCTAACTTCATGGTGTCGCTCGTTCGTTGCTTGTTGCGTGAGCAACTTTCGTAACATGAAAATTTCACCCTCAACGTGGCAAAAGCAGTATAACTAAAAAAATACTCGGTAATAAGTGTTGTCTGATTTATGATCTTATTGCATTGTATTTACATCATTATTGAAGTGAAAACTTCTTTAGCATCTGATTTGAAAGTCGATGAAACGAAAAAGCGAAAGTAAAAAGAGACGGACACATATTCATAAGATTTAATGTAGGAGAAAATGAGATAGGAAGCATTATGTATGTGTGTTAATACGTGTTTGTGTGCGCATGCGTAGTACAAAGCTTGAGAGAAGGCATCACAACAACCGTGGTATTTTGTATACGTGTAAGTATTATTTTTGAACGTTCCACTTCTACCACGTGTGAATTGCACACATGCTTTCTTTTTTTTTAAATTTTGTATCTTATGTCACGTCATGTACTTTCTCTACTTTCATAAACACACTCTTATCTAAGAAATATAACTGGAATGAATTTGATGCATAAAATAAGGAATGGTGTTAAGAGAGTGATGTGATGTGGAAGAAGGTATAGAGACAAAGATAGAAAAAAATGCTTTAACGATTTGAACATCTTGAGAGGATAGACGAAAGAATATTTACAAGACAAGTATATCAGGTAAATGTGCATGGGCAAGTCGGTAAAGGCAGACCAACGCAAACTTTCAGGAACCAAATAGAGGATGTCCTGACAAAAGTCCAGGTCATAAATACCCTTACCCGACGAGCTTGTATGAAAAGGCTGATGAGTAAGTGGAAATCTGTGATGCAGGAGCAGGTAGGGACCTGCGATTGTATGTATGTATTTTAGTCTAAGTTACTATTTTAAAGATTAAATGCTAGCTCGGTCAAATGATATAACAGTTACCACAATGAACTTCGGAAATAGAACGGCACATAATGATTAGTTACAATTATTGTTTATGGTATGGTATGTCTGTGACATTTTAACTTTCTACCATCCTTACATACATCTCCTGCTTCTTTAACTATCAGACCTTTCGTACGAGCTCGTCGGTTAAGGTGCTTTTGACCTTGCCTTTTTTCAGGATATCTTCTATTTGGTCCCTTAATTCCGCCTTGGTCTGTCTTTACCGATTTGCCTCATAAACTTGTCTTTTCAATCTTCTTTCATATATCCTCTCTAGAGATCAAACCGTCTAAGCATTCCTTATTCTATTTTTGTCACTATATCTTCTTCCATAAAAAAAAAGGCTAAAATATTACAGATTAAATTTTAAACTCTGATATAATATTTTTGTTCTTCTCGTTCAGTTAACAAATAAAGTAACCATAGTAAAACTAGATTCATATTTTTACTTCCATAATTTTACCATAATATTTCGTAAAGTCTTGTAGTTGGCAACACTCTTTCATTGTTTTCAGTACGCTGCTCTAATAAGGGACCGTTGAAATAAGCCGGTAGTATCGTTGTTATGAGAACTGCAGCAATAGAAGCAAACACTCGCAAATTGGCCAAGGGAAATCGTTTAGAGACAAGATTGTGTCCCGTTTTACTTTTATCTTTCATTTATTCAAATCAAATCGATATTTATTTACTTGTAAACATGGATTAAATTATGTTAATTTAAATAACAGTAAGTAGCCAAACGTGTTTAGCCATTAATATGGCATAGAGTCCTATTATATTGCTTAAAACTTGGTTGATGCAGTCGCTAAGCATAAAGCTTCGCTAGCATCATATATTGGAGCGGAGCGGATCGGTGGTTTCAAAAATATAAGCTCCAGAGAGTTCAGTATATATATGCTGAAGCTTAAAATCCTTTTTTGTCCATCCTATAGAGCCAATGTTTTGGTCATAACTATTTTATTTTTACGAAATTCATAATTCACGGTCCAGTCCTAAACGTGTTGGTTCGATTCATTACAAAAAATACGAAAATCGGCAAAGTAGGTACTTATAGCATTATGTCGACACATATATTCGTCATTGAAACTGATCCATTCTGCTGCGCACTCCTGCGCGCACCTTCCGACTATTTTCAAAGCTTTTAAGCTTATTATAAAAAAGATCGTCAATGCCGATGCACTTTTTAAGAAAAGTTTTATGTAAAAACATTATTTTTGTATTCTACCAAATAAATTATTTGAATTGATTGCTTATGAGAGTTTTTAATGTAACAGTTGTATGCATTCTAAACACATAGTTAATTACAGACAAATTTAGCCAGAGAGTTCTATTTTCGACTTTTATGCGTTATAACAATGCAGTTTTTACGACTGCTACCATATTGCATTGCACATCTGATGTTTACAATAAAAACTTGTGAAGAGCACTTTTCTATTATTAACGACTCATTTAATGATGAACGACAAATATGTCTTTGTTTGTTATTTAACTCCCAATGCAAAAAGTGTTTTATAAGTTTGACAGCATGTGTGTGTGTTTGGATGTGAATATGTCTATATTTGAATACAGGTTTTTGGAGTTTACTCCTTAAGGATTGATTTGAAAAAAATATAAAGCGTAAAATTTTGTGATTTAATGACAGCGTCAGGTTTTTTGTGCGCACCTTTCACTTTTATTTTGAAGTTTTATTTTATTGATTTCTGTGCCTGTTCAAAGACAAAGATAAGACTCCAGTCGTACGTCGGAGCTGACACATGCACTGTTTTTTTATTTAAATGCAGTTTTTCTAGTGGTGGTTATTAAATTTGTTTTCTTAAAATCGGTTCAGCCGTTTTAAGATAGCTGCAGTAGATCTTAGACGGATAATTGGTATAAATTAACCGATCTTTCTCACTAATACATAATGACAAACTATGGACAGTTGTTTATATATTAATGAATATTATAAATTACAAGAAAAATGTTTGAACTTTTGCTTTGGGTGTTTTTAAATATTTTTATATAGTTATAAATGACTACGATGTAGCCTTCACAGGTAATTGGAAAATGAGTGTGACATTCAAGGACGATTCTGCGTCCGCGACTTCATTGACGTTATGTTGTTAAGAGATGTAAATCCTTAAACAAAATAAAAATATATAGCTTACAACCGCAAATAACAAGTAAAATGCAGAGACCGACACGCTTTCACACAGTGTGAACATGAAGGTGCATCTGACAGCGACTCTGAAGCTCAGCGGTCAGAGCATTCGCCCGGATAGCGAAAGGTTGTGGTTTTCAGTCCTAATTGAGTGCTCTGAAATATGTTTGTTTTTAAGGTGTATTGAGAATCTTCTAGAATTTACCTTATTTCGATTTGGCGTTTTTGCATACGCACGAGGAACTCTAAAAATGTCTTTCTTGCAATAAATCTCTTTAGTAGGTTGAGAATGTGCAGAATATGCGAAATAAAACGAGCGATTGTGCGTCTGCCGTAACAGGCGCTCGTTAACTGCTTTCATCGCGTAAACACGTCAGCTTCAGAAAGAATCAGCGAACGAACTGATGAATAACCACCTCAACGTGAGTTATTGTAGTTTAAATATAGAGAAACGTGTTAAAAAAGCGACCAAGACTGGAGTCATATACGCAGCTCTTGGCAAATAATTTAATTAGTTAATTTTAGATGATAGAAAAAGACTGGATGGCATGTCACTTGTCCCCAGAATGTGGCGACACGGTCCAAAAATGAAAATAACTTCTTGTTTTTAATGGTTCAGTAGTTTAAGTTCATCGCGGTCAAACACTGTGACAGGGAATTTTTATATATACAGATGTATTATGAAAAAAATACCTGTCAAAATTATAAATTAGATTAATTAAATACTAACATAGTTTAAAAGTAACAAATTGTTACAAACAAATGTGGATAATTTTTTTAATAAGACAAATAAATAACATTAAATATCAAAGCCCTCATCTGTCTTGGTGAAGATAATGAGTAAGAGGGGGGAGTTAGTTGCTTGAGGTTACTGAAGTGCTTATTATATGTATGTTCACGATTATTCTTAGTTTTGAAAATTTTTGATATGGATTCGAGTTACGTCTGACACTTTCGACAGTTTTCTCTAGTAATAATTTCTTCAGATTTATAGATATATTGAATCTCACACAAAATTAATTCGCTTTAAAATATACTTAGCGAAAGTATATTGATTTTATAAACTTAATCAACTTGCAAAAGAGTCGAAACGTCTGAATTAAATACAAAAAAACAAATGAAATGCAC
Source organism: Calamotropha paludella (assembly GCA_927399485.1). Classification (NCBI taxonomy): domain Eukaryota; kingdom Metazoa; phylum Arthropoda; class Insecta; order Lepidoptera; family Crambidae; genus Calamotropha; species Calamotropha paludella. The sequence goes on along the minus strand of OV656815.1, from coordinate 25,830,210 downwards.
AGTAATAAAGGTTACGGTGGTTAAACATGAACACATGTGGACAGCAATGGTTAGGGAGGCTCTGCACAAATCCCCATAAGGATTCCCCCTGGGTAAAAAGAAAAAAGGATACATGTGTGACGACCATTACGTTTAATACTGTTGACACATGTCAACATTAAAATAACACAACTCTTTCATAGTTTTTTGCGCATAATTTATATTAAATCCTTACGTTTCGACTCCTTTACAGGAGCGGTGATCACAGGATGACTAAGGCAATGATCGTCATTTATTTTCTACTACTTTCACGATATTTTAATCGGGCACGTTCGTAAATGTTAAAATTTATATAAATCAAAATTGTTTTATACACATTTGAATAGAATACAAAATAAGTCGAATGAGTCGAAACATCAGGATTTAATATAAACTTTGCGCAAAAAACCTTTAAAAGGATGTTTAATTTAAATGTGTTATATGCATGCACTAAAGTGAAAGAACTGAAAATATTGATGTAAATTTAAAACCTACACTATATTTCCTAAAAAAGTAAGTTAAATAATCACTTTCAATTCCTGGCATCGTCGTCATAGCTTTATAAATCGCCCATAAGCCCTGGGAATTTCCTATGCAGTCGAAGCTCTGGGAAAACCAATGTCACAGTTCGATACTGCACTTTACGGAGAAAAGGGTTTCGTGTGCAACCAAACTAGCTAACGGTTCTACGTTCTATAACTCTGTTGATAAGGGTGATTTTCCTGCAAAAGTACACGCCTTTATACTGCTTTTAATGTTATGAAAGAATGCCTTCCCTATAAGAAAAGAAATAAATATTAGACATATCACATACGTTGTTGTGAAACTAATTATTAAAAGAACTAGTGCTATGGAATTCTGAAACAAAAACGGTAACACATTCATTATAGAAAAGTTTCTTTTTTACGTTGACCCGAACGGGGATAGCACCCGTGATATCACGGCTTTACTTAGAAAACTAAATAATAAATAAAATATATGAGTGGGCGAAGTACATTAATCTTTGTGTTGCCATATTAAAAAATTTCCTACAAAACGCAAAGAACTTATTCACGTGGCTACCATCGGCTATCATACTTTTGTGATAGTTGCGACCTTGGGTGACCGCCACCCACCCTTGTTAGTGTAAAGCCCATCAGGGTATTACCGTAATGTAATTGGCAACATTCTTTTTATAGAACGCTAATCGGAACGACACGAAATTAGAGTTGACGACAGCCGGACGTTGTAACACTCATTTTGATTAGAGACAAAAACTTGGATATTTTTAGGGTTCCATACCTCGAAAGGAAAAAACAAGGCAGACCAAAGCGAACTTTCAAAGACCAAATAGAGGTTGTCCGAAAAAATGGTCAGGTCAAAAGTACCCTTAACCGACGAGCTTGTATGAAAAAGCTGAGAGTTGAACAAGCGAGGGATGTATTTCAGTATTGTGGTGAGTGGAAATATGAGATTTCTACTTACCCCTGCAGGAAAAACGCGTTATTTTATGAATATATGGATGTAGGTAAAAAAATAATCTTTCTATGCTATTTTCATTCACAGATAGGATCAATTAACAATACAAAGAATACAAACACGTTTGAACCTGTTTACTGGGGATTCCCCTTTTGCACTACATTGTATCACGAGTATACTTTTGTTATCTTTTCACTAATTACTTACAATCGTGCTGTGCCTTATATTTATATGAAATATAGCTGCTATTTGCAAAGCAATATTTGTTTAATGTTGTTTATAAATCATGTTGATGGAATGAGAGCGGAACCGTCACCTGAGAGGTGAGATTTGTGATTCATTGAATATGAATCTGCACAGCGTTGGTTTTTTGACCAACTTCCTAGCTGAGCACTTCTCAGAGATAGATAAAACTATTGTCAGCTTTGTCATTAATAGCCTCAAGTTGATATAGGCAATAAGATTAAGGTAATATGGAGCTAACATGTTCGAATGTTCGATCATTGCTCCTAAAAAAAAGCGAGATAGAAGGCCACGCATACTGATGTGAGGAGGCAGCTTTCTCCTATATATGTATATCGTGTAACGGTTACCACATCTGACGCTCTCATGTAACAGAAAAATCTGATGATTAGCACGGATAGACTGGACGCGTGGCGAGATGCGAGTGACCGAAACGTCCATATAGTAGCTTTGCTTCAAAAATCATATTTTAAATTGACCTTAGATATTGTTATATTACTATGATATTATAATTGTAATAATTACAATTATAATACCATTTCAACCACTGATTGTGAAATGATTTTTGACGTGACAACGTCTTAAATTAGGTTGCGGCTGGGAGTCACTTATGAAAAAGTGTAACGCTCGGTAACGTTACGATGAGTCACCGAACGAGAGAGAGGCCCGCCGAATGCCTTGCGTCTCTCTCCCACTCAACTATGATCGGTCTGCCGCGCGCATTGTGCAATTTAATTATATTCATATCAATAAATATTCTACCGAGAAAAAGACGTTGTCACGTAAAATCTTCGCCCGTAAAACCGACTTTTTTTTTTGCATAAGAAACTAACATTTTTTTTAACATCCTTGCTATCTCTTAAAATTGTTTTATTCAAAACATGGAATAATTTTGAAATGATATTTTTGAAAGTCTTTTTTCATATAAAAGTCACTAGATTGTTTGTAAAATGATTTGGTGTTTGTTTTTTTTCGTCACCTTTTGGTTGACAACAACAATTAACTGACAAGAGGGACTATAAAAATAGAACCAACTAAACAAATATAGAGAAATAGAGCTAGCTACCTATGTTTGGCAGAATATTGAAAGGTCATCCAATGATCACGGCTCCTATAAAGTAGTTTTTTTTAATTTGCTAAAGTCACGGAGGTGTATGAACTAAGTCATATTAGTTTGCATTTCTTTGAAAGTAAAAAGCAAAGCACATATACAGAGATCAGATTGTGTGATTTTTATTATTCTTGTAATATAAACGTGAAAACAGTTCCTGAACAGAACACAAAAGGTCAGGATTGAAAAAATAATCATTAGGCATATTTAAAATGGCCACCGTTGTGGTTAAAGTCAGTCACATTTCCCGCCAAAGAACTGACAATGGATGGTTTTTATTGCTGCTTTTGGAGTAATTACCATTAATCGTGGGTGGTTTCAACTTCTATTAAGAGTGAATGTGATGTTAGAGATAATTAACACATGATTTAATGACCTAATCAAAATGGAAGTGAAGGTCACTGACGCAAATATAGACTTGCCTAGACCGAGATTGTAAATACATTCCATCTCATAATCAGCTTAGCTAAGGGCAGTTCTACTAAGGTACAAGGGTATTATTATTTGATTTTTAATTTTTGGTGCTTGCAACAGTTAGAGATAATAATTATATTGCTATGACTGTTATTGGTGTAAATTTGTATTGATATTTTAAAAGAGTAGGATATTTTTTGTTATGTTTTCTTTGTCTGAATTTTAATCAGGGTTGCAATTGTCGTTTTGGGAAACTGTAAGCCAGTAAATACATTGTTTGATTACAAAATAAAATGCTACTTTCAAAAAGGCCAGTCACAGGGTTTATGACGAAAAATTTATAACTTCGTAAACTTACGTGCTACGGACCGAAGATGCATCGATTGTATGTCGTTGTTGGAACCTACAAAAGTGCACTAAGCCTGCCTACTTATAAATCGTAAGACACATTCTTTTCTAAAAAATTCTTAAATTATATATTTATTTTTTAAAAAAACAGCACATTCACGAAATACGACTAACAATGTAAGATCACACAAAAACCTGACATTTAAAAGACAAGAAACTTATGTCTTATCAAGACTTCTGAAAAGCAGTCGGAAACTTGCGTTTATATTTAACAAGTTCAAAAAATGAGGACATCAATTTGACTCGTATGTATTATAATATTGGCTGTGTCAGAATTGCAGTTTTTGTATCACTTGGTACTCGGTTTTTGTATAATGTTCAAAAAATAATAATTTTTTAATCTAGTTATCCCTTTGTAATTATTAATTAATTTAAATTTCAGTTTTGAAGTCGATTTTCTATTTTTAAATTGCTTTTTGTTTGGAAACCTTATTGTTATGCAAGTCGACCGATGGACTATTGGAAGATGACGTCACCACGATCCTTGGGATGTGGCTCGTGACGTCATCAACGATCTTTAATAGCTGCGATGGGACCGATCTATCAAAGCTTGGAATGAAGTGTTGTCATTACAATTAGTTTGAAACCAAAGAATTTATGATATTTGATCTAGTTCTTTTAAAGTTTGAACTGTAATGGCTGTTTTATTATTGATTAAACATAAAATATAACCAAATCACACATATATATATATTTTTAAATATTGTCTTCTATATTTAGTTCTCACACTTCCGCGCAAATTACACATTTAAATAAAATGACTTATTTAAGGTGTTTTGCTCATGATTTATATTCAATCCTGACGTTTCGAATCCTTTACAGGAGCCATGATCACGGCCAATACCCTAAATATGTTAAAAAAGAAATTATTTAATACACAAAACAATTACTGACAAAAACAATTGACGCGTAAATGACCGAAGTAGTCGAAGACTGTGTCGCAGTCATTAGCGCCTACCTCTAGGACAGACATTTCAGACACTCGGAAAACAAGAGAAATAACATATTATTTTTAATAATTTACGTTGGATAAAGACTGTGTGTGTGTGTTTGGTGTGTAGATGTGTGTGTTTAGTGTGTGCTGTGTGTGTTTATTGTGTGCTGTGTGTGTTTAGTGTGTGCTATGTGTGTGTGTGTGTTTTTATAACAAATTTTGAAAGAAAAAAGTAATTATTTTTTTATTAAATTGTCACTAAATTAGGCATGATAGAGTTTACCTTTTTATGACAATACAATGTAGTATCTTTTAGTTTATATGTTAAATACCACTCACCGGCAATAATATTTTATTAAAAAATTGTACGTGTAAAGTTTATGAAGAAATCATATACTTAAAATATTTTAATTATATGAGATTTTACTTTGACAGTTTATCATGATCTTTTCTCAGAACCCAGAACGAACAAGACAAATTTCATTTTTATATATAAGAAATGGTAATAATATAATTAATATGAAATATTTTTTATTGCCACTCGAGTATACATGATTTGATAATTAACGATCTTCAGTCCCGGATTCCGTCCCCAGCCAGGTAAATGCAGAGAAAGAACTTTTCTGTGTTGGCTCATAACTGCTTTAGTTACTTGACTGAAATTCAGAATAATATATGCGATGTTGTGTTCTATTTATTTATTTATTGCCAGCTACACATCTATATAAATAATCTTTCAGTTCAGTCGTATTTGTGCAAGTTTCCCAAAACAAAACATAAAGTCAAAAAAAAAATAGAATTATAATATTTCTCACATCCACACCATTATATTGTTTTAAACTTTCATGGTCGCTAACGGCTAAAGAGTTGCTCCGTGATCATGGCACTTGCAACAGTTCCGAAATATCGGACACTCAATAAAAACAAGGTACAGGGTGACAATCCCGTATATAACTTCACACCATTAGCCTAATCAAAAGTAAGCACTGTAAGGCTTGTGTTATGGACACTAGGGTAACGGATATACATACATAGACATGTAATATTTAAAGAAATATATATAAAATATCCATGACTCAGGTACCAATGCTCGTATTCATCACACAAACATCTGCACCTTACGGGATTCGACCCCAGGACCTTCGGTGCAGGCAGGATCGCTACCGTTGCACCAAACGGTGGACAAAACGGTACATAAAAATAAATAAAAAACTACACCCAATTGTTCAAAGTTGTTTCAATTAGCTTCGGGGGGTAATTAAAACGGACTATTTTTCTCGAAAACAGTGAAGTTTTATCACCGCCTTGACATTGAGTTAACTTTGGTCACGTTTTCGGTTTCTCTATTAAAAGTATTCTAAGAATACACAAGCTTTTGAAATGAGACCTAAATACGTTTGCTATTTAATATGATCGAAAACACTTGTGGTGATAAAGATTGTCGAGTGATTGCTACTTTTCTAGCTATTCTTGTAATCTAAACATGTACGAGGACCATTTGGTGCAACGGTAGCGATCCTGCCTTTCGCATCCTGGTCCTGGGTTCGAATCCCAGAAAGGGCAGATGTTTGTGTGATAAATACGAGCATTTGTACCTGAGTCATGGGTATTTATATATATTACTATAAATATAACAAATATATGTATATCCGTTACCTTTGTGTCTATAACACAAGCCTTAAAGTGCTTACTTTGAGCTAGACTAATTGGTGTGATTGTAATAAATATTATATTATAGATAATAAAGGTTTTTGTTCTGTTTCGAACTCTCCGGTTATTAGTAGAATATTCCTTAAATCCACCATTTGTACGTGGTTTTAATTCAATTCATAAAAATAAGGTTTTTTGTGTGCAAGTGGTTTGAATTAATAATGTAGTATAATCCCTATGTCTTATTATACTTATGTCTTAAAAGTTAAGAGACTGCGATCAAGGAAGAGTAACAGAATTCACAGATAAACCTTTTTTGTCTGCATGTTTGCCTGTCTGAATTTCCTTATGCAGTTATATTATATAGATTAAGCTAAAAATATTAATACTTTGTTCAATAAAAATCGTCTAGGAACTTAAAAGTATATAAACCAAATTTATGATTTTTTAAATTTTTTATAAGACCAACTTTCAGGAACCAAATAGAAGATGTCCTGAAAAAAGCCAGGTCAAAATCACTCTTAACGGCAGCTTGCATGAAAGGTCTGATGAGAGTTGAAGAAGCGAGAGATGTATGTAAGGATCGTGGAAAGTCGAAATCTGTGATCTCTCTTTTTAACAAATGTTTGGACAATCGATTAAGGTAAAACTGAAATTATAAAAGTGATAATACTATTATCACTTTTATATATTTTTGCGTTGTTTGCCAGTATTGCTTCATCAATAAGAGTAATTTAATTCGGTAATACAATCTTGATATCCGGATAACAATGAAAAACGTAAATCTCCCTGAAGGTCGCATTCGCGGATTCCCCCCTGGCGGACCACACCTAACTGTCTTCGTCCAAGGTTGGGACTCGAGTGCATAAACATTACTACTTTAGTTGAAAGGTGTGGCAAGGTTAACTGTTAATTGTTGGGCCACTCTTCATTCATTAATATTGGTAAAATAGTAAGAAATTCAAAACAAAGATGGATGCCAGATTTTTTTATTTATTTTCTTTAATTCTTACATTTCCGCGCACATTACAAAACAACTTTTTTAAGGATTTTGCGCATAATTTATAACGTGCTCAATTAAAATATAATGTAATGTATCAGTTGAGATAATTTGAGTGGTACAAAACTGAATTCCTTGATTTTATGAATTGATCCGATAGGATTAAATGTATAGCAATAGACGACTTTTGCATACTGCATGTTCGGAGCATCCAAAAATAAAATTACATGGTTATAATCTCGCTCCAATTAATAAAGTAACTGCTGAACACTATGTATGGTACACTAGAAAGGAAAGGTATAAAATTAAATGTAAGTAAGACTAAAATAATGGTTTTTGAAAGAGAAGAAATTATTACTGATTTTACAATTACGATAGGAAAAGTAGATCGAGTGGAAGAGATTGTATGCCTTGGGTCAATGATTATAAGAGATGGAAGATATGAAAGTGATATCGAAAGTAGAGTGAATGTAGGAAATCGAATAAATGGGGCGTTGCATGCTTTCATGAGCAGCCAGAAGGTGTCAAAAAAGGCCCGGCCGGCTGTGCATAGGGACATGAAGGTGCCAACTCTAATGCACGGAAGTGAGTGTTGGATTTGGCAGAATAAGCACGAATGTTTGATTATTGCAGTGGAAATGAGAGCTTTAAGAAGTATAGCTGGAGCGAATTTGATGGATAAAATAAGGAATGATAAAATAGGAGAGTGATGTGGGTTGGAAGAAGATATTGTGGCAAAGATAGAAAAAGGGATGCTTAGATGGTTTGAATATGTAGGAAAGATGGACGAAAGAAGATTAACAAGACAAATATATGAGGCAAATGTGCATAGGCAAGTCGGTTACGGCAGACCAGGCGAATTTTCAGGGACCAAATAGAGGATGTCCTGTAAAAAGGGCCAGGTCAAAAGTACTATTAACCGAAGAGCTTGTGTGAAAAGACTGATGAGAGTTGAAAGCAAGAGATGTATGTCAGGATAGTGATAAGTGGAAATCTAAGTTCTCCGTCTACCCCTGCAGGAAAAAAACGTGATATTATGTATATATGTAATCCACGCCACAGACTAAGTTTTTATTTAATTTTGTCCATAGCTAAAGATTTTTAAAAGCTTCATTATCATGCATATTTTTCCGCTGTTCCCATTGATCATAATTTAGCCACTCGAACTTCCATAATGTAATCTGTGGAATGATTGTCTCGGTAATTTCTTGCTGTTTTCAAAGTTTTTTGTTTGATATGTTTAAAGTATCACTTATTCTTCTTCTAATATGCACGAAACACCATCATTTAACCATAACACGTAAAGCTCGAAAAGTAACATTCTCACGAGAAAAGTAGCATCATCTCCTTTTTTATAGAAAACCACTCTCATTCTCGCTAAATTTAGTGAATAGAACTCAAAACAAAACCAAATTCTACGACTGTGCTGGCCGGTATTTTTCTGTTTTATCAATTCTTACTTATTGAGCAATAGTAACATTTAGAGTATTCTAACATACAGGTAAAGTGAAAACGTCAAAAGTAATGTAAAATTTTACAAAAGTAACAGTCATGCAACGCTGAAATATTCATAAAAATGACAGTTCTGTACTTACCGGCGTGGTGCAGTGCTGTCTCGAAGGGCGCCCTTTGTAGCCGCTCCTTAGTATCTGCCAACAGAAGGTTTATTATTAGAACAAAACGCTTGCCAAGAAATGGGTAGGAAACTTTTGATAGAATTTTATCATATATGTATGATTACTCTTAAGGCTGTATAGTCATAAACATTTAATAAGATCTATGCTGACTTCCTCAGAGAGAAGCAAATGAAATTACTCAGAAAAACCTGTACAGAAGACACGAAAGAATATGGAAATCTTGAAGTGTGAGGAAGCCTGATGTAGCAATTAAAGATTTTAAGTCATAGATAAACAGATAAATTGAAAATTATTAGCCCTCTTACAAAAAATCTAAAATTATTCACTGTGCTTTAGATATGGCGTTCGGCTTATGATTAATGAAAATAAAGCCACTTTTTCAACGGTCGGTCTTCGGATGGATGACCAAAAAATATAATGTCGATTTCAAATTTCAACAGTTCTGTCAAGGTTTTGGTAGCTCAAATGGAAGAGTACTGAAACTCACGATTATCGATTGTTCGAAACTTTTAAAAGTTTTACATTCGATGATCATCAAAAGATGGCGCTGGCGTCTGTTTAAGAAATAATCGGACTTTTTTAAATTTTTTATTGCATGAACCGCAATGTACATGAAGATGTTATAAAAATAGGGGTAACGGTCATTGTAGACCCTATCGGGCACAGCAATTTAGGTGAGAAGGGGACTTTTAGATAAAATGTTAACTTATTACATAAATTTCGTTTTAAGTATATTAATTTATTTATTTGTATTTTATTTAATTGTTACTAGTATTTTATTATTACTACCATGTTTTTTAATCAGTAATAATTAATTTACTTATTCCGTCTAATATACATATACTGGTCGGTTATTGTTTTGGAAGTTCAATAAGAAAAATATTGTCCAGATAGCTTAAGGACGTGGGTTTGAATCTGACAACTGCGACAAAAATTGATTTAGATATAATATTTAGTTCTTATAGTTGCACGCACATTACACATTTGAATAAAGCAACTTTTATGAATAACAACTTTTAAAAATTCAAAATAAACAATGATTTCTATAAAACAAATTTAATAGTTGGAAATTATATATATATATATAATTTCTATAATTCTAACTAACCTGGTCACGCGTTGCTGCGTTATATGAATTAAAATAAAACCTATCCTATGACCTAAGTCGCAACAAATTCAGCAAAAAGAAAAAAATATCATCAACATCTGATGAATAGTTTTGATGTTCATCGCGGTCAAACACTGTCACAGGGAATTGATATACATTCATATATATACCAGCTGACCCGGCCATGCGTTGCTGCGCTATAAATTAAAGTGATACTTATCCTATGCCCTAAGTCGCAACAAATCCAGAAAAATTAGAAAGATTTCATCAAAATCCAAAATGATTAATTCAATCAATTAACTTGATACGTAATATTATTTAAAAAGCTGAATATGTCACCTCCTATATTTGACTGTCTCTCGCAGCCGCGCGATTGTCATTGACAGAGAGCGTTGAAAATAGAAGGCCTAGAAACTGGGAGGTTATGGTCACGCACACGTAGGTAGTTGGACATTACGTGACATCGAATGATACGAAGAAAAATGGAGCAATAGACAGACAGACAACAAATATATAACTGTATTTAGTGTTTAACAATCCATTCAATGAAATATGTTTAGAATCCTTAGAAGTAAATTTTTCTGTCGAAAAACAACACTATTTCTCAAGTTTTTCCACAAAAAAAACTATTATATAAAGCGACATTGAAATATGAAAGAGTATGAATATGAGAGAGAAAGTAAGCACAATAAGGCTTGTTAAGCAGTAATGGATACTCCGGTAACGGATAGACGATATATAGATATACAAAGCTCGTATTCGTCACACAAACAAAAAAAACGCTTCAGGGATTCGAACCCAGTATTGCTAGCGATGCATCAAATGGTCTTAAGTTAATATTTTATTTTTTTATGAAAGGTTAGCTCTTGATCCCAACCAAGCCCGGGGACCAAGACAGAATCCACGATGGATTTGAAAATGGACGGGTTATAAATTCTCGGAAATACAGACGCAGGGAGAGAGTTCCACTCCTTTGCTGTGCGCATTATGAAGGATGTTGAAAAGGCTTTGTGCGACATGTAGGAATAGCAACCAAGAAAGGGTGGTAGCCCGCAGTGCGTCTGGATGTCCGATGGAAAAAGGAGATGGGGGTATGAGCAAATGCAGCTCTTGAGCACACTCTCCATGTACAGTCTGTAGAAGACCGACAGACAATTATATTTATTTGTCCTTAGTTTATATAAAAGTGTCCATTGTTATTGAGCTGAAGTAAGTTTAGGTATACAAATACTGGAAAATACATTTAATTTATTCACTTTCCTTAATTTTTAAATAGATCATTTTGATTCTAAGTTTGCGATTTGTATCGTATTACTTTATTTTTTACCGGCCAACTAACACTGATTGGCCAGCTAATTGAATATTTAGGTTTTTACAGGTTTATTCTTTTTTCGTTATTGTCTTCACAACCCCAAAGAAGTTTAAAAAATCGCGTCTCCAATAACGGAATGAATCCACACACCTTACAATATGAATACTTAATCAAACAAAATGTAAGCATAAAAAAAGAGATCCACAAATTCATTAAACTCGATTTTCTAGCGCTTAATGTATAGTTTTCACGTTTCGGAACACAAACGTGTGCTACTTTAAATGCAAACTTTATGTTCTTAGTATCAAGGTCTACAAATATAGTATGATAATTTTTTTAATAGAAAAATATTATAAAAATCGACTTAGCTCACGCTGTGGCTGTCCGGTCCAATGTTCTCACAAATAACCGTGTTAATAACTGTATAATAATATTTTTATACTTTCATCCTATAAAATCTAAAGTCATTAAAAAGCGTTCAAAATCCAAAGAAATATTAATCTAATTTATATTTATTTAGTATGGAAAATTATTAAAAAAATAACACAACATCCAAAATTTTAATAAATTTACGAACAAGACTATTTAAGACTTTAGTAGGTACCTAATCTGGGGTGATAATGACATTGACAATAGAAAGAGGTAACTATTTCTTGATAAGACGTCAAAAAGATTTCAAAGGTTTTAGAATGCTTTGTACTTCAAAATAAAGCTTAAGTATGAAAAAATAATTATTAGAATCGATTACGTTATTTATATCAATGATATTTTTAAACCATACATTTACCGGTCCCAGACTACGTACAAACTTGAAACTCCTTTTAAGCCAAACGCTTTTTAGGTCAAAAGTAGATATTAGGATAGTATTTTTCTTTTTTTCCGTATGTAGCCACTTTTTGAATTAATAAGTAGATATTTTATTTCTTTCGTTGTTATTGAGGACCGTTTGATGCAATGGTAGCTATCCTACCTTTCGCTGCGACGGTCCTGGGTTCGAACCTGGAAGGGGTAGATGTTTGTATGATGAATACGAGCATTTGTACCTGAGTCATGGGTGTTTATATAAATTTCTATAAATATTACATATCTATGCATGATATATGTATGTCTATCCGTTACCCTAGTATACAGTTATCTTACAGTGCTTACATTGGGCTAGGCTAATTTGTGTGAATAAAAGTAATATTTATTTATTATAATGTTAATTATTAAAAAAGCCATTGATAACCACCACCATAAAACAAAACAGACATACCCACAGCTCCTAAAGCCACAACTTCCTTATATATTTTCTATTGATAAAATACATACTTACCTTTACCCAGTTAAGAAAAATCATTGGAATACTTCCTGCTAATCTAGGTGAACGAGTGCCATGTAAAGAACCTAGCTTTAGATACGGATTGTTTGTTATAATCAATATTAAAAATTGAATAAAACAAGTGTTTTTACGGATTTTGCTCATAATTTATTTTATATTTAATCCTGACGTTTCGACTCCTTTACAGAAGCCGTGATCACAGGATGACTATGGCAATGGTCGTCATATATTTTCTACTACCTACACAATATTTTAATGGGGCAGGTTCCTATTTTTTTTTTTGAGTTTATTAAGTGTGTGCGCGAATTTTTAAGAACTAAATATTAATAATTAATATCCTAACGATAAACCAACTGAATCATACGTTTTTTTTCTTTTAAGCTAGTATTGTTTGTATTGCTATATTTATTTCGATAATATTAATATAACACCTACTGTATAGATATGGAAGAGTAAGGTCACCTGTTACAGGCAATTTTTGCTTACTAGATCACTTCAATCACGGATCAAATTGATTGTAAACGATTTAAAAATAATTTATATTATTATTATTAAACGTTATTTCTGTAGATCTCGCATGAGTTTATGCCATATTTTCGTATCGAAAAAAGTCAATATCTTTCTAATATATTATAAGTGTACATAACCGAAATTACATATACAGATTAGAGTCACCATGGAACCGTTGGGCACAACAATAATAGATAGAAGAAAAACTATTATAAAACTACTATATAAAATACTATATAAAAATATGTAAATAAGAATATATATAGGTGTAACAATAAATTCTAAATAGAAAAAAAAATCCCATATATCAGGCGGAAAGTGTACTAGTAAACACTGCTTTGAATATAAAAAAATGCTCAAATTAAAATGGTATATTATATATTTTTTTAATTTAAATTTAAGTTTTCTCAAAATTACAACTGTCTTATATATCAATTATCATTTAATTTTACTGTAAGTTACAGAATTACATACTTATTTATTTCTTACACTTCCCCTCCACTTATATTTTTTATTGACTCGATAACGCATTCGTTTTTAATATTCTAGTTAATACTGACTTTTTAACTCCTTTACAAGAGTAATGTCTTGTGAAAGGAGCTAAAATGTCAGAGTTAAAAAATTAAATGAAATATTCTCTTTAAAAGTCTTTCATTTTAATATACCTAGTGTAGCTCATTGGGAGCTACCGTACAGTAAATCGTCGGTAGCAGAAAACACATCATCATCATCTTTTATCCGAAGTAACGACCATTACTGGCCTGCTCGGATTCTGTGATCTTCCTAACTGGGCTAAAGCCGTGTGCGAAGCATACTCGCGCACCGACGGTTCCGCATAAACTTTCAGTTAAGTAAAGTTCATCAGGGGAAAAAACAAACCCATTTATTGTATGGGAGCCCCCCTTAGATATTAATTTTATTTTAATTTAATTATTTATTTTTAAAGTGAATAATATAACTCAATAATATGTGTATATTTCAAGCGTCTACCTGTTGCCGTTATCAATATCATGGAAAAACGAGCAAAATATCACGTTTGTTGTACGGTAACCCCCTTAAATATTTATTTAATTTATTATATTTTTTAGTATTTGTTGTTATAGCGGCAACAGAACTACATCATCTGTGAAAATGTCAACTGTCTAACTATCACGGTTTATTAGAGCCTGACAGACAGACGGACGGACAGCGGAGTCTTAGTAATAGGGTTTCGTTAGTAACCCTAAAAAACTGAAGGAAGGATGTACATAGATAACATAATATGTAGTATTCATGTAACACGCTACACCAGTGTTTAATTATAAGTCATGAAAGTAGTCGATTATTAAGGCACTTAATAGCATTGTAGAGTATGAAGAGTTAGCGTCAGTAATTAAACAGCACAGAAGACTTTTATAAAGCAATAAGACCAAGAGCGGCAACTTTTATCTTACATCAAACCCACAACCACATACCAACACCAATCAACTCTAATTGAAACATACCCTCACTAGTTACCGACAAAAAACCGGTTTTTTCCGCTTCATACTGCTTCAGACTGGATCCAACAAGACCTTTAAAAGAAAAATGTCGGTTCAGTTCTTAGTTTGATATTATCCGGTACAGTTCGGTTACTAATTTCTTGGTAAATGGCTCTATCTTATGATTTAGACAATGTCTAGTTTAAGCAGAGTTTGAAATATTGTTCATGCTTGTCCGGTCAACTCTGCTTAGAACGTTCAAGGTCTGTGTAGTGTAGATTATAGTTATTGTAGGAATCAAATTTATATATGTATATAATTGTATATACATTTTTATAGTATATAGGTAAGCGCTTGATCACTATCTCGCCTCTATACGATCTAGGATTTGGCGCGCTTGCCTAGAAGATACCAATTCACTCGAGACTTGAAGCCCCTAAATTTTATTTGTCAGGAAACATACTTAGACAAAAAGTTCCTTAGCGAAACGTATCACAAAATTAAATCTACAATATAATAGTGTTGCCTATTTGTAAGTCTGGTTGTCCGATGAAAACATGGGAACGGCGAAATAAGGTTATGTTATTCTGCCGCACACTCTCTGAAATATCCTCCTATATTATATATCCTATATAAAACGGATAGGCTAGCTGCCTTCCGGCTATGCTCAAGGCTTTTGTACTGGATATAGAATATAGGATCTGTTGAGGTACCTGAAAAAACTGAAAAGCGTTTTGTTAGTGCACAAATTAGACTCTTGCTTACGGTTTCAGTGCTTCGTTTTTGTTGCCAATTGTAACAATAGCTTGTTTACGCTGAAGTTCATTCATCATCATCAAATTGAGATAAGAAATTACTCAAAAACTGACAAGTATACACACCTGACACTAGCTAAATCTCAGAACAATAACTAAAGCTATAGAAGGAGCGCTAAAATAAAAACTGTATAACAGCTCTAGTATTCACTTTAAGTAATCTAACATACATGGGTAAGAGCGAAATAGACAACAATTGTAAGGTTTTATTTTCACGTCATTGTCACAAACTCTCAAAGTACAAATGTCAAATGGTTGTAATTTGGTTGTATATTATACTAGCAAATTAAAAGTACGTCTTTGATGAACGTTGTTTCTGAAGTAATACCAAATTCAATGCGGTCGTATTACAGTGGCCGAACAGCTTTGTGGGCGGCTAGCGTGAAATTTTATTATTTTGCAAGGAAGTTCGTGATAAAATAACAGGAAAGTGTGCATAAAGACGCTTCAGACATCTGAGAGTCCGCGTCCAGGATGGCTTGTGTTGTTCCAGACTGCAAGTCTCATACATCACGAAAAGAAAATACGGATGAGGTGTTATCATTTCATCGGTGAGTTTTGTTTCTAAATTCTCATATTTTGACAATATAACAACGGTATATTCAGAAAATTGTAGTAAATTAATATTACAAATAGATTCCTCCATGAGTTTTGGTTTAAATTGTCTTATTTTCATGCCTTTTGTTTTGTATATGATAGTATGATAGTGATGTGTTTTTTGTTATCGATGTCAACATTATTTGGTTTTTACTTTTTGCTTTAGTTTTCCCAAAGATGAACCTATTAGAACTGAACGGATACGCTGTATATCAAGGAACAATTGGACACCGAAAGCGCACAGTCACATTTGTTCGAAACATTTTAGACTGCAGTCATTTAAGTCACATGAAAACATTAAATTTCGGCGGCTGAAAGCAAATGCTATACCCACATTACATTTACAGAACATGAAATTGCTCCTTTTTTATTCCAAACATTATCTTAGTCTTGATTTGTCATATAATTATTTCGATCCTACCAATAAATATTCAGATTGTTAATTAACATTGTGGCAGCGTGTATCCCAAATAATAATGATAGCTTATTTACAATAATATTTTTGTGTTTCAGAAACCACTATCGCATTCAGAAGGAATTATGAACCACCAAGTAAACGCTCCAAATCTATGACCACAGTTGAAACAAATACTGATTCCGATAGATCTGAACTAATATCTAATTTACAGAAAATGGCACCTGTTTTTAATCGGTAGAAGACATAAAGGAGAATTCGCGGCGAGAACTGAAGTCAATTCCGGAAACAGCGTTTAAAAAATGTTATGTTGATTAGATTATTCGTTGGCGTAAGTGTTTCGTTTCTGAAGGAGCATACTTTGAAGTTGATGAAATAAATTTGGATGAATAACAAACATTTTGTATATTATTGATCTTTTCCCGATACTTTCTCGACAGAGTGGTATATAAAAATAGGTAAACAATAAGTAAATATGTAAAAAATAATAGTTTGTTAATTTAATTTAAATAATCGATTAATTTTCTTTATTTTTTCCTCTTTTTCAATCTATACCTATAAAAAATATAATTTTAAATGCAGTGTTCACCAATGTATTAGAGCTAGAGGTCTAACTTAAAATATAAACATGTAGCCTAATAGGATATGCCTATACAAGGTGCAATTTTTAACTGTACCTACCTGGTTTCTCTAGATACACGCAAATTCTAATAAATAAATTGGTACGGGTCAAAAATTCTACCCATGAATACTGCATTATAAAATGTTCATATTGAAGATTCTACACGTGTTTATTATGACACATTACCGTCCGTTCTAGTGTCATTGACATACCAACAGCATAAGAAAAATGTTAAGTATGTTTTTGATTTTATTTTTATCGATAGTAATATCGATGCCATTGCATCACTGACGTAAGGGAAACTAGTGACGACCTTGTAAATTACGAAACAAAATCTGTATACTTATTTCTTTCTTACACATTTGCAACTGTATAAGTAAAAATAGTACGAACTAACGTATTGTGTTGTTATTTTAGCGCAGCTTCTATAGCTTTAGTTATTGTTCTGAGGTTCTGAGAGCTAAATGCACAAATAGAGAAAGAAAAATTTTACAGAAGAGAAGTGTTGCCACATAAATTCATTAAAACATAATAAAGGTTTTCAAATATTAAAACTGGCAAGGTGAATGCCATAGATAACGCGACTTGCAACCGTTATCATAGTAATAACGTACTGGATACTCCAGGAGATTATATCACAAGTACTTGCTGATCTGATGGATATATAAAGCAATGACGTCATTGCTGAAAAATTAAAAATGGCCGACCTATGTTGCTAGAGTAAATTAAACGAAGATCTCAATTACATTTGCTGTTTGTTAAAAAACATTAAAACTTATATATTTTAAGTACTAGGGTTTTTTAATTAAACCATTTATAATCAGAAGCCATAAAAATAATTATTATTACCAAAAAGCTTTTATTATTACTTGTTATTTAAACGAACTAAAAAGAATGACGAATCAAACTCAATAGGTTTGTTTCATTTTATTGCGGAGTTCCTATGACCACCTTCCACTTCTGACATCAGATCAGATCCATGTCATAATAATACGAATATGAGTGTGTGTGAAAATATAGTACACACACTGTAGTATTTGTAGCTATAAAAATAAGCTTTAAATATTCATGTGTATCCAATCATTATTTACGAATACCAAAATTGCTATAAAAATATCGTATCATAGTGACGAAAAATGTTACAATATTTATGATTATCTAGTAATGAAAAGAAAGAAATATTTGAGAAGCAAAAACAATAACAATTTTAAATATAACTTGGCGTAATTTTTGTGCTTTCGTTAATTTGTCGCGATACTAGACCTGTTATATAAAAAAAACTCCATTAATCAGATATAAAAAAAAAAGTTTTATTAATAGAAAAACCAATCCAAAAATCAATTTTGAATGTTTGATAGGAATGCATGAATTTTTGTGTATGGCACCAAATAATTTAATACAGCTAAAGTTAAAACATTAGAAAGAAAATTATATGAAACATTTCTTTAAAATCACCTAAAGAATCTTTCAAGCAACTTATGAAAAAAAAATTATAAATCCTAAGATCCCAGGCCGGGTCAAGCTAGAAAACGAACGAACATTGTAGTACCGTAGTTTCTGAACTCAAAAACATAAGTGCTTTAACTAAGTTCAAAACAATGTAGGTATGTAATGTTGTCTTATATTTATTTAGTTCAGTTATTATAACTTGCGTTTTTTTTTTAAAAAGAATTGAATTAAACCTCTCCTAATCCTAATTCAGAAAAGAATCAGCAATATGAAAAAAAATCAAAATCGATTGAGTAGTGTCCGAGTTCATCGCGGTCAAACAGTGACAGTGATTTTTTTATAGATATAGATTTATCATTTTTCAATATACGTAATAGCTTCTACGCTGCACTGAGGTCATCCGTAATTTAAGGTGTAATCCATAGTTATTCCAATAAACTTTGTTTTTAAATGGCCAAACAAAAAAATGTAAGATAACTTCTTATGTAAACAGACAAGGGGCAAGCGGGTTAGGGTGACTTTAGTGTAAGATAGCAACGGTTTAATGACCAATGCAATGATAACATTCAAAGGTAATTATTACCTAATAATTATTGAGCGAAGCTCTCTTTTAGGCAACTCACAAATTTCGCTTGTCTCCCTCCTGCTACTTAACGATTCAACCGATTCGAACGAATTTTGGCATGAACATACATGATTATAACCTGACGGACATAGGCTATGCAAAAAAAAATATAGACTTTCCCATGGAGGAATAATCAAGGAAAGAAAAATTCAATAGCTGATCACAGCCAAACCGCTGATACTACATTGATGAAATTTGGCGCCAAAACTCACATCGTGGTCGTGACTAATGTGCAAAAAATATTTTTTTAGATCGGACATACCATGGAGGAATAATCACCGAAAGAAAAATTCAAAAGCTGATCACAGCCAAACCGCTGAGAATACATTGATGAAATTTGGCGCCAAATTTATGTAGTATCAGGTTAGGTAAGGTAGTACTTCGCTCAGTATTTGCAAAAAGCAGCATGTATTGCAGACCTAGTTACCAAATAATTACCTTTAAATGTTTTCTTGGTTGCTATTCCTGTCGCACCAAGCGCTTCTCAACATCTTTCATAATGCGCACAGCAAAGGAGCAGAACTCCTTTCGTCTGTATTTCCGTGTACTTATAACCCGTCCGTTTATAAACCCAGGGTGAACAGGCATGTTCTGGGTTAGTTCATCCCATTGTGGACCCTGTCTTGGCCTCCGGGCATGATTGGGATCAAGAGTGAACCCATTCATAATAAAGAGGTATAAGTATGTTACTTCAAGACTTGTTTACTGAATAGCGTTCATTGTTAACGAGACCACCATGTTTTTAATGACACCGTTGGTAAATAGTGCTTACTCTTAGCAGCATAATCTATAATCTAAGATCACAGTGGTTTGTGTGTTTGTCTGTCCGCTCTTTTTCCCGCTCTTTTTCCATTGTATCAATAACGATACCATAGCAACGCGTTAGTCGCAAGTAGTTCGTCTACCGGACGCTAGATGGCGCTAAAAGAAAAATATTGAATAAAAGCAAAAATAAAAGAATTTTGTCCATCGTGCGAAGCCGGGACGGGCCGCTAGTTTAGTTTAAAAATAATAATCCTTATCACACCAATGGGCCTAGCCCAACGTAAGCATTGTAAGGCTTGTGTTATGGATACTAGGATAACGGATAGACATACATATATGATACATAAACATGTAATTTATATACAAACCCATGACCCAAGTACAAGTGCCCGTATTTATCATACAAACATCTGCCTCTTCCGGGATTCGAACCCAGGACCGTTGGTGCTAAAAGCAGGATCGCTACCGTTGCACCAAAAGTTCTTCACTGAGTAGTTCTGTGACAGCTCTCAGCAGCATAATTTTGTTTTTAAACTAGTTTTTTCATTCCGTATTTTTGACTACCGTTTGGAGTTTTACACTATAACCAATCTATGCTACACACGTCAATTTGAACGTACCCTTTGAAATTAATTGCTCTAATATCCTTATTGTAGATTACTATGCCCTATAATTGTAAGCAATACTATTTTAAATTTAAATTATCGATAGTATAAACTATCGAGAGTCCAAAACAAAAAAATCCAAAACAATCGATAGTATCCATACTATCGATAGTTTGCTATTTACGGACAACAATACTATCAATAGTATTGCACTCCTTTAATCGTAATGACATATTCCAAGCTGTCAATAGTATCGATATTATCGATAGTATCGATACTACAATCGATAGTCCTGCTATTTATTCCCTATCGATAGACTATCTTTTGAAATTTGAATGTGTAAGTACTGGCAGGCAACACTTGTCACATGTGAAGTGAGTTTTTCAAATATCAGAATGTTTATTTAAAAAGATGGTTGTCTTCTGTTATGATGACTGACTTCTCTTTTAGACACGGACAATTAAACATCATAAGGTTTTATAAACATAAATTTTGTAAATGTGTGATAGTGCAGTGTTGTAATATATATTAACCATGTAAAGTGTTTTAAAATAGCCCCTTACCTCCAGAGCCCAGTCCACTAAAATAGAACCGTCCAAGACAATCGATTAATCATCGATAGTCTACTATCGTTCGGCAACACTAGCAGCGGACAACACTTAGTGTTACATAATAAAAGGTAATATTCCACCACAGTTTTGCATTATCAACAATAGCTTACAATAATATTGAAATGAACTCGTTCTCGCTCGTGTAAACATTGAATTACACAGTATAAAACAAAGTCCGCTTGTCGGTCTTTCTGTGCGTAGCAATTTGGCAAAGTACTGAACGCGGCAAGTCTAATTATAGACGTCACTCCACGTGACCACTTGTCGACTGGTTGCCATTAAGATGATTAAAAAGATAAATATATTTTCCTATGACATCTCTTGTAACTAATATAGTTAGCTTTTTAACTAATATGTTATATTAATTAAAACTGGATATGAAATTCAGTAAAATTATTATGTTAACTAACAAAAAAAAACTCTAGACAGTCAACTAAATGAGATAAAAAGATCCCCTAAATACAACAGTCCTTCAACGAACAGTCAAAAGACCAAAGAAATATTGGTACTATAGGTTCAAAGACAAAAATTATCAGAATTTTAGGTGATTTTAATTTTAGTTATATCTATAAAGCGTATAATCGGTCGGCCTACGATTGCAGCGATTTAGCAACAATAATAAAAGTTGATCAGCAGATGGGTGACGAAGAAAAGAAATCATTATCACCATTCTTTGCTCCCTAAACACAATGGGTCAATTTAGAGGGTGATAGCCAATTTAGGGAAACTGTGTGAAGATTAATTATGTTTTCTTAGTGCAGAAAACGTGTTTCATAGCCATATGTAGAGTTGATATGCAGAGTTCCACGTATGGGTGCCTTTTACACTTTACCAGTGGCTCGATAACGTGACCACAATCTTGATATCACGTTTTGTCTTGTTCCAATCTCCTCGGCAATACTCCGTTGAGTATCCTCAGCTTGGAGTATACCTAGTGCCCTTAATATTTCGTCTCTCGTTAAATGGCGGTGCTGATGCATACAGTTGCATATTTTTTTTAAATTAACAGTTGCACAGGAGCTACATAAGCTCATACCCCTATCTCCTTTCATCCATCGGACATCCAGACGCACAGCTGATACCACCTTTTTTGATTTCAATTCCTAACGGTCGTATCAAGAGCTACTGAATATCTTGCATAATATACACGGCAAAGGACTGGAATTCCCTCCTAACGTCTGTATTTCCAAATACTTTAAACTCGTCTGTCTTCAAAGCCAGGTTGAATAGGCACCTTCTGGGTAAGCTTGTCTTATTATAAATCCTGCCTTGAGGGATCAAGTGTGAACCCCTTCGAAATAAAAATAAAAACTTTCGGACCGTGTTTACTTGCAAATAAATAATTTCTTCACTGTTTCCATTTGTATGGAAGCCCCTGTAAAACGTTAATTGGATAGGCTATCATTAAAGTCGAAAATGATCACGCGATATAAAAAATTGTTTTCGTGTCTTTCTTAACAACGTTCGTGCAACCAAACTAGCCATCCGGATATATCCAGATAAAACCGGTGAGTTACTTAAGTTAACTCATTGGGTCTCCACACAATTTCATTCATAGCATTGGAAAAGTACTAGGGGCCTTAGTTTTGAATCACTCGTTTGAAATTGTTTCATCATTTGCAACTAAGTCATAAGCGATTTGCTAAGTTTTCTAATTATTTATAAAATTTCCCTTTCACAGTGTTTGACCGCGATAAACTCCAAAACTACATAACCGATGATTAATATATTTTTTTCGTTTTGTTCCAACTTACGACATAGGATAGGTTTCATATTAATTTATAACACAGCAGCGCGTGGCCGGGTCTGCTAGTAAATTAAAATAAAGTAGTTTTAATTTGTTGTTTGTTTTGAATTTTATCTGTTTCAAATTCAAGAAATGAGTGGCATGCATTTTTGTCTACTAATATATTTTTTTATTTGTTCTTCATCCATTCTGGTAGTTTCCACAACTCGACGCCTTATGTGCTTATTTCGCGTCTGGAAGGTATCAGTCTGGTTTTACGCTAGCCACCCCATCTCTGCCAGGAATGTTCCAAGCGCCTTCACTTTAGTCACTACTTCTTTGAGTGTTATGTTTTTCAGGAGCCACTCCTTTGCTTTCGAGGAGAACATGGTTGTCTGTTTCCATGGTTGTCTGTAAGTAGTTTTGATCTACTGAGCTGTAATACAAAACTAGTAGTGAGAGATTCGCTTGCCTCCCTATCCCTAAGGATTTTCTGTAATGCTGATGCAGACTGATGCAATTATTTAAATCATTTGACAGCAATGAGTAATCTTAACTTGTCTTATAGACTTTCAACGTAAACATCGAAAGTGTCCGTATTTTTAGATCTTTTCTGCTAGGGCACATCGAACAGACTGTGCTCTATATATTTCTGTTTTCCTTACGATGATTACTGGTTTCAATTTTTGGACTTCGAAGTTCAAAATACCGAAGTACTGTATTCATATATGTAAGTGCGATTTACGTAGATTGTAAAGTATGCAATGATCAACTTCTTCAACACGAATGTTCTTTTCTCCTAAAAACGTTCCGTACATCGGTGTAAAGAACATTCGTATTCGAACATGAGTATTCTGAACTTTGAAGTTCAGTTTTACAGTCTAATAGGTATCAAGTGACTTAATAGTAATCATATTTATACTTTATCCAATGTACGATGATACTTTTGACAGTTGAAACCTATATAGAGGGTATAAAGTTGCTATTGAAATGTCAAGCCAAACATAAGGAAACAAACGCAACCTTAGTACGTAGCAATAAGTACGTGACACCTGTTAAAAGTATCATCCTACATTGGACAAAGTATAACGATATAATTTTAACTTGTTTCAGGTGTCAGATGGGACTCAAACCCACACGCCTCGCTATCCATGCGAGTGCGATTAATTACAATTACTTGTAGGTAGTCATACAGAAACGGCGTCAACTTAGAAATACTTGGCAAAATTCGACTAGGCTGTCAAGGTCTAAATAGCTTCCCGAGGGCGGAGAACGC
The DNA here is from genome assembly GCA_927399485.1 of Calamotropha paludella. Taxonomy (NCBI): domain Eukaryota; kingdom Metazoa; phylum Arthropoda; class Insecta; order Lepidoptera; family Crambidae; genus Calamotropha; species Calamotropha paludella. The sequence continues at coordinate 25,806,120 of OV656815.1, read as the reverse complement.
TCCCTTCATCTTCTCAGTCGAGAGGAGAACGGGAGGCGCTATGTAGCAGGTGTTGTGGCTGCAATAGTCCTCCGGGAAGCCCTTGGGGACTCTCATTGGCGCAGGTAGCACACAAGCGCTGGCGAAGGATGGGCGGTCCTGAGCCGGCATTGCACGGTCTTGCCCGTCTGAGGAGATGCCCAAACGCACCGGGGCCTTCGTGCCAACCTGCCAGCTTCCTGTGGTGACTGCCAAAAACAACCCCGTGGGACCAATTTCAGTGTGGGGGTGCATACTACAGTTTTTAGTGGGTAGGCCTCCATTCCTCCATCGGGCACTAGGCTAGGTGGGGGAATGGAGGAGAGCCCCACATAACTGCGTCGCTCGCCTGGCGACGCAGAATGCGTAAGGCATTTTCCGTAATATAAAAAAAGAGTATAGATAGCTTTTTGGTAGGTTCGAGTCCGGCCTGACACCCAAACAAGTAAAATAAAAACAATTTCTTTATATATAAATATGTAGCAATTAAATGCTTGACTAAAGCCATAATGTTTTAATTTTAAATCAGTGATACCAAAATAGGATCACTTGGTATCGATCGCTTTAAAGAAGACTGGTAGTCACTTTCTTATGTCGACACAAAACGAGCAGTGCCTAAATATAAACACAGTGTTAGCTGGACATGCACACATAACTTCTGGCTCATACTCTTAACTAGGAGTCGTTAAATAACCGAGTACATTGCACTTTGACCGTGATCACTGGGGCTTAGCGTCTTAGTTACTGCTCGATGTATATCTAACAGATATTTGATAACTGTCTACATTCATTTGTTTTTCTATTGCTAATCCATAAGTCGTGCAGTACACCTAGTTGTATACTTGCTAAATGTTAATTTCGTAACTAACAATTTCAAGAAGTGGGATTTTTAAACTTATCAGTAATTAAATAAAAAATGGGTGAAAATTTTGCATTATAAAGATTTGGCAGTTGTTATTACTATATTTTATATTGTGGGCTAATTGTTAATATTTGTAAAATTATTACTTTCGATGTTGAAGGTTGTTAACGTTCAAAATTGGTGAAACGCTACTAGCTCATAGTAAAAGTTGAAATGCGTTTGTAAATTTCGTCTCTCAGCGGTCGCAGCACTCGCCCGGATACTGAAAGGTCGTGGGTTCGAATCCCACCAGAGAGCTTAGACACGTGGTTGGTATTTACAAGCGTATTTTATATCTTATATAAATATGGCATATTGAATAAAAATCATTTATATATCGGTTATTAAAATATATTTACATATAGAAATCTCAAAAGTGACTTATAAATGGGTATATAATATTTTTTAATAGTGGCCTAGTGGCCGCCCGCGACTTGGTTTTATCTTTTATTTTTCTAAAATATAAGTTTTTTTCTAAAATAAAAGTAGCCAAAGTTACTCCTTATTACATTAGCTACCTACCATAAGAAGTCCCGTCTAAATGCGTCCAGCCATTTCAGAGATTAGCCGGAACAAACAGACAGACAGACAGACAAAAATTGTAAAAAAATATATTTTGGTTTATGTACTTACAGTATATATATTCATATGCATGTAGTAAAAAACGGTTATTTAAATATTACAAACAGACACCCAAATTTCATTTATATGTATAGATAGTCAAGCAATTAAATGGATCATAGATAGATTGTTGGTTGGTGATAAAAATAGGTTATAGTAATATAGATATCGGAGCGACTCGCTCCGTGATCATGGCACTTGCAACAGTGCCGAAATATCGGAAACTCAATAAAAACAAGGTACATGGTAGCAATCGCGCAAATAACTTATATTACTATAATGTTAGTGACCATGAAAGTTTAAAACAAAAAAAAAAAAAAAATAGGTTATTAATAAATAAAAAAGGTAGGTTGTTGATTCAGGAAAAAAATATATACAAACCAGCCGACAATGTAAATTAAGTAGGTCTTCGGGTGATAATAGGTGGTAAGGCAATAATCCGTTTATAATAATATTTCTTACTTTTGCACCACTTTAGCTTGGCCCAAAGTAAGCACTATAAGGCTTGTGTTATGGATACTATGGTAACACACACATAGATGATACATAGTTGTGTATTATTCATAGAAATATATATAAACAAACGCATGACTGAGGTACAAATGCTTGTATCCTTCACACTAACATCTGCCTCTTCCGGGGCTGGAACTCGTGAATGAACCTTCATCGTAATTAAAGTTTAAGGAATAAAAAAGTTACATTGATGTTAACCATACAGGTGGTTTTTGATTGTTTGATGATTTCTGACTAGTTTTTAAACCCTTATCTTTAATTATAATACAATAAAATTGTGGCCCTAACTTTTTTAGCCGAAAGCGCCTTCAATGAAATTAAATTTAATTATTATAAAAGCACCGTCCGTCCGTTCATTTCTAGGGTTAATTTAGATTGCGATAATGTACTTTAATTACTATTCACTGAAATTAATAATTTTAAAAGGCAATTCACACGTGATAGAAGTGAAACCTTCAAATATAATAAGTACACGTATACAAAATACCACGGTTGTTGTGATGCCTTCTCTCAAGCTTTGTACTACGCATGCGCACACAAACACGTATAAACACATACATAATGTTTCCTATCTCATATTTCTCCTATGTTAAATCTTATGATTTTATGTGTCGGTCTCTTTTTACTGTCGCTATTTCGTTTCATCGACTTTCAAATCACAACAGGGCTAAAGAAGTTTTCACTTCAAAAAGTTTAGTTTAAAAAGTAAATTGAAATTTTATTATTAACGTTTGCAAACCCATATCACTTATTACCAGATCTTCAATCGTGCCTAAAACACTTAAGAGCAATATTTGACGACCTTTTGGTGCAACGGTAGCAATCCTGCCTTACGCACCGACGGTCCTGGGTTCCAGTCCCAGAAGGGGCAGATGTTTGTGTGATGAATACGATTATTTGTACCCGAGTCATGGGTGTTTATAAATATTACATATCTCTGTATCATAGGTATATGTATGTATATCCGTTACCCTAGTATCCATAACACAAGCCTCATAGTGCTCACTTAAGCTAGGTTAATTGTTTTAAATGTAAGAAATACTGCTACTATAATATATTGTAGTTTCATGGTCTCTTATATTATAACGGGATTTTACCATATTTCATAACCAGAGCCTCTGAATTATTGCAATAATTGAAATAAGTAAAAAAAATAGTTTATCTACATTTTTTATAATAGCTAAGTACGCCGCGCAATTTTTAAAATAACAGTTTACAATACCAAGGTATTCCTTACTCCCCAACATACAAAAAAAAATTCAATTGGACAATCAGCATTTGATAATTTATCTTTGATTAGTTTAAGTAGATATGAATATTTTATTAATATAGGAGTCTTGTTTGAAGGAGTATCCCTCATAGGTTAACATTCTACATGTTCGAGTATCTTTTGTACACAACAATATTTATTACAGGTTTTTAATTAAAAAATAGACCCATCGTCTCTACTGCAAAAGGAAATAAAAATATATGACACCCAAATCCCTGCATTTGCTCATACCGCCATCTCCTCTTTTTCCATGGGACATCCAGACCCACAGCAGGCTACCACCCTTCTTAGTTGCTATTCCTACTTGTCGCACCAAGCGCTTCTCAACATCTTTCATAATGCGCACAGCAAAGGAGTGGAACTGTCTCCTTGCGTCTGTATTTTCGAATACTTATAACCCGTCCGCTTTTAAAGCCAAGGTGAAGGCACCTTCTGGGTAAGCCTGTCCAACGTAGATCCTTGGATATTTATGTTCCTCTCAACTTCCGTTCGCCTCGCACGATCATACTTTTCGTAACGCTCTCGTCACGCGTTCACCAGTTTACTCCCCAAGTTAAGTAAAGAAGTTTTACTTCAAAACCGACAATTCATTGTATTTGGTCCGGAAATCAATCTCGGTAACATGCCGTGGAAATCGTAAAAAGATATAAAGATATGAATATTATTATCTTTCGAACTAATTAAAATCAAGTGAAAAGATATTACATTATTTATATCTAAAACAATACTTGTAAAAATGATAAATTCAATGTAACAAGCTGTGTTCGTTACTTTAAAGACAATATTCGATCTATCACAGACGTTAATCCCACCAAAAGTAATCAGAAATGTGTAACCTTATAGATAATGATACTTAAATATAATCTAACAAGATAAAAATTTAATCGCACTACTAAAACTTACAATATATGAAAATCTTCAATTGTCACTTAATACATTATTGATGATGTCAGATAAGAAAAATTGGTAAAAATATTTTTTTTCTATTCTAATACGCCATACAGTTATTGACTATCGAAAGGACACCATTTATTTTTATATATGAAAATTTCCTGTCACAGTTTGACCGAAATTACTCAACCGATTTTTGATGTTATTTTTTCGTTTTGCTGGATTTCTTTCGACTTAGGACACATAAAAGTTTTATTTCAATTTTATATATTTAAATTTTCAACACTTATAATTCTTGTATTTTCAGGTTAGTTAATACAGTGTTAATGTTGTTTAAATAAAAAACACAGAAATATCGTGTATAAGTATACTGTGAAACTATGCTAGTTGCATAAGTGATTTTAGCTTGATCCTAAGATAATAATTAAGATAATAAATAAGTAAGCACTATAAAGACATGTGTTATGGATACTAGGGTAACGGATAAACATACATATACTAGGTCTGCAATACTGCTGCTGTTTGCAAATACTGAGCGAAGCACTACCTCACCTAAATTTCATCAATGTAGACTCAGCGGTTTGGCTGTGATCAGCTATTGAATTTTTCTTTCGGTGATTATTCCTCGATGGTACGTCCGATTTCAAAACTTTTTTTTGCACATTAGTCACGACCACGATGTGAGTTTTGGCGCCAAATTTTGTCAATGTAGTCTCAGCGGTTTGGCTGTAATCAGCTTCTGAATTTTTCTTTTGGTGATTATTCCTCCATGGTAAAGTTAGTATTTTTTTACATAGCCTGTCCGTCAGGTTATAATCATGTATGTTCGTGCAAAAATTTATTCGAATCGGTTGAACCGTTAAGAAGCAGGAGGGAGACTAACGAAATTTGTGAGTTGCCTAAAAGAGAGCTTCGCTCAATCATACATAAATAAATAATATTTATAGAAATATATATAAATAGATGACTCAGGTACAAATGCTCGTATTCATCACACAAACATCTGCCCATTTCGGGATTCGAACTCAGGACCATCGGTGCGAAAGGCAGGATCGCTACCGTTGCATTAAACGGTCGTCGATGCAAGACGACTGCATTGTAGAGCTGTGCAGCTGCAATGGGTCAGTTTAAGTTATGTTGTTTAATATATTTGCATTTTGTATATCAGTAAGTTTATAATCTTTTTTTTAAACTCTATGTCAGCTTGCTAATAATATTTATGCATGTCGAGACAGCCTTCAATTCTAGCGTCACATTGCAATGTGTCTTATAAAATTTGTATATTCCTGTAATAATATAATACTAATATTTCTTACAGTTACACCAAGTAGCTTAGCTCTTGTTGTTTTCTTAAATTTGTCGTTTATTCCCTGTATGTTATTGCAATGTTCAGGGATACTTACTTTAAGTAAGTACAGATACTTGTTGACTTTGTTGTAATCAACGAAATAATGATATCATAACACTATTAGTATTGTCATAACAAAATAATTTTGTTTTTTTTTTTGTGGATTGTGTATGGTGACGACGTATTATATTGTAAATGTCGTTACTTCTGTTAAAGCTGACGAGTTTCTTGCGCCCATTCTTCTTGTCAGTTAAAAGACGTCCTGAATGGGTGGTAGGAAAAAATGTTGGACGATTCAAAACTACTTATTTTTAAGTGCATTTGAATAAAGTTATTTTCATTTTCATTTTCATTTTTCAAAATAAACACTATAAGGCACCTGATCTACTATAAATCTGTAATATCTATATAAAGATATATTTCCCTAAACATATATTTACATAAAAAGCAACAACTTCCGGGACGCGAAACTAGGACCGTCGGTGCGAAAGGCAGGATCGCTAATAAGTAATGGCTATGCGATAAATTAATAAATAAAATATGTGAAAGAGAAGCGCCGACGAAGCCGTCAGACTGATATTAAAAATATAATAAACTCAATGGCATGATAAGATTGGTAATGAATCTGCTAAAAGACCAAGGTCACAGCGAAATGGCTTTCGATTTGCTAGCCTAATGCGACAGTGGGTAGGTCACAATGCTGAAATAAAACTGATGAAAAATTGCCTGTTTGTAAAGTCGGTTTACGGATGATTATTTCACGTAATAACGTTAAAAAACCATTGATGAAAAATTGCATACTTTTAAGAATTGAATTGAATTATTAGCACTGAATTATCATTATTTTGTATAATACAAAGGAGGAGTTAATCCACTTCACATTATATACAACTAGCTGTCCCGGCCACGCGTTGCTGTGTTATAAATTATAATCGAATCTACCCTATCTTTTAAGTTAGATCAAATAACAGTTAGTTACGAAGTTTGATCAAAATTGGTTCAGTAGTTTAGGAGTCCATCGAGGACAAACAACGTGACACGTAATTTATATATATTAAGATGACAAAACAGTTCACATGTAGGTTCTGTTCTGCCGCTGTCTCTCTTCTACTCGGACGCATCGGCCGATGGAGTGGAAGAGAGATAGATGCGACAAGCCGAGCGCTTATGCCTCAGCTTATGACAATCGTGCATCTCTATCGCTTGTTCCGCGCTCTCATTTGTACGATCGATTCGCGGAACGTTACAATTAGGGAACGTGATAATGAGTCATGCTTTTTCATGCGTGCAGCCGGCATTCATCTATTTTTAAGACGTTATCACGCCATATTTGTTTAAATGGTACAAAATTTCACCTGCGACTCATTCAGGACGTCTTTTAACTGAGAAAAACAATTGTCGCCAGAAACTCGTCAGCTTTACGCAGTAATGTCATTTACTATATTATACATTGTCACCATACATAATATACAAAAAAATCAATAATGTTATATTATTACAACTATAGTAGTGTGATGGTTTCATTACATTGTAAAACATATATGTCGATAATAGTAGTAGTTGAAATCAGCACCCGTTCACGATCATGACATGCCATCACATAAGAGATGTTTTAAGAGATCATGTCATACTCCAACTACCAGTAATAAGTTAGTGTTAAAATTAACCAGTGCTAAGAGCTGTATGTAATATGTATTGTTATGGTGAAACGATACATGTGTAATATTAACGTATCCCTCTTCCTTCAACAACGACTCCTTTATCAATAATATATTCATATATACTTAAACTAATCAAAGATAAAATAATCAAATTTAAATATGAGTCATTATGAGACCTTGTATCACTAATTACGAAAGCAATTTTTTCCAATCACAAAAAAAAGATAAGATTTTAACGCATCAACGAACTTTTAATTTAATAATATACTTTGTATTTATTATTTAACTAGCTTTCCGCCCGCGGCTTCGCCCGCGTGGAATTCGGTTATATTGCGGTATAAAGCACAACTATAAGAAAACTTCTCAATCCCACGGAAAATCTAAGATGCGCGATGTAACGCTGGATACATGTTGCTGTGTGTGCAGTTGTTAAACCAAAACTGAACGGTACACTATATTATATGTTTTCCCTTGTGGAGCAAAAACATGCAGATTTTGGGCACTGGAAACCCGGGAACACACTACATAGAGCTGACCATGCGAAAAACAATGTTTTTCAAGTGTACTCCAGCAACCCTTAGAGTTTGGCCTTGTGCTTTATTAATGGTCATTGCAAATGAAACCCTTATAGGAAATTGTAGTATTTTAAATTGAAATGGGAGGTCTGTTGGAATAATCGGAATCCGAGGAATGAGTACACTTTCACCCTTTGCTGCGCCAGTTAAAATAGTGGCTGTAATAATGTTCCGCCCAAGCTGAGTGACACGCAGCCTAGTACCATTACACAGTCTAGGGGCATCGAGATTACGCATGAGCATCACCAGAACACCTTCTTTTAGTTTTAATTTATAAGAAGGCACCCCAGATAATTCCAAAGAATTTAAGAACTCCACAGGATATGAGGTACTATATTCTGTTTCTATCACTGTGTCTACTGATAAATATTCAGTATTTTACACACATCGTTACCATGTTTTAAAAAACACCCAGCGCCATCTATCGCATACCTCAAGAACTAAATAACGTAACTAATACTTATACCAATTAGTAATTCGTTGACTTTAGTGATTTCAGGATAAGTAGATGTAAAAAAACAATTTAGACCATAAAACAAATTGTACGTCATCCCTCGAGAATTCCTCATTTTTGTATCATTTAGCTTCAAAAGTTACATGTTCATATTCGTTTGCAACATATAAGTAGATGTAAAAAAAACAGTTTAGATGATAAAACAAATTGTACATCATCCCTCGGGAATTCCTCATTTTCGGGGATTCATTATCGTATCATTCAGCTTCTAAATTTACATGTTTATATTCGTTCGCAATATTTTACCTTGTTTTAACACACAGCGCCATCTACAATCCATCCATCAAGCAAACAATATTTTTGTTTTTCCTCGGGAATATCATTTTTTTCCAGGATAAAAAGTACCCTATTATTTAATCCGGACTTTTATCTTTACGTCTGCAAAATTTCAAAGTAATCAGTTCAGTAGTTACGGCGTGAAAGCGGAACAAACAAACAAACAAACAAACAAACTCACTTTCCGATTTATAATATTAGTAAGGATATATTGTAAGCCACGCAACATAAAATAAAGCAATATATTACATGTTTTGTAGTAGAAAGATGGACGAAAGAAGATTTACAAGACAAATATATGTGGCCAATGTGTCTGGGTAAGTCGGTTAAGGCAGACCAAGGCGAATTTTCAGGGACCAAGTGGAGGATGTACCTACAAAAGTACCCTTTACTTACGAGCTTATATGAAAAGGCTGATGAGAGTTGAAGAAGCGAGAGATGTATGTCAGGATAGTAGTAAGTGGAAATTTGTGATCTCTGCCTACCCCTAGCTTGATTGTATGTATATAATATTTAATTACCAATAAAATAGCGTTATCGTGAATATCCAAAGAATGCTATGCAATTTCTGTGTATGTTGTATTTTTACATATTCTATGCTATCTTATATAACATATTTTAAAAGAAAGCTAAAAGAAAAATTAATAAGGCTTACAAGTTAATCTCAAGTGGAATACGAATCCGCAACCTTCGCATGACCGGTCCACTAAACTCCCAGTTGTACTACCAAGTCTTGTGAGCACCCGTCGAAATTTTACTTTTTACGATGTAGAGCTTACTGTTACTTAAATTTATCATACAATAATTCTGCTCAATAAAAAAAAACTGGTTGGTTGCCTGTAAAGTCGGTATACGGGTGAAAGTTTTACGTGACAACGACTTTGAGTGGTAAAATAATTTTAATGTGAATATTCATTCGTATAGTAGGAAGAAGGATGAAATAATAGTAACAATTTAAAACATTTATTTATACAAAGAATTATATTTAAAACATTAATTTATAGGCACGCGTCCCTTCCACTTTTTATGTCTGTCTCTCTCGCTCTTAGGCGGGCTAACCATGCCCGAGTGGAAGGGACGCGTGCCTCTCACTCGCTCTCATTGTAAGCGCATAACGTGAGCGTAACGCAGTTTCTTGAAGTGTCACCCGGCAAACCAATTTATAAGACGTTGTCACGTCAAAAAATCTACTAGTTTTTCAATTTTATATTAATCATAGTTATTATTTTAAATTCACACAAATTACCCCAACCTAAAGTAAGTACTGTAAGGCTTGTGTTTAAAATACTAGGGTAACGGAAAGACATACGTATATTATAAAAAGATATTTAATATACATAGCAACATATCTTCCCCTACCGAAAGTCGAACCCAAGATTGTGTTGGTGCTAAAGGCAAGATCGCAACACCAAACTCTTGTCAAACCTATGACTTAAACAGCAAGAGTCCGTTGGCTATTCAACATAGTTTTAAGTAAAGTTTGTGTATGCATGTTCCTAACAGAAGGAGATGGGTGTGGTACTTCTAAAAAAGAATTATGATTTCCGGCCCTCAAAGTTCATAGACTTTCAGCACTGCAGTATCAGACAAAATATTAGGTAAAAATAGAGGTGTCCTGACAAAAGGCACGGTCAAAAGTAGGGTAACCGACGAGTTTGTATGAAAGGTTTGATGAGTTGTAGAAGCGAAAGATGTTGTATGTATGTATGTATGTGAGAAAAACACCTGAGTTGTAGAAGCGAAAGATGTTGTATGTATGTATGTATGTGAGAAAAACACCATGTTTAAGTTATATAATTTAATATATTTTTTGCATTTATTCAATGCTGTCTTATAAGAAAAATTATTTTAACATAGAAATACTAGAAAAAATCGACTCAGCACAGAAGTGAATTCTCAGGCGGGAATCGAACACTTTGGAAGTCCGGGCCAATGCTCTCCCAGTTGAGCTACCGAGCCTTCCAAAGGTTGCGGGTTCGATTCCTGCCTTAGAATTCACTCGTGAGCCGAGTCGATTTTTTCTAGTATTTTTCATTTGAATTAATTTATATTAAAGTTAGTTCAACTTTTAACAGTCCCCATACAAAAGTTTCGTATATGCCATAAAGTCCACATGCGTTTTGGTATTTTTCGTTCATTATTTCGGGTAGGTTTCATCAATGATGAATAAAAAATATCTAAATATAAACCGGAACTTCAAGAAAATAGTAATGTTTTTATTTATGATAGTCTTAGCCACAAGTCCACAAAATATCACTAGCTAATTTGGTAAGTCCATGAAAATATAGCCTATAACGTAACACAGACCTCGTGTACCACATAGAGTACACGAACTCGGCGGAAGCGCTCCGCGTGTACCACATAGAGTACACTGGACAGTTAACGTGTTAATATTGATTTGTTGGTTCACGCTAATAAAAATAAAACGCAAAAAATATATTTTTTATAGACTTTTTCTCTTTTAACTAGAAACACCCCTGTTACTAAGTACTATATTAAATGAGGTAAATATTCAGTGACTTGTATATAATTCGTTATCCATAATACATTATTAGGAATAATCAATGAAGTTGAAAACTTATTATTCATACCGATGTCAATTCGTATTTAGCATAAACTGAGTTTGTCTGACGTTTTATATATATAAAGAATCTATAAATATAAAGAAACGTTATCTATATATATATAAAGAATTGCTGTCACAGTGTTTGACCGCGATAAACTCCGAAACTACTTAATCGTTTTTGATGTTTTTTTGTTTCATTTAGCGGGATTTGTTGTAACTTAAAACATAGGTTTTAAATTATAACAAAGCAACGTGTGAGTGGGTCAGCTAGTACTACTATATACATCTGTAAATATTCGTTTTATACCTCACTAATACCAATTGTACTGTTTTTGTTTGAATTTTTGTCTGTATGTCCTTCTATAAGTCAAGAAAGGGTTAACCAATTTCAATAAAATTTGATACATGTTAAGAATATGTGATCACGCAAATGATAGGCTGTTTATCATATCGGTAAAAACCTTATCCTTATTAATATTATCAATATGAAAGTGTGTTTGTATGTTACACTTTCAAGCCTAAACTACTAAATGGATCATTACGAAATTTTGCATATACTTTGCCAGACAGAAAAGTGAATAGGATACCTTTTATCCAAAAAAACACTGTTTGGCTGGAAATATAACCTTTAAGCGGTAGTCTCAAAAGTGAGCAAAGCCGCGGGTAAAAACTAGTTTATTGTAAAGATGATTTATTAAGTAGTAAAGTATAAAAATCAATGATCGCAATAGAATTTCCGATCTACAATAATAATAAACCATTAAAAAGTCAATTCCGTAAATAAATCGCTTGGTTATCTACGATAATTAGCTACGGCGGTCGTAGACGCTACGAGGTGGCGCCGTAGACAATGACGTCACCACTCATTTGGGGCCACCATACCGCCCGCTGAATTCACATAGTATAGTTCCATGTCAGTAGTTTTACACAGTTATTATTAACTTTTATATAAAAAGTTTTTAAATAATATAAATTCGCACAGCCAACTAATTTTGGACCCTATTTTTATCTTGTTAAGATAGATGTTTTATAATTTTAAATCAACTTATCTGATCGTTGCTCAAGGAGAAATGTCATAAAAATAATAATTCAACATGGTCATTATGTTTTTAATATAAGATTTTCTTTTTATATTTTTTGTTCTTAGCATTAATAACTACAAAAAAACCCTTAATGTAGAAAACTTGTTTTGAAAAAACTCTTCAAGTGGGATACAAACCCGTCCTTCAGTGTACTAACCGATTGTAGTATCTACCCTGGTCAGCCAGAAAGACATGAGTTCAATTTACCAAGAGAACTTTTTCCAGAAGTGAATTTAAACACGTTTTTTATTTATTTATTTCCCATTTATTTGAGTTGTCATCAATATGTAATGCAATTTTGGTTTTTCTTTTTTATTATTTAGTGACCCTAGCTTTCACAAACCACTACACTTTTATCTATTATAATATTAACTGAAACATGCTAAAAAACTTTAAAATAAGCTGATAACAGTAGATTCGGCTTCTTTATAAAAGTACCTTAAAATAAGAAAGAGGAAAAATCACAATTTTCTTTTTTTGTTGACAAAATAACAGTTATAATACTGTGGATAAAAAAAATAGACAACACCAAATATATTGATCTTAACCCACGTTAAGTAGTTAAGCTAAAGCACTTGTGTTGTGGAAATCCGAAAGTCTATATTGACCAAACATGGGATCAAACTCGGGACATCATAGTCACCATAAAAGCCGGTAGACACTCCACGAAGGTCGTTATAATCAATAATAAGAAAATTCCGGACTGTTCTAGTTCATAGTCTACTGAATGTATATTTACATTAAAAACAATGCACAGCGCAGTTCGCTGTAACTTGTTTGGAATGCAACAAGTGAACACTTATCTTTTTTATTATTTCCTGGTGATCCATTTCTTTACTTTTTTAATATTATACATTATCACTACTCAGACACATTAATTATTACATTTACTGATACCTCAATTAATATTACTCAATAAGAAATGACAAATGATAAATTGTTACTTTGCTCTATATCCGCATTTTGTATAATGACACCATTTTGGATATATTACAAAATGGCGACCGATGCGAATTAGTACCTTGTAGCGATTATACTTCCAATCATTCTTTTAGAAAGAACAAAATATTAATTTGCGGGTTTTAATTAAAAAAAAAAAAATATTCACAAAAAATATTATTGGATTTCTTTTTGTACAAAAATATTGACAAAAAGGTAAGTTAAGATTAACTTATTTAAATTTAAAAATGTCGGCAAATTGTTGTGTAGATCTAAAATGAAAATAATTAAATAACAAAAAAATACTTTACCTCCGTTCTCTTCCATCTTCGATCACAAGTATTAACACACACAGAAACCACTAAAAACCACTACTTAAATGTAATTAACGACTTAACTAACTTATGAACTAATATCACACGAAAATTACGAAAGATTTTTATTTTAAATTTTTTTACTTAAAAGAAATGTCTTTGCTTCAAATCACCGTTTAGATTTTTTGTCAACAAAAAATTGTCTGATCAGTTTTTATCCCATTTGTGTGTTTTTGTCGTTCTCTTTGCAATGTTTATTTTAATTTGACTCGCGTGCGAAACCTTGGCTGCATTTGTAATGTACGTACGCACTGATTCGTTGCTACGGAGTGACTGACTGCCGTCCACTATGATAGCCGTCTGGTACACATATTCGATCCACACTTTGCCCTGACATGATCTTTTTACGTGTCTGAAAAACGTGTTTCTTTCTCGATTAATTTTGATTGGAGCTTTATAATATATTCATATATCTCAACTTTGTTTGTTTAAAGCTGAAATTTTATAATAATTTTGTTGTTCAATAATATCAAGAGAAAAATGTGATGCATGTTTTCTCTTTATTTTTCTAGGTACAATTTCACAACAATTCTTATAACATGAATAGATTAAAAAAAAACAGTTTAAATTATTTAAAAGATTATAATTTGTAAAACAAAGGTTTTTTTTTAATTAACAGCAAACGCCCTCAATCACTTGATTAATCCCCGAAATATGAGAAGCGCTTATTAAACCTAGCGCCATCGAGTTCCAATATAGTAAACACTAAATACGTAACAGCATTTTCTTATTATTTGTGGCAACATTCTGTTATAACGTAACTCTTAATAAACATAATTATATGTTGAGACCTTTAGTGACAGCAACTGAGTAACTTAGTGTACAACAAAACTTTCTTTATTCATAGAAAATAAGCTTTATTATTGTACTGTCTTTACTTGTATTTTTGGTGTAAATCAAAATCAAAAATCAAAAATCAAAATATTAAATATACTATCCAAGCAAAAAGTCGCGAATTTTGCAGGAGAAAGTATTTACCATTTTGTATTTGGTTGTATTAGGGTTTACCAAAACGATAATGAGTTTTTTCGCGGCAATAATCGGGTGAACGCGACTTACTAAAACATGTTTTTTTAGAAGAATACGTTACAGTAAAGCTGACATAATTTTGTAAATTTATTTCTTCACACAATCATAATGAAAAATCTGAAAAAAATAACTTATATGTATTTCAGTTTGCAGGTTCTGATTTCGTCAAAACAGTAAAAAGTCCATAGCTATTTACCGATTTTTTGCTTAGGGATGTGGATTTTTTTGTATTGAGTGACGACCATTTGGTGTAACGCCAGCGATCATGCCTTTTGCACCGAAGGTCTTAGGTTCGACTCCCGGAAGGGGCAGATGTTTGTGTGATGAATACAAGCATTTGTAACTGAGTCATGGGTATTTATATATATTCCTTTTAATATTGAATATCTAAGTATGATCTGATGGCAAGCGATCTAGGATGTGACGCTCTTGCGTAGAAGATGTATTTGTCAGGAAACACAGACTCAAGCAAAGAGTTTCTTTTTAACGTACCTGTAGTTACAAAGATTTGTTTATTTGGTTTTCAACTGATGCTTCAGACGCAATGTGAAGAATGAGTGAATTATTACAATATCCTTGAGACATTAAAGATCAAAAAGCTTTTAAAGATTCTAAAATTGGTACAATTGTTAGATTCCGCATTTTAGCGGTTCTTGAAAACTCAGTTACATTATCTTTTGATGTGTTGCAGTATTTATTGAACTTAGTTGTTCAATGAAATATCCAACTGGTGAAAGGTAACTTATTATTTCGCGTTACTTTTTTATAATAGGAAAAGGTAAAATGGGGAAAGAAAATGATTTGTGATATTGAAATTGAAACGTAAAAATAATATTACAATTTTGAATATAGCACGGCTTTACAAGATATAAAATAAATACAAACAATATAAACAACATCTCCGGTCCTCCAGGTAGGATTCGAACCCACAGTCTTTCGCTAACCGGGCGAGCGAGCAGAGGCTCGGCTTGCCAGAGCGTCATGGATTTAAATCCAACACTAAAAAATTATCATTTTTTTTTAATAAATAAATAATAAAATAAAATAAAATTGTTTTTTTTTTTTTTTTTTTTTTGCCTGTAAAGTCGGTTTTACGGGCGAAGATTTTACGTGACAACGTCTTTTTCTCGGTAGAATATTTATTGATATGAATATAATTAAATTGCACAATGCGCGCGGCAGACCGATCATAGTTGAGTGGGAGAGAGACGCAAGGCATTCGGCGGGCCTCTCTCTCGTTCGGTGACTCATCGTAACGTTACCGAGCGTTACACTTTTTCATAAGTGACTCCCAGCCGCAACCTAATTTAAGACGTTGTCACGTCAAAAATAAATTTTGAAATAATTCTTTTGTAGTGAAGAAATGACACTTAATAAATAATAGACACTAATATATTTGTTCTGTATATTTGTTTTTTAACAACTGTTTGGTTAATTATAAAAATATAAAGAAACTAAAATGTTTGTAATTTTTATTTGATGCACCCCCCCACCGTCTATCAAAACAATTTTTAATCAATGTATATCTTATGATATTTATCATACGTTAGCAAGTGTTCTCTTGTTTGGTTAATATGACAGTAAGGTTTTATTTTATTTTAAATGGGTTCGCTTTGATCCCAATCAAGCCCGGGGGTCAAGACAGGATCCACGATTGAGCGAGCTAACCCAGAAGGTGCCTTTTCACCCTGGCTATAGAAACGAACGGGTTAAAAGTACTCGGAAGTACAGACGCAGGGACGGAGTTCCACTCCTGTGCTGTGCGCATTATAAAAGCTGTTGAGTTGCGCTGGTTAGAAATAGCAACCAAGAAAGTTTGGTAGACCGCAGAGCGTCTGGATGTCCGATGAAAGAAAGGGAATGGTGGTATGAGCTCATACAGCTCCTGTACACACTCTCCAAAGAATAATCTGTAAAAGAAAGACAGACAGGCAACTTTGCGGCGGTGCGCTAAGGTGTAATAAATGATATTTATTAAAAAATACTACAAAAAAGTACGTATGTCAGCTATGACGCACGACTGGAATTTACTCCTTAAGAACGATTGTCTTTGAAGAGGCACAGAAAATAATAAAACAAAACTTCAAAATAAAAGTGAAAGTTGCAGGATAGGATGCGCACAAAAAACGTTACGCTGTCATTCGCTCACGAAATTATACTCCTCATATTTTTTCCATACCGGGCGCCTTTTATAAAAAGCAATTCTTAAGGAGTAAACGCCAATAACCTAAGTTACATATTTTATCAATGACACGAACGCACTGTTCAAAAACATTTTTTTTTCCTTTAGATACAAAACAAAGATAAGATACATGTTTTTTGGGTTTTACACAACGATGCTTTTTAAATTGCTCATATAGCTTACTATCGTGAATTCTGTAAATTATTGGAGTCATTATCTTATCTCATTGAGGTCTATGAGATATCAAGCACTTCGCCCTATTAGTTTTTTGTTACGTATTCTTATCAACCTTTCATAATTTCTTTAGCGTTAAGTTTTAAGTTCAGCAATAGCGATCCTACCTTTCGCACCAATGGTCTTAGGTTCGAATCCCGGAAGAAGCAGATGTTTGTGTGATGAATACGAGCATTTGTACCTGAGTCATGGGTATTTATATATATATTTCTATAATTATCACATATCTATGTATGTCTATTCATCCTAGTATCCATAACACAAGCCTTATAGTGCTTACTTTGGGCTAGGCTAATTAGTGTAAAAAAATACATTTTTTTTACTGAATCCAACCATTTAGATTTAAATAAAGAATCGCGGGAAAACGCTGGATGCGAGCAGCACAGGACCGATCGTTGTGGAGATCCTTGGGGGAAACCTATGTCCAGCAGTGGGCGTCGTACGGCTGATATGATGATGAAAGAAGTTATTGTAGATATATACACATGCTGAAAAGGGATAAAAAATTAAATAAAAATATAGAAACAATGTTATATAAATTTAGTTCTTACACTTCCGCGCACATTGCACATTAGAATAAAACGCTTTTGCGCATATTTTATTTTATATTTAATCCTGACGTTTCGACTCTTTTACAGGATGACTAAGATAATGGTTGTCATGTATTTTCTAATACCTTCACAATATTTTAATCGGGCACGTTCCTAAACGTCAAAAAAACACACATTCCAAGACCTGATGATGTAGTTACTTTTTGCAAATAATAACAGTAAGATGGAGGTCGGTCCCCCTGCCCGCGTTTCTTTTGCCAGTTCTTCTCGGAAGGGCCTTACAATAATATATAATATAACAATTTGATTTAAACAAAATAATTTTAACAATTGGGAACGTGCCCGATTAAAATATTGTGAAGGTAGTAGAAAATCCATGACAACCATTATCTAAGTCATCCTGTGATCACGACTCCTGTAAAGGAGTCGAAACGTCAGGATTAAATATAAAATAAAATTTGCACAAAATCCGTAAAAAAGTGTTTTATTCGTAAATATTATATAAATCCTACACCTCGTCTTAATTTTAAAACAACGCAATAGCAAGTCGGACTCGCCTACTAAGAGTTCCGTACAGGTACATATTTTTTCACAGATCAGACCCGAGCCCAAATAGATAAAGTCGTTTTCCGCCGGGGATCGAACCCGGGACCACTGAGGTCGTTAAAGTTTGTCTCGACTTAGGACATAGGATAAGTTTCATTTTAATTTATAAGAACAACGCATGGCCGGGTCAGCTAGTGTTCTTTAAAACATTTTCTTTTTGCTTTTGTATAATTTAGTACTGAATATTATTATCATTTTTTTTTAATATTCCATTAATAAGTAGCTATACACTAATGGGTGGTGAAATTTTTATTTGCATGAAATATCTGCCTGCAATTATTTGTATATTTTAGTTTATATTGGTTCATTGTATTAAGCATGTTAGGAATGCTACAAATGTTGGTAGGTCAATAAATATATAAAAAAAACTGTTGTTATTGTTCACGAAATAAAATAAGTGCTATTTAGTTAAACTTTCAATACAACTTTAAGATTCTTAGCAACACCCTGTTCTGAACCCCCTGGGGGGTCGCCATGTCTATAAAAAGAGGCTCGCGAAGCCTTACAAACAAACACAAAGTTCAAAAACATGTTTTTGTTAAGAAAATGTTAATTTAAGCATATTTGTTTTAGGTCACGTAGGTAAGTAGGTAAATAAAAAAGATTGATTGTCTGTAAAGTCAGTTTACGGAAGATAATTTTACATAAGAAAATATTAATGAAAAATTGCATACTTTTATGAATTGAATGGAATTATTATAATTTTTTTAATACAAAGAAGAAGTTAATTGTTTTTTTATCAATATACATTTAGTTGTTGTAATAAAGAATGGAAACCACATTAACTTTTAACTTCATGAAGCGGAAGAGAGACAGATGCGGCACAAGTCGAACGCTTAGGTCGATCTTGCCTCTCTATCGCTTGTTCCGCGCTCTCGCTTACACGCTCAGCTCAGGCGGAACATTACACTTTTTCATGCATGCAGCCGGTTTTCATCGATTTATAAGACGTACATGTTAATAAACGAGTAAACCGCTCATTTTTAGCTACAACCAAGAGTGTCCACAAAGATTACGACCAGCAACATCGGTGTGTGATAATTTCAAACAATAGGAGCTCAATAATATAAATGACATAATAAAAGACAATTCAGTGATAAGTTGTTGATTTCTTTACACATAATTATCGTTTTCTTAATTTGAGACGATTTCACTGTTTGCTTTTTACTAAGGCAATTGAACGAAAAAGTCAACTTATTAAATTAGGAAGTTGCAAATAGAATTCACGAAACACTTCAAAGATTCTCTAGTTAATTCTGTACTTGAATTATGTTTTTTTATTTGATTTAATTATAACAATAAATAAAGTATGGTGTGTTTTGGCGATCGTTTCGTGCAATGGTAGCGATCCTTTCTCACTGACGGTTCTGGGTTGGAGTCTCGGAAAGGGGTAGATGTTTATATGATGAATACCAGCATTTATACCCGATTCAAGGGCATCTATATATATTTCTTTGAATAATATTTATTTATGTATCATACTCGTATAATATGTACGTGTATCCTTTACCCTAGTATCTATTACACAAGCCTAGCAGTGCTTAATTTGGGCTAGGCTAATTGGTGTGATATATGACTATTATTATCTGTATTATAATAAAATAGAAACATGTCAGTTGCCTGTCAGTTGATAAATATTTGGTCTTTACTTTTTTTCATGAAATAAATGAAGCGTATTTTTTTCTTAATTTTTTATTCCTATTAATCAAAGTAATCACCCATGCAATTAATGCATCTTTGCCAACGCATTAGTAGCTTATTGATGCCCTTCTTGAAGAAATCAGCGAGACGGGAGGCAACAAATTCTTCAAAGGCATTTTGTACTGCCTCTCGGGTATTGAATTTTTTTCCCGCCAAAAAGTTATCCAAATTCTGGAAAAAGTCTGTAGGCGCAAGGTCTGGTGAGTACGGCGGATGCCGGAGAACTTCCAACCCCAGCTCTTGTAGCTTGGAAACCGTCTGCTGTGCAGTATGAGGTCGCGCGTTGTCGTGCAGGAGCAGTGGTGCCAAACGATTGACCAAAGCTGGTTGGAGACGTGTGGGCTTCTCCACCATTGTGTTCAATTCTTCACAGTACACATCTGCAGTAATGCTCGTCCCGTTTGGTAAGAAGCTGTGAAGAATTACACCCGCGTTAGACCACCAAACAATTACCATCACTTTTCTTGGGGTAAGTTTTCGTTTAGGGCATTGTTTGAGTGCTGAACCAGGGTCCAACCAACTTGCGGAGCGCTAACGATTGTCGAACAGGAGCCATTTCTCGTCACAAGTAACAATGCGGTTCGGAATTCCTTCATTTGTATGCCTGTTGAGCAGTGCAAGGCACGTCTCGACGCGTACTTCGCGCTGGCGATCATTGAGTTCGTGGGGTACCCATTTGTCAAGCTTTTTTACCTTGCCAATTTGACGCAAATGGACCACTATTGGTTTGATGCTAACGTCGAAAGCTGCTGTTAATTCAGCCGTAGATTGAGTTTCATCAGCTTCCACAATCGCCTTTAATTCGTCATTGTCGACAAAAGTTTTCGGACGACCACGGGGTTCTTTTTTCGAGTCAAAATTTCCAGAACGGAAGCGGGCAAACCAATAACGGGTGGTACGTTGGTTTGTTGTGTTCGCTCCGTAAACGTCGTTAACCGATTCGTTGCTGATGGCACGCCTGACGTGTCATCACTTTTTTTTGTGTGTGGCGTTAGCCACTGAAACCGTGTCATTTTTAAATCGATGAAAACTCCTTCAAATCAAGTTTTAGGGATATCAACCCAGAATAAAACTATCTTCATTTTTCATGTAAATTAAGCTCGTAGCCTTTGTTTCTGTAATTATATGTAGCAACGAATCGGTTAATGTTGCGTGCCGCTTGTGCCGCTTTGCTGCAACGACGGTACTCAGACTCCATATTTACTCGAATTTTTAACTTATCCATAAAGACGAAAATTATTCGAATGCGTTGAAAACAAAACACTAACTATTTAACAAATGACGATTTTCGAAAAAAGAATTCCACGTTTTTTAAATAAAATTAATTTGAAATTATAATTATCAGCCAAAAAAAATTTTATGATTTGAAATGGCCAGTACGGCAGAACGGTAATTTAATGGTAAAGACCTATTATTTTTAAATGCTAAGAGGGGCGCGCCATAAGAAAGAACGACATACATAGTATTACATAATAACACAGCTTTTATGTATATTAATGAATATTATTTATATACAAGATAAGGTATCAATGTAATAAAGTTTTAATTGCTGATACGAAATGTCAAAATGACGCCATAAAATGCCATAATCTTTATACATATATTAAAATTCAGTGTCACCTTGTTTGACCGCTATGAACTTCGAAACTACTCGACCGATTATGATGTTTTTTTCTCATGCTGTTGGATTTGTTCCGCCTTAGGACATAGGATAGGTTTCATTTTAATTTATAACACAGCAACGCGTGGTCGGGTCTGCTACTATAACATAAAATATGTAACTTGTAATATTGTAAGTTATAAGAATACTAGCTGCCCCGGCCACGCGTTGCTGGGTTATAAATTAAAATCAAATCTATCCTATCTTTTAAGATAGATCAAATAACAAATAGTCACGAAGTTTGATCTAAATTGGTTAAGTAGTTTAGGAGCCCATCGCGGACAAACAACGTGACACGTAATTTATATGTATTAAGATAATAGTTTTAATTTTATATTTGTATGCTTACACGCAAGCTAAATGTATGTTTCTCAACCTCATCTCTATATTTATCTTAAATAAAGTATCTTATGTTTAAACTGAAGCTTTATTAAAATGCATTGTAATTAAGCGGTGCTAAATTAAGATGACGATATCAGAATTCGGAATCTGACGTTTGCCAACAAGGAGTTTCTCAGTTTTATAATTATATATTTTTTGCATTTTTTTCAATGCTATCTTATGAGAAAAGTATTGGAAAAAAATCAACCCGGCTCACAAGTCAATTCTCAGGCGGGAATCGAACCCGCAACCTTTGGAAGTCCGATCCAAAGCTCTCCCAATACGAGAGGATGTTTCTCTCATTGATGAGACAACGCTGGCCTACAGCGTAAAATTAGAAAGGTACTGGAAAATTTCGACGGGTGTTCACAAGGCTCGGTAGCTCAATTGGGCGAGTATTGGACCGGAATTCCAAAGGTTGCGGGTTCGATTCCCGCCTGAGAATTCACTTGTGAGCCGAGTCGTTTTTATCCATTATTTTTCAATTAAACTAATTTATCTTATAATGCAGTTTCTCGTGCAAATCCTTACCGAGTACATCACGACTTATGGAGCCGTAACCCCAAGGTCGAGGGTCGTTAGGTCAACACCCAGCCCTTATGTACTCTTCATTACCAACGCCTCCTCGTCCTTCATACGTCACTCCCTTATTGACCTTCAGCTATCTGGTTTCAAAACTGGAAGTAATAGGTTATATGTTTTCGTTTTCGATCTGCGGAAACCCAATCGCTGACAAGAGCTTTTCGTCAAAACTGTGATATTCGAGCTAAGTTTAATAAAGTTATTTTTATTCCACTTATATTATAAACGCGAAAGTTTGTATGGGATTTACTCTTTCTCGAAAAACTACTAAATGGATCTTATTAATGCTATAATAATTATTATAATATTTTTTACATTCACAGCAATTAGCTTAGCTTAAAGTAAGCACTGTAAGGCTTGTTATGGACACTAGGGTAATGGATAGACATACACATATGATACATAAATATGTAATATTAATAGAAATATATATATATACACTTGACTCAGGTACAAATGCTCGTATTCATCACACAAACATCTGCCCTTTCCGGGTCTTCTAGCCAGGACCGTCGGTGCGATAGGCAGAATCGCTACCGTTGCACCCAGCAGTCGTAATACGTCGCTCATACATTAAAACAGATAGTCTTTAATTTATATAGCTATGAGGTAAATTAGCCAAAATATGCAAAAACTGCAAAAACTGTAAAAGTTACACGAATATAATGTATGGTGGTAATTTATCTCGTAACTAGTTCTACAAAAAAGTCCGTGACAGCATATATCTATCTTTCATGTATAAGCCATTCTCGCTGAAATAGTGAATCGAAAATACAATAATAAAATGCACATTTTGTATTTACAAATTGATTCTTGTCAAAACAGATACTTTTATCGCTTCTGATATTTAAAGTAGATGAACCCTACGGAAATTAAGTAAAGCGGGTAAAAGCTAGTATTAACAATTACGAATAGTTAGGTATACCATATCATTAAATTAAAAGCTTATATATTTTTTATTTTAACAAGATTTGGGGTTGTCACTGCCACCTTTAATTCTTCCAGACGCACAGTAAGCTACCACTCTTTCTTGTAATTCCTAATTGTCGCACCAAGCGCTTCTTAACATCCTTTATAATGCGTACAGCAAAGGAGTGAAACTCCCTCCATACGTCTCCATTTCTGATTACATATAACCCGTCTTCAAAGCCAGGCTGAAAAGGCACCTTCTTGGTTAGCTCGCTCCATCTTAGATCCTGTCTTGGTGCCTAGGCTTGATTGGGACCAAGTGCAAACCCATTCTAAATTAAAAAAACAAATCATTGTTTGTACTAATATTTTGGTTACATACATACTTCTCTTAGAGACCCTTCACACTTAAGGGTATCGTAAAAGATTACCACTGATACTGGAGGTAATAACCACACGCCTCCCGTGGACCATGAAAATTATGCTCTTCCAATCTGCCTTCCAAACAAGGAGATAATGGCATATGCCTATTCACCCTGGCTTTGAAAATGGACGGGTAATAAGTTATCGGAAATACAGACGCAGGTCCCTCCCTGCGTCCTCCTCCGTGCGCCTCCCTGTGCCACTCCTTTGCTGTGCGTATTATGAAGGATTATTTTTATATTATTGTTGAGAAGAGCTTGGTGCGCAAGGTAGAAATAGCAACCAAGAAAGGGTGGTAGCCCGCATTGCGTCTGGATGTCCGATGGAGAAAATGAGATGGTAGTATGCCGATTTTAAACAAAAACTTATTTGAAGTTTTTTACGCATAATTTATATATAATCCTGACGTTTCAACTCCTTTACAGGAGCCGTGATCAAAGAATGACCAAGGCAATGGTCGTCATAATTTTTTCTACTACCTTCACAATATTTTAATCGGGCACGTTCCTAACTGTTAAATCGCAGATCAAACAAATAATAACAGTATTTATTAGTAAATTATAAGTTTTAGAAAGAAAACGAAACCATTTTTACAATATAAAGAGCGACTATTTTCATGTTTTTTACAAGCTTTTATTTACTTTCACCTGTTCCGGTGTCTGTAATGGAAGCTGGCAAGTTTAATTTGAAATTTTGAATACATATGTATATCGCGTGACAATGCAATATTATAATGACATGGAGCTGATCTATTGCTGGAGCTGGAAGGTAGCCATTAGAACTTTGCTAGAAAAATACTAGAAAAAATCGACTCGGGTCACAAGTGAATTCTCAGGCGAGAATCGAACCCGCAACCTTTGGAAATCTGGTCTATTGCTCTCCCAATTGAGCTACCGAGCCTTGTGAACACTTGTCGAAATTTTCTAGTATCTTTCTGATTTTACGCTTTAGGCCAGCGTTGTTTCTTCAATAAGAGGAACATCCTCTCGTATTCAAAAGAAGCTCGGTAGCTCAATTGGGAGAGCATTGGATCGGATTTCCAAAAGTTGCGGGTTCGATTCCCGCCTGAGAATTCACTTGTGGCCCGAGTCGATTTTTTCTAGTATTTTTCTATATAATAATTCATCTTAAAAGATAGCACTGAAAAATGTATAAAAAATATAAAAAATCCCATAGAGTTCTCGTTGGATTTGTATTGACAAGTATTTTTGTACTTTACAGTTTTTAAACTATAATATATTATTTATCAGGAGCTATGATCTACTCCAGATATGTCATGTTAATGAATCAAACTAAAGTGTAAGAACTGAATAGCTGAAAAAATAACTTTCAGACTAGTTGACCACCCCCGGTGAAATAAGCAGATCCCCTGCAGGAATTCCATTACATCGGAATTTAATGTCTTTACCAGCTAACTCCTAAAATTTTGTCATGTGAGCATTATACGCAACATTCGTTAATTTAGGCCATTTTATGAACAGTTCGTCATCAGTAATCAATCGCAATGCGCGAACTCACATCAAATATCATATAATTTTATTTATTTATTTATTTAACATAATTAAACGGGGTTAACCCAATTACATAATTATGAATAGCATTGTTACTTTATTCATAGACTTGTATCTATTTTTTTTAAATAGGATCTATTGTTATCAACAAAGACGTCAAACTCTGGATAAGTCACAAGGAGCGCGTTTTAATTTAATTTAATTTTATAGTTTATAGTTTTTAAACTTATTCGCTTAAATATATCATTTAAATCATATCAAGACTTTCACTTCTTCCACTATTTTTCATAAAAAGGTGCACGTACAATGTCCTTGTTTTAAAGTGTCATGGTCACTCACATAAGTATTAATTATAACGACGTCTACATGTACTGGTTTAAAGAGCATTACTGTGGGGTATGGGAATATGAAGCATTTTTAGTTCAAATAGTGACTCCAAATATCAGTTTTATATTAAAGTAAAATAAATGTCATTACGGAAAGCTCATTGTTTCTTATTATAATAATAATAGGATGATTACATTTACTCTCTTAACTATCTTTTTTTACAAAGTCATAAAAATAATCTCAATAACGATGTAGGTATAAAAGAAAAAATGTAACGTTTTTATTCATAAATCTTTATTATTCATCGTAATCTATCATAACAACAGTATCTAGAAATGCAGCTGGTGCTAGGTTGACATCTTCGTGTCTTGCCCACGCTAGATAATATATCATGCTGGCAATGTGTGCATAACATCCAAAAATGACGTCCAAAAATGGAAATCGTCGTCATCAAAACTGTCGAGTTTTCAAAATCTTGTTTTCTATTTAGGCCCCATTTGTAAATGTTTATAATATGCAGCATAAAATCGCTGTTAAAGTCACGGTGGCCACCTTGTAACAAAAGTTCTTCCCAAACGTTACCTCGCAAGTGTGGGTGGCAAACACGAGCAAGGCTATTTGTTGTAAAAAAAATTCACATGGCCTTTGTTTGTTTCGAGTAGTGCTTGAGTAAGTCTATGTCTTCTACGCCGTAACACAGATCTATCACACACAATACAACGGTTAGGTCTTTCCATTTCAACTTAATTCCAATCCAAATCAGAAAAATCGAAAAGTCCGTAAACAAAGCCAAAGGTTGTTTGTAAGAAACTTCAGAAACAGGGAAGGAACGCACAGATCGCAACGACAAATGACGAAGGACTGCGACGGGGAAGAAGGGCACATTGTACTTTCAAGCGATGCGATGACGTGCGCACGTGCAGGTAGCGACACCAGTTTTTTATCTACCAGCCCCTCTCGTACCTCACTGAGTGTTATTTGAATATTAAAACGTGCAAAAATTAAAACATATTTATGTCATTATCTCAACATCCCCATTACTTTATTTAAAAAAAACTACACAGTTATAAAATATGTAAGGTTATCTAAAAACTACTATAAGTTTCATTCGTGTTTGCTGAATTTCGCAAAGCGGGTCAGAAAGGTCCCAATGTCTTTTGTTTGGTTATATCATGACGTATAGAAAGAAGGTTAATAAGTCGAAGTCTCTTTTTGTTTCAGATCAAATTCTATGTCTCCTATAGTATTCAGTGTGTAGAATAACGTTCCCCTAGCACGTGTGTGCGGCGTGATGTTCTGATACAATCAACACTTGTCAGGCTTCACTTTCTTTTACCAGTAACGTTAGGGTTGCCATTATCAGTTGAAATTAAATGATTAATTTTTTTGGAACATAGTTTGTCGAAATTGACAATGCGATGTATGCAGTAATTGGAGTTCGCTTGACTTGAACGAGCATGGCGCGTAAGTCATTTAATGCTCGCTAGCATATTTCATAACCGTGGGCAAAAGGATATTATGGAGGCATGCAGACCTACCCCCACACACACAGACACACACATACACAAAAAACACATACGCATACCAACACAAAAACACAGAGAGAAAGAGAGACAGAGAGACAGAGACCTACATACACATTGACATTTTGCTTAATAAACTTTTTAAGATGATTGTTGAAGTACCCAGTATTTTGTTAATATTGATTGTAACAAATGAGTTTCTGTAATTGGCTGCTATACTGAATTTACAATTTTATATATTTTGTTAGTCTATGAAAGCTGTAGAAACTTTATCAATAAATAAATAGATAGATCAATATGTCCCACCTCTGGTAGTGCAACTTAATATTATAATAATGTCAAATTTAAACAGAATTCGTATTCACTTAAAAAATAATTTAATGTTTAAAAACAATTTTTGACGGATACTTGTGCATGGGTACCATATATTTAATCCTGACGTTTTCACTCCTTTACAGAAGCCGTTATCTCAAGTTAACTGAGTAGAAAATAACTGAATAAATGCAAAATAAAACAATTATAAATAAATAATATATTAACAGTTGGAAACAGTTAGGTAAATGTATGACGACCAATACCTTTGACTTAGTCCGTTTATATTTTAAACTAAACTGATTGGGAATATTAGATAATATTGAAAAACAAAATAATATTACTCGGCGAAAAGATCTACCATATAACTACAACGGTGGCGCCTATTTGTAAGTCTGGATGTCCGATGAAAAAATGGGGGCGGCGGAACAATGCTGTGCAATTCTGCTGCACACTCAGAAATGTATCCTATAAATAACGGATGGGCTAGCCACCTTCCGTTTATGCTCAAGGCTTTTGTGCTATAAAAAAGATCGTCATTGCCGATGAGTTTCTTGGCCCTCCTCTCAATGGACACAAGCAAGACGAGAACATTACTTCATACACGATCGAACTTGCGCTTGGTAAAGATTGAGCAACAGTTCCGCCGTGAAGTATTTTGCAACCAACAGAGCATTTAATTTTAAAAAAACTTTTAAATACTGAAGATATATTCTTTTAATTAAAATAATTTTGTGGCAACCCTGATTGGACTCTCTGAGTCCAAAGTACAGAGTCCATTGGGTTAGCTATAACAAAGCAGTGACTAGGTTCATATCCTCTATTTATTTATAACTGCGATATATATTACACACATAAAATTACGATTTTTCCCCGCAGGGTTCCCAGAGATCACAAATTTCCACTTACCATGATCCCGACATATACCTCTAGCTTCATCAACTCTCATCAGCCTTTTCATACAAGCTCGTCGGTTAAGGGTACTTTTGACCTGGCCTTTTTTCAGGACATCCTCTATTTGGTCCCTGAAGGTTTGCCCTGGTCTACCTTTACCGACTTGCACATGCACATTTGTCTTGTTTATCTTCTTTCGTCCATTTTATCTACATTTCCAAACCATCTAAGCATCCCTTTTTCTATCTTTGTTACTAAATCTTCCACACCACACTCTCATCACATCACATATATTACACGTTTACAAAATCAAAAAGCTATTTCTATTCATCTTGTCATACACGACTGGGTCAGCATTCTCTGTTACATCATTTGTGTTTTTGGAGTTTTTGGAGGACTCCTTAAGAATAGATTTTCATAAAAGGTGCCAGGTATGAAAAAATATGAATAGTAAAAATTAGTGATCGAATGAAAATAATAAAAAATATGTAATAACAATAAAATCGATAAAACAAAACAGGAGTTATAACTCCCCTCAATATCCGGGCGTGTTTTTTATCTAGTTTAAGCGTCTAGTAACCAGACCTCTTTAACCATGTCAAAATTTAATTTGAAGTTAAGTTTTTAATTAGTTCTTTATTATAATAACGCATCAATCTTTATAAATAAAAATCGATTTTTGGATGTAGCCAGGGTGAATAGGCACCTTCTGGGTTAGCTCGTTCCATCGTGGATCCTGTCTTGGGCCCCGGGCTTGATTGGGATCACCTGCAAACTCATTCAAAATAAAAAAATCAAAAAAAATCTTTGTTTCCTATACGTTCCGAAACAATTTTTCAAATTGTAATAAAACTTTGTTTAGTTGTTGTATGATAAGAAATCAGCATAAAAGAGCATTGCAAAGCATGCCGTGTGCACCTAGTAAATAATAAATCATACAAATTAACCCTCGGAACTGACGGGTTTATCAGAGTTCATTTTATCTGTAAGGTTGTTTATCACAATTATGTACAGATAACTAAACTTATCTTAGTAAGCTGTGTATTTCAGAGGCTATTTTATAATATTAATATAATATTTCTTACACACCAATTAGCCTAGCTATGTAGGGCTTGTGTTATAGATACTAGACTAACGGATAGACATAAATATACGATACATAGATAAGTAATGTTTATAGAAATATAAATAAATTCCCATGACTCAGGTACAAATGCTCGTATTAATCACACAAACATCAGCCCCTTCCGGGACTCGAACCCAGGACAATCGGAACGAAAGACAGAAGCGCTACCGTTGCACCAAACGGTCGTCACGATTTGATCTTTAATATTTTCTGCTCTCTGTTGTCTATTTTTTTATATTAAATGGATTCGCTCTTGATCCCAAACAAACCGGGGGGCCAAGACAGGATCCATGATGGAAAGAGCTAACCCAGAAGGTGCCTATTTACCCTGTCTTTAAAAACGTACCGCTAGAGTGGAACTCTTTTTTTTTAGGATCGGTTAGCTCTTGATCCCAATCAAGCCCGGGGGCCAATACAGAATCCACGATGGAACAAGCTAACCCAGAAGGTACCTATTCACCCTGGCTTTGACAATTGACTGGTTATAAGTTCTCGGAAATACAGACGCAGGGACGGAGTTCCACTCCTTTGCTGTGCGCATTATAAATGATGTTGAGAAGCGCTTGGTGCGACAGGTAGGAATAGCAACCAAAAGGGTGGTAGCCTGCAGTGGGTCTGAATGCCCGATAGAAGAAAGGAGATGGCGATATGATCATATGCAACTCCTGAGCATACTCTTCAAAGAACAGTTTGTAGAAGACCGAGAGATAGGCAAATTTGTCTCGAACAATTATTATTTTTATATTATTAATACCTCTTACATTCACACCAATTAGCCTAGCCCAAAGTAAGCACTATAAGGCTTGTGTTATGAATACTAGGGCAACGAATGCACATGTATGTTATATTCGTAGAAATATATACAATTATCCATCATCTCGTGTACCATGAGCTTTTGTAAGTACTCGTATTAATCCCACAAACATCTGCCTCTTCCAGGACCCAGGACTTTCGGTGTGAAAGGCAGAATCTCTACCATTGCACCCAAAGACGGTACCACAGTCAGAGACACATAACAGTCAAAGTTAAAACACCCCTATTTTTGCATCGGGAGTGAAACACATTAAATAACCATAAGTGATCCGTAAAAAAGAACTTTTTTTTATTTATTGCATAATATAATTTATTTAACTATAAAAAATGATATTGAAAACTTGATAAAGTGCATCATTGTTCGAATCATAGGTGTCGCCGCAAACGCTATCATGGCTCTAAAGGGTCCAAGGTTGCATATCGTTTGCGGGTCGATGACCAGTTATCACAGTTGCACTAATATGGACATTAATTACATTCAAAATGTATATATAGTTAGAGTGACCTTCACTTATAGTCAGTATTGAATTATCATTACCAATAATATTTCTTACATTCACACCAAATAGTCTGGCCCAAAGTAAGCACTATAAGGCTTGTGTTATGGATACTAGGGTAACGGATAGACATACATAGATAGGTAATATTCATTGGAATATATATAAATAAATAATGACTCAGGTAGAAATGCTTGTATTCATCACACAAACATCTGCTCCCGGAAGGGGTTTCGAACCCAGGACCGTCGGTGCGAAAGGCAGGGTCGCTACTGTTGCACCAAACGGTCCTCAGTACTTAAACTTTTTTTTTTAGTATATCAAGAAAAAAAATACTTGTTTTGGATGTCAGGCGAAACGAGAACCCATATCCCTCGCTATACGAGCAAGTGCTGCTCACACTAAGCTACAAAAACAAGAAAAGCTTTCTTAATAAAAAAATTCTGTAACACTTTAAAGTGAGAAAAAAGAAATCCCTTGCCGAGTTTCTTGTGACTTATTCTCGGTACAAGGTTTCCCATCGTTACGAATTATAATTAAATAATAAAAATAAAATAAAATATATTTAGTACCGACAAGTTCCATTAGAATTCATTAATTATACAATTAAACAACTTATTACATATTTTATTAAATTTAAAATCAAAATTAAAATCTGATTAGTCGATATTAAAATGAATGAATGAAAATAACTTTATTCAAATGCACTTAAAACAAGTTGTTTTTTTACCTACCACCCATTCAGGACGTCTTTTGACTAACAAGAAGAACGCGCTCAAGAAACGACCGACCGTTAAGACAAAGATAGTTATTTGACCTTGACTTGACCCACAATATTACGACATGTGTTTTTTTAATAACTCCTCATTAACAACACAATTAGTAGCTTAAAAAGATACGAGACGTCACAAAAATGATAGTTACGTTGTCTCTTTATATAAACATGATTAATTATAAATAAACAAATACATCTTATATAATACCTTTTAAATAAAACAACTAATTTAAGGTTTTTTGCGCATAATTTATATTTTATCCTGACCTTTCGAATTCTTTACAAGAGCCGTGATCAAAGGATGACTTAGGCAATGGTCATCATATATTTTCTACTACCTTCACAATATTTTATTCGGGCACATGCCCCTAATTGTAAAAATTTATATGAATCAACATTGTTTAGTAATTCATTTTTCACTACGATTACAGTGTCTACTACTGAGTCAACCACCAGTTCGGAAATTGGGAGGCCCTTCCGAGATGAACTGGCAAAAAAAAGTCGGGCAGGGGGACCGACCTCCATCTTACTTTTATTATTCAGATTTTTTTTATTTATTTGTCTGCGAAAGTGTAAGAACTAAATATATAATAAATACCATTTCAAGAAGTACTCCCTATTGGCGAGACTAGAGTAGATTCTACGAGGAATTTGTCAATAAGGATATCAAAGACTTGTATTATAACAGCTCACCAGTTTTTAAAGGTAATATCTTCGATTGCTTATAATAAGATAAAATTAAGTTAGCAACACTGACCGTTACCGAAATATTGATAACGCATGCTGTAGCTATCATCAAGTAGATTTGCGTACACTTAATTATTGTATTTTTTTGTTTTAAATACCGCTCACTACGTTGGTCCGATTTAAACCAAATATTTAATAAGGTAGTTCTTTACGACAACATTCAGACACAAGGCAACATAGAAAGATACAACATAACAACTGGTCTCAGAGAAGAGATCCCTTTTTTTGCATAAACTTTTATTTCTAACTTACATTGGCATAAATTGCAGGTTAGGTTAGGTTACATATTTTTTATTCATAACCACCCAGCAAGTTTATGCTTAACAATATAATGCTAAAACCAGTTACTAGTTATGGATATTTTATTATTGTCAATCATTCGAACCACGTATTTTTGTTCAGTTTTTGCCTTGAAAGGTTTGCCCGCATTTTTCAGAGCGTGTTCCGGTAAATGATGTGTCGTTATTGAAAACGACGTAAATAATATTTAGTTCAATCAACAGGCACAAGACACTGCGACAAGAATATTAGTTCATCAGTTGAAAAGGACGCGGAAGTGAACTAAAATTGTGCAACTCGTAAAGGGGAAATAAAACAGATAAGTATTTATATGCAGTCAAAATAAATAATATATAATCTTGGAGTCTTTATCTCAAAAATTAAATTTTCCTTTCCGATATACGAAACAATATAAATATTAACTTCTCCAAAAGAACTAGAAAGTTACATCGCTACTCGTAATGTGCATTGAACATATTAGTGCAAGAGAGCTAGAGATAAAGATATTGTAATTTGATATTGTTGAAACATTGTTAATAAAATACAAAGACAAATAAAGCGTTTGCAATGTAATAGCTTTCTTCTCTTCAGGCATTCTATAATATTAACAGATATATCGTCAATTTTAACACTGAGATAGTGAGCTGAAGAAATAGACGAAAGATAGGTACTCGTACATATCTGTCATTAAATGAATTGTTATTTCTCTTTTCACTTCAGTCATACATTTTCACATGCTTAGGGAAAACTAAGTAGTTCACACCAAGGGTGGAGCAAGTACGACACGTGCATCCGGTGCCTTTTAGAGTGGGGAAGGGCTATTAATATATCAACTATTGACGCACAAGCCTTCCTTAAGAATAGAGAATTAGCAATGTTGCTAAGTATCAGCTCCATCTTTGTAAAATAGAATTCATGATAAATAAATAATAGTTAATAAGATTTAAAATGTGCCTATAAAAACAACACATCTCCGAGCCTCCAGATGGGATTTGAGCTATTATGTCTTACCCAATTGCTAGATATTTGTAAAAAAAAAGATCTTGAAGTTAGTTAACTTCAACATTGATGAACGATACTAACTCATAGTAGTAGTTGAAATGCGATTGTTAATTTCGACGAGTCTGCTAGCGTCTCGGTAGTCCAGCTGTCAGAGCACTCGCCCGGATAGCGAAAGGTGGTGGTCCCACCTGGTGGCTCGGAGATGTGATTGTTTTTGACAGGCGGTTTTTTAAATCTTATAGAAATATGGCACCATGCATGCTAAAATGTAAAATAAATACAATAGTACTCATAATCATTTAATAATAAAGTATTTTGATATTACAGGGCAACATTTTAAACAATATACTTAATTCATTATACCGCTACACATAATATATAATTTATATAATTACAAAGTTAGACCTTAATTATAAATATTATTTATTTCAGATATAAAAAATCCATACAAAAATGTTAGTTAGAAATCTTTAGTGTTAGTAAGTAATTAAACACACAAAAAACGAGAAAAAAATAGCTAAGCCACCGATGCAGCTCCTGTGCTACAGATAATCATAGCTACAGGTACGGGCATGGAATTGTTGCATTGGATGCAGGCACGGATCGAGATAATTAGCTGAATGTGTCACTAAATGTTATATATTTTAAGGGCTATAGTTTTTGCAGCCGCATTGTTGGTGAACAATGCCATAACATTAACATAACAAAAGAAAATGCAGTATGAATAAAAGCACTATATTTCAAGGCAATATTTTTTTTTTTAACTTATGTAACACTATATTGAGCGAAACCATACCGCGATTGAGCGCAGTACAGTACCTTCTATTGGTAATTTTGTGAACTAAATTTATTGTCTTACATGGTAATTCGTATTATAAAATAAAATGTATTTATTGAAAAAGTAAATATAAAATATGTTAATGGCTCATGTTACGGGCCTTAAAATATATTTAAAATCCGACATTTTGTTTTGAGTTAGTTTTTTATGGTGTAATTAATGTTTACCCACATTGAGGATGTTGAAACAAAATTTAATTTTATTTAAAAAAATATAATTACCACAATTTTTTAGTGGTGCCTGATGCAAATTTCAAATCAATTGGTCAACGGGACGGGTTGAAATTTTAATAACTAAATTTGACTCAAACAAGGAAAGCTAAATTAGTTTTATTTTAAAACTCATAGCAAGATAATCAAAAGCTTGTAAATACTGAATTGAGCTAGATAGTTAAACCTTTATTGTACTGTGTTACTGAAATCACCGCCATACCTGATTTACGCGTATTGCAAATGGCCGCCATGCCTCACAAGGCTATACAAGATAATCGCCGCGTGACGTCACCACAAATCGGTCACGACCAAAATATTGGTTCAGCTTCGGAAACTCCCCAATCTGTTTGAGTATTCAAGAAAAGTCTTTTGCGAATAACAACAAACGAATGCTCCGACTATATTTTTATTGACTAGCGGCGTACCCCGACTTCGATTGTGTTGATTATAATATGCCAACGTTTTGACGACTGTTTGGTGCAACGGTAGCGATTAGCCTTTCGCACCGATGGTCTTGGGTTCGAGTCCCGGAAGGGACAAATGTTTGTGTGATGAATTTCTGAGTCATGGATTTTTATATATATTTCTATAAATATTATATATCTATTTATCATATATGTATATCTATCCGTTACCCTAGTATCCATAACACAAACCTTACAGCGCTTACTTTGGGCTAGGCTAATTGGTGTGAATGTAAGAATTATTATTATTATTAAAACGTCTATGATTTCTTGATTCAATGAGAATCTAGAGTTTATAGTTCGATGGCATCGTGTATAAACATGGAATAATAGCAAAGAATTTTTGAAATTATTCAATGGTCCTTCAGTTTGCCTCTCATATATAAAAAAAACTTACGAAATTCACGTTCCCACTTTGTACTGGCACAAATTGTTAAAAAAGTGTTTATAAAACTATGAATAAATTATTCTTTATTCTATCAGCATTATTTTATTGACTAAGCTCAATTAATTAAACTTTTATCTAAAAATAAATTAACTATCAACAGCCCTTGCCATAACTACACAACATCAAAAATTCTTACTTCTAATTAATATTTTGTAAAGTAACTTTTCTAATGCATTTTTAAAACACTAAAAAAGATTCCGTAATTAAAAAATATGTAACACATAATAGGGAGAAAAAAAACAGTCGTTGCCAAGTTTCTTGCGGCTTCTTCTCAGTAAAAGTCTCCCGACGACCGAGTCTTACGACGTTATGGCATATTTTTGACGTTCAAAACAGTCATTGTAAATGCTTATATTAAATTAAAAAAAAATATTTCTTACATTCACACCAATTAGCCTTACCCAAAATAAGCACTATAAGGCTTGTGTTATGGATACCAGGGGAACGGATAGACATATATATATTTATTTATATATTTATTTATATATTGTTTTAAACTTTCATGGTCACTAACATTATAGTAATATAAGTTATTTACGGGATTGTTACCATGTACCTTGTTTTTAGCGAGTTTCCGATATTTCGGCACTGTTGCAAGCGCCATGATCACGATCACATGGACTCAGGTACAAATGCTCGTATTCATCATACAAACATCAATCTTCCGGGATTCGAACCCAGGACCGGTGCGAAAGGCAGGATCGCTACCGTTGCACCAAATGGTAATATTTTATATTTTTATAAAAGAATAATTACATACAGTGGATCCTCGGTAAACCGACAAACGTTTTGCAGGGCAGTGTCGGAATATCGAATTTGTCGGATTATAGGGTACTGCCTAAGACCCTCTATAGTCCGGAATTTTTCGAAACAGAGGCCCTACCATCACGTCTTATAGCGATTCAAGTTTAGCTGTTAAAAAGAGACGCCACTATAGACCGCGTATAGCGGTGTCTCACTTTGACAATCGAACTTGAATCGCGCTTAAAGATGATGGTAGGCCCTCAGTACCTTGTAATCCGACAAATTACAGATAAAAATGATAAGATTCTATATGAACTACAAATCATACTACATTTATGTGTCGAATTTAGTTAATTAAAGAATGGTTACGTTTTATTATAAAATTAACGTAATTAATGCTATTGAACTTACAAAAAATAGTAATTAAAGTTTATATTAGGAAATAATTGTATGCAGACGAATGTATATACTAAAATCAAAAACTCTAAATAAAAATCATAACCAATTAATCTAAAAAACATGAAAATAACTGAAAATAAACTGAGCAATCCGAATTTAAACAACACGCCTCGTGCACAATACAGTGTAGTGGTGGCGCGTACAAGTTACAACCTGTTCAATCATGCATTACCTATATTCGTGAAGATTTGCCAAATTAGTTTGTGTACCTACATTTTACAAGTGGCGTGTCGGATTACAGGGGGCACCGGATTAGACAGGGGCCGGATTATCGGAGGTCCACTGTAGTTGTTTCTTCTTGACCCATTGTTTGATACCTGTAAAGTACCTATTACATTCGACTTTGTAGATAAAAGGTACCTAGAATATGAAGAGATAACGCTCTATGCGGATTACGAAACTCAGTTGCAAACAATTCTAGTTTCAAATCAATGAACTTGTTACTATTACGATAATGGATGAACGATTTGACAGTTTCAGTAGCTTACAGAGTCACTGAAATTGTCAAATCGTTCAACCATAGGATACCACAAAAGATGAACCTCTTAATATGTTTAATAAAACATTACGTAATTGGCCCAGCGACCATACTTTTAATACAATTGATGAATTTTAAAATTATAAGGATTGACGTTACCACTAATAACACAAATAATTATTAATCGACTTGTACTTGAATGTGTTTTTTTTCAATTGTTTAATTATAGAAATTATATTATTGCTATTATGTTGTATATCTATTATGACATATTTACATGCTATTGTTGATAGTGACTAAGCAAATAAATATTATTCTCTTCTATTTTATTCTTACTTCCTTATAAGCGATATATACGTAATAGAGAAAATCACGCCTTTTTCCCGATCCTTTTTTCTGAATTACTGCTAATGGTATGGTAGTATATTATAGGTGGAACATATAAGATTAGTGTTACTTTTGAGACAGAAAGCATTTACCATAACTTGATAGATCCAGACTGAGACTGAGAGTGTATCTAAATGAAACACTTTTTTATAATTAACGAAAACATGTCTTTTATTATTTTATTTTTTAAAATCTTAACACTTCGGCTACTCTACCAGAGACGTGTATTAAGATGACACGATAAAAACAATTTTTTTTTCTCAATTTAGTGTATTCCGATCTTTAGATAGTATGTAAAAAAATATGAGAATCTGATTTGGGAGCAATAATAAAAGTGTCTTCAAAAGTTTCAAGTGCTGCGAAACGCTTTCGAACATATCAGGTACATTTTAAAACACAAGGTAATGTT
Organism: Calamotropha paludella; assembly: GCA_927399485.1. Classification (NCBI taxonomy): domain Eukaryota; kingdom Metazoa; phylum Arthropoda; class Insecta; order Lepidoptera; family Crambidae; genus Calamotropha; species Calamotropha paludella. Next base: position 25,768,068 of record OV656815.1, on the reverse strand, counting down.
TATAAACATTCCTTAACATTTAGAAATGTTGCGAAACGTTTGAAAAGCTGTGTGGTCGAATAAAAAGTTAAAATCAACCCACAAAGAATCAAAGAAACAAGACAAACAAAAGGTATGAAAACTTTAATTATATTTGAAATATCAAAATTTCATAAACCCAGATACGGAACCCTGATGACAACGAGCTTGTTTATCCTTAACACCGCATATGGAGGAATACTGAAACTGTTTGCGCATAAGATCCCAATGCAAACTCCACTGATACAGTTACTACATGCTGGTATAAAACAAAGACATATCCAACTTTTATCTCAGAAGTAGTTCGTATCTCACGAGAATGCAAATAGGTAGTTATATCATTTTAAACTGTAACAAACCGAGTAGAGGGTGCAGTGATATTATCAATTCCTTGGAATAGATCGACATTGTTCTAGTTAATTTAAGCAATATGGTGGTAATAGGAAATGATGCGGAAGCACCAGCGAATAAAGAGGAGATCCCTCATGATCATCTCTTCAAAGTGACAGGACTGTCTTCCACAAATCTGGAGAAATTAGCTCAAGGTAAATATAATGAGGCGTCTGGAACTGTTCTTACACTTCCGCGCACATTACAAATTCAAATAAAACATATTTTTTAGGGTTTAAATAAAATATCCTAATTTCAATAGAGATGAAGGTTGGAGTGTTCCACCTGCTTGAGATCCCATAGTTAAAATATTAATATCTCCAAAGACACACACACTGCAAGACCTAGTGGTGTAGTTAGCTCTTTTTAGCAAATAACAAAAGTAAGATGGAGGTCGGTCTTCGTCTTCTGGGATATGGCCTCCATATTTCCGAACTGGTGGAAGATTCATTAGTTTACAGTAATAATAATAAAAACTACTAAATAAACTGCAAAATTATGATTTATATAATTTTAACAGGAACTTCCCCGTTTAAAATCTTGTAAAGATAGTAGGAAATATATGACGACTAAGGTACTGCTTAGTCCTCCTGTGATAATTCATATAAAAGAGTCGAAACGTCAGGATTAATTATAAATTATGCACAAAAACTCCTAAATAAGTTGTTTAAATTAAATGTTAAAATATGATGATGTTGTTGAAGTCCTAATAAACAGAATGGCAAAATGTTTACGAATTTCAGAAATTTTCTTCATGACTCACATTTTGTTTGCAATACTCCAATCTGTTTACGTTTCGACTATATCTATTTCCGCCAACTAAAAACCAATAATTCCCGACGTCTTTATTATTGATTGTTTTTGTAATGACTATATCAAACTCGAAAGGCTGATAAATTGTCAACTGAAAAAGCTATGCGTCCGTTTTAATGGACCATTTAAAATGTACAAATAATTTGAACTGAAGATTCTTGCTCCGGAATTCTTCAAGTTCATCGAAAATCATTCTCCAAGGTAGCAAAAATGTGCCAATAATATTATCTGGGTTCAAAACAAGACGCTGTTAGAGCTGGACTTGGTCCAAATATTAAAGTCTCGTCGCTGGGGATTCTCGAGTGACAGACGTTGGCAGTTTCGTGCGTTGACGTGTTTGTTCCGTCTTTTGTTTTGTTTTGACTGCGTTCTTGTGTGCACTAACTCTAGACAAAACTCATTAATTATAATCATCCAATAATTTTATGTCCATGTATTGATTACGAAGTTGCTATTAAATGATTATATAATTTTAAATCCATAATCTAAGATCACAGTTGTTTTTTAAGTTTGTCTGTCCGCTCTTTTTCCATTGTATCAATAACGTTACCATAGCAACGCGTTAACCGCAAGTAGTTCGTCTACCGGACACTAGATGGCGCTAACGGAAAAATATATAATGATAGAAAAAATTTAATGAATTTTGTCCACCCGTGCGAAGCCGGGACGGGCCGCTAGTGTTAACAATGCGATTATTATTCCCGTTTAATTCTCGTGGTAAGCTAAATGTTTGTGTAACGAGTGGGATCAATCCCGACGACTCCTCCATACTCTGTATTTTGCATCGACGGTCCTGGGTTCGAATCCTGGAAGGGGCAGATGTTTGTGATATGAATACGAGCAATTGTACCTGAGTCACGGGTATTTTTCATATATTTCTATAATTATTAGATATTGTATCATATATGTATGTCTACTTCCCTAATATCAGTCCTTACAGTGCTTACTTTGGACTAGGCTAACTGGTGTCAATGTATAGTAATATAACAATATTTTTCACATTCACACCAATTAGCCTAGTCCAAAGTAAGCACTGTAAGGCATGTGCTACGGATACTAAGCTGCCGTCCTTACGATAAGTGCAATAAGTCGAGTTCTTGGTCAAATTGACTTACGTACGTAAATACGTACAAATATAATATATTACATAAAATTCCGCTTCATTTTATAGTCGTAATGTAAAAGTTTCAAGTCAATAGCTATTATAGTTACGATGATACACAAAAAAACAAAAATTAAATCTTTAATCGCAATTATTTTGAAAGTGGCTGAAACTACTTATTGCACTTATCGTAAGGACGGCAGTAAGGTAACTAATAGAAGTACATTTATGCTACATATATATCTAATATTCATAGAAACATAAACTATAGAAATATGTTCATCATACAAACATACGGAAAGGACAGCCTTTCCGGGACTCGAACCCAGGACCATCAGAGCGAAAGGCAGGATCGCTACCAATACACTAAAAAGTAGTCAAGAAGAAAGTCGTAAGAAATATTATCATTATATTGCTCCTATATTGCAGTGTATTACAAACTTGAGAAGCTATTTTTAAACGGTGAAATGATGTTTCACACTTTTTTTTATGAATTTTATTAGATTACGTACATGATAACTACCTGGTAAACTATTCTCTTCAGCTGGTTATATTTTTCTTTGAAACGTGTGTATCCAAATTTCTATGGTGGTTCTGACAAATTTCATTGAAACAAATAAACTCAATCAAATACCGAAAACTACTTACGCAAACCATAGATTACAAACAAACATAGATTACAAATAATTAGTTACCTTCATGTCACATGTAATAGTTTTGCTCAAATAAAAACTTTTTCTTTGTTTATCGTGAATTGATAAGCGCTTGACCGCTATCTCGCCCGATAGCAGGAAGGTAAATCTTACCTAATAGTAAAATGGTCATGCCTGGAAAGTATTCACTCGTGACTTGAAAACCCCTAAATTGTATTTATCAGGAAACACAGACTCATTGAATATTTGACAAATCATTAATACTGCTAGTAATTAACAAAACCAAAGAAGTTTTTGGTAAGACAGTTATTTGAAATAAACGAAGAACGAAGATAAACTATGTCTACGATCTCAATATACTGGCGGCTCATGAAGCTGGGATACAAAAACTCGTAACACGTTACGAAATATGTTTAAATTTGGAAGTTGACCATTTAGAGAAATAGTTTAAGATAATTATGTTCTGTACAAATAAAACATAAATATTTGTAAATATATACTAATTTTATTTATTTTCCCAATAAATAAACTTTCATCATTACTAAAGTAACTTTTATAAGATATAAAATACGCATGTAAAAAACAACTACGCCTCCGCACGCGCGTTTTTACACGCGTATTTTATATCTTATGGAAATATTGCATTGTAAATACAAAAAAATAAAATAAAAACATAAAGTAACTTTTGCCAACTCCACTGACTTTTAAGTAAATTGGTCTATGAGGTAGTGTTGCCAAACTATCGATAATATTTCTATCGATTTTCATCTAAAAAAATAACGTGCTATCGATATGCCTAAAAACATGTCAATACTATTGAAAAACTGCAATACTATCGATCCTATCGATAGTATTGTTTCCCGTAAAGAACAAACAATTGATAGTATCGATTATATCTAACTTCTTGGTAACAATACTATTGATATTGTATTTATAGTATCGAGATTGTCGATTGTTTTAAATTATCGCTAGCCTTTAATTTTGCAATATTATTGGGTATGTTTTAACAGCAATGTAATAAAACGCAAACCCTTTTGCATTATTACCGATCTGTGCTACTCACGTAAATTTGAACGTATCATTTGAAATTATTGGTTCTAATATCTTTATTGTTGAATGCTATGCCTTAAATTTTTGAACAGTACTATTGTAAATTTACCAATTATCAATAGTTCAAAACAATCGATAGTATCGCTACTACGATCGATAGTCTTGCTATCGATCGGCAACACTACTATGAGGTGAAATATCTCTCCCTTTTTTTCGGTGTTCTGTGATAAATTGCTGTTAAAATGTGGCATAAGATTGGTGTCATATTTACCTAATAAACTCACATAATAAACTAAGAAGTGTATACTTTATATTAACACGTATGTGAAAACTCTTTTTCTCAGGAACTCGTGAAGATATGAAGTCGAAATTTATATCGAATACTTACAATCTACGATCCCTCGGCGGCGTAATAAAATCAAGCTTCCAAGTGTAAGCAATCAAAACATATTACCATTTATGCCACAAATTTTGGCTACTTAAAACGGGAATTAAAACCTATAGGGTACTTCCCGTTGACATAGAATCATGAAATTTGGCATAATGCAAGATCTAATAGCACAAGTAAAGATAAAATCAAGAAACCGTTAATTTATATAAAAATTCCCTGTCACAGTGTATGACCGCGATGAACTCAAAGTACTCAACCGATTTTGATGATTTATTTTTCATTTGCTGATTTATTCCAACTTAGAACATGAATAGGTTTAATTTTAATTTATAACATAGAAACGCGCAGTAAGTAATATCATATATTTCAACTAAATAGTTAAATATGTTTTTTTTCTTAATTAACAAGAAAGGCTCAAGGTCCACATTAATATATACTATTTCGGTTTAATTACTCAATATTTGCGTCGTGCGGAACAATAACGTTCAACAATTGTTGAAATTTTGGCACTGCTAGGGACATAAATTATAAATTTTATCACCTCATGTGGCTTTAACGGTTGAAATATAAACTATTTATAAGAATTTAGATAGTAAATGCAGTTTTTATTTATAATAAAACAATGACAGGATAGACAAAGAAAAAAAGAAACCAATAAAATAAGAATAAAAGATCATTATCGAAACAAAACACTTACTCAGTCGTAAAAAACGGATAATAAATCCGTATTTTATTGTTATTTTTTGCATTTACAATCCAATATTTCTATAAGATATAAAATTAGCCTGTAAAATCAACTACGCCTCCGAGTCCTCAGGTGTAAGGCGTAGTTGCTTTCTATATAATAATAACTAGCGGCCCGTCCCGGCTTCGCACGGGTGGACAAAATTCTTTAATTTTTTTCCATTATTAAATATTTTTCCGATAGCGCCTTCTAGCGTCCGGTAGACGAACTACTTGCGGTTAACGCGTTGCTATGGTAACATTATTGATACAATGGAAAAAGAGTGGACAAACAAACACACAAACCACTGTGATCTTAGATTATATATTAACGTTACCATAGCAACGCGTGGCCGGGTTATACCAGCAACGCGTGGCCGGGTTAGCTAGTATATAAATAACAAAACAAAATTATTAGATAACATCACATACATTTATTCTGAACCCAAGCTAAGTAACTAAAGCACTTGTGTTATGGAATTCAGAAATATCCACGGTACTACAACACTCAGACTCGAATCAATAAAGAAAAGATCGTTTTCTATGACCTTCCGTAGTCATCTTTTACCTTCAAAATGTAAAAAGAGCATTGCAAAGCCAACGCCAAACTTTGGGCTGAATGGATACTATGAGACTCAATCAATAATTTTATAGGATTTTTTTATTCTCACACTAGCTTTTGCCCGCGGCTTCGCTCGCGTTAAATTCGGGGTAGCACTGTTCCCCTTTCCTGAACACAGAAGAGAACTCGGAACATAATTTTACACGTTATTTATTTTATTTCAACACTGCCATCTGTTATTAATTTTTGAACTAAACAATTAAACCTATAGTGAACATAATATACAAAAAACATATCAGCGCCATCTATCGGAATCCATGAGTTACACTTATTTATGTTTATAATGTTTATTTTCTCAAAAGCTGATTGATTTATGGTAACATTTAATGTTTTTAATATTGTTTTATTTAATTCGTTTTAATTAAATTATTTTATTATTCGTTTGTATTAAAGAACCTGTTCTAATTTTACGTAGTCTCACACACATTTTCATCCCCTATTTTAGGGGTTGGGGGAGGATTTCTAAAAAATGGCAGGTATTTTCGTTAGTAACAAAGAGTCTGTGTGCCGATTTTAGCTTCCTGCCTTGAAAACTGCGAAAGGTCTCATATAAAATTTCACCCCATCTTTTAAGGGGTTGGGTGCAGATTTCAAAAAAAAAATGATGGGCGATTTTTTTGGTAGTCGTAAATAGTCAGCATACCAATTTTTAGCTTTCTACCTTGAAAATTGCGGAATGCTCCATACAAACTTCCACCCCCCATTTTTGGGAAGTGGGGGGTTAGAAAGGGGCAAAAAGTAGCCTATATAACTCTCCATCCCTTCAACTATCTCCACTTAAAAAATCACGTCAATTCGTCGCTCCGTTTTTCCGTGAAAGAAAGACAAACAGACAGACACACTTTCCCATTTATAATATTAGTATGGATATAATATTAGTATGGATAATAATAATAATATTTCCCACAATCACACCAATTAGCCTAGCCCAAAGTAAGCACCGTAAAGGCTTGTGTTATGGATACTAGGGTAACGGATAGACATTGTAAATAAAATTGTAAAATTATGGTTTCTGGAGAAGTGTTTTTACTCGGTGTATGAATTTTTATATAAAAAATCACTATAACAGTGTTTGACCGCGTTGAACTCCTAAACTACTTAACCGATTTTGATGTTTTTTGGATGGATTTGTTGGACTTAGAACATAGGATAAGATTCATTTTAATTTATAATAGAGATTTTTTTATTGCAATTTATAATATCTGAGCCACAACAACGCGTGGCCGAGTCAGCTACTATTTTATAAAATAATATACTAACAGCTGTTTATTTTAAAAAGTAGACAAAATTCCAAATCGTCAGCACCTTAAGAAATAAAAACTGTTTTCCAAATAACGTTACGTTAATAAATTTTCATCAATAAATAATAATTAAAACAAAACCTTTTTTAATACGAGTGTTACCTTATCAGTGACAAATTTTTAATCCGACACTATTTTTGGAAGTTTTTTGTTTTATCGAGATCATGGATGATTATTGGAATTTTCCTATTTTAATTATATAATTCATTTATTTCGGGCCGAGTACAAGATATATATATATAAGCGTTTTGATTCCAATTTTGTGATACGTGCCGCTAGAATGGAACTCTTTTTTTGTATTTAGGATGGGTTAGCTCTTGATCCCAATCAAGTCCGGGGGCCAAGACAGAATCCACGATAGAACGAGCTAACCCAGATGGTGCCTATTCACCCTGACTTTGAAAATGGACGGATTATAAGTTCTCGGAAATACAGACACAGGGAGGGAGTTCCACTCCCACTCCAAGTTCGCATTATGAAGGATGTTGAAAAGCGCTTGGTGCGACAGGTAGGAATAGCAACCAAGAATAGCCTGCAATGCGTCTGGATGTACGATGGAAAACGGGAGATGGCGGTATGAGCAAATGCAACTCTTGAGCACTCTCTCCAAAGTACAATCTGTAGAAGACCGACAGGCAGGCACTCTTTACCTGAATCTGTTTCCTGACAAATACAATTTAGGGTCTTCACGTCACGAATGAATGTTTGAGGCAAGCGCGTCATATCCTAGAACGCATCGTCATATATATATGCATGGTAATAAACAAATATATGAATGCAACATATTAAGGGTTTAAGCCTGAAACCGACCCCGTGGCAATGGTAAATTCCATATGTATGAAAACCTTAAGGATACAACTTAAGCTGTTGCGTAAGCGAGGCAGCGAAGAAGCACGACGTTTACGAATTATAGCATCAAAGCCTTCTAACTTCTGTATTCGAAGAACTGCACCGCCATTGCAGCCCCAATACTACCTTCAAGATATTATTTTTTTGGCCTTCATGGTCGCGTGGCATACCAGTTTTCATAGTAATGTCACTCCATGTTTCTGGGTTCGAGCACCGACCGGGTTAATGTAGAAAACAAACCGAAGTTAGCTGTTAAAGTGAATCGGCTAACTTCAAGATATCCAAGATATTAAGCATTTAATACAAAAGTATGACTTCTGCCGCGTGTACCTAAGCACATAACTAGAATATGGAGCTGGAGGACAAGATGGCATGCCAAACATCATGGCAAAATAAAAGCATATAGACTTCACTGGCTAGGCCAGCTCGAGAGGATGAAGGAAGATCGTGCTGTGAAACGAGCATAACTGGAACGGCCAAATGGTCGTCGGCCGGTTGGCCGTCCTAGGTACCGCCGGGGAGATGAGGTTGGAAGGGACTTGCACGAGCTCCACCCAGGTGAGTGGCAGGAGATGGCGCAGGAGAGACCCAGGTGGAAGCACTTATTATCGGAGGCAAGACTCGCTTTGGGTTGCTGCGCCAACTAAGTAAGTAAGGTATAGGGTTAGTACGATACCTTGATGCTGGCAGCGCAGGACTGTTCGTTGTGGAGACCCTTGTGGAGGCCTTTGTTTAGCTTTGGACGACGTTTGGCTGAGACGACGATATATACAATATATTATACACAATATAAACTGAACGTGTTTCTGAAGTACAGAGGAACGAGATAACAAATTTCCGGTCACCCATCCGGTGACCGAAGCATGCAAAAGTTGCTTCACAATCTTAAACTCAATGCCTGTCAGAGATTTTAATGAATTTATAATTTTTATAAGATACCAATCAACGTTTTAGATCATTCCACCGGCTTGACACTTCGCCGATCATAAACTTGCCTCACGACAAACCAACTTTGATCTTTTTAGGTTAATGGTTTTAAAGAAACTGCACGTTTACATTTTGGCATTAAAATTATTTGTGAATTTGCAACGTTCGTTTTCAAGGATGAAAAATAGCAGCATTTGATGTGGCTGACTGAAGACAAATTGTTTTCTATTTCTAGTATAGATAATGTGGAATAATATTTTGATACATAATGCGCAATAAAACATCTGTTTCTTGCGCTTTTGTTATAAAGAATGGCAACAATGCGTCAAAAAAGTGAATTTGTTTGTTTGATACACTTTCAAATTTTAACTAATCAACCGTTTATCATGAAATTTTGTATGCATTTTGTCAAGGATGCAGAAAAGGACATAGGGTACTTTTCACCCAGAATAAAAATGTTCCCGAGAGATAGAAATATATATTATAATCGGTAGTCTACATTAACATGAGCTCCGCGAGTAAAAGCCAGTTATTAATATTTCTATGGTAAGATAAAATGCTTTTTTTACGAGTGGTTCATCGTCCATAATACATCGGCATGGATCGAATACGGCCCGCTTGAGTCAGCTGGCATCTGACAGCAACAAATATGGTCAGCGGTCGGCTTAAACTCTGCTTATCTGGTCTTCTGTTCAAATTAAAAAGATATTAAAGAGAGATATGTACTTCATTGTAGAAAATCGGCAAAACTACAAGGATTCACGTATAAATAAAGATATTTTTTTTATTTCTTCCAATAATACTACGTTCGCGAAGACCTTTCAATAAAATTACTTTTCTAAAACATCAATGTCGTGAAGTCCTTATAAAAAATACAACGGGTTGCCGGAGTGCCGCCGGCAGAAGTGAAAACATGAACATTAACGTTGTGCATTTTTGATATTTTGCAATGGTTAAGGAATAATTTCGCACGAATTACTTTAATTATCAGTATAAAAAACCTACTACCATTTATGTGGTAAAATACAATATCCATTTATTACGCTATCGTACGCAAAACATTTTTGCCGCAGTCTGTGGATTTATCACGTCAAAGTCAAATCAATAATAACAGCACTAAATAATAAAAACATTATGCGATAGTGGGGACCACTTTTTTAAGTTTTTAGTCTATTTCGACTGTTAGATATTAATATTTCTTTTGAGGTGCGATTGAGGTTAAGCATCTTGCAAATGGGTTATCAAAAATTTACCAATTCAATAATATTTTCCGCCATTTTCTCAAGTGTGGCAAATAGCTTATTTATTTTATCTGTACCATCCAAGATGTAAAGTAATTGTATGAAAACTGGCCTTTGAAAAGATTAAATTTGATTCTGGTATGCGTACAGTCCCCCAGCTCCATATATTTTTCAAACATCTCTTTTAACAACTAAGTTTCGAATTGATATGTCAAATTAGTAGAACACACATATTTAGTCCCAGCAAGCATTGAAATAAAGAGTTTACTTTATGAAATCGAATGTCATATAGTAAACTCTTGATGTGCTTAGGTGCTCGATGTCTAATTCACCGAAACCATTAGCTAGAGCGACCATATTACCAATATGTCATTGTGTCGAAGTGCTACAAATTAAACAGTCCGTTTCATCGAAACACCATTGCAGCGATGTATACAATTTCGACGGGTCATTGTCGACCTACGTGGTCAAGTAGCTCTCGGTTTTCATGGTAAAGCACCTCCGAGGTCCTGGATTCGATCCCGGCCGGGTCTGTGTAAAAAACGATCTTTGCTAGATAGAATCGGGTTTGGGTGTTGTGGTGACGTCGTTGTTTCTGAATTCCATGACATAAATGCTTTAGCTACTTGAGTTTAGTACAATTTCTGTGATGTTCCGTAATATTCATTTATATATTTCGTAAAATAAGAATTCACCGAAACATCAGCTCAATCGATATTGCCTATATTCCATATCATCGACGTACCGAGTTTCGAGCGCCCATAACACCGAAGAGCTATTGCAACAATGCAGACAATTTCGACGTATCTTTGCAACCTTCGATAAGTTTGAGTTATGGCGCTTCACCAGCCGCATCTACGACACGCTCGATTGTCTGGCGCTCTATTTACTTACTATACTAATAAGTTATTTTTTAACAGTAGAAAAAGGGAACCCAACCACGAGGAAACTGGGTGGTTATGTGGTCTGTCCAGTGAAAACCTGAGGCTGTTCCGTCTGCCGCAAGTGTGGCGGGCCATGAGAATTAAAAATACTACCGTGGCCCTTCGCGAGCGTTTCTTGGACGGACCCCAACTTACAGGAACTCAAAAGCTCCGGGGGGGGGGGGGGGGCACCGAAAACAAATTCACCCTGCTACCATGAGAGCCTTTTTGTGAACGACAGAAATTCCCCATTTCCGCTGCCTGGGGAACAGGCTCCACTGTTAATAACCTAATCTAATCTGTTTTAACCTAATACAATTCGAAGACATTTCATCGAATTCTATTAGGATTTTCGGTAAAATTTATTCTCAAACTTGTGGTACAACGACGATATGGAATTTCTTCGAAACGGACGTTCGAGTTATATACAATGTACACATAAGAAAATATTTTCCGATGTTTAGCACCAGAGCCAGCTGACTTCGAAACGGCCATCGCGGCGACGGGATATGGCCGCTTCAATATCCTCCTGATGCTGTGCTCCATGCCAGCGTTCTGGAGTGCTGTCTCCGTGACCAGCTCCGTCTCCTACATCTTCACCAGGGCTCAGTGCGATATGAACCTGAGTTTGCTGGATATGGGCACTATTAACGCCATCACGTATGGAGGTAACTGCTTCACCATTATTTATTTAAAACAGATACTTGTTGACTTTGTTGTAATCAACAACGTAATAATATTACTAATGTTATTTATGATAATTAATTGGAATTTAGTTTTATTCATTTGATAATTTAAATTAAAATATATTACATTATACTATCTGTTATAGTTTCTTTGTTACATATTGTGAGAATTTGGTTTTTGATTGAATAGATTGATTTAATTTAGATTTGATAATAGAATAATATAGTTTTTGTGGGTTATGTATGGTGGCAATATATAATATTGTAAATGTCGTTACTTTTGTTAACAAACTCGAGTTTTCATTCATTTCATTTCATTCTTGTCAGTGTATGTAAAAAAAAATATTTTTATTTAATTGTCACAATATTTCACCATTTCTGTCGGAGTGGTCTTTCGTGTAAATTAAAAACAACAGTGGATTAATGGCCATAGCCCTAATGACAATATTTATTTAGACCATTACAGTACTTCTAGCATGGTTATTTGAAATATTTGCGTCTTGATAACAAACATAAATAATATTGTAACTTATATGATAGTGCTTTACCTGCAATAAAATAATTTATTCGATAGAATCAGGCGTTACTTGGTGGAAGTCCATATCCATTAGTAAAATAAAAATATGTAGCTTACTTCCGCAAAACTCAAGCAGTGTGCAAAGCCCGCCCGCCCGCAAATAAATTGCACTTGCTCGTTATTGCACGGTCTAACCCCTCCATGTGGGGGCGAAACACGTGTAGAGTAGTTGATGAAGGCACCTTCACCGGTGTCTGCGGTTTCTGCATTTATTTGTGGGCAGGCGGGCGGCGCACACTGCTTGAGTTTTGCCGAAGTAAGCTACATATTTTTATTTTACTAATAAAATAATTTATCTCTTATTTCCACTTGTAAAAATGCGCATTTATCTAGCCAAAAGCTAATGCTAAATTGAAAGAATTCTAAATACTAAAGGAGAACGGGGCATATTGGGCCAGTGTTACAATGTAATATTTTATGGTTGATAACTTATTTATTGGTTATATGAAACAAAAAAGGAATGCTTAGAATGTTTGGACATGTAGAGAGGATGAACGAAAGAAGACTAACAAGACAAATTTATGAGGCGAATGTGCATGTGGGCAAAACGGTAACAGCAGACCAAGGTGAACTTTTAGGGACCAAATAGAGGATGTCCTGAAAAAAGGCCAGATAAAAAGTATCCTTAACTTGTGTGAAAAGGTTGATGAGAGTTGTAGAAGCTAGAGATGTATTTCGGTATCGTGGTAAGTGGAAATCTGTGATCTGTGCCTACCCTGCAGAAAAAAGCCTGATTTTATGTATTGTTTGTTATTGTTTTTTTTTTTACAAATGTCAAATAGCTTTAGTTATTGTTCAAAAAGATATAAAGTTAAATTATTATAACTAATATGAGGTAATTTATGATATACAATAATAATAAATTAAAAACTATAATAAAGAAATAATTAAGTTAAAACTACTATGTCTAAACCTAAAAACTAAAAACCTTAAAAAATATAATATAATATCTAAAATATATTACTAAAAGGAGTCCCTTTAGGCAAGGTTCCAAAGATACTGGCAGCATTCCCCCTTTGAATAGCTAAACTAATTCTTTGTCCGAGGTAGCTGCCAACTCTTCGGTCTCCTGTGATGTCGACTAACCTTTTTGATATTTCTTTATAAAGCCTCATTGCGCTAGGACCCCACGGACCAAGGGTCTCGATACCAAATGGGACAAAATCATATTCGGAGCCTAGACCCCTGTATTTGCATGCTTTAGCTTTTATGTATCTATAAAACTAAAAAAATAATCCTATTCGCTATTCGTGGATAGAGAAATTAACATAAGAAGTTAATAATTGATACAATAGAATTCTACCAAATATAATTCGATTACACTGCTTCAATTATACCAGGGGCATATAAACAAAACATTATGAGCACTTGAAAAAATGTTACTTACTATAGCTTATTTCTCTTCATGCAATTTTGCTTGTTGAATGCATGATTTTATAGTGTATGAAAAATAATAGTTATGTGAATGATCCTTCAAGAAATAAGCTGATTTAGCGTATCTTTCTTACCTCACTTTATAATAATTTATTTATCAGTTCTCAGATTGCCAAAATGAACCAAGTTTGATGTGTTAAAATCTAATTCTTCAAAAGCCTTCATAAGCTGATTCAGCGTATTCTTCATATCTTCACTTTTATAATCGTTTATTTCTCAGTTCTCCGATTGCCAAAATCAACCAAGTTTTCAAGAATAACTTAATATTGCATTACCTTTTAAATAATTTTACTTTTATTTTGTTATACCCTTGGCCCAAGTACGCTTAAAAGAAGTTCAGTTTCCTTTTTGTTCAGTCATTTTATCATCGGCCCTTGTACAGTTTGGTTTTACCTCAATCATGAGCTGAACGTGGTAAAATTACGCCATCAAGCTTTTTTTGCGCTTGACCGCTATCTCGCCTGTTGGTAAGCGTCGACGCGATCTTGGATGTGACGCGCTTGCCTAGAAGATACCTATTCACTAGCGACTTAAAGACCCCTGTATGGCAGGAAACACAGAATCAGGTAAAGTGTTCGACTCTTTAGCGGTATGTGTAAAAAAAATCGGTGTGAATGGCAGGATCGCTACCTGCCCTTGTATTCAGTTCCTTAAAATAAGTAAATATATCGCGTGTCCCAGCTGTGGGGACAACGACGATTAACTATCGCCGCTCTTTCTCGTATCAGATCAACAATATTTGGTTCTGTTTTTAATAACTTGATTTACATATGATTAAATATTTCTTAGATAGCAAAAGTACATATGTCGAACAATTTCTAATATAAACTACACAAAAATCTGTAAACACTTCCTTAGCATTAAGATAATAAACGAATCATTATCGTAAACCTGTATTTAGGAGTAAGATAACATTGATAAATTACAGTAGTTTCAATTTTACATACTGATATTGCCTTGTAGATTAAACATGATTAAAATAAGGCATAATTAATATTGTAATGTGTAAACCTACTTGACAGAAGTCAGTTAATGGATATGTACTTTCTATACGAATGTTTGGTGCAACGATAGCGACCCTGCCTTTCGCACCGACGGTCCTGGGTTCGAGTCCCGGAAGGGGCAGTATTTGTGTGATGAATACGAGCATTTCTACCCGAGTCATTTTTGTTATAATAATATAAGTAATGCTTCTTCTAACGGAGATATATTTCGCAAAAATTTCAAAAATTTAAGCCTTTGGTCTTGGATTATTTATCAGGCCAAACTTTGGGCTGTTTGGTACTATGAGATAAGTCACTTTAATACACGTAGTTTTTGAAGTTCTACTTCTTTTGACCCCATTGAGATTGAAATTTTAATCGTGTAATCGTAATGAAAATTTAATAACTATATAAAATTTAAAATAAAACAATTTGACTGATATTAAATAAAATTTTAATGTTCGTAGAAAAAATATGTAATGCCCTTAGTCATACTGTGTGTGACCAAACGTCAGGAGTAAATTTAAAATAAATTATGCGCAAAATCCGTAAAAAAGTTGTTTTATTTAAATGATTTCAATAATTTAGAATTGGTAATTAAACCTAAATACATATTTGTATTTTTTTCTAATAACAAGTGTTAATTTAATTTGATACGTGATAATTATATTTAAGGTTTAGCATCTTACGCAAGTACCGGCCATCAGATCAGAAGTTGTATGATGTAATCTCTTTTAATTTAGTTGTTAAATATGTATTATCAGCAACACATTCATTCAAAAGCTATTAACAACTAAAATTGTTATCTCAAAATCCACGTGTATCTGAAAAGCCCACGTGGTAGGGTAAATTGCCCAGTGGCCCGACCTTTACCGGTATATGTCCACAAAGCAATTTGTCGTATAAAATACAACATTCGTGATAATTACCAATTTTTAATATACATTGGCAAGTTAGCATATTATCATCGATTTCTCGATCGATATCACACTGGAGAAAAGTTACGTGATATTTTTTAGTCTGCCTTGATAGTTGATGTCTGCCAGTGTTGCAAGATAGAAAAACAAAAATGGAGTGCTGTTGCTAAATAGAAAATATTTGGATTGTGTGGCAACGTAAGATTCAAAAATCTTGCTTGAAAAATTACGCTTTTTCTCAGAGAATAATTAATAATAATGGTATTATTTATAATTTTTTACGCACGGCTTCGCCTGCGTTAATGTTGACTACCGACTCAAAGTTATATTCTATCCCTTCAAAACAGTACATTTTCTGATTAAAAAGTACCCTGTCCTTTTTTGTATCCCTGCAAAAGTGTAGGCAAAATTTCATGATAATAGATTGAATAGTTAAGGCGTAATAGTGTAACAAATTTCTTTAAATATCCACAGACAAAGCCTGTGATAAACAAATAACAAAGCTATTTGTTTAAAATAATTAATGAAAACTAATTTTCAACAAAAATGAGCCTTATTTAAACAATGTTAAAGTTACAGACCCTAATGCCTAATTCCAATATTCCTGAGATTCTTAACAGGTGACCACCTACTGGGTACAATAAAGTCGGAGTTATTACGGGACGGCCGGAAACAAGACAAGACATACTTTTAAAAAAAATCCGATAAAATGTAATCAACCAAAATTGAAAAAAGAAAATAAAAATAATATATCCCAAAATAGATTTCTAACCACATAAAATTATTGCTGTTTTAATTATTTATTAGATTTAAATAAAAAGATCGACCACTGGGCAACTTACCCTAGAAAATGGCCATTTATCTACTAGTGATTAATATCGATCAATCAGATTATTTTTTTTAATGTAAAATGTGAATTTTAAGTAACTAGCATTATTACGCTTGATAAGTTATACAAATGCGTATTAATCATACAAACATCTGCCCCTACCGGGATTCGAACCCAGGACCGTTGGTAGAAAAGGCAGGATCTCTACAATTGCACCGAACGGTCGTACATCACATCCCTTATCTAAATCAAAACTCTAAATATATTTGATGCAATGAAACTTTGGTAAGGATTTATATAAATGTAGTAGGTATATATCAGCAAATATAAAACTAATATCAGTACATTATATTATGACAATACTTTGTGTGTTTGTTACCATATATAGTTACCATAGTTACCATAAGCCTTAGAATAACAGTTTTTATAATCAACTAGCGGCTTCGCACGGGTGGACAAAATTCTTTAAATTTTTTCTATTATTAAATATTTTTCCGATAGCGCCATCTAGCGTCCGGTAGACGAACTACTTGCGGTTAACGCGTAGCTATGGTAACATTATTGATACAATGGAAAAAGAGCGGACAGACAAACACGCAAACCACTGTGATCTTAGATTATATATTAACGTTACCATAGCAACGCGTGGCCGGGTTATACCAGCAACGCGTGGCCGGGTTAGCTAGTATATAAATAACAAAACAAAATTATTAGATAACATCACATACATTTATTCTGAACCCAAGCTAAGTAACTATAAAGCACTTGTGTTATGGAATTCAGAAATATCCACGGTACTACAACACTCAGACTCGAATCAATAAAGAAAAGATCGTTTTCTATGACCTTCCGTAGTCATCTTTTACCTTCAAAATGTAAAAAGAGCATTGCAAAGCCAACGCCAAACTTTGGGTTGAATGGGTACTATGAGACTCAATCTAAAGTTTTATAGTTTTTTTTTATTCTCACATAATTAATTTAACGTAAGTTGTACGCAAATTTTGGTTTATATCAGAAATGGTTTTTCTAGATCAAGAATTATTATTATTGTATTTAGGTCTTACACTACCGCGCACATTACACATTGAAATAAAAATTTTTTTTTACGATTTTTGCGCATAAACGAAAGTCCGTTAAATGACGATTTTGAGCATAAAAAATTGAGCTAGCCAAAAAATTCAATACTGATTTTTTTTGGTGCGAAAAGTGAATTCAGGAAAAAAATCAAAAGCGTGATCAAAGAACGTATAAAACACTACTTTTTGGCTGATAGTGTGCCTTAAAAGAAGGAAAAATGCACTAGATAATCGTAATTTTCAAAAAACCGCCAATAACGCACGAAATGGGCCATATCTCTGGGCCCAGTACTTAAAATTAATCGTTATTGGCCTATATCGATGGGAAATTTTATTTAAAACAAATTTTCATTTTGGGTTTTTTTCGATAAAGGTTTTTTGCGCGTTATTTCCCAAAAACTCATTTTTTCGCTAGCTTCGTGTCCAAAAAATGTCCATAACTTTTTTAGCACAGGTTTTGGACAGATTTTGACCTCACCGTCGTAATCAGTCAGAAAATCCGTTCCCGGAAAAAAAAGTGAAATATGGCCATTTTTGAGCCAGGATGACGGGATTATACCTTCACAATATTTTAATCGGGTGCGTTCTTAACTCTTAAAATATATATAAATAGTAATCATAATTTGTCCTTATATAAATAAATAAAGCACGCTAGTTAAACTAGTTACGAAATAAAACAAACAACCTTAGTCCTTCAATGGAACAAAGTAAATATTTTCATAAGTGACAGTTTCAGTTGTAAATTACTTATCATCTGATACTTCATTACTCATAGATATGATTTCTACTGGCGATTAAAACACACAAACATATCTATATGTGATTTGTGAAAATCACGTTTAGGTACCTGATAATATTTTAGCCAGTGATTAAAAGTTGTTTGTTCAAGTTACAAATTTTTATCTAATCGAATCTTTGATTTAAAAATTTAACGACCAAAAAATACTGTTCTGACTCAGAAAGTAAATATCTAAAACAGTATTGTAACTTCGTACAATCTATCGAAACGAACGCACTCACACAGACGCATGCTTCAATAAGACCCGTAAGCAAACGTCGCAGGTACCACGTCAAATCGAGTAGTCGCGTTTATTTATCTTTGTTGCTATACGCTAGAATTAAGATTTTTAACAACATAAAATTTTATAATAAAGCATTTTGAACATGTTGTAGCAAATCAAAATATTTATCAGTAACCAATTTGAATTGTGAAATAACAAGACCTTTTTAAAATGTTGTTTTTAGTTAAACTCTCGTTTTTATTTAAAAACAAGTTGATGAATTCAATTATTGTACCGTTAAAGAACGTAAATAAGTGTTTGAATAAAAAATATCTAAAAAAGTATCAGTTCCGATGAGTTTATTCCTTAAGAAGTCTTTGGACAGGCTCAGAATATAATATTATTTGTTTTAAAACAAAATTTCAAAATAAAAGTGAAAGGTGAAATAAAATGTATACCTGTCATTCGATCACTATACTCTTCATATTTTTGTCATACCGGGCGCCTAATATAAAATGAAATTATTAATTTTCTGTAAAACACGGAAAAAAACTGAGATTGTGTATATAAAGTACATGCGTATTTTATCAAACTTTAAATTTTAATCCAATACCATTATAGCATGTGGTCTGCATCATGCGTCATGCTCGTGAACGGGCGCTGCCTTGGGAGATGGGTCTGCTTTAACCTTCAGTATTATTGACATATACTAAACATATATCTTTGTTGCTTTCTTAAATTTATCGTTTATTCCCTGTAAATTATTGCAATGTTTAAGGATACTCACTTAAAACAGATATTTGTTGACTTTGTTGTAATCAACGATGTAATGAAACCATCACACATTTTGATAACAGAATAATTTTGTTTGTGACGACGTATAATATTGTAATAGTCGTTACTTCTGTTGAAGCTGACGAGTTTCTTGCGCCCATTCTTCTTGTCAGTTAAAAGACGTCCTGAATATGGTAGGTAAAAATGTTGGACTTACTTATTTAACGTGCATTTAATAAATTTATTTTTCATTTTCTTCACAGTCATTTATTCTAATAATTTGCAATAATCAAAATATCATTTCTGAAGATGTAAACTCCAATTACAAATAAATAACAGTTCCGCTTCTGACGCTTATATTGAATATAGGTATTTATGTCAACAAATAGACGTAGTTTTGCTGCTCATGTATATTTTTACTATTGTTTTTATGAGTAAACGAAAATGTCTTGAGATTCCCCGCATTTCAGGTCCAAAGTACAGTTGGTATTTTTTAAATTTCTATAATTGACGACCATTTGGTGCAAGGGTAGTGATCCTGCCTTTCGCATCGACGGTCCTGGATTCGAATCCCGAAAAGGGTAGATATGTGTATAATAGTGTCAGATGTTGTTAATTACGCAAGTGTTTTATATTAATAGAATCTGTGTTTAACTGGCTTCAGTATAGTGTAAACATCTTAACTGGATTTTCACCCATTTGTGAGTTACGATGAAAAACAATTTAAATATTTTCAAAACCGCCGTTACTACATTAGTTCGTGATCGCTCGCTTCCTTGACGCGCTAAGTGCGTTGACCTCGGGCTGTCCCGAGCGGCCAGTACACGCTGAGTACCTAACTGCCTAACTTAAACAGCTTTTTAAACATAATATTACCGTTTCAATATTGTCCGCTTCTAGTGCAAATGGCGTAATGAAATGCAATGCATGTTAAACTGGTTATTTTTGCAAGAATTACCAGGAATTGTAACTTATTGTTTGTTAATATTTTGGTTTAACTAATTATTTAAATATATTGATTAACAATGGCTGCCACAAATGAATGCTATGGCTGTCTCCGTGAGATTACTGGCAGACAATTTTTGACTTGTTCGAAGTGTGCCCAATGTTATGACCTTGACTGCGCTAACGTTGCTGTGAAGTTATATTTTTTGATGGAACACAAAGATCGGTGGATATGCCATTCTTGTCACAGTAAATTTCCAAAGAAAGATAATTCGAATTCGAATCCCCGGCCATACATTGACTGCGGTTCGATCAGCGATATTAATTTGAACACTGTACCTTGTGCAGAGTTATCAGTACAGGAAGATATCAATAGTTTGGACGATGCTTTTGTAACACAAAGACGCAAAATCGGCAGACCCATCTCGGATTCCAGTAAAGATAATTTTGAGGATGTACGTATTGAATTTACGAGCTCCAAGCCAGGATGTTGTTCTATTTCATATAAGATGACAGAAGAGATTCGCTCCATACGAGAGCAGATTGTGATACTCAATGAACGGCTGAATAACCTTGTCTCCTCTGTTGAAATCATACATGTTAAGCAAGATCATTGCAATGATAAGCTTATGGAAATAGATGAGCGTCTGCAAGTAAGTGAACATAAAAATACTGATACCAAAATATGCACTTGCACATATCACAAGAATGCTGTAACCGATATAATGGCACAACCAACTTTATCAGAGTCCGATGTTCCTATTCTATCTGAAAAGCCAAAAGAACAAACAAAACCAAAACTTAAGAAATTGAAGACTCCAGTAGCAAAGAAACCTGAACTTAGTTTATTAACACTATCCGCCCCGATTTCGATGCCTGTTGGTCTACCAAAAACCAAGTCTCTTGCTACAGATGACAATCAAAATAAGATTTCTTGTTATACTGAGAAGAACACATCGGAATCATGTACCGCTAATGAACAGGCTGATTTATATGTTAATGAGATAGAAACCTCTAACAGTAATAAATGGACAGAAGTCCAGACTAAACGACGACATAATCAATTATCACTGCGTTGTACAGCGGGACCCGAAGTTACGTTTTTAAAAGCTATGAAGCCACGGAAATGCATCCATTTATGGAATATGGAGTCGGAAGCTGAAGATGTACTCCTTTATCTACAAAACCTCTGCCCAGGTAAAAAATGCACCATAGAAGAACTTAAAGCTCGTGGTGATTATAAATCGTATAAAATCACAGTTCCAGAAGAAATTTATGAAAAATTTGTCTCATCTGAAACATGGCCAATTGATGCGCGGGTCAAACCGTGGATGTCATTTCGCGGGCCAAAGAAGAACCTTCAAAGAGTACACATTAATTAATCCATCAGCCAAAAATAAATCTTCTAGAAAGCAAAGAAACATTAATTTTGACATTTTTTATCAGAATGTACGTGGGTTAAAGACAAAGCTTAAAGTTTGGAAAACTAATATGATTTTAATGGAACACGACATTATAGGAATTACCGAAACATTTTTAGACGAATCTATCGCGGATACTGAAGTCGTATGTGGTGGATGGACTATTCAGCGACGTGATCGCAGTACACTAGGAGGTGGTGTTCTACTTGCAGCGCGTGCTGGTATTACTTTACAGCGCTGTAAAGATCTTGAGACGGAACATGGTGAAGATCTGTGGACCTCGTTCTCTTTACACGGTGAAATCGTATTTATTTGTGTAGTGTACATAAGTCCAACGTCTAAAGACGATGTATATTTTAACTGGTTCTGTAAAGTAGAAAATATTATACATAATTTAAAAGGCCACGTCATGATTTTAGGTGACATCAATTTAAATAGTGCCTCTGTCAATGTAAATAATTATTACTACTATTTTCTCTCATACTGTGGTCTGAGAGAGATGAATGAAATCTTCAATAGCCATGGAAGTAAACTAGATGTTGTTTTGGTTCAGGAATGTGCTAATACAACTAAGGTTGACATATCTCATATAGAAGGTATTGTTCCTGCAGACACATATCATCCTCCTCTAGATATCTCCTCTAAACTCTCATTAAGTAAATATTCTTCTTCCAAACTCGAACCTAGTAATATTTGTCGTTCCAAAGATTGGAATTTTACCAAGGCTGACTATTCCCAAATTGCTGAGCTTCTTTCCAAAACAGATTGGAGTCCTGTCATAAATGCCAAGGATGTTGCTTCTGCCACGAACAACTTTTATGAAATTATATATAAAATATTCGATCTCGCTGTACCTAGAAAAGTAAGGTCGAATAATTTTAGTAACCGTTATCCAGCATGGTTTGACCGTGATATCATACGTGATATCAAACGCAAAACACAACTACACCGAGCCTGGAAACGAGAAAAGATAGAAGACTTAAGAAAATCTTTTTCTGATATTAGAGCTAGTCTTAAAAAACGCATTGATGTAGCATATCAATCCTATATTCAACGAATTGAGAAGAACTTAAAGATCAAGCCAAAACAATTTTGGAAGCACGTTTCTAGTCTTCGGTGTAGAGGTGGATTTGAACCTGATGTATCGCGTAATGGTATGTCTTACAGTGGCGTTAAAGCGGCTGAAGCTTTTGCAGAGTTTTTCTCTAGCGTTTTTCAATGTAGTAGTCCTATATTAAATAGTAAAAATATTAAGTCAACGACAAATTCTACAAGCCAGATAGATAGTGCTTACATAGACATTGCTGGTATCAAAGACCGTGATGTTAGCCATGCCATTAATAAAATGAAAGTGGATGGTTCACCTGGACCTGACGGTGTTCCACCGTTACTTCTAAAAATGTTCAAAACTGAACTTGTCAAGCCTCTGTACCATATTATAAATACTGCTATTCAATCCGGTGAGTATCCAGCTCAATGGAAAATATCACGCGTGACGCCTATTCTAAAATCTGGCGGCAATTTAGCCATTGAAAACCATCGTCCTATAGCAGTTCTACCAGCTCCAGCTTAATTATTTGAACGCATTGTGCATGACGAAATCTATATGCAAGTCAACACCTACCTCTGCAATGAGCAGCATGGCTTCAGAAAAGCAAAATCAGTTGAAACCAATCTTCTTACTACCGTGGAATACATTTCAAATGGTATGGATAATGGCCATGAAGTCGATGTAGTATATTTTGATTTCCAGAAGGCGTTTGATAAGGTTGATAACGATATTCTCTTAGGTAAACTGAAAGACATTGGATTTGCTCCGCGTTTACTAAATTTATTTGCAGATTATCTTCGTGATCGTCAACAGTATGTAAAATACGGCTGTTTTGAGTCCAAAACTTATCACACGCGTTCTGGAGTAAGCCAGGGTTCTATACTTGGTCCTCTTTTGTTTTTGATCATGATCAACGACCTCGTGAAGGTGGTTAAAAATGCGAAATGCATTATGTATGCAGACGACCTAAAGTTAGCCTTAGAAATTAAGAACGATGTTGACTGTCAATTACTACAACATGATATCGACTCCGTGTATGAATGGGCTAAAAGAAATATGATGCTTTTTAACAATAAAAAGTGTTGTGTTTTGACCTTTGGAAGAAAGCATGTTAAAACATGTCATCAATATGTACTCGGTGATGACAATCTTACGCGCGTGGAATTAACCAAGGACCTGGGTATAATATTTGATTCCAAACTAACATTTCATAATCACATAATATCCATAGTAAAAGAAAGTTTCAGACGCCTAGGTTTCGTTCTACGAAATTCTCGAGATTTTAGAAGTCCTCAATTAATTAAGCTTCTTTATTACGCACTTGTACGTAATAAAATCGAAGCTTGTAGCTCTGTCTGGCATCCCTATGAAAGTACTTATACTCTTATGCTCGAGAAAGTACAGAAGGCATTCCTCAGGTATTTATACAAGCGCTATCACACGTATTATCCTCATTTATATCCGACCTTATTTCTTCTAGGTACTCTTGGCTTTAATTCCCTTAGGACGCGTAGGGCAGCAAACCAAATATTAACCGGTTTGAAGGTTTTACGTGGCAGTATTGACAACCTTGAGATACACAACCAGTTGTGTAGACTATATGTTCCTGAACGGTATACACGACGACGCGCTGGGCGGCCCCGGCACTTGTTCGTGACGCCGCGCACCCGCACAGCGGCGCGTGCGCAGTCTCCTGTTTGCCGCATACTGATAGAAATTAATTCTTTCCTTGCTGACCAACCCGAGTGTGATGTGTTTGTGGATGATTGGCAGGTTATTTTAAAACGTTGTCTTTCCTATTGTGAAGACTTTGAACCAGAGTCAACCTGTTTATGACTGCTTTTATATATTTGCTTATTTTATTTTATAATACCTTTTGTTTTTTACTATTGTTAATTACTGTAAGTGGTGTTGCCGTTGTAGTTAATTAAATAAATAAATAAAATAAATAAAAAATGTGATGAATACGAGCATTTGTACCGGAGTTCATGGATATTTATATATATTTCTATTAATATTACATATCAAAGGATCATATAATGTATGTCTATCCGTTACCCTAGTATCCATAACACAAGCCTTATAGTGGTTACTTTGGGCTAGGCTAATTGGTGTGAATGTAAGAAATATTATTATTAATTATCAGGGACACAAACGACTGTAACAATTTTACAAGAAAGAATTGAAATTTAAGGTACTTAGACAAATTGCACACTTACAGCATGCTTCATACATCTTAAGGACAAATAGATGTGCCTTCATCTATGTTAAAGTACAATATACTATCATATACACTACAATACATAAATACACCGACTAAAAAAACCGGCCAAGTGCGAGTCGGACTCGCGCACAAAGGATTCCGTACAAACTTTTAGTTAAGTAAAGTTCATTACGGCAATAAAAAATCACGTTTGTTGTATGGTAGCCCCACATAAATATTCATTATATTTGAATTTAATTATTTATTTTAAAAGTGAATAATATAACTCAATATTATGAATATTTCAAGCCATTGTCAATATCGAGCAAAAAAATCACGTATGTTGTATGGTAGCCCCCTTAAATATTTATTTCATTCCGTGTAGTATTTATTACTATAGCGGCAACAGAAATACATCATCTGTGAAAATTTAAACTGTCTAACTATGAGGGTTCTTGAGAAACAGCCGGACAGGCGGACGGATGAACGGACAGAGAGCGGAGTCTTAGTAATAGGGTCCCTTTTTAGTCTTTGGGTACGGAACCCTAAAAAGAGAAAAGCAGAAACACTATCAACTAAGTATCACTGATTCATCATATCAGCACAACGATCTCCACAACGATCGGTCCTGTGCTGACCGCATCCAGCGTTTTCCCGCGACCTTAACCAGATAGTCGGTCCACCTCGTAGCGGGCCTACCCACTGAGCGTCGTCCGGCACGCGGTCGCCATTCGAGAACCTTTCCGCCCCAACGGCCATCGGTTCTCCTTGCTATGTGTCCTGCCCATTGCCATTTCAGCTTCGCTATTCTTTAAGCTATGTCGGCGGTTTTTGTTCTCCTACGGATCTCCTCATTTCTGATTCGATCGCGTAGGGAAACACCAAGCATAGCTCTCTCCATTGCCCGCTGGGCGACCTTGAGCCTTCTTACAAGACCCATAGTGAACGACCACGTTTCACTGCCATAAGTCATCACTGGCAACACACACTGGTTAAAGACTTTCGTCTTAAGGCACTGAGGTATTTTGGACGCGAAAATGTATCGCAGCTTCCCGAACGCTGCCCACCCGAGTTGGATTCGACGAAAGATCTCTTTCTCGAAGTTGGACTTACCTAACTGTATTGTATGTCCTAGGTAAACATAGTGGTCAACAACTTCGAGTGTAACGTTCCCAACATTTACTGGAGCGGGTGTAACATGGGCGTTGGACATAATTTTCGTCTTGTCCATGTTTATCTTAAGACCCACTCGTTGGGATGCGTTACTGAGATCTTCGAGCATGGTGCTCAGGTCTTCCAAGGTCTCAGCCATTAGGATCACATCATCGGCAAACCGAAGATGCGTCAGGTACTCGCCGTTGATGTTGATGCCAAGTCCATTCCAGTCCAGAAGCTTAAAAATATCCTCCAACGCAGCAGTGAACAGTTTCGGAGAGATAACGTCTCCCTGTCTCACTCCTCGCTCTAGTTGGATAGGATTAGAGCTCTGGCTCTGTACTCGGACCGACATAGTTGGTGTGATTGTAAAAATTCTTATTATTTTTATAGAGCATGCTAATTCTATTGGTATTTGTAAAAATCAATCCATACTCGCCCCTTTTGTAGTAGATTTTGTTAAATATTTGTAGTGTTCAAATATGACATTATAACTATGGAAAAAAACTAACAAATAAATACTTTATAATTTTATTTCATTACATTTTACGTATCCCAAGTATATAGTTTTTTCCGCACGCTCTTTTGCCACGGTAAAAAACTGGACAAAATGAAACGGGTTGATCCGGGTAAGTTTTCATGTATCTGATATAGCTTACCAATCGGGCCGTTATAAACCAAAGACTTGATAATGTTTGTTATTTATTAGGTACGTATATTTTACTAACAAATCCTAATGTATTGATCAAGAAAATTTCATTCTTTATTTCAAAGTGCAATCGTTTATTTGCTTACCTTAACATAACATAATTTAGGTACGACTAATTAAATAAATTACGAAAAAATTGTGTACTTGTCAGTCCGACACACGACTGGAGTTTACTCCTTAAGAACGATTGGCTTTGAGCAGACACATAGTAAAACAAAACTTCAAAGAAAGGAAAAAGTTGCGCACAAAAAATCATAACGCTGTCATTCGATCACTAAATATTACTCTTTATATTTTTTTCATACCATATTTCCAATAATTTAAAAATAAAATTAACATTAACAATACAATGCTTTACTTATACATTATTCATTTCAAGGTATTCTTTCACATAATTGTTTGGTACGGAACGCTACATGTACTAAATCCGATTCGCACTTGACCGGTTTTTATTTTATAACGTCTATTCCTTCCGTGTTAATTTACCTTTTGTTAATACGTGGTTCTGTATACGTGGCAGCATATTTCATGCATATATCTCATGATTCTACATCATCGTGTAAATATGCTATCTCGAGCTGTGATACAACTTATCTAACAATATGATTTGTTTGTAATTATAAACCATTATCTTAAATAGCAACAAGTGGTCCTTTATTTATAACAATACTAGCTGACTCGGCCACGCGTTGCTGTGTTATAAATAACAATGAAACCAATATTATGTCCTAAGTCCCAACATATCCAGCATAATGAAAAACAAAAACATCAAAATCGGTTGAGTAGTTTCGAAGTTTATCGGTCAAATACTATGACACGGAATTTATATTTATAAATATATATTTATTTATTATAGTGACAGAAACAGTCATTCTTAATCTACACCGTGGAGGTTAGAGAGAAGGAGAACGATCGCTACGTGCTGGCATTAGCCCGCCTGTCCCTAAAATATTGTAGAATTTATAGTTCATATTTCAGCCACCAGCCGCGCTGCCGTCAGTAAGTAATATCTGCGAAGTTAGCTATTTATGAGTACAAGTAGATGAAGGTTGAATAATGTACAAATTTAACAACAGCCCGCTTTTATTGAGACAACTTAGCTATAGCAGTGCCTCACTTACTTTGTCCATATTTCTGGGACACTATTTTCTATCTCGCAATAGTTCTCCTGTTCTCTAACCTCCATGATCTACACATATACAATCTCATATTGGATAATGACGTTTTCGGCCAAAAAGTTGCCAACAGTAATAAAATATTTTTTATTAATAATACTTAATATATTAACGATAACGATTGTAAGGAATTGATAGTATAAAGTTTATATCATAGATCAAAGAAAATGAATTCAAAGCATTTATTTGTAGACACAGGTGGTTATAATGCAGATGGTGAAAAATTTAACGTGATATTCAAAGAACAGTGAATGCAGGAAATTGAGTGTATGGGGCATTGCACGCTTTTATGAACAGCCAGAAGGTATCAAAAAAGGCCCGACTGGCTGTGCATAGAGTCGTGTTGGTACTAACTCTAATATATGGAAGTGAACCTTGGGTTTGGCTGAAGAAGCACGAATGTATGATAAATGCAGTGGAAATGAGAGCTTTAAGAAGTATAGCTGAAGTGAATTTGATGGATAAAATAAGGAATGATATGATAAGAGGGTCAAAAATACTCTTAACCGACTGGCTTGTATGTAATGTCTGATGAGACTGGATGGATGGAGGAAATGGAAATCTGTGATCTCTGCCTGCCGGCAAAAAGCTAGATTGTATTAACCTTTTGTATATTGATTTTTATAAAGATTGATATACTGATCTACGTTTTCAATATCTCTTGAACGCAAATTGCCTGTTTTTTTGTGACAGGTGAATATTCTGGTATGTAGCTATACGCAAAAATATCTATTCACTCTTAAAATACACTCTCTCTCTCTCTCTCTCTCTCTCTCTCTCTCTCTCTTATTTTATATATTTTTATAAACGGAAGAAAATAGAATGTCAGATTATTTGATATCTCGTCGCTTTACACGTAATGTTCCATTTCTATCATTAGTATAACAGTCGGTTCCATTCACGAATCGATCTCGATAAGGATTTTTTTTTGTATTTTTCCTGTACCTTGTTTTGTAAACAAATGCTCTTAAAGATAAGTTCTTCCTCTAATTAATCCGTTATTCAGTATGATTTCATAAAAGGAAAAATAAACATGATAACAATAATTGATTAAAAAGTAAGTTGCCAATGTTGGTGTTTATTTAAATTTCACATGATTCCTGTAACATTTTTAATACATTTTTATATTCCATTCCTTAATTATAAAATCATTAATAAAGATGCTTAGATAAAGAATTTGTAATAATCAAAATATCAATTCTTAAGGTGTAAACTCCAATTACAAATAAATAACAGTGGCGCCTCTAACGCTCCTATTCGTATACGTTTTCTAAAGTTTAAAAACGTTGGTTTAAATGAATACTGCCAAAATTGGATACTGACTAAGATGGAAGACAGATCGAGACTCGGAGCTTGCACAGTCTAGCATCACCTGACGATGCTCCGTGTAGAGACGAGACACGTATAGAGTAGTTGGTGAAGTTGCAAGGTGTGTCGGTGGTGGTCGGTGTCTGCGGTTTCTGCATTTATTTGCGGGAGGTGCATTGCTTCTTTTTTGAGGAAATAAGCTAGATATTTATGTTTTTATAAATAGATATTCTATTGATACTAAATGAAACAATTAAATACATTTTAAATGTAATAAAAATATGTTTATGCCAGGGAGACACAAACTTGCTAACTTAATAATATTTCACATGCCATATTCAGGCTGGCTCCAACGCCATCGTGGCGATGATTTTTTAAAGGAATTTAGTAGCCCCTACCGATGGATGAATACTGCGTAAGAATACAAGATTCCCAACCAACGTTAAGAAGCGCTGGAAGAACTCCCTACTAAAATCTCCTTGGTGTATCTTCAGTTCCACCGAAATCCAATGGGGCCAATGTTGCAGTTAGCATATCCCTAGAACAAGGCGATTTTTTTTATTTAGAATAGGTTCCAGCCCGGGGGCCAAGACAGAATCCACGATGTAACGAGCTGACCCAAAAGGTGCTTATTTACCCTGGCCTGACCTGGCCAGATTCAGGGAAGGAATTCCACTACTTTGCTGTGCATATTATGAAAGATGTTGAGAAGCGCTTGGTGTGACAGGTAGGAATAGCAACCAAGAAAGGGTGGTAGCCCGCAATGCGTCTGGATGTCCGACGGAAAAAGGGAGATAGCAGTATGAGCTACGGAGCGGTGAGCTAAGGTGTGAAGCTTGCTATCACCAATTTGCTGTTATTTGTGCCTTGTTTGATGATAACATTGCAAATTGACGTAATATTCGGTAGAGAATAGTAGCAATGGAGGTTGCTACATATGATTGTTGACAAATGATAACAACTAACTAAATATTGAGCAAACAGAATGCATCGCTAACGACTCCGCCATTATCAAATGTTATTGAAATGTAAATGTTGTTTGTGTGATTTAATGTTTGCAGATTAATAAAAGGTGGTTCGTTGTGTGTTTTCTTATGTAAATAGTTGGTTTTATTTCAGTTATGTACACTTGTAGTATTTGCAGGTAGCTAAAAATAAGTTACCCTAATGGGAGACAAAATGTCACTCCATATTTAGTAGGATCTAGCTCTAGAACCAATGCGATAGGGAACAACTATGCGTTCCAAACTAGTGATCAGATAATGATCAAAAATTTTTTTGCAAAACATTGCAACAACAGCATTCCAGGGAAGATTTATATGTTTTAAAGCATTGCAATGCATGCTGGATTTTTGTTAATGAGTTCGTTTTTGATCCCAATCAAGCCCGGGGCCAAGACAGATTACACGATGGAACGAGCTAACCCAGAAGGTGTCTATCACCCTGACTTTATAAACAGACGAATTATGTGTACTCGGAAATACAAACGCAGGGAGCGATATGCACTCCTTTGCTGCGCGCATTATGAAAAATGTTGAGAAGCAAGTTAATATGAAAAATGTATAGAGCGAAAGAGTGCATAGCGCGTTCGGCCTATGGTATCTGACTGAACTATCGACGATAAAATAAGTGACCGAAGTAGAAACAAAAATTACTAAGTCTACCACCAGTTCGGAAATTGGGATGCCCTTCCGAGAACTGGCGAAAGAAAGTCGGACAGAGGAATCGATCTCTATCTTAAATAAATTATGTACACAAAATGACCGTCATGAATAACCGTCATGTTTATTTAAATGTGAGACAGGCGTGGAAATGTAAAAACTAAATAGTTGACTAAAAGTTTATCATCAAAATTCTTTGATGCTTTCGAAGGCACGTTAAATCTTTCCTGGTGGCTAGTGAAGGCATCTACCGTCGTCACCATCTAGCAATACACATTATCCCAAGCTAGTGCATTATAGCCCATTCTCCTACTATGGTTTCATTCCCGGTGAAGATCTGTGCCTCATGCAAATCGAACATTTGTT
Organism: Calamotropha paludella; assembly: GCA_927399485.1. NCBI lineage: Eukaryota > Metazoa > Arthropoda > Insecta > Lepidoptera > Crambidae > Calamotropha > Calamotropha paludella. The sequence continues at coordinate 25,736,794 of OV656815.1, read as the reverse complement.
AAACTTGTAAGCGAAATTTAAGATTTTCCGTTGCCAATATACTAAACGAAATGTAGTTTTAAACTTTCAAGATCAATTACATTATAATCAATACAACGGGGTTTTAATCATGGCTTACGCATTTCGGTGCGCTATCGTCACCATCTTGGAAGAACCATGACATGGTTAAACTGTTAAAGTTACGCAAACATCAATTGTGACTGAATTGTTACCCTTTAAACGTTCTTAAAAAATTGCATGATAGCATATTTATATCTTTTAAAGTTGAGTCACAGTAACTATTTTTAAGATAACCAATTTTTTTCTCAAATAATGCATTATTTGTTACGGAAGACCTCACGTCTTGGAAGAACCGAGACAAGACATCTAAATACGCCGAGATATCGGATGTTTAATATTTCCTTATAATCCGATTAGATTACGAGTTTGAAGATTGATTTTAATTCCAGGCATGATTTCATCTGCTATGGTGTGGGGATTTCTGTCGGACACATTGGGCAGACGACGCATCATGGCGTTTGGCTTCTTCGGCTCGGGATTAGTGGAGGTCGCCGCCGCCATGAGCCAGAACTTCCTCATGCTGTTGCTCACCAGATTCGCCAGTGGATTCCTGTAAGATCATCACACTCAAATATAGAAGAACTGCCCTATAAATCCGAACAATGCATATTGAAAACTTTCCAAGAATACGGCATTGATTAGGTAATTTTTGACATTGGTAATTTGTAGAAAAGTCGTCACTAAAACAAGGATAAGCAAACCGCCTCGTATATTAGACTATAGTTTGTAGAGTTGAGGGCAACGAGATCAACCAAAAGTAATGAAACAGTCAACGTATTCTAACTATAATTGATGTAAATACTCTGTTTAGTATATGTAAAACGCTTCAGAGATAGCATTTTGTCAAGGATTTAAAAAATTGGGGTGTTTATTTTGGGTATTATTATTCTCTTATACTTCGCTTGGACAAGTAGACCATGTCCAAGTATATGTCTGTTGCTTTTATTATTTCCACCGGAGTACTTCTACTGCAAGGACTTTCATAATACTAAAGACCTGTATCGACACTGGCTCTATCAATCGAAGGAAGCCGAGGCTACTGCAGAAAGTCACAAAGTTCGAAAATATGGAGCCCTTGCAAGCAGTTACATATTTGGTCCTTTCGGTGTGGAAACTATGGGTTTATGGGACCAAAAAGCCAAGCTCATTTTCAAAGAAATATTGGACCGATTATTCGTAGCTTCTTCGGCCAACATATGAGTATAGCTATTCAACAAGTAAAATGCTGCCAGCCTTTGCGACACTTTTTTCAACAGCAGCTGTGAGGCTGATTTAAAAAAAAAAACAATATTTCATTCCTCTTACTTATTTTTAGGTAAATTTCAACTTGTTTCTTATAAGTATTGAATATAAAATAACAATACCAGCAACAAGTCTTCGGATTTGCCGGAAATCACAAGATCTTATAAGCTGGTTAATCTCTACGTTAATCTTCCACAACTTTCGGACATCAAAAGTGAACTCGTTCAAAGACAATTCATCAAATATTATTTGACATAAATCTCAGTATGCTTTGTCTTGAAATAGGAGCTGTCTGATAAATAGACGGTTTACAAAGTAAACATTTTAAACTGAGTGACATCCGTGTAAATATTTAGTTGTTGCGTCTAAGCGATACAACAGTCGCTTACACGCTTATATAATAGTCATTGTAGTTCACGTCACATTCTGCGCTCACAGATTACGTCAGTCTTAATTTTCCAAGAAGTTTAACCAATCTAAGATTTTGATACTGCAAGAGCCTGCTATATTTAAAAAAAAACATGCGGGCAAAAAAAATGACATTGTCATCGCATTAGCCTTGCCGCCGCAAGTCTGTTAACTAGTGTTGCCCAAATTCAGTCTTGGTCTTGCAGTCTTGGTCTTGTTCTTGCGTTTTTGCAAGACCAAGACCAAGAACAAGACCGCGTATTTTTAGCAAGACCAAGACCAAGACTGACCGTGCAAGACTTGAGCAAGAACAAGACTAAGCCTGCAAGACTCTTGCGTCTTGCAGCTAGGACTTAGCGCTATTTCACGGAGTAGTTAGGTGTAACAGTTCGGTGTATAGGTACGCTTAGGAATTCTATGAGACGCAAAAAACTGTATCAAAGAATATGAAAAACTGGATCTATGCGCATTACGACTAATACCATAAACACAAAGTAGATAATATACAGAGACACCACTTAGTACAAGAAAATGGTTACACCCTAAAACTGGTTATTCAACTGGCTATATTGCTTTCCTTCTATTTTACGATAGATGACACTAGTGAGAACACAAATAACACGATACGTATTGCCATCTAGTGAGACACTAAGAATACGGTTATCGCTTGTTGTTGTTAGATGGCGCTTCGTTATAGCCTACTCACAGACGTTGGTGGATGCGTAATCAATCGAAGTTTCGTATGTCAGTAACAGTACCTACATTAAAATATCTTTATTCACGGTCGCGGGGTTTAACGTTCCAAAAATATGCCGCGCATATAGAAACTGTGAATATGGAATGGTAATTAGTATGGAATCATAGGGGATGCGTTACAAGTTACAAAATAAAACGAATATTTATAAAAATAAAATCAATTTGAGCTGTAGCATTATAAATTTACCTTTTAAGAGTAAGGCTCCTTTCCATAAATCGATCAGCTTTCATGATCACAAAGTTAATTTGCGTATAAACCTTCACTCAGACTTTTTAAATTTAATGTAGGTATTCCTTACCAAGCGGACCTATGAGTAGTTCGATCCTCGTCGATGTACTACGAACGTAGAACCACTCTATTACCACGAGGGGTTATATTCTTTTTTTAACTTGCTTTTGTATTGTGTCGGTAAGGTTTGTTTTAATTGACATTAGTCCACTTGGTCAAATCTTTCATGAAAGCCGCCTGGGCATATACCAGAACTCAAATAATGCCGCTACTTTAATAAAAGACTGAATCTCTTTCTATTTACTGTTTTCATCCTCGAATAATGAAATTTTTAGCCGCGAATACAGGAACTGTGTTGCAATTTTTTCTCTCTCGGATAAGGAAACCGTGAATGGGGAACTTTTACTGTATTGACGGAACATTGCGAACGATTTTAGGAAACCACTTTCTTAGCTATTCTAACTATGTATTTTTTACTCATGTTTGGCTCAGGTTTACGAACGTGTCGCGTATTATACCTACCTATTTGGAAAATTGTTTTTTTGTTTCAAATGAAACTAAAAAAAAAACTTTCTAGTTTATTCCTTTGTTATCAGGTCAGGGCCAGGTGACGTGATCCTGGAGAAATTGAGGGAAATAAAATATTAGAGGCACACCTATCGAGATTTAGGTATTTTAAATAGTAACTGGTGCAGTTGTTACTGAAAACACCCGTGGCCGTAATAGGTATGGTTGCATTTTATTGACGGACAAAACATTTGTCACTATCACATGTACGTACCTACTTTTCAGTGACTGAGAGTTATTTTATTCGTCGATAAAATGTCGACCATCTCAAAGGGTTTCAGGATTTCATGATTGGGCCTACTAATGTACTTCCGATTGGTCTAACATAGCACAGTGTTTTATGGAACCAAAAAAATTTACACAATACAAATTGAGGTTTTTACATAAATATATTATTTATACCCTAAAAAAGCATGAGTTCAATTCCCAGAAGTCTAACTCCAATACTTTTTGAGAAAAAAAATCATGAACTTATCGTGACCTTTGACCTATGAAATCTAAAATATTTTTTATAAAATGAATAGAGAGTGAATAGAATAGTAGTTTATGAAATTGGTACATAATGAGGGGTGTAAAACCTAGTTATGTGCAGTTTCATACAATACTTTATCTAATCTCATACATTGAATATATCAAATAAAAGATAGAGATTGATACAGTTTATTTATTGGTTATTGTAAGTGTTAACATTTTGTATATTACAATGACTTTACTAGTAGTAGATTAAGAGTGACTGCTGCTGCAGTCTCTAAAATGTCGGGCGGCGTTAAATTTTCTTCACTTTCAGTATCAGATATTTTAATAAACAATAATAATTATCCAGCGAAACACAACAAAGAATTGCAAGAAAACGTATTATAGCGCCAAAATTTCCGATATCACCGCGCATGCGCCAAAGCGTGCTCAGCCACAGATAAAAAATGAAAAAAATGAAACAGTGCTATACGAATTGGCGCAGTATTATATCAATGGTCTGTAATCAAAACGTAATGAAAAAAAAAATATTATAACATTATTTTGTTAGACAAATAGTGTTGTATTAATTTTTTTTAATTTCATTACGATATACTATTTGTAAAGTTCGTCAATATAAACTCGTTTTGAGTTTAATATTTTGAATTTTACGATGTGAGAGTAGTTAAAAGAATATATATTTTAATAAATACTAGCGACCCGCCCCGGCTTCGCACGGATGCAATGCTCTACTATATTATGCATGTATTATACATATAAACCTTCCTCTTGAATTACTCTATCTATTAAAAAAAACCGCATCAATATCCGTTACGTTGTTTTAAAGATTTAAGCATACAAAGGGATATAGGGACAGAGAAAGCGACTTTGATTTATACTATGTAGTGATGAGTGAATCGGACATAATCACACGCATATAAACGCGTTTCTTTAGCTTAAAAATCCATTGGTTTGGGAGCAGCATTTTTTTTATTTCGTATTTATTATTTTCTCTCCCTAAAAACGAAAAAGTGGAACCTACAACTTAAATAGAAATATACATAAATGAGCCACGTCCCACTATTGCGGCGATTAGAATATATTCATTTTAAAATTTTTATGCTAGGGTTGTCACCGAACTTGATCTCGACGAAAATTTTTTAAATATTAATATGTGTATTATTTTTGAACGAGAACATCGATTTTCGGGTCTGGGTGTTAACTGTTAATTGTTTGTTTTGTGTGTTTCGGAGACCCAATTAGACACAAGTTCATGCCTGCTTGCTTCTAAGGTTTTTTGTTACAAAAATAGGTACATACCTGTTAACCGATTTATGCCCACGACTTTGTACTATGCTTTTATTTTCTGATCGAATGCAATTTTTTTTTAAAGATGCGATCAACTGATTAGATTGATTTGTATGAGAAGTTACTTTTTCGCGGGGTCACAGACCCATGGCACCGTATTGCCTCAGCAGGGGCTTACCCAACCTACTGAGAGCCATAGCCAAAGACTATACCTCACCGGGCCCATCTCAGCCACTGGTAAAATTATTAAAGCCTTAGCCACTAGTATTTTTTCGAGCGATGTAGAAAGGCACAATAACCCTACTTCTAAAGCGGCAAAGCCACAACCTTATACGCCTAAAGAAGCTCTTAATATGATAATAGATAGACAGTTAAGTGACATGTAAACAAATAAGGGCAGATCTTAATAGGAGAGGATACCCAGCCTATCCACCTCATTACAAGGGGACTGAGTCCTGAAATAAATTCTGGCGTCAAGTTAAAGTAGACGTGGTGCACAAAAAAGGTGCCAGCAGGTGATGAGATTTACCTAGATCGATTTTAAAATCGAATGAATTTCTAAATCTAAAATTCATCACAATCGTTAGACCCGTTTCCGAGAAACCAATTACATACCAACATATTTATATAGGTACATGCAAGAATTGCTCGTTTAATGTATAGGATGTGTGTATATGTGTTAAATTATTTCAATCAACATAGTTTATTTTTTCGACCATTTGGCGTGTAAGGTATAAAATTAAAGATGTGGTCGAACATACATAAAGTATTCCTACATTATCACATCTACATTAGGTAGGTAGTATATGTAAGTATATTGTATTCGTCTATAAGTGTTGTTAATTTATTCAATTCATTGACGGTATCAATTAACAAACAAAAAATGAAACATTTTCATTTAACACATAGTTGATCTTTGTGACAACCCCAGATCATGAAAGTTGACCTTTATGTAAATTCTATCATAACTTCTTAAAACCGCAAAAGTGGGATTTGGTTTATAGAACCTTTCTATACTAAATCCAGGTTCCACTTTTGCCGATATTTGGAGAAAAAAAATAAAATCAAAATTTAAAAAAATACGTATTACTCAGAAAGTAGGACACTTATGAATAAAATAAAATTACGACATTTTGCCTTCAATAATTCATTATCAAGTGGCAAATATCTCATGGACAGATATGGAACCTTTTTGGATAGAAGAGAGATGGAAGTCTTTTGAAGAAATTAAATTGTTATTTTTTATATGCGCAAATTTTAAAAACTTTACTACTTCATATAGTTTTTTACTGAAAAAAGTGATTTGGAAATTGAACTCTTGCCTTTATTAGGTTATAAATAATCGATTTATGCAAAAACCTTAAGGTGTAAATTATTTTGTTTCCATAAAACACGCCATCTAGCGTTACAATTGCAAAACACTTCGTAAGCCTCATAGCTGAAAAGCAGTCACATGTAGCCTATACTTTCGTATTCTCAATTGATTATTTATGGTGTTTCTTATCTTCAAATTTAGGAGTCGAATTAAGGTCGATGTGAAGTTGTATATATAAAATATGCTAGTCTTTATTTTAATCTCAATATTTCTACTTAATTCGTCTTATTTCTAAACATGTGAAATGTTATAATTTACAAATGTTAATGGTAGTGACATCTATTGCGGTTTTTTAGAATTAAAAAACTCTTGTATGAAATGGTACCCCATGCCATAAACATACCTACATAGCGAATAAAAAAATATCCATTAAAATCAAACTGAGTGCATGCATAGTTATGTTTTAACCATCGGCACTTTGATAATGCGGCATCAAAGGTTTTGTACTTACTTCTCAAAGAAATTTGCTGCTTTTCGGAAGCACATGGTTATAATACACGCGCCGGCGGCTTCTTTTGAAATCATATACAACAATCGTTGCCGCCGCGCCGAAATCACAACATTTGACACTATTTGATTGCCGCCACAGGGCGTAGGCGTAGGTATACTCATGCAAAATAATTTCGAATTTTAAGAGTACCTACAGGTGTTCCAAAGAATAAATAAGTTTCAGAGTGCTTATAATGAAAATGAATACATTATACTGATCACGCAAGTAGTATTATGATTAGAATAAAATGGTAAGGATAGGTAGTAGATGTCATAATAATTTATTCTAGTAAGTATATATTATAATATTGATTATATGGTTTTAAACTAATTACTTAGGTACTATTATTGTACATTTAGTCATTATATTTCTTAAGTTTTTACAAGAAAAAATAGCAAAAAAGTGTTCAAATATCACCCGTTTGATAAATATTGTAGCCACTTTTAAATATACTTGAAACGTGTAAAAAAATTCTACATAATTAATAAAATAATATAAAAAGCGTAGGTACTTACCTACTAATAAAATAAAAAGCCTGCGATTTATTATTAGTAAATAATCACGGCAGCCGAGAGTGTGTCTCCACTTTTGAATACATAAATCATAACCAGATCACTAGAGCCACTTCAAAAAAGAAATTTGTAATTCCTAGGGTTCAAAATTATTTTGGTGACAGAACTTTACAGAAGCGTATACCATATCTTCTTAATTCGTTGCCCGAAACTATTAGATGTGAAACGGATAAAAATAAATTTAAAAAAATATTAAAAGATTATCTGATGACTACTATTTAACACAACAATTGTATGTTTTTATTTATTTTTTTGCATTCACAATGCAATATTTCTATAAGATATAAAATACGTGTGTAAAAAACAACCACGCCTCCGAGCCCATCTGAGGGCTCGGAGGCGTGGTTGTTTTTTACACACGTATTTTATATCTTACAACAATTGTATCTTATTATTATCACCGCTAAATTTTCCTTCAGTTTGTTGTAATTCAGTCTAAATCCAATTATTGTGCACTTAACTTTACCTGATACAGTTATAGTTGTATTATATACCTACATAATTATAATTATAAGCTAAGAGACTAAAGATCCCTCAGTCAAACCGACAAGTCGGTTTTGTGGGACTAAATTGTATCTTTGTATTTTTTTTTCTTGTATATGAAATAAATAAATAAAAAAAAATAAATAAAAAAAAAAAAAAGTATTTACAAGCAGTGCCCGCGACTTCGCCCACGAAGAATAGTAACTTTGGAGGTATAGTGACGTTCAGGATTTATTTATTTATTTTAAAACTTCTGTCATCAAACATACAAACAAACTCTTCAGCTTTATAATATTAGTATAGATTAGTATAGATGTACGCCAAAACATTCACTTATATGTAAAGAATAGTGATTGGCACTAATTCTTTACATATATTTTATTCACGCGTCGCGTCTGTACAAGTAGGTAATAATCTGTGTTTGTACGCCGCACGCGGCATCGTTTGATTTGCGGCGGCATCCTTTTAATAGAGCCGGCACGTGGCGAGGCGGCGCGGTAGAAAGCAAGGAAACGTACTATAAACAAAGGAATTATTTTAATTCCAGTCATTTCCAATTGAGCTGTGCTTCGAGTCTAACTTAATAATTGTTTTTACTAATTCTTGTTGTTTTCTAAAAACGTATCACGTGTACAATTTAATATGAGTGACGAAGATTCAAATTATTCTAGTCCGAGTAACGAGAGTTTGAGTCACAGATCTAAAAGACCCAAAAGCAAATTTGAGGAGTTTTTCGAAATAATTCATGCATCCCAAACTGCCTTGTGTAAATTGTGCCAACATAAAAAGACTGAAATAAAAATGAAAAACAGAAACACTTCAGGCTTAAGGAAACATCTAATATCTTTCCACAAAAAGGAATCACAAATATTTCTTCCTGTTAAACCAAAATTAAGTGGAGATATCACAAGCTTTTTAGTAACCGCTGGAAGAAGTGGACAGGTAAGAATATATTTTTTTTATATGAAAACTCCAGGAACTCAAAAAAGTCTTTTTTGAACAAATGACTTTAAACTGACTTCGGAATATTTTATAGATATTGATAAAATAGTAATACATAGGTACATATTTCGCGTCATTTTTAACAATGGTCGAAATTGTCGCTACGGGAATTTTAACTCCGCGTAGCTGTTCATGCGATACTTTCAAAAACGCCATTAACTTACGTAAGTATTTTTGAGTTAGTGGTGTTTTCATCTAGGGGTGCGACATATTAAGTATGTAATTATCGTCTTAAATATTTTTATAAACACCTATATTTTCATTTGTTTTCATAATCGGCCAGTAACAACTAAGTACTTTATTTTGGTAAATTACAGTACAGTGCAACCTTAATATAACAAATGTCAATTTAACGATTTTCTCGATTTAACAACAACAAACCTCCTCCTCCTAAACGCTCAAACCTAGTATGTTTTAAATAATAACACAAGATTTATTGTTTTATTTCAGTCGGAAAACAGCAGTGACAACATCACGACAGCTACAGTTGATTGGGTAGTGAAAAAATATCTTCCCTTCTCATTTTTCGATGACGAAGCTACACAAGTATATTTTCGACGTATTTGCCCTAATATGGAGTTTCCTAAAAGGTCTACACTTAGAAGGAAAGTCAAAGAGCGATTTGAAGAGCTCCAATTTAATCTCAAGGAACGACTTCAACAATTATCATCTAAAATGTCATTTACCATTGATGGGTGGACGTCAATTGCTGGTAGGAGTTACTACGGGGTTACTATGCATTATATAGACAACGAATGGAAGTATCGATCTGTAGTTCTTGATTTTATACCATCACGCGGTCGACATACTGGGGAAGATATTGCAACGATTTTCCATGAATGTTTATTGGAATATGGCATAATTGATAAAATACAAGGTATCACGGTCGACAACGCAACTGCAAATACCAAATTTATGTATGAACTGGGCAAACAGTTGCCACACTTTGATTCAGACAATCAACATTTCCGGTGCTTTGCTCACATTTTAAACCTTGGTGTACAAGATTTATTAGAGACCTTAGCATTACACTGTGAGTCTGACACTAACGCGCAAGATCAGCAGTATGAAGACTATGCAGACGAAACTGAGGAAGATGAAGAATATGCACCAAATATTGCTGACTCGCGTACATCTGTAACAAAGTTACGCAGTATTTCCAGTAAAATAAAAAGAAGTGAGATAGTGAAGAAGAAGTTTCAGTCTGCTTGTGAAGCAGCTGGCGTGCCATCAAATCTAAATGCCATTCTTGACTGTCCAACAAGATGGAATTCCACACATGATATGATTGGATTTGGTTTAAAAGTGAGAGCGGGCATTAACATATTGTGCAGTTCTGTCACCGAATTGAATGATTTTCAAATCACAGCTAGTGAATGGCAGGTACTCGAAAAATTACATAAATTTCTAATAAACTTTAAACTTTTAAGTACAAAACTTGGTGGAGACAAATATGTTACATTACCGCTAGTCATTGTATCATTCAATCTCTTGCTAGATAAAATTGAATCCATGGTAAAACAGTTAGATGAGAAACCTAATCGATCTGAAGTGGATGAAAGGCTCATTCTAGCTTTCCAAGCAGCTCGAGACAAAATGCTTAAACATTATAAGAAGAGCAACTGGATTTATTGTACTTCTTTAATTTTAGACCCAAGGCATAAGGCTCAGACTTTTGACCTGACAATGTGGGGGAAGCAACTTAAAACAGAAAGTCTGCGCAAGTTCAATGAACTTTATGAAGAATATAAAAGTCTACACTCACTGAACAAATCTCTGGAATTGCCAAGAAAAGAAAATAAAGTATGTGATGAAGATGAAGACATTATAGACTTTGATAAACTCTATGAATGTCCCTCGACGTCATCTGGATCTTGTCTTCAAGGCTTAGTGATAGACGAGTTGGAGGAGTACCTGAGAAAACCAAGAACTGCCAGCTCGGAAGACATTTTAGATTGGTGGAGGACGCATGAGACAGAGTATCCGACTTTATCGAAGATGGCCCGTGATTTTCTCTCAATACCTGCAACTTCAGTACCTGCTGAGAGATTATTTTCTAAAGCATCATTAGTAATTAGAAAACATAGAAATAGGTTAAGTGATGAGTCAGCCAGATGGTTACTTTGTATTAATTCTTGGTCAAAAGAATTGATATAAAGTAACATAACCTAATGATAAAGCTGTTGTGTACTGTTATGTTTGATTTGTGTTGTATTTTATTTTTGATTGAAATAAATGATAAATCATAAAACTCTTTTATTAAATTTCATGCAAGTTGAGGGTTCAATCTCTTTCTAGACAGACATTGTTATTTAAAATACAGTCAAGTTATTGTAATTAATTTGTTTTTTTACATGTTTTAGCAAATGTAAGCTTATAAATCATAAATGTTTATTAAGAAACAGTTACTTCCATGGAAAACGACATATAGGTCAGTTGATTTTTCGACTTTCTTATCAAATCTTCAGTTATTTATTAATCTGATTGATCTTTACTATGGCTATGTTAATTCAAGCTCACAATGTTCCAATTCTAATACGTTTTTCTAAGATTTAAAGTAAACTTTAATAAATAGCAATAGACTAATAGGTAATTGCAAGACTTGCAAGACTCTTGCTGCAAGACCAAGACCAAGACCAAGACTGCAAGCGCAAGACCAAGACCAAGACCAAGACCAGGTGTATTGGCGCAAGACCAAGACCAAGACTGGCTAAGTCTCGTCTTGTTCTTGCATTTGGGCAACACTACTGTTAACCCTTTTCCAAGGATCTCTATAAAGGACTTTGTCATCGATTTTTCGGGCTTTGGTTAATGATTTATCAACTGCTAGTCATAGTTATCTGTCCCGATTCGTCATTTGCAGTCTTACCGATTTTCTAATATACCTACCTCCGATTGAGTGCCCCCCTGCATCATGCTTCTGACTTCAAAACTGATGAACATTTCATATAAAGTTTTAACCCCGTTTTCAACTCCTTGATGGTTGAATTTTCTAAAATGCCAATGCTCATGTGTATTTATTTGTTTTTTTTTTCCATAAGCATTTGTGTATTGATATTATGCTTCTCACTTTGATAAAAAACCAATTTTCATACATGAGTTTATCCCATTTTACCCCATAAGGATAAAATTTTGTAAAAAGTTTAGTGCTAGCATTTTCCTTCAACCTTTTATAAACATGCCCTCCTCTCTTTGTTCAGCTATTTAGGCCGTGCGTTATTTGTCAGTCAGTCACTTAGGACAAAACCTTTTGTATGTCTATTACACTTGTGGAACAAGATAGTCACATTATTACATAAATTACAATGGCAACTCTTTTCATAAACTCATCACAAAACAATAGAGACGGTATATTTCCACGCCCCTGAGATACTGACTGAGTGACTGATCCGATACATGTATCGGATAACATTCGTCCAGTTTATATTTAATCCTGTGATTTCGACTCCTTTACAGGTGCCTTAATCACAGGATGACTTATGACGATTTCCAGATTCAATGGCCCATTTGCTGTGTTGCTCTCTTACCTGGCGGAGGTGCACCGCACTGAGTTAAGGGCCCGTGTGATCTTGCTCACCAGCCTGTTCTACACCATCGCCAACACCACCCTGCCGCTCCTTGCGTGGGCCCTACTCACGCAGGACTGGCACTTCCACATCTACGGAAAAGAATTTGGTATGGTTAGATTTTTGCGGAGAATAGACTTATATGATAATCCCTCTTCCTAATCAATATGTTAACCTTAGAAATAACTTACAAAGTATTTAGACAAGAAGACAAAAAAGGTACTAAAAAACTTACTAATTATGCCAATTTTCGTCTCGTTCTAATGCGTCTTCACTTAAACGGCAGAATGTGATCTCGTTGGTAATCGAATATATCAGAATAGTATGTGTAAAAAGCACTGTACATTTAATATAACATAAAAATGGCGACGAACGCACGTTGATTCCAAACTGTAAATTTTTATCATTAACTATTACATCTCTCTCTATTGAACATTAAGCTGAGAATGGAATGGAGATAATTCACAGATTTGTATTGGTCGATGTGCTATTAGCTGAACAGTCATATAAAACATTATCTGCTTCGAAGAAGGTTAAGTCGGTTAAGTCACAGACGATAAAATCATCTCTTTACTTACAAGTAAAGGCTAGGCTAAGAGGAAGCGGAGAATTAGTGGTAATCTGGGCGCAAGGGTGTATTCAAAAAGGTATTTATCACGGCGTCAATTCTGAACAATCAAAAGTAGCCATGCCAATACATCTTTTATCATCAATTAATTTTTAAAGTAGTCCTCCGTGGTCAAGTGGATAGCTCGGGTTTAAGTGTTGTGATATCGTCACTGTACTTTGCCATAGCGAATTTTACCATATAGGTGGAAAAACGACAATTTTCGCAACAGCATATAATGTAAAAATATAAATATTGGATATCATCACAGACATTGTTCTGTACAGCACTTGTGTTATGGAATTCAGAAACAATGACGCTGCCTCAAGACATCTGGACCAGACAAGCTCCTTTTTCTACATAGAGCTGGCAGAGAATCGAAACCAGCACCTCGGAATGACGTTACCATGAAAACCGGATTGCGATCCACTCGATCACGAAGCTCTTTCATTAAAACTCTTTTCCTTCCTCAACAGTTATTCACAGTTGGAACCTTTTCCTTCTGGCAACGGCGCTGGTTCCTCTGTTGACGGGTCTTGCATTCCTATGCCTGCCGGAAAGCCCCAAGTTCCTAATGTCCAGGGGTCGCAACGAAGAAGCTCTGAAGATCTTCAGGAAGATATACAGCATGAACACGGGATGGCCAGAAGAAGAATATCCGGTAATTTTATAAACTTATCAGTAGCGTGTCCCAAAGACCGAACCGTTATGACTTTACTTGCACCGACGGTCCTGGGTTCGGGTCACTAAAGGGGCAGATGTTTGTGTTATGAATACTAACATTTGTACCTGAGTCGTGGATATTTTTATATATTTCTATGAATATTACATATTTATGTATCATATATGTATGTTTATCCGTTACCCTAGCATCCATACAACAAGCCTTACAGTCGTTTGAGCTAGGCTAATTGATGTGAATGTAAGATATATTATTATTATTAATGACATTACAATATGTGGATATAAACATTAAATTAATCCAAAAATAATAAAATATTGAAATTAATGTAAAATATAAAAATATCCCTCTATAGTCATTTATTGTCTTCTAGAAGCAATTTGGTTTCTTCCGGGGCTCATAAATTGTTCACTACTAAATTTGTAAGTTTTAGGAGCTATTTTCATTAAATTTCTCAAATATAAAAGATGCCCGCTCGTATAAAGAAGGTATGTGGCTTTGAGTCCTTCCAGAGACAAGTCGATTTTTTTTCCTATTATAATTTCTTTGGATATAAAAAATTAGCAGTTAAAGCTTCAATGACAAAAAATAAAATAATAAAATATCTTTTCTTTCTTTACCAATTGCTCGATACTTGTAAAAGTATTACCCTCGATGTTTTTGGTAGTAGTACCCAGAAAGATGAATAGATGGGGCTGGCGTCAGTTTAAAAATACTTGGAAAAATTCGACGGGTCTACCAAGGTCTCGGTAGCTTAATTAGAATGGAATAGCAATCTTCCGGGTAGCAAGGGGATTTGGATTTCGAGTCCCGCCAGAATTGTGGGACTAGTTGAATTTTTTGTAGTAACAATATCTTTGACAACATTGGTTTAATTACCGTAGCTGTGTTTGTATTCATGTGTATTTCTTGATTAAATTAATCCGCGAAGCACATCAAGCTTATTAATATATTATTTTTCGATAGATATTGACTCAAATAATACATTAAATTTAAAATTGTTTTTTTATTACTTCTCAATTCTGATGAACTTGCAAATTTTTCTAAAAGCTTTTATTTACTTTCACCCGTCTCGTTATCTGTAATGAAATTTTGCAAGTTAAATTTGACCCTTTTCTCGGTTTCCGAATAAGCTGAAATTTTGCATGCATATGTAAACTGCATGCAAACTTTAGTATAGTTTTTATCGTTTCTTTCATTGCATAGAAGATTTCCTTTCGACTGTCTACAATTCATCAACCGAGATACAGGTTTATTCCTAGTTCGGTGAGGGGTAGCCGACTGACGATTGTGAAACTGTTAAAATTAATTTCTCATAACATGTTACGTATAGTTATTAGAAAAGAAATGAGACAATAAAGTTAAAAATATCGCGTGACAATGCAATATTATGATGACATGGAGCTTATCTGATGCTAAACCTGGATGCTAAAATGACACAACCCTTTTGAATTTAGGCTCCTTCGATTCGTATTGACGAATACTTTGATCCTTTATGGTAACCAGGGTCTGATGTTGGCACTGGAAGGTAGCCATAGGAACTCCGCAATAAAACGACACAACCCCATCGAGTTTGGGCCCGTATGATTAGTTTTTTAACTTTTTAGTTCGTCTTATTAACAAATTACTTGTTTAAAAAATTTTTTAACGAAATCTTGTTTCTAGTCATAAGTTGTAGTTTAAAAAAATATTGTTTATTATAAAGGTAACGGTGCTTGTGGAAGAGAAGTCTGAAGAGCAGGGCCGTGGGTTTGCAGCATTGAGGGGAGGGGCCTCCCAATTGGCCCCCCTGTTCCGACCCCCCCACTTCAAGTGGTTGGTACTAATATGCCTCATTCACATGGGATGCATGTATGGGTAAGTTTATTTACGTAACCATTGAAGCATAGTAGCTTTTCTTTTGCTGTGGTTTTTTTTAACGAATGATACAACTTTTATATAAATAAGAGTAAATTGAAAAAAATTCATGCCATCATTAATTTTTTTTAATTTTAGATTGTTAAAATTATTATTTTTAATCTTTTTCTAACGTTAAATTAACAGTCTTTGAAAGATTTTCGAGAGGACGTATTTTTTTTTAACTTAAATCCCAGGTTACATTCGAGGATTTATTGAATTTCTTCAAGGAATATATAGGTGTTTTAATTAATTTATTGTGGCTTATCTAACTATTAAGTTTCTTTTGGAGATAACTGAATAATGAACTGTCATCCACGATCTACGTGTGGTAAAATTTTGAGTTCTTTAGAAGCATCAGAAGTGGTGTAATTTTGAGTTAGAAGATAAGAAAAATTTGCGGACAGACAGAAGGACAGACACAAACGAAAGCAAGTTAATAAAAACGTGGTAAAAATTCCTTGTCACAGTGTTTGACCGCGATGAACTTCGAAACTAATCAACCGATTTTTCATGATTTTTTTTGTCATTTTGTTGAGTTTGTTCCAAATATCCTATTGCAGCTGGACTATGAATTAATGTAAATGTTTAAAGTTCTACCTTTAAATACCTACATAAATTCTGTCTCGCACTTGAATCGGTATCAGTATCGATACAAGCTCATCAGACAAAAAATGAGCTGTGGTACAAAATGAATCGCGCTACACAAACGTGCGTTTAAGAACGAAGTGACCATATATACCCTTATGGATACTGGGTTAATGAATAGACATACATATATTTTTATAATCTTTTCTACATATTTATTTCTCTTTAGATTTGTTTTTCTATCCAAAAAATATCATATAAGATAACATTGAGAATGCAAAAATATATTAAATTACTAGCTGACCCGACCACGCATTGCTGTGGCTTAAATATAATAATTTGCACTATTTTTTACTATGTAACCTATCCTTTGTCCTAAGTCGGAACAAATCCAGCAAAATGAAAAAAAAAATCATTATAACCCGTTTAATAGTTTCGGAGTTCATCGCGGTCAAACATTGTGACAGGGAATTTTATATACATATATAGATATTATAAATAAAGCTCCAACGCAGGTCCAACACCATCCGGCTATGGTATCCCCAGCTGGCAGCCATGATCGGTTCAAACAATGGCAGTCTTTGCGCCGCCATAGCTCCCGTAGCGACCCCAGTAATCGAAGAATGCGCCCCCCTCTACACGGATATGCTCACCTACCTCCAAAGTGCAGTAGTTGGGGCTGGATCCGTGCTCACCTATAGCATAGGAGGAGCTCTTATCAACAAGTCAGTCTATCTTTAAATCATGAAATATTATTTGTAATTAAGTAAGGTATAAAAAGCGGCTGTAATTTGGTTCGCCTTAAATAATTTTATATATTTTTTTGCATTTTTTTAAATGCTATGTTCTTTCCGCCTGAGAATTCACTTGTGAGCCGAGTTGATTTTTTCTAGTATTTTTCTATTAAAATAATTTATCTTATAATTGATAGCATTGAAAAATGCAAAAACTATAAAAAATGAATGACTGTTTCATTATCTCAATTGTTTGTCCATACATTTGTAAAAATGTTTTTTCGAATACGAGAATTGATGAGACAACGCAGGCCTACGGCGTAAAATTAGGAAGGTACTGGAAAATTTCGACGGGTGTTCACGAGGCTCGGTAGCTCAATTGGGAGAGCATGGACCAGGCTTCGAATGTTTGCTGGTTAGTTTCTCGCCTGAGAATTCACTTGTTAGCCGAGTCGATTGTTTCTAGTATTTTTCTATTAGAATAATTTATATAAAACTAGCTGACCCGGCCACGCGTTACTGTGCCAACTGCAACGCCATTTGCCGGGCTAATTTGTGAATCTAAACCATCCAGGGCGCCACCCAAACGCATACAAAAAAAAATCATTCAAATCGGTCCGTTCTGTCCGGTCGGAAATTGTTCGGCCGTTTAGGAGGAGTTCAGTGACATATACACGTACAGTAGAATAAAATATATAAAGATAATTTGTGGTAATGCTTGGCATAATTTGATATAAATTGCCTATTATTTCTTACACTTCCGAGCAGGAACGATAGGATTAAATATAAATTATACGCAAACCCTTAAAAAAGTTGTTTTATTTAAATTGCCTATTAGGTTAGGTTAGATATTTTTTTATCCATTAACAGCCAACAAGCTATATCAGATTATGCCGAAGGTTTGTGTGTCAATAACAAATAGGGCTAAATGCAATTCGGCAAAAGTTCTTTTTATATTCATAGAATAGTCAAAACTATCTGCAACCTGATCTTTTTACAGTCAGTTGAAGTAAGATTTATTTAGTATCACTGTTGCATACATAGGTGATGATTACATAACTATGTTGCTAACTATTCTATTTTGATATCAATGATTACTTTTGATTATTTTTTAATTATGGGTAAACGGTTTGATAGTTTCAGTTGCTAACAGAGACACTCTAAAACTGTCAAACCGTTCATCCATTATCACAAAAGTAACAATTTCATTGATTTCAAACGACAATTATTAGCATCAGATTTTCGTAATCCGCATACAGCTCTCGATTGGTGGTAAACGCATCCAGTTTACTCTTCTGAAGGGTGCCTTGACTTTAAAAACGGACGGGTTAAAAATACTCGGAAATACAGACGCAGGGAGGGAGCCTTTGCTGTGCGCATTATGAATGATGTTGAGAGTCGCTTGGTGCACGTAGGAATAGCAACCAAGAAAGGGTGGTAGCCCGCAGTATTAGTTTTATTAATTTTCTTAAAAGGATACCACTTTCCGGACAGGTTCAGGGCGGTTTTTTTTATTGTAAATAGGTAAGCGCTTGACTGCTATATCGCCTGATGGTAAGCGATGGTGCGATCTAGGATGTGACGCGCTTGCCTAGAAGACACCTATTCACTCGTGACTTGAAGACCCTAAATTGTATTTATTCAGAAACACCGACACAGGCAAAGATACCACTCTTTAGCGGTACGTATTACAAAATTAGAACTAAAACGCTTAGTGCGACTCTTTGATACATATATCAAAAATATAACGGTGGCGCCTATTTGTAAAACTAGTTGTCCGATGAAAACATGGGGAATGATGATTTGTGATTAGGTGCGGCAAGAAGGCGGTGTTGGGTTCGTGTGGCGTTGGAGGGGCTGCCTTGGCGTTGTCTCTGCCAGCGCTTGGCGCGGATGCAGTGGCAGTGGCGGCGCTGGTCGCTGCTGTACTGGCTCTCACCTCGCTCTATGGCGCTGCGCTTTCAAGCGTCACTGTTGACTTATTCCCTACTTCTTTGAGGTGAGGCCGGGACAAATATCATTTATAGAATACAAATTATGATCAGTTTTAGAGGACATGGTCTCTTAAAAAATTTCTAGAGCAAACACATGGAAACAGTGCGTAAACCCATAGGGTCTTGGCCAGACAGATTAAAGGCCTGTATAAAAGCCAAAGGTGGTCATTTCGAATAGAATTTTTTTTAATCTTTGCTGAGACTTTAATAAATATACACATACAAGTTTTAATAGTACTACATACATTACTTCATCAAAATTTTTATTTGTAACAGAACTTATGGCCGAATTAGGTGTGTATGTTAAAAATCACGAGTTTCATTTAATTGTTTGAACTTATTTACAGAGTTATGGCAATGGCGACGTTTCTTATGTGCGGCCGTTTGGGAACCATAGCTGGTACAGTAGTCTTTCCTGCACTCATTACATACGGCTGTTGGCCTCCTTTCATCACCATTGCTGCTGTATTGGCAGGTGAGACATAGTACTTTTGTTGTCAATTTAAAATAGGACATGAGTCCCGGCTGGGGCAGATGTTTGTATGATGAATACGGGCATTTGTGCCTGAGTCATGGATATTTATATATATGGGTCGTTCTTCTTTTTTACCGACAGTGAAAGGACGTTTTTCTGTTCTTTTGGTTTTTGACTATCCATAATTGTGATTTCTGTGTGGAATTTGAAAGAAATTGCATCTGTGTTGTCATTGGAACTAATTAAAGTTTCCTGTGCGGCAAATATTATTTCTTTTTTAATGTTGGTTTTTAAAAAAATTATGTGACAGTGTGGCCTTTTTCTGTGGAGACCACATTTCGGTTTACCACTCGGTCACGGCATTGTGCGGAAAACAAACGAAAAAATATGTTGGTTGGCGAAAATTAAAAATTACATAATATAAATAGATAAGAAAAATATGGACGTTTATTCGAACCGAATTAAAAAACCGTAAATATCAATACTCCAACGAGATGCCATAATAACGCGAAGGACAGACCATTGTCGGTAAAAAAGTAGAACGACCCATATTTCTTTTTTTTAATGGGTTCGCTCTTGATCCCAATCGAGCCTGGAGGCCCAGACAGGATGCACGATGGAACTAGCTAACCCAGGGTAACAATCACTGGCCTTGAAAGCAGACGGGTTATGTGTACTCGAAAATACAGACATAGCGAGGGACTTCCAATCTTGAGAGAAGCGCTTGGTGCGAAATAGCAACCAAGAAAAGGTGGTAGCCGGCAGTGCAGTACTTTCTCGAGTCATGGGTATTTCGATATATTTCTATAAATATTACATATCTATGTATGTGTATCTGTTACCCTAGTGTCCATAACACAAGCCCTGTAGTGCTTACTTTGGGCTAAGCTAATAATTCAGAATTAGTGAATGTTAGAAATATTATATTAATATTGAATTGTTACCAAAGTATTCGTTTAAGAAAATATGAAATTAGCCTTATTGGAAGGATACAATAATGGTATATTCTTTGGTCGCTTTGGTAGTGGTTTCTTTCAGTAGTAAACAAATGAATGTCATGCGTTTAGTTATTTTGTCATGTTCATTTCCCGCATCAGCAGTTACGACTATTAAAAATTATATATATTTTTTGGAACGAAGTACTTTATGGGTCGTTGCGGAGGAGTGCCCTAGTCATGACTGTTATTATATATTTTTATTAATCATTCTAAATAAAATAAAGGTGTTAAGATAATTTTGTAAAGTAGTTTCTTTGCATTTTATCGATAAAAAATCATAATAAAATATCTATACCCGCATAATTATTTGCTTTATACCTCGAATAGAACTTGAAATTAATATTTTTACAATAAGGAACTTCATTCCTCTCCGGTGTCCCACGACACCACACGACTTTTTTTTTAAAATATTTAACTGAATTTGAGTCATTTCGTTATAACTCGTTCTCCTAAACACATAATTATACCTTCGTTTACGTAACTACGAATCTTCATAGAAATCTGTAACGCGCTCGGTAACGAGTATCGAATGCGTGAACTCGCTCTAAGGTGTCAGTTTTCATGTGTTTGCTTTTGATGCAATTAAATAATATATTTATCTATCTTATTAGATAATTTGGTTAGTGAACATTTTTTGATTAAAATAATTGTGACTCTTCGTATAAGTAAATTTATTTTAATCCGAGGTGTGAGTAACTCTTTAAAATAAAATGTGTATAGGGGCGTAAAATAATTGAATAATAACCCTCTCTCCCAACTAGTATATCTTATTATACTTCGTGTTTAATATTAATTAATATTTATTAAATTCACACCAATTAGCCTAGCACAAATTAAACACTTTTAGGCTTGTGTTATGGATACTAATGTAACAATACACACACGTAATATTCATAGAAATATATACCCTAGGTACAAATGCTTGTAAATAAATACGACGTAAATAGATCGGCGTATTTACTTACTCCGTGGTCAAATTATGCATCAAAACTGGTGAAGAGTTCCTATTACACATAGCATAACGTCAAGTTTATTGCTACAGCGCCATCTCTACAGCACAAGGAAAACTAAAAAATTGACTACCTAAAGCAGCATACAACGAACGCTGCTTCGTTGTTTGCTGCTTTAGGTAGTCAAGTTTTATGATAGTAGAGATAATTATATGTAGATGACGCTATTGTCGCTATATTACTAGAGGGTCATTAATATTAAAAGCTAAATTACAAATACGCAAATTACCTAAGTTTTTTATTCGACATTTTATTTGAATACTGAAGTAATTACATTAATTATCATAAAAAATTAATAACTCATTAAAGTCTGGTTTTTATCTAGAATTACAAATCTCGCAATAGATAGGTACTAAATACCTGTTAATTAAGTAATTAATGTTTTCAATCTAGTTTTATGCATAAAACAATTAATCTCAAGATGGTTTACCTTTTCAACATGTTTATTAAAATTATATTTACGATACATATGGGATACTATTCAATAGTGTTCACTAATGCGTGCTAATGCGATATCTTTTGCAGTGTGTGGCTTGGCGTGCTATTTGCTGCCGAATACCACCTTGAAGAAACTAGAATAAGAAAATACCTCGTATTTAATAGGTATAGGAAAGTACTAGATAATATCCATATATAAAGCTCAAAAATTACGTTATAAATATTATAGCACCGACAAAAAATCTTTTATTTAATAATTTTATATTCTAGCATAAACATGAAAAAATGTGTTGAAAAATTTCGTCACGTTGAAATCGAACCTACTTTTTTCTGGCCGTTACCACTAAGCTATCAAAGCTGATATGTAATTGCATCAAATTATGTTTAATGTGTAAAATTATTTTATTTTTACACAAAATAAGTATTAATTTAAATATATAATTTTAGCATAAATTACCTTTTCTATAACAAAATGAAAAAACTACTTCATGTAACAATAAATGTAGTCATTGGTTGCGTTAATTCTGTGTAAATATAATATTTTACATTAGATACTGTGATGTAGGCGAAATATAAATTTCTTTGTTAAATCTATGATTTCTAACGGCAAAAGAAAGATTTAATATAACTTTATATTACATAAATAAGTTTTTACAGCGGTTTATATGAACTTTTTTTTAAACATCTTATGATATATACTCTATATCTAATAGGTGATTGAATTTAAATAAGCAAATATATACCCTTTATTTGGTAAAATCTTGTTGCGCAGAAAGTCACTTGGCATACTAATCAAAAGGTATCAATTGTCATACATTGCAGGTTAGGTTAGGTATTTATTCATTACCAGCCATTAAGCTATTTCAAATAATGCCAAATGATCAGTACGCGTTCTAAAGTTATAAATTTCAAATTTTTGCTAAAAAGGGGACACCCAGCAAATATTTCTATAATCTGTTAATAAATGGGTAATGTCGTTAGAACATAAAGATTTTTTACTTGTGGCAACATCGAAAACTGTACGATTATTGTACTAAGTGCATTTTAATGTTTATTTTAATTTTCTTTAACTTCTCATTTCACTATTTTGTTTTTGCTATAGTCATTGTATGATTTTGGTTAATATAAGTATGTAATGTTAGTAAGAATCAAAATAGGTTATGATTTTAGCCCTACTATAAAATATATATCCGATTAAACCGGGTAAACATAAGAATAGACTATGTCCTCTGTAGGTACCGTGTTCAATCCTCGGCCAGATAAATGTAGAAAACGAACTGAATCCCATAACACAACTCGGGTTCAGAACGTATGTGATGGCTAATATTATAATGTTATATTTATAAGTACTAGCGGCCCGACCCGGCTTCGCACGGGTGGACAAAATTCTTTAAATTTTTTCTATTATTAAATATTTTTCCGTTGGCGCCATCTAGCGTCCGGTAGACGAACTACTTGCGGTTAACGCGTTGCTATGGTAACGCATAAAAGAGCGGACAGACAAACAACAAATTTGTGATCTTAGATTATTTGATATTAGATAGATTTGTAAGTATATCAGCTATAAAAAATGTACTGCTGCATTAATGCTGTATAAATAATCTAATCTAACATAATTAACTGGTGCATTAATATACATTAAAGCTGTATTCCGTAAAAATCCTAACTCGCAACTGTCGAAGTCAGTCCGTGAAATGATTTTACGTTCTTAATTATTAGATTATATCAATTATGTTAATTCTAAGAAATCTTAATTAGATAAGATACAGGACAATTGTAGCGACAAAAAATAAATCTATAAGTTTAATCTTTTTTAATGGAATTCGTTATAATTTTATATTTTAGCATTGAAAATTTGAAAGGGATATTTTCTAACATGGAATTTGAACCCACGTTTTGTGACTAGACTAGCCAAACATCGTAATCACTAAGCTACTGAGGCTAATATGTAATTATTCAAATTAATGTTTTATGTCGTATATTATTTTATTTTTACGGATAAGAAATATTAATTTGAATACTTAACTCAAGGTATATTAATGTATTTGTAATGGTTAAATAATAATGTATAAATTATTCATATAAAAAATCACCTTTATATTTTATTTTCTGTGGAAAATATTTAAATATTTAAAAGGAACTGTTTCTGAATTGTTAAAATGTGTATTACCAGGAATAAAAACATACCAAATAAAACTGCTGAAAATTTAAAAATATTCTCTTTCTTTATTTATAATTTATCATAACCTAATCTCATCCATCGTCAAAGTTACAACTAAAGAAGTATCAGGCGAATCAGTGTAGCCTTATACATAATAAACCAGCAAAAATGGTTAACAATGTGTATTTCCTTATATTTACATACAAAAATATACTGTACACTGTTGGCCGAAAAAACTGTGCACCATACTATAATTTATTATTTTGATTGTCAGAGAAATGGAACAATATTTAATATGTTTTAGATACCAAATTGTTATTGAAATAAAACGATTGACAAAAGGGTAAAGTTCCTTTTGCTTTTATCAAGTTGATAAAACACACATTGTTAACAAATCATATTGTTGATTAATTAAGGCGCTACGTCAGTCTAATGCAATGACTAAACAGCAAGTTGTTAGATTTATCGAAATTTTGTAAATATATTCACCAAATTCAGACGACGTTATCAAATTGGCTTGCATTTTGTGACTAAATCAAAATATATATTGACTTTAAAATTAAAAGGGCACGTTTAATATCAGAAAGTTTATGAAACTACAATTCGCGTTAACAATTTTTAAACCAAATATCGTAAGCGAACTGTTTTGCTTAAAATTTCATCAAAATAGCATTTTTTTAACAAACTGGCCCTTCAATGTAATATTACAGTATATCTATGTATAACGACAAAGCAAGGTTTTTTATAAAGACTAGAATGAAAGCTTATTGTCAAGTCCACTCACTTTGTCTAAGCAGTACACTCATAAATTCGAGCTTCATATAACGTATTGTGTATAATTGCATATACTTAATTATAGGCCAGTGAAATTGACTGTAATTACCCTATATTATGTATAAATTTTGGATTATTACTTTATTATATATTATATTTATTTCTGAATACAACGCAAGGCACAATGTTCAAAATCTGTTTTACAATTCTCCTATCTATATTGTTTAAAATCAACGATTGCACTATTTTTAATACATTTAAATGTTTACATTGGCAGATCTTCGATTATAAAAACTAAAAGATCAAATTGATTGTGTAGGTCTAAAGAAACTACGTTTTCCTGATTTTGTTCCCACAACGCCAAAACGCGTATTGAGATACATCCCATCATTAACTTTCCCCGGAGTCAGTTAGAAATGCTTATCACACAGCCTTCTTCACATATATAATTGATACCAACTCGCAATACAAAATTGTGTCAAATAATATTTTTATACAATAGAAATATGGCTATACAACTAATCTTAAATAATTTACAATCTAAGGTAAGGCATATTTCATAATTATAAATAGTTAATTACAAATAATATGGTACATATATTTTTTTATATATACAGGCTCGCGTTGTCTTAAAGCCGAGCTCTATACATATAATACAACTTATGGAAATTGTGAAGTTGACTTTATAGTACATTAACACGGAGTAAGGCCTCAAAATTTCCATTATATTCAAAGTTATGAGAAAACTGTGGTTTTGAGGAACTCCACTACAAAATTGGCTTTTCCAATTCGTAAGAGTAGCCGAATGGGTTATGATATAAATGAATTAAATGAATGGTGAAGTGAAAATACACCGTTTTCTCACCGAAACTACTATAATATTCTATTAAGTTGTTACGGATCATTGACTGATAAGGCCCCGTGAGTACTTGCGATTACTTTATAACAAATATATTTACATTTTGTGGTGTATCGTAATTTGTTGCGCTCATTTTCACAAATAGATTTATATATCATGCATTCACCAATAGAGGATTAAAAACAACCCAAAACATGGGCGCTGTCAAATACAATCGCAACAAACATTCGTCAAAATATTCATAATTACACTTGAATACATTAAAAAACGAAGAGTTCATTATTAAAGAAAAATAAATAAGTACATTTTTAAATAAAAAAAAATGATTTTTAGTCAAATATAAACTTTCAAAATAAATAAAAGTATTGAGACAATTTTTAATGTCCCCAAGTGTCAATTGATTAAATTAAATAAGTCCATGATTTAAAGAAAAAACCGCTATTCACGTGAGTTCATATCAAATTGTCTTTGCACTGCACTGTTTTTTGTCCATTTCACAACGGGGCGATCGCTTTGGGTAGGCGAGCACTTCACTGTTTTACCATAGACACGACTTCAATGAGGTCAACAAAGAATAAGTTCGCTTTGATGAGTATTTAGTCTGTAGTCGAAGTCCAAAAAGGAGGTACCGTGGCGGGACTCTTGATTTTGAAAAAAATAAGCATTCTTTTTTTAAATATCTTACATGAAACCTCTTTTGATTCACAAACTTTTTGACAACACAAAACCTTTATTATGCCACGGATTAAACATCCTCACTTTTTGAATTCAGCCTATTTAGTAACTGTGTTATCTATGGTTCAGCCTCCTAAAGCGATGCCGACACTGTTCTATTTTCCCCGTCAGCTAGGGGGAGCAAGAAGCACTTCCAACCAGCAAGGGCAAGCAGTCACATCCCGTCTCGAATACTTCGGACCCCAACCTTTGGCGAAAGAAATCCTCACAGAAAGGGGATCCACTGGACCGATGTGAGGAAGGGAGATTGCAGGAGGTGGGCATTGCGGATCGAAGATGCAGAGACAGTGACCAGGCGCCACTCTCCACACGAGAAGAGCCTTTGCCGTAGCAGCATCCAAGGCTGGCGAACTGACGAACACAGGCTCCTGACTCCTATTATAAAGCCATACCCCGTCGGATTCTAAGGAGAGTG
Source organism: Calamotropha paludella (assembly GCA_927399485.1). NCBI lineage: Eukaryota > Metazoa > Arthropoda > Insecta > Lepidoptera > Crambidae > Calamotropha > Calamotropha paludella. The sequence goes on along the minus strand of OV656815.1, from coordinate 25,709,917 downwards.
TGACGCCCAGCCCGATCTTCGATCTCGTTTTACGCACCTGAAATAGAAAGAGATAGATAAAGTTTGTGCATTGATTTCATGGCATTTTTTATTTATTTAGAAAACCAGCATAATAATTGCAATTAAAATAATAGTTACTTAAATATATGATTATGCTAATAATATTTACGTGCCAGTACCTAGCAAGCGCTGTAAGGCTTGTTATAGATACTAGGGTAACGGATAAACATACATATATGATACATAGATATGTCACATTTATAGAAATATATATAAATACCCATATAACTAAGTACAAATACTCGTATTCATCACACCAGCATCTGCCCCTTCCGGGATTCGAACCCAGGACTGTCGGTGCGAAAGGCAGAAAGGCTACCACCAAACGGCAATAGCTTTTCTACCGTGTATCCCTTACAATCACTTATTATACTGGTCGTATTATGAACAAGTGAGAAAAGGAGAAAAATGTAATGTATTGTAATCCTGAACAGTAAATTTAAATAAGCCAACAGATTTTTCTCTCCTAAAATATATAGTAACAGGAATAACAATCTTTACAAAAATTTATAATAAACAATGAACATAATAATAAACAAATATTTAGACCCAAACAAAACAAAGCTTGTTCTATCCATAATATATAACATACTAGCTGACCTGGCCACACAACTATGGCTCAAATATTTTGAATTTATCTTTAAATGAAACCTATCCCATATTCTAATTCAGAACGAATCCAACAAAACAGTAGTACTTAGTTTCGTAGGGTATCGCGATCAACACTGGGACAGGATTTTTTTATAAATAAATTAGTCTATAGACGACCAAACAAATGCTTGTACTCATACACAAACATAGGCCCCTGCCAGGATTAAAACCCGAGACCTTTGCGGTTATTTCAATATTACAAACAGACACTCCAATTTTATTTATTTGTATAGATAACAAAGAAAACAATCTACTAGTTAGGAAACAATAAACTACTAATTATGTTATTATCATATAAATTTTAGATTTTTATTCACATATTTTACGCGTTTTAGTGTTTTAAACCTTTAGGGTGACCTAATTTATGGATAACCCAAAGTAGTTATTTTTTTAAATCATTCGACTGTGTATTAAAGCTGGTAAAACGAGTGCTCGATTTGAAATTACACTCGATATCGCTCATCAGGGTTATCTCGGTGGCATAAGTCCCAGTAAATCAATATTATCGCCAACGATTTAATAGAGAGAAAATTATTCATTTGCAAGTTACTACAGCGGTCATAATTGAGTGACCCCTGGACTGTTTTCTTGTGAAGACGATAATAAGTATGGTTTTAGGAATCGCTGCTGAGATTCAATGTTGTAATATGGATCAGATAGTTCAGAAAGTGTTTATTCGTTTATTTATTAGGGAAACATACAGTATTAAATGGAATATTGTTCTTAAAACAGAATTTTAGAACAAGAGCCAAAAGAGTTTCCACTAACTAATACATAATCTTCAACAGACAAAGAGTTCTACCAACCAAGCATATATTTAGTGATAATTTAGAATAATAAAATAATGACTGCGACACAAACAATAACAAACATAAAGGTTTTAGCTTACTTAAACAAACTTTTGGAATTTCATTTTTAAATGTAGCAATTTTGGTATTAAATATATCTATATGACTGAAATTCATATCATAATTTCTTGCAGCTCTAAGGAAATCGGGAGACTCAGTGTGAATGCTATTGTTAAATCCGCCTATTTTTTGCGAATTAAGGGTCAATTTTTTTAACTAATATACAACAATATACAATTAATGAATAAAATTAATTTTTAACCAATCAAAGAGAAATACCATTCGTAACATAAGAAGAATAGTAACTGACAACATGCTTTAATTTATACGCATAATAAGATATCTGTAGGACCTGGAATAGGTCTTTTGATGATCACTCACTAGTATAATAATATATTACAAGTATAACAAACCGTATTTTATCCGAAGAAGTAATGTCACAATAAAACTGACTGTAATAGCACGATTCACTAACGTATAGCGACATCTAGTAAGAAGATGTGGAAATAAATATTAATTTTGATGTGATTACAACTGCTTAATATGTGATGTGTACAAAAACAAAGGAATTTATTTTAATTGCTTAATAAAGAACGTTAAATTAACTTAAACAATGTCTGACGAATAAGTTTTATCTTAGGTTTGAAAATATGGCCCTTTGTGTAGTTCCGAATTGTCATCAGAATTCCAAAAAATATATCTAATGATCTCAAGTATCTGATAAGTCAACTGTTGCGTGGAATGATTTGGAGCCAATTCAAATAATTACACCTAAAATGGGTAATCATTGTTATAAAAATGTAAATTTCCACCTAAATGGTATGCTTCATTGGTGAAACTCGTTGTCACCTTTACGATTCCAGTGCTAATGGTAGACTTCGTACAAAAATCTCGTAATGTTGACCTGGCTTTTAAAAGACGCCATATTGAGTGACTCAAAGTGAGTAAAGGACTCTCGAGTCTTCTTTATTCTACAAACTAGACTCCAGAACGAAGAGGTCTGTTAGCTTAAGAAACTCACAGGTCTCGACTTTATCCTAGCGCGAGTTTCACAGTCTTAACTGATATTTTAAGAAAAATTCGAAAGGATTCAAGTGTGTCGTAAAATAGAGACAAATATAGACTCTCTGTTAAAAAAAGACCGCGATGAACTCGGAAACTACTCAATCGATTTTGATGATATTTTCATTTTGCTGGATTTGCCCGCAATGCGTCTGGATGGATGTTGGACGATTCAAAGCAACTTATTTTAAGTGCATATGAATAAAGTTCTTTACATTAATAAAAAGACTTATAAGGCTTGGCTTGGCACAATACAAATTGAGTAGCTGAACTAACCTGTTCTGCTTGAGGTGCGTCTCTCGCATCGAGCTTGTCCAAACAGAAACCGTGCTTGGTGGCACAAGCGACGTCTCCACCACCGAATACGTCAACAGTTCGGAATCGAACGCCGAACTGCCGACCCACTCGCTGCGTCAACTCCCAATAGGCGAGTCTACACCACTCTGTCTCCCAGGTCTGTTTTTCTGCAAATTAAAGAAGTAATGGTTAGGTAAATTATTTTAATACAAAAATACTAGACAAAACCGACTCGGCTCACATATAAATTCTAAGGCGGGATTCGAACCCACAACCTTCGGATGTCCGCTATGCTATCCCAATATTTATTTATTAGTAGTATTAGTATGTATCTATTAAAATAATTTATGATTTAAGATAGCACTGACTCAGTTTAAGTGTCGACTTTTAACTGATATGATTTGGAGTAAACATTGAGCCGCGAGCTTCTAACAAAATTAAAAAATTAAAGTCAGTCTTTAAGACCAGAGCCGTCTTTATCTATGGTGCAGGGTGCGCGTTGCACACGGGCGCCGCGATCTTAGGGGGACTGAGCTCTTTCAATCACTTAAATGTCAATAAATGGAAATCGTAAAAAATGAACTCTCCATACATATTAAAAGTTCGAATCGAATGAAAATGGAAATTTGTTAGGTTTAAAATTTTCATTTTTTGACATCGATATATAGACTTGCTAAAATGGGTACGTTTTGACTTGTTAGGATGGTTTATCCTGTATAATTCTAATTACAGTCAGTCAGCACATCATGGCATCCAAAACTGGCAAATTGGCAATCGATTTTCTACTTAATCTTCAAACAATAAAGTTTATTATCCATTGGAGAATTTTTACAGTTTGTGGTAATGTGCTGTTATTTATACCCATTTTGACCACACGCTTACTAGAGGGCGCTAGGGTACCTAATGATTGCACACGGTCTCTACATGCGCTAGAGACGCCTGTGTTTAAGACTTCATAGTGACTTCCAGAGACAACTTGGTTATGAAGAATTAAAATTCAAAAACAGAATTTAAAGACAATCTTGCAATTATCTCATTTTTTTATTTTTTCTGAGTAAACTACGAACCGAAATAATCTATTATCTTCCTCATTCTACGTTATAATATCTAAATTTGTCATAATCTTGATAATAATAACTGCGCTATACGTAACAATGATTACCTCATAAAAACAGTAACATTTATTAAAGTAATTTTATCTTTATGAATCATAAATGGTACAGGAACTATATAATCTTACCTACGTTTATTTAATCGATAATTCAATTCGTGTAACCTTGCTATATTTGGTTGTCATATCAACAGATATTTTTAATAATATGTTTAATGTAATATAAAGAATAATTTACTGGATTCTTCAAATGAAGTAATATTGTTTCTTTCTGTAGAGTAATATATACAAAATTATGATTTGATTTGGATAGTTCAAAAGACAAAATCCAAGTTAAATAAATGAAAAATTATGTAACTACTAGCTGCCCCGGCCATGTGTTGCTGTGACTCCGTTATTATAATTAACAATAACAAAATGTTTTTATTATCAATAAAAATGAAAAATAAATCATCAAAATCGGTTGACTAGTTTCGGAGTTCATCGCGGTCAAACACTGTGACAGGGGGAATTTTGAATTAATACTTCTTAACGCACCCTTGACTTGGAGAGTAAGCTGACGTACTGAGTACGAGAGCGTTACGAAAAGTGTGACCGGGCGCGGCGAACGGAAGTTGAGCGGAAGATGTAAGTCAGTGGAGATAGAAAGAGAGTTGTGTTTCCTAAATTACTGTAGGGGCAAGAAAGAGAGGTGCGAGCACACATTTTCTTTCTCTATTTCTTTCTCTTATAGCCAGTTACGTTTCGTATATCTAATATATATCTATATATACATATGTATATATAGATGGAACTAAAGAAGTTTACTGAAGTAACTAGTATGCTGTAACAGTAACTAACTAATAATGCTGTTACTAGTATGCTGTAACAGTAACTAGTATGCTTTAGATCACAGGACTTCAGTACTGTTTAGTTTTTTTTTTATATAAAGATGAAATGAATAGGAAATGCCGTTGCCTCATTTAAAAAGTTTAACAATATTATGAAAAAGATTCATTAGTGAAAAGGAATTAAATATTAAGATCATGTATCTTAATTAAAAGATTTAATTGAGGGTTAAACCAATGAAAAACAGATCAACTTTCAAGCTTACATGAAGGTGACGAATATTCCAGAAACAGAACAAAGCATCGCTAACATTGATTGTACAAATGCCAGGGGAAAGCTAAATTAGAAGTTGACAGCGAAACACGTGGTTTATTACAAATAATCTGTGCCAGTAACTTTTTAAAAGACACGTTCACATTTCTTCGTTTCTTTTTTATTTTGAATGGGTTAGCTTTTGATCCCAATCAAGCCCGGGGGCCAAGACAGGATCCACGATGGAACGAGCTAACCCACAAGGTGCCTATTCACCATATCTTTAAAAACAGACGGGTTATAAGTATTCTTAAATACAGACGCAGAAGTTCTACTTCTTTGCTGTGCGCATTGTAAAAGATATTGAGAAGCGATTCATTTATTAATTGATTTGTGCCATTTATTTTAAGTTTCACATATTAATATGTTGTTTTCTAAACTTATACCCTAATTGTTAGTAAATAAAGTTTCTGCAAGGCGCATACAATTCACACAAGTGAAATATATAGGCAATAATACTGCAATAATAATACAAAAGTTATAAGTACTTATAACTTTTGTAATAAACAAAAATATTTATTTCTTGGTTGCTATTCCTACCTGTCGCACCAAGCGCTACTTAATATATTTTATAATGCACCAAGCAAAGGAATGAAACTCCCTCCCTGCGTCTTTATTTCCGAGTACCTACTTATAATCCGTCCGTTTTCAAAGCCAAGGTGAATAGGCACCATCTGGGTTAGCTCGTTCCACCGTGGATCCTGTTTTGGCCCCAGGCTTGATTGGAATCAAGAGCAAACAATATTGACGACTGTCGATGCAGCAGTAGCGATCCTGCCTTAAATAACGAAATTCCCATATATTAAATATCCAAGTGAGGGGATATTTTTGTGTAACATCCATATTTTTTTTATTTATTTCAGAATCTTTGTTTTTTTCTATAGTTAATTATACACTTCTAGCTTTTATCCGCTGCTTCGCTTGCGAAAAAAGCAGCTTAAGGTACTCGATATTCTTTTCTGTACCCCTGACGAAGTATATGCAAAATTTATCGATAAGTGGTTAAATATTAAATGAGTAACAAACAAACATAGTTTTAAACAAAAATCTACTCGGTTCACAAGATAATTTTAGGCTTTTTTCTATTAAAAATGTTAAAAACATAAAATAGATTGCTGTTTCATCTTTTTTTTATTCTAAATAGGTAAGCGCTTGACCGCTATTTCGCCTGATATTAGCGATGATGCGATCTAAGGTGACGCGCTTGACTAGAAGATACCTATTCACTCGTGACTTGAAGACCCCTAAATTGTATTTATCAGGAAACACAGACTCAGGCAAAGAGTTCTACTCCTTAGCGGTAGGGATCAAAAAATTGGAAAAAAAACTAATGCGACGATAATCGTCTTATTTATGAAGTTCGCCTGGAGCGTAAAAAATTACTAAAAATTATGGATGAGTATTCACAAGACTGTGTAGCTCATTCAGAAACTAGTTGACTGGCCATCCAAAGGTTGAGGGTTCTCCTGAACATAACTTCTGAGCCGAGTAGATTTGTTCTAGTATTTTTTATGAAATTTTATCAATGATAGAAAACCCTCTCATTAAGAAGAAGACATTGACCATCGATTAAGATAAAACGGTTATTTTATTCATGATTTTTAAATTATCAATTTTTTTATTCATTTAGGATGGGTAAGCTCTTGATCCCAATCAACGCCGGGGGCCAAGACAGAATCCACGATGGAACGAGCTAACCCAGAAGGTGCTTATTCACTTTTATTAATTTTCAAATCCTATGAAACCTCGTCGATTATTTCTAGTATTTTTCTATTAAAACGTATGATTAAAAAAACAATAGTTTTATTTGAAAATTGTGTAACAGTTATATGTACCGACTGAAAATCTGACTTGACTTTATTCTAAGCGTTAACCTTCTCGAAATTTCGATGTTCTAATGATGTTGATAATTGAAGAGTGTTATCGTTGACAGGTCTCATGTTCCACGATTGATATTTCGGTGTATTACATCAGAGATGATGTGATCCAGAATGTTGGCTTGCTTTTAGGACACAGTTCAAAGATAATTTTAATTATTTCTTTGTGTCAGGTAACCTGATATTCCTCTTACAAGAAGATTAGTTTTTTTTTGTAAGTTTTATTTAATTATGAAAAACCTACAAGTTAATTTTATGCTTCTTGGAAGAAGGATAATTATACAACACCATTATTCAATTTTTAAAAAAGTTTACCTTTTAGTAACTGATCAATAAATATATATATTTATACAGAGACAGCATATGGACTAATTACAAAATAATTATAAATTAAATAATTACTCGAATAGTCGCTATCAAAAAACGCGTTGTTAATCAGGTAAAAGTGGTTTCTATAAAACTATTATTCAACATGACATATATTGTTTTAAAAACAAATTAAATTGCTAAAACACTTTTGTTTTATAATTCAGAAACAACATCGGCACAAAAACAAAAAATCCATAAAAAAACAATCGGTAAAAGAATAAGACTACCAAGTGGCGCGATCATCTATTTCATTGATTTGTATAAAATGCAGAATCGATTACCATTGATAATTAACTAAATAAATGATAAATAAATCATAGCTAATGAAATATTATTTAGTTGTTATGCTTCCAGGTCTATAACATATTTAAGGTGATTAAGGTTTGCCACTACGAGGTCCCGGTTTCGATAATTCCTTTTTTCCACGCTTTATTTGTAACAAATGAATTAATAGCAAAACACAAGAAGAAAATCGACTTAGTTTTCGAGTTATTCTCAGGCGGAAATCAAACCCGAAACAATTGGATGTCGGGTCTACAGCTCTCCCAATTGAACAGTGCCTTGAGAGCACCCATCGAAACTTCAACGGGTCAACGAAACGAAATCTATATTGGCTGAGTTATAATAATATTACACTAATCTTTAGTTGTTTTTTTTTAAATTTAATCCTGACGTTTCAACTTCTACACAAGAGCCGTGTTCACAGGATGAAAATTTTAATGATTTTGATGTCTTATATGACAGCGGAGGCATAACAGTTCAAATTTAAATTTATTTATTTACTTATAAAAAATGTGATCAGTACAATTTGATTCTTACTTCGTAGATTATACAATATATTTTACATTATTTGATTATATAATACAAATACTAAAAGTAATCAAAAGCAAACATTAAAGAAACAAATTATAATAATTAAAAACATTCATAGCTATAAAAACAATTTAGGATTTCGATTTTTAAAAATTCGGATACATTCATTGCTATAAAAAACAATTTAGGATTTTGATTTTTAAAAATTCGGATACACTGTATTAGCATTTTGTACAAGGATTTCGTGAAGTCTCTTTTTAAAAATATTTATGCTATGATACTTACATACATGGTTACAATGTAACCATTGTATGTAATCTGTGATAGTGACACACCCAGTTCATAATTTCGCTTCGTCCAAACATCATTCAAAAAACATTCAAAAAATAGAATAGAACGGCAAAGGTATTCAAAGTTATTGCGGCTAGTAGTCGCGGTCGTTAGCACCTAATAAAATTATGGAAATCAAAGCCACTTTTAAAATAACAGCGTGAATTTAATGACAACATTCCATCAAAGTCGCGGCATCCAGACGCACGAGCTACTGCCCTTTGTTGGTTGCTATTCCTACCTGTCGCACCAAGCGCTTCTCAACATCTTTCATAATTCGCGCAGCAAAGGAGTGGAACTCCCTCCCTGCGTCTGTATTTCCGAGTACTTATAAACCGTCAGTTTTAAAAGTCAGTGTGAATAGGCACCTTCTGGGTTAGCCCGTTCCATCGTGGTTGTCTTAGGGGATCAAGAACCCGTTCAAAATAAAAGATTTGGACCGTGTTTACTTGCAAATAAATGTATAATGTATTTTAATTTTATTTCTTGCATTCACAATGTTTTCATTTGTATGGATAGATTTTGTTTTGGCCCCCGGGCATGATTGGAATCAAGAGGGACCCATTAAAAAAATAACCCAGTCCCACCAGACAGTGGTAGCGTGGTAACACCAAGTCCCACGGATCCCATGAAAAACGGTGGCGTACGATGGCGCCGTCGGGGCGCGATCGATCGTCAAGGTTACCGCACCATCGGCCTGATGGGGCTGACGCCACACCACACTCCCAAAGGACTCAAACCAGATTTCGTAATCACATTCGTATTTTAATATTTGATATTTATTTACACAAATCATATAAAAAAAAAACTTAATATAGAGAAGATATCTTAACATTTTTTCTGTATTTAAAAAGGAAAAATTCCTTGACCATTATCTCTACTGGTGTTAAATGATGATTAAGGCTTTACCCAGACACTTCACCGGAAGAATTGACTTTTCCTAAGTCCTAAATGCACGAAGACAATATTTTAAATCATTCTTATGGCGACTGATTTAGATAAGGATAGTGGTAACTAGCTAGGCAGATTTCAAACAATCTCTACCACCTATCAAACCAAACATGAATATGCATCCTCTTGGGATCAAACTCGAAACGTCTGGAAACCCGATGAGCAAGTCACAGGGGAAATAAAACAGCTTTAATTACATTTGAAACTATATATGATGGGGCCAAACTGCCTAAACCAACGGAAATGCCGTATTTTGATGATCGTTTGATAAAACCACTGACAGTCAGAAATGGATATCACAGTTTCCTGAACTGCTGCGGAACTTCTAAAATGGTTGTCTATTTAGGAACTTTTTTAGCTAAGTACTTTGCTATTAAAATTTCTTACACACGAAAACAATGGAATTGAGAATCTTAATTATTCTCATTGTTACATAAAGCTTTGTTCAGATGCCTGATATACTTAGTTTTTTTTTAAACGTTTGTGACTAAACATGAACTTTGGTATTTAATTTAATGATTGCTGCTATTTTTTATAAAGAATAATCAGAATGTTTAGTAACCTAAATACTTATGTCCTAGCAGAAAGACGTAATTACCCAATGAACCTGCCAACCTAAAATAATCCTTAATTTTCGAGGCATAAGTACTAAATATTATCTATAAAATAAACCTGATATGCTTACCTTCGCCATCAGTAGCGAGTGAGCCGCTGAAAAGCCGCTCATGATCGGTCCTCCTCGCATCTTGTGTACTTTCGCCGTGCTCTGTAACAAAATAATTTACATTTTAATAACCATTCACAGTTCGCCTTTTTAAGAGGAACACCAAAGGAAAAAGAAGCCATCGATGACCACGCAGGTCAAAAAAACTTGCAGTTCGGCAAAGTGAGGGCTGCTAGTAAAGCATTTTTCTGCTTTTTTAACTGTGTTCACATCTGGACTCTGCTTTCGCTTAAAGTTATATGAAGCCGAGTTATTTGCCAATTATTTGTAGATGTTTACGACTGTTCAAACAGCTGGAAGATACAGTTCAAGGCGTCTTGCAAAGCATAGAGGATAACAAAATTTCCGCTCGCAATCCCATCTCAAACCTATCCAAAAGTTACTAAAGTGATATAATTTTATTAAAAACAAAATAGCAATTACAATGCTTTTTTATGCATTTCACTTGCACATTGAATACGACGGAGCGAAATAACCTAAAAGATGCTATTCACCCTGGCTCTGAAAACGGACGGGTTATAGGTACTCGGAAATACAGACCAAGGGAGGGAGTTGCACTCATTTGCTGTGCGCATTATAAAAGTTACTGAGTAGCGCTTGGTACGGCAATTGAGAATAAAAATATTGCTTATTTACTATGCTTAAGTAAGCGTCAAATTAATTTATACACATTTTTTTTATTTAAAATGGATTCGCTCTTGATGCCAATCAAGCCCGGGGGCCAAGACTGAATCCACGATGAAACGAGCTAACCCAGAAGGTGCCTATTCTCCCTGGCCTTGAAAATGGACGAGTTATAAGTTCTCGGAAATACAGACGCAGGGAGGAAGTTCCACTCCTTAACTGTGCGCATTATGAAGGATATTGAGAAGCGCTTGGTGCGACAGGTAGGAATAGAATAGTAATAATCTTGATTAAAACTTCAGGTCTTTTTGAATAAATAAAAATTCGTAGTAAAAGACTAATAATTTTGGAAATAATGCTGGCCATTTTATGATCTATGGTAGGTATACGATAATTACTCACCATTTAAGACACCTTTAAATGTGATTATCAGGCGATATCACACAGGAAATAAAGCAAACGTGTTTATTTTTTTTAATATTTAATTAATCGTTAAAATAAGTGGTCACAGAAATTATATTTGTCAAATGTTATAAAAATATGCCAAACTGTGTCTCCTTTGAAATTATTTTTTTGAAAACTAGACACATAATCATATTTAAGTAGTTTTTATTATTTATTTTGATGCCATTTATTTAGAGTATTTATAATAATTTAATGTTATCTTACATGCGTTATTTTTCATGTATGTATTATATTATGTGATGAATAGTTTGAACTTATTAAAAAAAATGAATTTGGCTAAAAAATATCATCATATTTTTTCAAATTTATTCTCCATTTTGATGAAATCGACTGTCTATGCTCAGATGATCATAATCAAATATAATTTATTAAAATCATTTCATCACTCAGTCACTTTGTTTTTAAAACTCAAAAATCTAGTTCCCCGTATGCTATAAAAATAAAAAAGACACACACAAACCGACTATACCAGTAACCAAAGGACTAGTACAAGCGTACACACATTTCAAATGACACTACGCCCCCGCCAACCGAATATCGACTCGTAAAAATTAGTCACTTTAAATGTTAAACTGTCACCAGTGATTTGTCGATGAAGGTACATCAAGTTTTCGAATGACATCATGTCTGGACACCTGCGTACTCGCACACCTATATGTAAATATATATATTTAACGTATTCATATACTTATATATACATAACTTGATGTGTAAGTAATTTATTGGGAGGTACAAAAAAATGTCGAAACACCTAGAGTTGAATGAGCATGAATCACCGTCTCAAAAAGCTTTAATTAAATTCAAGTGATTTTTATTTGGATACTAACGATTTGTTCGGGTTTCACCCTTATCAAGCATATTGTATACGTTTTATATAGCCTATATCCATCTAGAATAATTTAGTTTTCAAGTGGTCTAAAAATTTTTTTATAAGCCTTAGTAGTTTCAGAGATAGCCCACCACATACAAACTTAGAAAATTTGCTCTCTCGCCTTATATTCTCGGGTTTCACCTGGGTTAAGCATAATTTATACATTTTAATAACTTATGTCTATTAAAAATAAAATGGTGTTCAAAAAGTTAAAAAGTTTTCTCATATATTCAGTAGTTCCAGAGATGACCCACCACATGCAAACAAACTTACAAAATTTTCTATTTATAATATTTTTTTATTTATTTTTAATGAGTTCGCTAGATAAAAAAAATACAATGATGGTACCACACTACCCAGACCCGAGCCAATATAGAAAAGTTCGTTTTTACTTTGACCCGGTCGGGGATCGAACCAGATACTTCGTAGTGGCGTCGAAGCGGTATGCAAGCCACTCGGCCACGGAGGTCATCAAAATGTCTGTGTACGTTAATATTTTCTATTTAAATATTTCCATAACTTTTGAATAAGCAAATAAATAATTATTAATTTATATAAATATTCAGAAATTACACGTTGTAATAATTTTATTAATACCATTAACATTGCCGATACCACATATGTTTATTTTATTACATTACAAAAAAGTGTTTTGGCCAATTCGAAGACCAGAGTCAAAAATCGCATAAAGAAAAAGATACTACTTTGAATCATAAATATTTATAAACTAACGTTAATCCAAAAAGATCTATACACATTCAATCGATAACATGATTAGTTGTGTTCATTTAAATAAAGATAATATAAAAAGTTAACACCAAAAAATATGACTCGTCTAACATTCGCTAACAATCATCTTTTTGTCATATAAAAACCAACAGTCTATTATGTTGATGTCATTATTAGAAGCGATTTTTATTAATAATCTATACGATTCATGTAATATATATTGTTTTTCTTAAAAGGTTTTTTTATTAACATTACGTAAAGAAACAAAATAGAATAAAAAAAAATCTCTCAGTTTTTAAGACATTTTGATAAGGTTAAAAAAGTTTTTATTCAAATGCTGGTGAATAAAAAAAAGATTAAATCTTATTGAGCGAAGCTTTCTTTAAGCAACTCACAAATTTCGCTTGTCTCCCTCCTGCTACTTAACGGTTCAACCGATTCGAACGAATTTTGGCATGAACATACATGACTATAACGTAACGGACATAGGCTATGTAAAAAAATATAGACATTACCATGGAGGAATAATCACCGAAAGAAAAATTCAAAAGCTGATTACAGCCAAACCACTGATACTACATTGATGAATTTTAGTGCCAAAATCACATCCTTTACGTGACTAATGTGCAAAAAAAGTTTTGAAATCGGACATACCATCGAGGAATAATCAGCCTTCAAAAATCTAATTGCTTCGCTCAGTATTTGCAAACAGCAGCATGTATTGCAGACCTAGTTATTTAAGTGCATGGGCAAGTCGGTAACGGTAGCCCAAGGCGAACTTTCAGGAACCAAATAGAGGTGTTCTGAAAAAAAGTCAGGTCAAAAGTACCCTTAACTGACGAGCTTGTGTGAAAGACTGATGAGAGTTGAAGAAGCTAGAGATGTATGTGGGATCGTGGTAAGTGGAAATCTGCCTACCCCTGCAGGAAAACGGCGTAATTTAACGTGTGTACAATGACTAGAGGACAGATATATGTAAGGTATGCTTGCGACTAGAATGAGCACATAATATTATCAATATTATTCACATTTAATAAAACATTTTTTTAGTGAATACCTGCACATACTTTATTTCATCTTGACGTTGAACGGAGATTGGAAAAAAATTAGCTAATTAAAAATTGCATAACTTTTTGAAATATTAATTTTTTTTTTTTCTAACGGGCATAAATTCTTTTAAGTATCTGGATGATACCATAATTTATTCAAATTTTTAAATTAATATTTGTTACTTTAAAAAATATTTTATGCAGGAAGCTGTCTTTAACGGCAGTGCCCATGCCATTAATAATAAAGGAAGAGTTCCGGGAGTTGGAACATTTTTTTCGGAAATTTTCTCCTCTTTAAGGATCTTTTTTTCAAATATCGTAAATATTAATAGTTTATGAGTTATTAACAAAAAATTAAATCCCGCTTTTTTTCTTATTTTGTTAATAACAATTGCAATTTTTTACGTGCAGTAAAATGCTCACAACTCATTTTTCTAGAGGTCATTCCGAATCCAATGAGCTATTACTCAGATTTTTAGGAGCTTTATCTCTATATTTCACGTTTTTCAATCTGTTAACCGGACTAATCGGGCACGTTCCTTACTGTTTAAATTTATACAAATCAAAATTGCTTTATTTCCCATTTTATTTAGTTATATCTACGATTTATCAATCAATAGTACGTTTTCTACATTAACCCTGCCGGGAATCAAACCCGGGACCTCGGAGTGACATTATTATGAAAACCGACATTCTAGCCACTCGACCACGGACGCTTTTTCTGGTCAAATCATTGATATATGAATGTATTAAGTATAATAAGAATACCACGGTAAGATCGGAATAAAACTACCAGATATATATTTACATACTGTATCTGTTTTAATATGGATCACCACATGTACTGTTATGACAAACATACATATGACCTATAGCATGTGGAAATGTGCAGTTGAATATAATTATATGCATAAACCTATTTACGTAAGAACACAATACTATTACATAATCATTATTTCACCTTTTCATTTAATAAAGTAGCTCTTGCATCATTTAAAGTAAACGCACTGTTTGTTAAAAAAAACAGTAAATTTATAAAAAAAAGGTTAATATATATTTGACGACCTTTTGATGCAACGGTGGCGCTCCTTTCGCACTAATGGTCCTGAGTTCGAGTGCCAGAAGGAGCAGATATTTGTGTGATGGATACGATTTGAATCTGAGTTATGGGTGTTTATATATATTTCACAGCATATTACATATCTATGTATCATATATATATAATATGTCCATCCGTTACCCTAGTATCTACAACACTAGCCTTACAGTGCTTACTTTGGGCTTAATTGGTGTGAAAGTGAGAAATATTATTATTACATTACCCAGCAGAATGTGTACAGAACTGAGCCCAGTTAGTGACAGTTTAATGATTTACGTTAACTATATGGGTTTGGTGCTGACGTCATAATAGCTATGACACTTCGGGGAAGAATACGCATTTAATGATACATCATTCTTCAAAATTGGTCGAGCCGTTTAGGTTACAGGAGGTCACAATGGAACGAACATATTACATACCCACACACGATGGTCTGTATTCCATCTGTGGTAGATTGACGCTTCTCTGTGACGCGGTCCATTAATGTGAATTGATTGTAATTTTAAGCGTAATAATAGATAAAGAAACTGTTATTGGTACTACAATGAGTATTAAACAATACACGCACGAAAATCAATGACCCTTCTCAGTCACAAGTTTGGCGGGAAAAAAATTTACACAACATAACCTAAAAACATTTTAATGGCGTTCAAAACTCTTCTTCAATATTTAGTAGGAACATAGTTTGTGAAGTTGGTAATGCAGAATATATACTTTGTAAGAAAACAACATTTAATTGAATTTAAGTTTATTTGTTCGAGAAAACAATTCATACTATATGTCCCTTGGTAGAGCATTTCAATAATATAATAATGTCACATTAAAATGCAATAAATATAGATTAATTATTATAATAGAAAAGAAAAAAAAGAAAAGACGAAAAAAAAAATATATACTTACAAATCTGTCATGATAATGTAAGATAATTTGATCATTACCTGAAATTCATAGTTTATAAGTCACACAATGATAAAATTGTTTTATATTTTGCGTTTTAAGAATTCATCTAGTGCATATTCTTTTCAAGAAGCCACGCCACAGGTTTATTTTTGAAAAATCGTTAGTGCACCTCACTATGTGATTTAGGAATATGGTTGAATACTTTAATGACCATAAAGTAACAGTTTCTGTGGTGGGGTGCAGAAACATGGGGGAAAATCAGTTTAGCAGGGTCAAGATTTTTATATTTGCTATTATCACTTTTTTTCATAAATATTCCGGTATTTTTCTTTACGAATAATCTTATTTTCTATATGCATAGCGATATCAATGTCAGAACATAATTTTTTATTTAATTTTAATGTAAACGAGAACGATTTTGTCATTTGTTCTTTTTTCAAAGCAGTTCTTTTTTAATTCTAAAAAATCAAGCGACACGTTCTGCCAAAATAGTAAAATAGTTTTTATATACACATATACGAACTCTATGCTGCTTTGTGTGATTTCTTGTTGTTAAATGAGTCTGTACTCTCCACGTGTACACTTAGTTTACAGAAATCTCGCGTATAGAGGAATAATAACATAATAATATTATAAGCATTATAAACATTCTCTAACAATATTATTGTACACGGAACGGGAGGATATTGAAACTATTTCATATGCAAAATAGAAGTCACTTTTGTGTTTGTAATAATAGCGTTCGCACTGCAAATTGTGCTTTAATTTTAATGCGGGTAGATTGAAAAATTTTTAGCGATATCGGTACGCAGTTATTTTTTATATCTTTATTCAATCATGACGTTTCTAAGATAATGGTCGCCATAAGTTAGGTACCATCTTAATTTTAATATTAAAGGTATGTTCCTAGTCACTTAATCGATTTAAAAAGAAAAGTGTCAAATAATTTGTTTATTTATTTGCTTTTCATTTAAGAAGTTATTTTTTATAAATAGCCTGGTATACTATATTACCTTTACTAAAAATTATGAAATCTACACTTATTAAATTGGGTGGCACAGAAGGCCAGGCGAAAGAAACTCTGACAGGGGTCTTCTTTCCATGTTACATTTGATTTATAATTATATTATTAATTCTAAACCATAACTCTATTGAAATTAGTACGTTTCTTAATCACAATAGCTTTGCATTAAACTCCGGAAATATACTTTTGTTCTCTGTCATTAATATGTGGTATATCAAAACCTACCAAATAATTAGATCTTACTTTTCGTTTTTACAAATAGGTAAATATAATAAAACCGGTTTTTTTTTCGTTCAACTTTACATGAAGTTAATAAAATTTCTGATTGTCCTTGTCAAAACAAATCTGGTTTAAAAATAAGCTTTAAAAATTACTCAAACCAAGTAGCTTATGTCTTCGAGTCATCAAACACGTATTACAGACGATTTAAGCCACTTTCTTTTATTGCTGCAGAGGTAAGTACTTACTACAATGTAGATAGAACTAAAATAATAACAAAGGTAGCGAGAATACGTGTCCATGGGCGTACGTCATTCTAAGGTTCGTCACGACATCTTTACAAAATTTATCATACAAGATATCATTTAATGTTGCCAGTAATGGTAAAGTAACATTATCTTATACTAGCTGACCCGTCCATCCGTTGATGTGACTCAGTTATTATAATTTTCAATAAAAACATTTTTCATTATATATTTAAATATAGGTTTCATTGTGTCATATGTTCTAAGGGGGAACGAATCCAGTAAAATTAAAAAAAAAAATCATCAAAGTCGATTGATTAGTGTCGGAGTTGGTCACACACTGACAGGTAATTTTTATGAAAAAAAAATAGAACACTCTTAAACTCTCAACTTCGCAAAATTTTACTTGTAGCAAAGAGAACGCAAAAAATACAAATACTACGACTGGTCTGTACTTATCATGGATTTTTTTTCATAACTTTTGTCTTCAAATCTATTCTTTTTATTAAATATTTAGAGTTGTATAACATGGACGTAATGTAAGAAGGTTAAGCATAACGTATAATTTTACGAAAATAACATTCTGGCAACGCTAATATTATTATAAATGCAAAAAACTAAAAAAACATAATAAAAGATTGAATTAGACCCTGCAATGGCCGCTTTTGATAACACATTGACGAATGTCTTTGAAATGGTTGACATATGAGGCAATGGATTATCATCACAGAATAAACATACACAATTAGTATTTTATTAGAAGTACTAAAACAATTGTTACTACTTTACTATCGAAAGTTATGTTAACATGATATTGGAATATCAGTAAGAAATTTTATAATAGGGGTTAAAGTATGAAATTGCCGTTTTATTGCAATAGGTTCTTTGAATTGACATAGAATCTTCATGGTTTGAGGTTTTCGAATGAAACTTTTTTTAAATGGTTTCTATGATGTTCTTTTTTTAAAAAATGTAAAACATTTGAATATCGACTTTCAATTGTTTTTGTTATTCAATTTAGACAAGAAAGATGGATACTGCGAAAATTCGAGTTATTTTTGAATACGAGTTCCGACGCGGAACTAACGCGGCAGAAACAGCCCGCAATATCAATGCTGCGTTTGGAGAGGGGTCTACTAATGAACGCACCGTGCGATTTTGGTTTAAACGCTTTCGTGATGGAAATTTCGACTTAAAGAACGAGCCACGAGGAAGACCGCCCACACAGGTAAATAACGATGAATTAAGAGAGATAGTGGAAGCCGATCCTAGTCAAAGTACCCAGGAATTAGCGGCATGGTTTAACGTTACCTTACCCACAATATTGACTCACTTGCGTCAAATCAATAAAATAAAAAAATACGAAAAATGGGTGCCTCATGATTTGACTGATCTGCAGAAAGAAACGCGTGTTGAAACTTGTGTTGCCTTGTTGAACCGGTACAGAAATGAAGGAATATTGGATCGAATTGTAACATGTGATGAAAAGTGGATTCTTTATGATAACCGGAAAAGAAAAATGCAATGGCTGACCCCAGGTCAAATGCCACAACAGTGTCCTAAAGCAAAACTTACCAATAAAAAGGTAATGGTAACTGTTTGGTGGTCTCAGCATGGTGTTATTCACTATAGTTTTCTCCGATCTGGTCAAGCAATAACGGCAGATGTCTATTGTGCCGAACTCCGAACCATGTTGACAAAACTAGCAGTAAAACAGCCCCGACTCATGAATCGATCTTCACCATTATTGCTCCACGACAACGCGAGACCTCACACAGCACGAGAAACCATTTTGACCCTTCAGGAACTGCAGTTAGAAACCATTCGTCATCCTCCGTATTCACCAGACCTTGCTCCAACGGACTACCATTTTTTTCGTGATTTGGACAATTATCTACGTGACAAGAAGTTTTCTTCCCAGGAGGCAGTACAAAATGCTTTCACACAGTTTGTGCAGTCTAGATCGTCGGAATTCTATCGCAAAGGCATTAATGACCTTCCCATTAGATGGCAGCAATGTATAGATAATAATGGCAACTATTTTGATTAAATAAATTTGTTAAAAATTTAAAAAATAAACAATATAGATTTTCAGTACAAATCGGCAATTTCATACTTTAACCCCTAATAAAAGAAATTTGCCACTAACACATAGACTAGTATATGTTTTAAGCCACCCAAGAATTTAGTATACGTTTAAGTGTCAAACTAATTGCTACAACTAGAGATTAAATACGTTATTCATATCGTCGTTCTACTTCTAAATTATTTACTCACGATTCTAAAACATACATTCAAAAGTCGGTATACGTCACAAATATTAAAAATCATACCGTGGACACATGCCCCAAAGCTGTATAGGACGAATGCCCTGTTCACACGCCGCACTGGCCGAATAGTTGGAAGCTCAATGACACCAGCCACTTTTACAATCTCACGACACGATCAAACGTAAAGTATTACATAGAGAATGTTAAGTAAACACAAACAGAACACGATGGTATAATCTTATAACAAAAGATTGTCAAGATGCGTGTGAAATTGATTATATTATACATATATATTATATATCTCACTAATATATGTTATTGTACTGTTCAATTACTTTATAAGTGCAATTAAGATATATAAATATATATTAACAAATAGACCGGGAAATAGTCGGAGCTGATTTTGCGTTATATGAAGACCGCATTTTTTTATTAATATTTTAACGGCCTTGGAATAACCAATTCAATTATATTTCTTCATTATATGAAACTTAATTAAACTACCGTACCTAGGTTTCAGTATAGGTGTGGGATTTTATTGAAATTTCCCTATGGATTTTTTGAGAGAACAGAAAAAGACAAATTCCGCTGCTTTGTTTCACTTGCCAACACTATTACATGTTCACGGCCAGTTAGTGGTTGATAATTACCATTATTACGCACTAATATCCACCACAACACAAATTTAAACAATAAAAACCAAACCACCAAAATTGACGCTTCCCACTCCCGCCAAAAAGTCGAGGACCGCATTTTATAGAATGTTTTGTGTATGGTAGTTGTATTCGTTCTTTTCAAGACAGACAAAGGTCTTAGCCATACTGCCAGTTCTCAAGTAATTTCTTTTTAATAAGATGATAATGAACGATAGTGAGAACCGATTCCTGAATGATAGATGATCAATGAATGAACAGTAAAATATCATTTTTCTCAGATTTCAGTAAAAGTGTGTAGGAACACTAGGAATACATACAGCTTAGTACCTTATCTATAAATCCTTTTTTGTATTTCCTACTAACGTTACTGCAAAATCTTTTATCTGGGTTTACTTCCAAAATTTGTCAACACCAAAAATTTAAAATAATTTATTACCGAAAGATTTAATCGCTTGATACACCTACACAACTGCAGAAATTTGTGTATTTTTATAAAGACCAAACAAAGAATTATTCAACGGTTCGCAATGAACATCATAACATTTATGAAAGCAGTTAAAATACCTCGTCGGTTATAAATGGTGCCATCGGCTGACATACTAGCGTCCACAGCATTCACGGTACACTGTATTTACTAACTTACTGGTAGAAACAAACATAAGCTTGCGATCGTGACGGAAATAACATAATAAACTGTCTCACAGTACAACGGATCACATTCCTTTGGCGAAGCATCCCTGGATGTTATTCTAAATAAACAATGAATACCAATGAATATTTATGCAGTACTAGTAATAGTTATATGAGTTTTTTCGAGACAGGCGAAGGTCTGAGCCATACTGCCAGTTCTTTAATTCAGCCGATCAAGGATAAAGAAATTGAAAACAAAAACGAAACTGTTTCGATAGCCATATAAACTATATATATATAGTGTTTATATAGCCATATAAACACTATTTTAGTATATTTCATAGCATATATATATATATATATATATGCTATGCTATGTAACTTACTAAACTTAGCTAACAAAGTGGACATTGAAGATAAGGATATTATTATTTTAAGAGATGCTAGCCGCCCGATCCGACTTAGCTCGGGTTCTACATTAAAAAAATAAAATCATAATAATGAAAAATTTTCTCAAATAACTTAAGTGGTTCAGAAGATTATAAATAAATACTTATATATCCTTTACCCCACACCTTATATTACTACTATCATGAATAAAAATAAATTCCGGACAACTCACATCGATTATTGAATCCTAAACGAAGCCGAGCTTGTACTATGGATTCTAAAAAATATATTGCAGACATATATAAGTATATAAACGACAATGACTCGGGAACAAATATTTATGTTCATCACACAAACATATTGTGACGGGATTCGAACCCGGGGCCTTTGACGAAGAAGGTAGGACTACTACCGTTGCACTTCCATCTATACTTATTAAGCCTCTGATTTTCAACAATAAAACATCTAAAGATGATGAACAGCTTCCAGAATCATAAGATATAAATGATATAGAAGAACAATAAGTTAAGTACGAAATAAGACAGTTAACACAAACAGCGTTAGTCAGACACATGTATAATGTACCGGTCTATATAAAACTCATAAATCAAGCTAAGAATGGAGGGCTCGTTGATAACCAGGACATTGGAGGCACTTTAAAACCCACTGATAAAACATGAATGCATTCGAAATGGATCTGTTAAGTTTATGTCGCAATTAAAGAAATAGTTTTTTTTATTGATGCATAAACTTCCATCTAAACTGTACACTATAACCAATCTTTATATGTACAAATAAGAAAGAGTTAATCGTAAATACAAATACATAAAAAGTAAATCAAACATCTTAAATTTTAAAAAGAAATGAACGAATGTTTAAAAAAGATTGTATACCTAATCCTAATCTTTTTTCCAGTCATGAATTAAACGTTGACGAAACATTTATCATTGAAATAGATTTAGCAGAATTAAATAATAAGATAAAACTAAGGATAAAGATAGATAATCAAAATAGAACTGGAATCGGTCGTTTGCCTGCGACGCATAATAATCTAGCTATTAGAAATGTGAACATTATGATTATAAATGTAAGGTCTGAGAAAATATCTGAAGGTTAATAATAGTTTATCAAGTAACACTTAATGTTATATATTTATTTAGTATTACAAACGATATCTGACAATAGGACAATAGGTTTATATAAGGAATGGTCGACAAAAGAGAGCAGGGATCTAAAAAGGCCAAATCGAGCAATATTGCTTAAAGGAATTCATTTCCAGAAATACTTGCAGGTCCTAAGCAATTCCTCTAATTTTCGTAAAATGGTAACACGTTATAGCAGAATGGCATCGATCAAAATCATTATCAGAATTATATTTGGCGTTTATGATTACATTTATCGCTTACATTTGCTCTCCATGACACGATGATGATACCTTTATTAAATTATTTTTGAAAAATAATACAAAAAACACAAGAAACATGTTGCTCTTGAAAAACTCCTTATGATTTTGATAATTTACACATTTCTAATCCCAGGCAATTCCTTTCTGGTAATCTATTTTAAGAATACTCGTAGAAAACTGTTGAATTTATTAATTGACGAGTATGCATTGTATCCTGAATAGAAGTTATGAAAAAAGATAAATATAAAATGCTTTTTAATAAAACTAGCGACCCGCCCCGGCTTCACATGGATGCAATGCTCTACTATATTATGCATGTATTATACATATAAACCTTCCTCTTGAATTTCTCTATCTATTAAAACAACCGCATCAAAATCCGTTTCGTAGTTTTGAAGATTTAAGCATACATAGGGATATAGGGACAGAGAAAGCGACTTTGTTTTATACTATGTAGTGATACACATTAACAATGCATTTATTGTGAGGTAACAAATATGCCATGGCTTCGTAAGTCCTACGACGGGAGACCTTACCACAAGAAACTCTACAAAGGACCAACAATTAAACAAACAAATTGAAGCAGAAAAAAAACACCCCTTTAATGTGTTAGTTCAATTATTGGCCAAGTGACCATTTAGTATTTTTTTTATCTGAATCATAATATGAATCTAATGAGAATTGCGCAATGCGGCCTTTTTAGATCCCCAAGCCACAATTGTGCGAGCGAGCGGCGCCGGCGGCGCCTCGATAACACTCAGATAACGTTAATGGAGACCGTCGCTATCGGCACTCCAATACTCCAGAGAAGGGACCAAACCAGACCACAACACAAATACCAAGAGCTAACAACCTAACAACATACATTTACGGTTCAAATTCGGTAATAACGGATACTTTTACCTGATTGTCTAAATGGAATGAATGGGTTCGAGGAAGCACGTGAGAAACAGCGTAATGAAGCCAATCGGAATGTCAACGTCAACCGTATCGGGAAAAAAGGAAGGACCCGAATTGCGTTCATCCATTCACTAATGCCCCGAAACAGGATGTTGGGACCGATTAGAGGATGCCCGACGCTTTGGAACAAACTAAATTGATTACAGCATTATTATATCGCCAACTTCAGGTCGATTCGATGTTTCTATTATAATGTATCATATAAAATATCATTGAAAATGCAATATAATAATAATCACAGAAATGGCTCTCTCATCTTAATCTATTGTTAAATATTTAAAAAAAATCGTCTCTTTCCTCTCTTTGATGAAGAAATCTGGTCTATAGCGTAAAAAAAATATAAAGTGTTAGATTTCAATGGGTGCTCGTAAAGCTCAATAGCTCAATCGGAAAGCAGTGGACCAGAAATCCAAAATTGGGTAATAACTTGTGAGCCTAGATTTTTCCATTAAATTTAACTAAAAAGACAATATTAAAAATGCAAAAACATCATAGATGGTTGTTTCACCCTAATCGATTTTTAAATATTTATAAAATATTTTTTTTAAATTACATAATATTAAAATTTATATTGAATTAAAATTCATCTCATTGATGAAACAATGCTGGCCTGCTACGTAATAAAGTAATAAGCACTAAAAAATTTTGACGAGAACTCGCGAGGCTCGGTAGCTCAATTGGGTGGGCAGTTGACCGAACATCGTGAGTCTAGATTTTTCTATTATAATGAATGATTCGGGTAATGCGTTTGCTTTTCTAAATACTTGTAATACTTTTGTAATTTAATATGGCACATCGTAATAAGCACTGCGAACACTGTGGGAATATATCTGACCCATTTATTTCAATTCCAAAAAAGCAGCCATAGCCGATTTTTTTTTGGAACAAGGTCTTCCTACGTAGGACATACGAGGTCAAAGCGTATCTGTTGACATTCAATTCTAGGTCTCGGGAATATCGCAAAAATGCGCAGATAACCAGCTCTAAATTTCCGGGCTTTGGTATTCTAACGGCGGAATAAAAATCTTTAAATCCTGATTCTTTGCATTGTTTTAGTTTAACTAGTGGTCAAATTTTAAAGTTTAAACAGTATTTAGGTTTTTATGTCAAAGGCCAAACTTCTAATACAAAGACTACAGAGTAAATTTCCCTTTTTAAACAAAAAATTGATCCAAATAAATCAAGACATTTTGTAACTGCATCGGAATTTTCATCTTCATAGCTAATCATAGCAAATTATGATTTTTATTTGTTTCCTACTATAATTCAAAAATATTCATTTTGACTTAAATTTGGTAACATTATTTTACCATTATAACAACATTGACATTCGGTATGAGAATTCCGCCATCCTTACAATCATTTGTAAATTATCCTTTTCTGTGACCTCTAGTTTTTGTTTTTTTTTTATGCTTGACATTGGTAATTTACACAAATTGTGCAAGCCACAAAGAAAACAAAACAAACTCTTTTCAGTTTGACCATAGACTAAGCAGAGTTAAACATAAACAAATATTACTTAAGCATGTGTGTGTCATTCAAATTGTAAATGTAATGTTTATTTTATTGAATAAAGGAGCCTTTCTTTCTTCCATATAAGTTAGGCTAAATATGTACCTAAGACTCAAAGATACCAAAAAATAGCTAAAAAATTGTATATTCCGAAAAAAATACTTATTTATTTTTAAATACATTTGTACCACTAAAAAGAAAACATTCAAAAATATATATTACTTGCAACAAATGTTTTTTTTAGCTGGCAAGCACAATTGTTTTGAGTTTGAAGCGTTTTGTAGCTTGAAGTTATATAAACATTTTACGATATTCAGTCTTAAACATAAAATGTATACAAGTTTATCAGCAACACTGCTTTATGAATTCTTCTGTTTTTAATAGATACAGTAGGATCAAGAGCGAAAATAGATATTTCTTGCTATTGCGAATCATTCTAAGCGTTTAGTTATTTTATCAGCCTACGGACTTTACTTAAATACCGTGTTCCAGAGCCGCAAGAAACTTGTTAAAATCTAACTGACTGTCACACACAAGTGCCATATTAGCGTTTCGTTCTACGCAGTTGTGATTTTGTGTATAATTTATTTTGTTTTATTAACTTTATAAAAATCTAATTTAACGGTATATTATATATGAAATAAGTGTTTGTACATTATTATGAATATTTTCAAATAACTTGTACCAAGGTACATTTTTGGCCCGAAAAGAAAGGTCTCCTTTGTTTTAAATGCATAAAATACAAAAATATTAGTTCTCTGCGCTTTTATTTTTCTTCTCCCGGCCACGTAATTTTCTTAAAAAGGGGTACATAGCTTTTACGTACATAGTTTATTGCGGGGTGTCCAATAAAGCAAAAGCAAAGTAATGTATCACCCGGAATTGCAAACAGGCGCCGCATGAAGGGGTAGGCTCGTCAGGAGTCGGGAAACCCTACGATGAAGGCTGCAGGGAATCCCAATGAGCCTTCGGGAGCATTGATTGGATCTACGGGATTTCCTGTGACGTATCAGCCAACATTTGAATAAAAAAATATTTAGGGATTTTTGCACATAGTTTATATTCAATTCTGACGTTTCGACACTTTTACAAAGGCCATGATCACAGGATAACTGTCTTCCTGGATTAAATATAGAATAAATTATGCGCAAAATCCGTAAAAATGTTGTTTGATTCAAGTGTGTAATATGCGCGGAAGTGTAAGAACTCAAAATTTATCAGCCATTGAAATGTTAGACTTTGATTCCTTAAGTCTATAATAAAAAATCCCTATCACAATGTTCTATCGCGATGAACTCCGAAACTACTCAACCGATTTTGATGACTTTTTATCATTTTGCTGGATTTCTTCCGACTTAGGACATTGGATGGGTTTTATTTTAATTTATAGCAACGCGTGCCAGGGTCAGCTGACACATGTTTAGTGCAACGTAAGCTATTCTGCCTTTCGCACCGATGTTTGTTTCCGAGTCTCGGAAGGGGGAGATATACCAGAGTCACGAATATTTATCATATATATTTCTGTAAATGTATGTGTCATATATGTAGGTCTATCAGTTAACTTCGTATCCGTAACTCAAGCTAATTCTAATCTAATCTAATTGGGGTGAATGTAAGAAATATTAATATTACTTTATGTATTCTTAAATTATATGAAAAAGAATTAAATATGAATTCTTTCAAAACTCAATGAACAGTTGTATTATAATGATAAATAAAGCGTTTTGCTTGGAAAAGGTTTTAAGATTAAGTTATAAGGAGCTCGCTCGTGCCAAAGGCCATTCAATTGTCGAATATCGAGTAGTCGATATTAATGGGCATATCCCTAATGCGGAGACTTCGCCGCGTGGGTCTTTATTAAAAACAAATATATCCTGGCGCAGCGTGATGCACGAAAAAAGGCCGACTTGTTTGCTGAGCCGCAAGCATTAATAATGTAGTTTAAAGATGGCTGCCGCGTCGGAATGCGCGGGACCAGACTAGTGATGTACTAAAGGTAAACGATATCGATTATGTGTTCAGATTTTGTTTAAACAACATGTGTTTTTATTAACGACAAAAACGACATCTGATAGTTAGTTAATCCTGATGAATGATTTTAGGTAGTAGTTTATTTTAGAGATTGCAGACATGTGTTTCTGTCGTGTTTTGACGATCATAATATACGTAAAATAACTGTCACAATTTTGGTTAAAAAGCGTGAAATGTATGACAGAATCGTGGAAAGTCGAAGTCTGTGATCTCTGTCTGATTGTATGTATTTATTTAATTATGGTTCATTGCAGAAAGTACGTGTATATATATATATATATATATATATATATACTAAATAGGCAGGCGCTTGACCACTATCTCGTCTGATGGTAAGCGACAATGCAAAGGCAAGAGTGCACCCGGGCAAAGAGTTACACTCCTTAGCAGTACGTATCACAAAATACGTTTTAAAAATAATCACTGGCTAAATATCAGTTATGTATAAAGATGTTTGATATAACAAAACAATTTAATTAGAAGATTGCTAGGTCAGAGAGAGGTGGGCGCAGCCATGTCAACTGTTAATTAGTATTATACGCATATCAGCGCAGGCGCCGCGGCGCGTGGTTATCGCTACTATCTGTTTGTCCGGCCCCAACCGTGTAAACACACTGATTCTAAACAAACATTGAGTGGGGCAAAAGTATTATATATGTCACTAATTTAAAGGAAAACATGGTAATTTTTTAATACAAAAAATTATTCTCACAAGTTTTTCAAGCGGAACTCGAACCCACGACCTTTGGATGTTCGGTTTTCTATTCTCCTAGTTGAAATCTTTAAGTACTTTTTACTTTTTTGCGCTGTAGGCCAGCGTTGCTCGATTGATAAGAGTAAAATTTTTGCATTCGGAAGCAACATTGTTACAAATGTTTAACAATCTATTAAAATCAAACCGGCATTTAAAAAATATAAGAAACCGACCCTTGTGAGGGTCGCTAGCTCAATTTCCAGAGCAGTGGACCGGACATCCAAAGGTGGCCGGTTCGAGTCTAAAGTTAACTTGTGAGCCGAGTCGATTCTTTCTAATATTTTTCTAGTAAAATTTATCATAAAAAAGCTTTGAAAAGATACATAGTATAAAACAAAGTCGCTTTCTGCTGTCTGTCCCTATGTATACTTAGGTCTTTAGAACTCTAGATAAATAAAAATAATGTACTACAGTATTGAACACCTTAAAAAGGTCTACAAAAAAATCTGTGATTGTATAAATCTGTCTTTTAGGGATAACCCACTATAACCATTTATTATCCTTTACTTTTACGAGAAATAATTACTTATTTACGAAGCTATTTTTAACAATACAGCATTAATCCTTATCCAATTAAGTACCTTTAATACATTGTGCATTTAATATAGATCCATATGGCCCTTTACAGCATGTAATTTAAATGAATATTTTCGAAGATATTACATATTTAAAATGCAGAGACAAAGCGGTTGCGAACCATTGCACCTGTGCGAAGCCAGGGCAGATCGCTAGTATAAACTATTTTAAGTTAAATCACTCAAAAATGCTCTTAATTGTTTTACTATAATAATTGAAAAGGCAGTTAACATAAAAAACATGATATAAAGTATCACCATTAATGTAAGCTTTTGTGGTTACATCAATTTGTAACCGGTAAGCATCGTTCAGTAATCGACGCGACGATTCCCCGAAACGACTAACCGAGGCCATTATTTGATTTTGTCTGTCAATTAAACATTCACCACAGCAATTTATCAACACCTTTTCCAATAGCAAGTTTATAAAAACAATATACGATTCTTATTTGATTATTCATATTGAACTAATTCCCACACTGACCATCCACAACCAGTTCCTAAAGAAATCTTATTACATTTTTACACAACTTAAACATACAATATATGTGTCTAGTTTTTTATCAGTACGTAACTAAATCATCAATTATTGTGCTCTTAGAAATGTTATAACTTATTTTGATATTATATTTAATTCTTATTTATTATAGACTAAACTATGAATTAATATAGTTTTGTTTATTCAAAAATTGGTTAAAAATATCGACATATTTCTGTGCGTAACAACACTAGCCATCCCTAATTTCCAGGAAGAGGCGCGGGCGCCGGTCTGCGGTCGGATTCCTCGATCTCCCGCCTTTTCGAAAACGACCCGCGCGATCCGGTCTATGATCTATATTCAGATGTAAATATAGCCTTGAACATCTTCACCTTTGCTGCAACGTTCTCATTTTGAACAGTTTAAAAAATTTTGTCTCGTGATTCGATCGTTAATTTTGAATAAAGAATTTTTCCGTTACATTTTTGTATTTTAAGTCAGTGCTCAAAGTCAATTATTGCGTTGGTTTAAACGCAAATGCTTCTGAAAAATACCTATATATGAAATAATACATATTGATGTTTATACTTTAGTAACTTAAATGTTAACGTTAATAATTTTTTAAACATAACTTGAAACTAAGTAATAATGATATATCGAATATTGTCAACACTTATAATTGTTGTATATACAGGTTCAAAACCTAAATTTAAAGTCTGTCGTATATTATAGTTAATACAATGTTAGCGTTGCTTAAATATATAAATAAAAGAAACAGTATCCATATAAATGCCCCAATATATGTATTTATTTGCTGAAAATATACGTAAAAATATTAACCATTTAGATCGCTTAATTATTTAGTGTTTGAAGTTAAAACTAAAGCTGAAAATGGACCTGTACGTCTGTAATGTCTCAAGTGTTAGGTATCTAGAAAAAACTGTATATTAGCTTGTTTGTGATAGCTAGTAACATTTTTAACTTGCACATAGAAACAATACAATAAGACAAAGAAATGAAAAGCTTACTTTGAAAAATTAAGTCTTAGAAGAAAAGCGAACCCGCACCTTTCACTATTCGGGCGGCTGCGGACCACATCAAGACCTTGGGATGAACAAACGAATACCAACGGGTACACATTTTAATATGTTGTGTTTAGAGCGTTAGACATTTGCACATCTAAAGATATGAATCGAATAAGAATGTCATTTTAATATTAAAAATATATAATATTAATATAAAAAAATCAGTGAAGCTAAGTTTATCTACTTCTATTGTTTTATGATTTTTTTTGCGACGTTGAAAATATACTGAAAATTTAAATAGGTAAGTGAAAAAGAAACTTTAAGAAAACTTGAAAAAATTCCAATTAACACACATTTAAAAATTTACTATTGTTACATTTACTAACAGAATTACAAGAAACACAAATGTTACCTATATATCATGTTATAATTAATCTAATATACATATAAAAATTCCCTGTCACCATGTTTGACCGCGATAAACTCCGAAACTACTCAACCAATTTTGATGTTTTTTTTTTCGATTTGCTAAATATGTTCCAACTTAGGATATAGGATAGATTTCATTTTAATTTATAACACAGCAACGCGTGGCCGGGTCAGCTACAACAATATATGAAATATCCTTACCTTTAGGTTTGAGGTCGTCCATTGCTATCCGACTGTAGGGGGGAGGGGGGGTTTCTGTAACAAACAAAATTATTAATTATATATCTATATTAAAAATGATAAATAATTGCATCGAATACGTTCATATCATCCACATTATGAAGATAAAATCAAGTCTTATGATCTGATACACAAATATTCTCATATATCTTCACCACACTTTTTGCATTTATGTCGATACAAGGTATAATAACACGAAACAAAAAGATACAACCCGCTGAACATGTTTAAAAATTCCTCTAAACTAATCGTCGACCACGTTACCCGAACAAAAACAAAAACTTTAAACAAACAAGAGATACAGGTAAAACAATTTCGAGGGCAATTATGCCAGGAATCAGACCGCCATCGTAAGCAGGTAACTAACCTATATTTTGATCTCATAAAGACAAATTTATAAGACGCGAATCAACTGCCCTCTGTCATTTGTAATATGTAATTTGGGACAATTTTGTCATGAAGACTGAATCTTAATTTATAATTTGAACACCGAACAGCCATATTAGTTTATCAACTAACCATGACATTGAGACTCCTTAATTTTTCTTGCATTCGCACCAATTAGCGTTGCCTAAAGTGAGCACTGTAAGGGTAACGGATAGACATTTCAATATTCAAAGAAATATATCGCATATACGTTACCATGCAAATGGTGTAATATTTCAGGGGAAGCATTTGAAAATTCACCATCCTATTACAACGTATAGATTTTCTCGACTAAACAAATAAAATAATAATAATTAAACTATAACTTTGAACTTTATTTTAAAGTAAAAGAAAGCAAAGTAAAGAGGTAGGTTAGATGTATTTTCACATACAGTTCAGTTTTGACAAAAATTACATAAGTGATGTTATAGCAACGTATAGCTGGTATTTATCACAGAAACAGCATCCCCTATCGGGATTCAAAAGCAGGACCTTTGGTGAGAAAAGCAGGATCGCTACCGTTGCACCCAACGGTAGACTCCTTAGATTACTTAGGAGAGAGATCCAAAAAGTTGTTATGTAAAAGTAAGATTTGATATAAAGCCGTTTAAATTTGGAACGCCATCTTTTCCGATTACAATTGAGCAGACACGCGCGATTGGCGATTTTGAATTTGGAATACCATTACTATTCGATTTGTGAATGCGAATTGTGCAATTTAACATTCGCAATTCGGCGCCAGCGCCGTCGGGACGTGTCAAGTGTTGTTTTTCAGTGCCACAGAGTTGACAATTCGAATACAAATTATTCCTCAATCGCATTTTTGAATTCAATAAGACTATTATGGCATGCATCGTTCCCAGAAGCGGTTAACGGCGTTTGCGCAAGAAATTTCAAGACAATCGATGCATGCACCTGCATATTGAGTGATTCTGTTATAGCCAGAGATTTTGGAAACACATAAATTGACAATTCGATTTTACGACACGTTTATTGCTTAAACAGGGACATTTAAAATACTTCACATTTAACATGTTTATAGTGTTTCGTAATTAAAACAATTTATGATCACTACCACACCACGAAGTTATGCCAACATAGCAGTCTCTCGTCACTCAACTGGTATAATAAGAATCACACATTCCACTACGCAAGCAACTGAAAAAAAATCGCAACTTGAAAGTAAATGACCCTTAACGCCTAACGTAGCATCTAGCGGATATAAATAATATCAGACTTGTCTGGAATCTTTCGTTGAAGTATCTTACGAACCATAATGCCAACTACATCCATTTCCAACTTTAATTTAACTTCATAAAAGACAATTCAGCTTGCGGTCGGTATCTTCTTTTCTACGTCAACAAAGTCATCCATATAAACATACATACGTGGCGTGACTGAAATTTCTTCTGAACCAATTACGTCTTATGAACCTTTACAGCCCACGGGAAACCGGACTTTATCATGACTGTCGTAAAGATTATTTTTCAAAATTCTTTAATTAGAAATCATTAGTTGATTCGCTCAAAGCTTAAACTTGCAGGGAGTGCGAATTGAAATGTATCGAACGTCTAAAGCGTGAGGGTTTAAATTTCAACACGGGGATGTGCAATATCGTGTTTCAATTATTGAAAGGACCTGTCAATGGAGAATGAGTTCTGTATATATTTAGCTAGGGTTTCGATTGGTGGGGCGTGTTGTGGAATGCCAATTGATGAGGTAGATAAGTACGTCGGTAGGCAAGTACGGCTCTAGAGGCCCGGCATGTGTAATTAATCTGAACATTCAATCTATAGCAATAAATACCGTACGTTGTCAGTTTGTCCTTCGGTGACTATGTAACTAGTGAACCGGTCAATCTAGCTAACTCCCTTGGCTTATTAATCGCTCTATCGACGGAAACATTGCGTATGGTGAGTTACGACACGCAATGGACACATAAAAAGTATGAATCAGAAAAAACCACATCGACTGAACCAAAAACACCTTTGTTTCTTGGTGAACAGGGGCTAAAAGTAAAAAATGTCGTATTTAAGAACACCCTGATGAAATAACTCAAATGATAGAAGATATTTAATACTTTAATATACGTCGAACTTTCATCACAAACGTAAGCATTGCAATAAGAATGTTAAGAATGCAACAACAATACACGACTGTGATATACTCCTACAGAGTTTATTTCCTACATCGTTAATAATCGCATAGCCTAGAACGTGGTATAAGCTTTGGATTTAGCTTATAGTTTCTTAATAGAAGTTTTGAAATAACGTTTCAGTGATTCTGTTATTAAATCCGTAGTTTATAGAGGAACTGGAGTCGAGAGGTAAAAAGATTTACGATTGAGGCGCGCTCGCAGCCGCCGCGGATAGCATAATGTATGCCGGCCTGGCGGCGCCGCGTAAAACAAAGTGGTAAATATGCGCATGATTCATCGGCGTGTTTAGAAAATTATTGACTTCGCTGCATCTATACAGTTTAATGCAAGCCTGAAAGCTAAAGCGGACAACGCAGAACTTGGGCAAACATACAAATATCTAGTTAGTACTGACGGCGAATACGAAGGTTCTTAGCTAATCGATATAGATAATATCAAACGATTTAAGGACTTATGGATCTGAGAAATACGTCACTAAACCTGTATTGTTGTTGTTGCGTTGACTACGGATGTTGTCTCAAGGACGACCGACGGGTTTGCCACTTTTAGCTATAGTTGTTTATCTGATATATTTCTCAATGGATGAAAATTAGGAATTTTGAAAACCTCTAATTGAATAAATAATAAAATGTCAAATGAATTTGATTATGTTAATGTTGTAAGCATAACGTTCTCGTGTAATCGGGAAGCCATCACATAGGAAAGCGTACAAACAAACAGTCTTAAAATTTAAAAAAAAGTTGTACGCACGGAGCGCCGCGCACGCGTGTGAATAGTCAGAAATAGCCAGCCCGAATTATAACTCGAGTGGCGCCAACCGCGGCGCCGCTCCGCCGCCTGCGCACACGCGACGTACAAACGATCGTCCCCCACGACTAAACGAACCATAGCCGAGGTCCAAGCCTTTAGAATCGCCCTATGGCACCCCGTGGTCCCTCACTATGGGCCTAATAAGAATGCTCAAGGTCACCCAAAGGGCGATGGAGCGTCTAATTCTTGGAGTCTCCCTATGTGATTGAATCAGAAATGAAATCC
Source organism: Calamotropha paludella (assembly GCA_927399485.1). Lineage (NCBI taxonomy): Eukaryota > Metazoa > Arthropoda > Insecta > Lepidoptera > Crambidae > Calamotropha > Calamotropha paludella. The sequence goes on along the minus strand of OV656815.1, from coordinate 25,675,485 downwards.
GTAGGAGAACCAGAGTAACCGACGTAGCCCGCATAATTGCTAAAGCGACAGTGGGCGGGGTACATAGCTCGTAGAATTAAAGATAGAAAATTTATCGAGTGGCGACCACGGACCGGAAGACGAATTATAGGCCTTCTACTCGGTGGACCGACAATCTGGTGAAGCACCTGGATGCGGGAAGCGCAGCACCAGTCATTGTGGAGATCCTTGGCATTTGTCCAGCAGTGGACGTCATTAAGCTGAGACGATGGAACTCTGTATTCCCTTTCCTGAATCTATGCTCGTAAGGAAACTCCCTCACGGGAGATGCCTTCCATTTAGAAAACCACTATGGTGGCGCGCTACTCTCGGTTTGAGGTCCATCTAAGGATCTCGCGATCCCAAAACTCTGTAACGTTATTGAGGTCATCTGCGACAATAATAAAAAAAAAGTTCGTCATGAACCTCTAACTTGAGCTTATACCAGCAGAAATAAAAAATCTAATGAATCGCCACGTCTCAAATACATTATCAAAAACGTAGAGTCAATATTTGGTTGCAAACCAAGGCGAATTTTCAGGGTTCTAAAAAAGAGGTAAGGTAAAGAACACCTCTAACCTAACCTAACCTAACCAACAAGCTTGAATGAAAGGTCTGATGGGAGTTGAAGAAGTGAAAGATGGAAGTCACGATGGTAGAAAGTGGAAATCTGTTATCCCTCACCATCCCTGTAGGAAAAAGACGTCGTCTATGTATTTGATTGCTTTTATAAACACCCAGTCAATTCAAAAGAAAACTACCTATCTTCCGGTGACCATAGACACAACAATACATCGTTCAAAGGAGAGAAGAAATCCATTTATAAAAAAGGCGTGACAATATTTGGTTGCTTAAAGAAGAGATTTTATTTATAATCAAAAGAACCAAAATAATTGAATTTTTCATTTGTTTATTCATAAAATAGTAATAAGTATTTAAAGTTTCAGTAAAAAAAATCAATTAAGACCACAGATTAAGGTCACATTTGTACCGGCATCTTCATACCTAATCTGTCATCAGCATCACTCTCTCGTTGTTATTTTCTCACGTCAAACCATATTTTTTCTGTTTGTACTCAAAATATATGACTCAGAATTCAAAACTGCAGATATAAATAGTTTTATTTTTAGTTTCAAAAGTTTTTTTATGATACCTGTTCAGGCCTATGGACACAGAGCCACAAAAAGAAAACTTAAAGAAAATTTCCTTTAAAAACTTGATTTTAAAAACCGCTTACTAATCATAAGGCATAATTTAATAAAGCTTGATAAAAAATGTATAAAAAATGCAATGAAATTTATATCAATTTATGTCTTTTGATGTATTAGCACACACTGTATGTATTGACTTTATGTCACTTGATATTATGACTTGCGAAAGATCCTCAGATATAAACCTCTTTTAATAAGGGTAGGTACATTCAAATTCGAAGTACGATATAAAATAACCTAAAAATCAGTCCATTAGTTTTTAAAAATACAACAATGGTATTATTAACGGAAAACCTAGTTTCTGATGACATAATTGTAATAACATTAAAGACGAAAATTCTAATCAATAATGTACTGAAACCGATCATATCACCCTATGACAATGGTTAGTATGTGTTATTACTGACGCTTAGTTTGTACTATAAACGTACTAGTGATTATTATAACCAAATATTTTTCTGTTATTTGATAACGATATGATATTAAGTGACCCATATTTTTACTACTTGTTTTTAATTAGTATTATTCAAGGATAGCACATTTAATTTCCTAAACATTTTAATGGCGAATGACGATTTACTGATGGCGGCGCCGGCGCCGGTGACGTATCACATTCTCCTTTAGTTACTTTTATAAAACTACTAACTAACCCGGCCACGTGTTGCTGTGTTATAAACTCAAATGAAACCTATACTATGTCTTAAGTCGAAAAAAATCCAGCAAAATTAAAAAAAAAACATCAAAATCGGTTGAGTAGGTTTGGAGTTCATCGAGGTCAAACACTATAACAGGGAATGTTAATATATAACTGACATAGTTTTTTTTTAGCTTTGTAATAGGTAATCTAAAAAAAATTACAACGGATTTGTCAAGGTCTCTTGAGCTCAATGGTAACAATACTCGCCCAGATAGCGAAAGGCATGAAACAAGTGTTTTTATTGTAAGTATCAATTTCTTAAACTATCAAAATCTAATAATTAAATACATAACAAAAAAAAATCTTTGGATAGAATCTTAAAAGTTGTCAAATGAAAAACAAACAATTTCATGTCAAATATTTTTTTAGTAATAGTGACAACATTAATACAGGTGGCATAATTGATACCAAGCAATATTTTGGATAAAAATATACCCTGGAAATTCAGAACCTTTTTGATTTAATAATGCTTATAAGATAAATTATTATAATAGAAAAATACTAGAAAGCTCAGGCGGGAATGCTTATTAATTTGTTGCCGTTTTTTATAAGCTAAAAACGCAATCGAGGCAAAATATTATCCAACGTTTTATTTATCATCATAATTTCAATAATAAATCAATTTATAAGTTGAGATTCACGCAAAAAATTCACTCTGTCACTCTGACGATGACTCAATCGTCAAGCGATTTAGCACCATAACATTTCTGATTATATCTGATAGGTTTTATGTGAATAGAAAGTAGTTTATTCCTCGAGTTATCTATAACATTATTTTCGCACCAAATTCCTATGGAATGTATCATTGAGGGCTTTATCCTTGTATGTCACCCGTTATCAGTACTTTGCATTTCATAAAAAAACCTGTGAAAATACCTAAAAAGAGATTCTATCAAATGTACAAAATTGACAAGGGCAGATAATTTATCTAATAATAAATATATAAATCCCATGTTACTGAAATTCAATTGATTGATTTCGTATATTTTTTGCATTTTTGCATTTGCAATCTTATAAGATAAATTATTTTAATAGAAAAAATCTCCAGGCTCAGTAGGTCAATTGGGAGAGCATTGGACCGGATATCCAAAGGATGAACAAAAAAAAACAACTCTGCTCACAAGTGAATTCTCAGGTGAATTCTGAGAATTCACTTGTGAGCAAAGTCGATTTTTTCTAGTATTTCTCTATTAAAATAATTTAACGACAATTTTGAAAAGTATTGACATTAATTCGGAAATTATTTTTGGGTTTTCGGAATTTTCGGAATACATGTACGTTTTATACGAGCAAACGCACTATGCTTGTCAACGCCCGATCTGCCGGAAGAACGTGACGCACACGCGGAACCATTGATGCAAATGCTTATGCTAATTCAATCTGACGACTGATCCCATACACAACAAAGGAACGCCTATTGACCAGGCCATAAGCGAAGCTAATATATATTACCTACTAAAATTATCATTGTCCTCTTTAATAATCCCATTGCTGAGACATAGTAAACTATTTTGATAGAAAAGTACTAGAAAAACTCGGCTCACAAATAAATTCTCAGGCGGGAACACGCAGCCTTTGGATGTCCGATCCAATGCTCTACCGATTGGGCTACTGAACCTTGTGAATAACCGTCAAAATTTTGTAGAATCTTTATTTTTTTTACTCTGGAGGCCAGCGTTGTCATCAATGAGAGGTAATTCCTTTCGTATTCGAAAGAAATATTTTTACAAATGTTTGGACAATCGATAAAGATGAAACAGCCAGTTTCATGGTTTTTATATTATTTTCCAATACTTAAATTATATAGAAATTATATTTTAATAGAAAATATAAGAAAAATCGACTCGGTTCACAAGTAAACTATCGAACCCGCATCCTTTGGAAGTCCGGGCCAATGCTCTCCCAATTGGGCTACCGAGCCTTACAGAGCCAATTAATTCTAGTATTTTAATATTAAAATAATTTACAATACACAATACAAAACACTTTATTGATAACACCACATTGAAATAATAAGATAACAAGAGAAAACTTAAAATAGTGTTACAATGGGCGGTCTTATCGCTCAGAGCGATCTCTTCCAGACAACCTTTATTTATTAAAATTTAGCTTTTTAACTTTAACAATTTATTAAATAAGATAGCATTTAAAAATGCAAAAAATATATAAAAGCCATTAAACTTATTGGCTGGTTGATCAGAAATGGAGTATGCTTGAAGTAAAAAACAGCTTGATTTAATTGTACGCAATGGTGGAACTTTAATCAATGTTAATGATGGTTGAAATTAAGTTTTAAATATTTATACGGAGGCAAGTTTCCTTGGTTGCAGGGCTCCACGCGGCGAGGGGCCGTCTCAAACACTAATTATCACCAATTATAGTCGTTGTGCCCCATTCAGGAGACAAACATCTGCTTTACTGGTTAATATTATAATGTCCAACTTTAAAGAATTAATTAACAGTCATTAGTGAACTATCAAATGAGATTTTAAATATTAAATTCATACAAATCGGGGTAATGTATAAGATTTTTACCAAACCAGTTTTGAAGAGGATCGACGAAGTATTTATTTTGTCAATAAACCACTATTAATTTTGATTGGTAACGGTCTGCTAAGCCCCCGAGAGGCCTCTCGCGTTCTAACCTGACGAGACAGACCGACGAAATTCTTGTAACATTACGAAAACTTAATGATTAGGTGACTCAATTCAAAACTCACTTAATTAATTATAAAAAGTTAAATAAAATCTTATAAGAAATCAATTTAAAGGTGTTCAGCACATTACAATCTTTGAGAAGACTTTATAAGCAAACACAAAAACTTTCGGCCGAACAATGTCTCTATCCTCAGAGATAGAATGTCTTAAAAGTCACGTATGAGGTTCAAATCTCGTCATCAATAAATTAGTTATTTAGACTTAACCAGCGTCGGCATTGGCCATCGTCGACACGTCAGCTTGCTCACAGCCAATAAAGTATACAACTTTTCCAGTTCTGCTGGAGCCACCGCCAGGAGTAACCGGTTCCGATACAGGTGCCGCCGCTTAATAGCCATTCCACTATCCATTCGTTTCAAATAATTCTGTTAAAAAACTTTACAACAACAAAAAAATCGTAACTAAAATCCGCACCATGATTGTAGTGAATACAACAAAAAGACGTAATGCGCTTTATACAAATTCCAAATACGTATTGTGCCATTCACAAATTCAACAAAGCAACCCAAAAACATGATCAGACTACAATAAAACGGGGGGAAAAAAATCGATCACGAAATTGAAGTTGCGCAGTGGCGGGCATACCTGCGCCCGCGCAACTACCGCGCCCCGCTGCCTCCCCCCACCCCGCATCGTCGCGACACGGCGCCGGCGCCAGCCAGCCGACAAGCAATTATGGTTAAATAAATATCGACCATGCCGCCGCCTCCGACGCGTCGCCGCTCGCATCAACAGATGGATTCTCATACCAGTATAGCTAGACGACATCATTATATTTCGGACCCCATAATGGCCCGGTGAAATGGCGTGTGGGCAACGAAATCACTTGTAAATGGTAGTTGCTCGTAGTGCTTCAACCGTTTTAAGCGTCACGCTTTTGAGTTTCCACTGTGGGTGGGTGAGTTTAGATTAGAGTTAATGAACTGTGGTTCCTACAATCTTTGGCTCCAGGCGTGCGGCGTCGCGTTGACGCCTGCACTTGATAAGATAAGGATCCCCTCCTCCCACCCGCTGGAACAGCGCCGCTCTCATAAAAACATTCACAAATAGAGGCGGCACGAAGCTTCGGTCGTGATTTGCTCAATCTACGTTCGCTTGAGGCGAACTCACTTCTTCAGATTGATGAGGATTCAGATCTTTTATTAGCAGTAAACATTATTTTATAATTACCTAATAAATAACTTCGTTCCACTAAATTCGCAAACAACCCAATAAAAATTGACGATCTACGTGGTCGAATTCTATTACACAAGTGCTTCGTTAGCACTACTTCACAGAAATGTACCTAATGTTATATAAAAAAATATTCTAAGAAAATCCATTACAAAACACATTTTCTGAATGCAAAGTTTAAGTAAACCTATCAATGTTTTACAATCTAACAGCCGAACAATACCGTTCGACATCTAAGTCATATAATACCGCTATAAATGCAAATCGCGAACAAATATGATAATGTCACTCAAACTGCACACAAATCAGATAGAGCCGAATAAGCGTCAGCAACGTATATATTTAGTCTGTGGGAACCGCCGCGAAAGTCGGCAAAAACGTTGGCGACGCGGATCCCAGACGCCGCCAAAAAAAAACTGCACAGGTGAGGTCCGCGCCGTATGGGCTACTTCCTATCAGGTGTACAACACGATTCTGATTCATAAGCGCTTCAGAGTGCAGAATAACCAATATTAAAACTTCTTGTAACAAAAGACCAGTCTACAATATTTGTTCCTTTTTTACTTCCTCCTTGATGTTTTTTTTTGCATATTCACCCACTACAATTTAGTTAATCTAGGGAACTATAGATTTATAATACGTTTCTTTTTTCTGGAGAAACAGAAAAACTTGTTCCTTAATAAAAAAAATAGTATGTAAGTATCTTGCCTTTGTGTTTCCTTTCTACGACTATAATGTCTCAAATAGGACTGGCAGTAAATACCTGATATCAACGAAAAATACGTTTTATAATACGAATATATGAAACCACAAAATGAAATATGGAGGAAACTTAACAAATTTAAATTATAATTTTTTTGTTTATTTAGCTAAATTGTTAATGACTATGAAACAGTAATTTATTTATATTTCCACTGCTTTTTCAAACATAAAATTGTATATTATGAGACAACAACAATATTTGTGTTTGTATGAGTTAAAACTAATTTCACACAATTTTTTATTGCGTGAGTATTAATAAAGATGGTTTTTTTTTCTAATTTTAAAAGTCTGAAAGGAAGTATTTAATTAAGTTCAAATTAACGTAGGCAAATTGTCGAAGTCTCGTCGAGTCGCTCATCGATGCAAAAAATTATTAGTCGTTGAGCTGTGGGCGACCGTATGACTGATTTGGTCAATTTAACTTCCATTTATGGCTGGTCAATTCAAAGCGAAAGTGAAACGTAATGTAAGAGAAGGACTACAATCGTATTAATGGTGTAACAATTCGCTTGGTATGTGTCTATTTGATCTTGAAAATAGAATACGAATTTGCAGCAAAGTTATTTCTCAATAACTGATATCACAAATTACGTAACGATTATAATAGTTATTTCCGTGATAACTCTGAAACGATTGCTCGAAAAAACGGGAGTATTTGCTTGATATTGATGCTTGAAAGATATACGAAGAAGAAAAGGTCACCATAAAAGTTTAGAACAATATAACATAATTCCTGTCATATATAACCGATGGCGCTGGACATATTTAAAACAAGTCTAATCTTAGTGCACTTTAAATCTCTCCACGTCTCGCAACAATACACATAATTCGAATTCCTCTGCCATATTGTTGTTTCCCAACGTGATTAGTCTTGAGTACGTGCCCAATTAGAAAGAGATGGGTACTATAATCACTACCCAATATAATCCATGTCGTAGCACCTTTTTGAAAAAAGGCTTTCTATTTATACGGGTTTCCCACTTTATTTCGAAGTTCCTTTATAGCTTTTAATACTTCATCTATGACGATTAATCGAGCATTTGTTTTTTCGATATTTTATCTACATTTTTTTCTTTTACTAAGTATGTCTTTTCGATTCTACATTTCACCGAAAAATAACGGCTCATGTATCTTTCGTCATTGTAACATTTCGTCGAAACTTGATACCTCTAATGTTCCTTTTTTGAAAACCATGTTCTAGTAACGGGCACCGTTACATAAGTTTATTCTCCTTCTTAAATTACCTTTTGGGTTTTCAATATATTTACCTTTATATGTGTACTAAAACGATATACATATATTGACTTTAAGGTGCTTGTAAAATTGTGAATTTATCTTATCATATTATATAAGAGCTACACACATAAACCTTTAATAAAATTGAGTTTAACTTTATTACTTCATTATATCTAAGAAGTCTTAAGCCGCATAGGAATCAATAAATCGTTTTTAACGGGTTAGTGGGTACTTGAAATATTTATGTCATTGGTTTAGATATATTTTAATTTAATATAATTAGCATCATTAAGAGATTCGACAAAATGACATTTCGATCAAACATTATTCGATTTAAAGTGAATCGTAGCATCGATGTTCTGTTTTGCTAATAGGAACCATGGTCAAATAAACTTTCGACGAGTCGTCACCGATAAAACGTTATAAGTTTTAACGTGTTTCGAAATAAAGTTGAGAACCCTTTTTAGAAATCTACAAGTATTTGTTAGTATACATCACCACACATTTGACTAGGGAGTTGATGAGGATGGAGCCAAACTAACTTTAAAAGGCTGAAAAGACGTACTACTCAAGACTTGATGACTTGAAGAGCTAGCACCAATTTGCTTATATCTAAACGTTTCAAATCCAGCTCAATGACTAAGAGACAGATCGCAGGACAAAAAAAATATTAAAAAACATTAGTATATTCAATACTGTGTTTTTGACCTCAATATGTTGCATGGAATATTCCTTGAAAGGTGTGAAGGATCCATATCACGAAGCAATGGCAAATTTTATGTATAACTGTGTGTGACACATGTGTGAATCGTTGATACCAAAAAAATGCTAAGAGTTTTATTCATAATTCACACCTTAAAATACTTTTAACACGATGCTTGTGAATGTAATTAAATTGTCTCTTTAAAGACTAGGAAGGCAAGGAGCAATTAACATTCATATTTTCATGGCTTTCTTTTTAATTAATATGCTAAAAGGCATTGTCAACACACCTACGTACTGGCTCCTAAGTAACATACTACCAGTGTGGGCGGAAGTTTGTAGGCGATTTGAACTGCGCGTGAGTCGATGTCATGGTCACTCATTAGTTCGGAAACAACAGCTTCACAATAATCGTTCATCTTAAAGGAACCATAATCGATTTAATTCCTTCTTTTCTTTATGGTAAGAAAGTTTTTTAAATCTTAGACATTGGTAATTTACATAAAGAAATAATAGACGTTTTAAATAATAATAAATAACATACGGCAAGTGGTTAATAACCTTCGGAAAATGTAAAGGAAAAAGAACGTGCGTATTTAGCCGTCAAAGGCTGCCGGCGTGGTAGCGCCATTGCCTGGCGAATTAAAAAGTTAACGGGCTGCGCGCGCCACTCGTCGCGGCTTGTCGGCGCCAGCGTCGTGACCTTGTCTGCTTATCGCGGACGAATGACCCTCGCCGGCGTAGATTAGGTGATAGGTACGATACTTTTCCTAAGCCCCAACACTATTGCTTCATAAAATATTTGCGCTCGACACACAATCTTATTCCAAACTGGAAACCTCATGGACGACCTTGGTATTATCAATGAAAGCACTACACGAATCCTTATCCAGCTAAATCGGAATCGTTTGCGAAACGATCGATGATGATTTTAAAGTTTAATAAGCGTTTGACCTTTAAAATTTTAATAAAACAAAACTAAGAAGCAACCAAACTGATGTCAGTTCTATAAATAGATTAACGAACGGAAATGTTTACACTTACGATCTACAACGAGAATAGAAATATTAACAAAGTTGAATATGGAATATGGAGGTATCAAACGAGCCTATGTGACAGTGATCACACAGGACCATGAAATGACGTCACAGCCAACGTAACGGCAAATACAGAAACAAACAGTAGCGATAAATACACTGATAACGTTTGGCACTGATAACTCGATACAAACCTCGCGAAGTTGGCAACGGGTAGAGAGAAAATAACATCGGTGAAAACGGGAAAGTGCACAAATAGGAACACAATCACTCTGGAGGTCGGCAACAAGCCGCGACCCGCAAAGGCTGGGCGAGGATAGATTACGCATTCAGAGATTAGGTTAAGTTCATGAGACGAGCGATAAGAAACGGTCACATGCTAAAGAATTTCAAGAGAATCCCCATTGCGGATTCACAAATCAACATATCCCTCCATTCGCAACGCATCGACACAGCACATAAAATCCGTTTCAATGAAGCGCACATTCTATTTTGAAAATACACTCCAATAGTCGAGCGCACAGATTCGACACTCATGTTTACTTCCATGCACTTGTTGCGCGGGTCAACGGCCGAGCGCGTCTCACGTACCCGGCTCACAGAGGCGGCTCCAATGGTAAGGGTTGCAACACTGCAGCTCGGTGCAGTAGGGCGAGCGGCGTAGCTCGTTAAGTTCTCGAAGGTCGGGGAATCTGAAGGCGCGGGTGACTGCGAGCCTCAGATGCGGGGCGGCTGGGCCCGCGACGCAGGCCGAGCCACTGGCGCCGGCGTCTAAGGCCCTTGCCAACCGACGCAGCTGGTCGTCGGGCACCGAAGGCGCGCCGGCCGCGGCCAGCTGCCGCCGCAGCGCGAGTCTCCGGAACATCACATGCCGACGCGCGATCGGCCGCGCCACGCGACACTGCTCTGCACGCACGTCATCGCTCGCCGCGTGCGGGCACTCGACTGATGGACGGACGACCGGTGCACGGGTGCACTGACGCGGCCGGTGCTCGCCACCTGCCGCTCTGCTATTACCCTGGCGCGTTCTCGTTAATTCTGATGGATTAGGACACCTTTAGTAGGACGTACGGCGACAGGAAATTTTCTTAGAACGTAATTTAAAGGAAGTTAAGATAATAGTCTGTACTTTATTTTTTGAATAACAATGAAACAGGCAAGCGATTAGAAATAAATTAAAATAATAATAATTACTATCAACATTTTAAAATCTTTTGATTTGCAAACAATAGGCGTAATCAAGCCAAATAATTAAAATGGACAGATGATGGTAGTGAGAATAAATGGATGAAAATACTTGATACTAATGAAAAATACTTTAATTTAAATGATGGTAGTGAGAGTGATTTAAATGGAACTTAAACTACAAAACCAGTAGTTTATAAATAAACTACCTAACAAACAACTCAAAAAAGTAAACATCCAATTCAATGTTAAATAACTCGCATCGTCTTTCTACAAACTTGGCAAATCTCCCTAAAACCTGGCAGTGTAATCGAGCTGGCCTCCCTATGTGGGGAGGGGAGGGTATGAGGGGGGCGCGACTGGCGCCACCGCCGGCGTCAGGTGTGCGCGCGTGTGTGCGTGCGGCGCCACCCGCCCAACAGGCGTATGCACTGACGCAGACGCGACGCCAGCCGCGATTGCAATGCCCAAAGAATACGAACCTCTGGGAGGCATGGATAAGAAAAATACTTTTCACCTCGCACGCTCGGAAAAGTTTGGTTTGTCATTCAATATCTGCATGGGAAAACTCCGTTTTAAAATTAGAACCTTTCTATGCAAATAAAACCCCACGTGGTACGTTCCGAATCGTCATTATAGTCTTTATAAGTCACATTTTATTCTTATTTAAATTAATACTATAATACTCCGTTTTGGTTTTATTAAATTATTGAAGTTCCTTAAATCACAAAGGCAATACGAATTTATAATATTTAGAACATACTATTTGTGAAATATAATAATTTAAGGAAGATTTCATAAAATTATGATTGGATTTCGGACCGCACCTGCAAAAGAACCGTCAAAGTGTACGGAGCAAAAAAAATCTATATATTTTTAGTTAATTTACATTTATAAAAAAAAAGTCGTTTTTTTTTTTTTTTTTTTTTTTTTTTTTTTTTTTTTTTTTTTTTTTTTTTTTTTTTTTTTGCCTGTAAAGTCGGTTTTACGGGCGAAGATTTTACGTGACAACGTCTTTTTCTCGGTAGAATATTTATTGATATGAATATAATTAAATTGCACAATGCGCGCGGCAGACCGATCATAGTTGAGTGGGAGAGAGACGCAAGGCATTCGGCGGGCCTCTCTCTCGTTCGGTGACTCATCGTAACGTTACCGAGCGTTACACTTTTTCATAAGTGACTCCCAGCCGCAACCAATTTATAAGACGTTATCACGTCAAAATTGAACATTACTAACTTTAGCAATTTTAATAGATAAGTTAAATTCATCAATTACCACATAAAAATTTTCCTCACTGTAGTGAGCTAAAATTCAACTTTGCGGCCTTGCATAACAAGTAAGTATTTTATAACAAGAAATACAAATTAGCAGGCCGCAATAGAGCAAAGATATATATAACTACACCCATATATGTATAAAGCAAGTTGAAGTCCTTTATAATAATTGTATTTAGGTTGGATGTAAATGTCATGTGTTTTTTCAAAACAGAAATATAGGAAATAACATAAAGGCAAAAAAGCTGTGTGTCAGCTCCCACGCACGAATAGAGTTTACTCCTTAAGAACGATTGTCTTTGAACAGGCACAGAAAATAATAAAACTTCAAAATTAAAATAGAAAGTGCACACGATAGTTGCACACAAAAAACGTAACGCTGTCATTCGATCACAAAATTTTACTCTTCCTATTTTTTTTCATACCGGTTGCTTTATATAGAAAGTATATTTTAGGAGTAAACTCCAAAAAACTCTGGTATCCTTTCTATAAGGTTCAACAGAAACTCAATAATATGGATATTGTTTTGTGTACAATGAAAAGACCAATTACAGCGTACGTCAAGTTATTCAGGGTTTAATAGAAATTAAATGTAATTTTTTCACTGAAAATAATGCAGTCTAGGTGTTACTTCATATAAAGTCCATCTATTTTGCCAACAAGGGCATGTAAATTTTGACTTAAAAATGTCACATTATTGTAAGCAAACATCACGAGTGAATACATAGTATTTTTTACATCGACCTTGACCTTGACCTTGAGTACAATTAATCAATAATCTATTTATATAAAAATTCCCTGTCACAGTGTTTGACCGCGATGAACTCTGAAACTACTTAACCGCTTTTTTCCATTTTCCTGGATTGGTTCTGACTTTACGGGTCAGCTAGTAAATTAATAGATGTCAAATGATAACAACTTAAGATTATTTATAACTTAATGTCAATAGATGTATAATATACTTACTATCAGTATCCATTACTATCAACAACTTTTTTTTGACAGCGCTATTTGTTATGTGGTGGCATTAATCGTCATGATAAAAATTAAAAGTATGCTTGACAACTGACTGGTTCTATTAAGTTTAAGTTTTTTTCCAATTATTTCAACTCTGTAAGAACTTGATGCTCTGGAAACTGTTTTCTTTCAAAAGATCAGCGAAATAATATCAATGAGATAAATAACTTATTCAAGTCAGATAATTTCATATTATTATTCGTATATAAAAATTCCCTGTCTCCTTTGTCCTTCCCTGTTTGACTATTTGATAGAATCAGGCGTTACTTGGCGGAAGTCCATATCCATTAGTAAAATAAAAATATGTAGCTTACTTCCGCAAAACTCGAGCAGTGTGCACCGAGCAAATAAATGCAGGAACCGCAGACACCGGCACCTTCACCAGCTACTCTACACGTGTTTCGCCCCCACACGGAGCATCATCAGGAGAGACCGTGCAATAACGAGCACTAAGTGCTCGACCGACGGTGTTGGGTTGGAGCACCAGAAGGGGCAGATGTTTATATGATGAATTGTGCATTTGTGTATTTATTTATAGTACTCATATTTATATATATGTGTGTGTGTGTGTGTGTCTATCCGTTACCCTAATGTCCATAACACAAACACTGTATGCTATGCATGTTAAATGACAACTAATGACACTGTATCACTATACACCTCTCGTATAGAAAGAAATGGGCATTAGTTTTTTAGAAAGACCTCTAACCTCAATCTCCAACCCGCTTGCCAAGCATAGAGATTACAGCAAAATTCCCAGATTTTCGGCGTAAGTCTTTTGTCCAGCAAAATATTTTTTCCTAAAAAACCACTCATTTTGTGTCTTGCAAAACAAAACTAGAATAAAATTGCAATTTCTTGACAAAACAAGTAAATTAAAATGCATTCAAACTAAACTAATTATAATTGGTATAATAATTCATTTTCAAGTTAAATAGTCTCCAATTAGTGTTGTAAGATGACAAGAAGAATGGGCTCAAGAAACTCGTCAGCTTTAACAGAAGTAACGACATTAAAAAATATTATACGTCGTCACAATACATAATCAACAAAAAAAAAAACAAAATTATATTGCTATCACAATAATAGTAGTGTTACGGATTCATTACGTCGTTGATTACCACAAGTCAACAAGTATCTGTTTTAAGTAAGTATCATTAAACATTGATGTATTGACTTCGTAGAAATAGTTGATCACTTGATCAAACCGGGTGGGTTCATGACGTTGAAACATTTAAATACAACCAAGTCACACCTAATTGCCACGTGATCATGTCATCATTAATAGCTCATCTAATTTGTCGTTTTAATGTACTAACAAAATTACTTTTCTAAGAAAAATAGCAATAATTATAAACATGTATTATGTACCAAGTTTATTGCTTGACGTAATCAAATTGACTTGAGGTTTCCGTTTGGAAGGCGTAATATCCGCTAATTGGCTTGGCTCATGTCTTTATTGCTTTTTAATTTACAAAATAATTATTTATTTTTATTATATTTAAAAAATATTAAAAAAAAATAATAGTAGTAAAGAGTAAAATAATACATAGAATGTGTTCGATGCCAATGAGAGCATCATTTAATGCTATCTAAATGAAAACAAATTTAATTCTTAAAACTAAATAATAAAAGCTAATTAATATACTTATACCGTCTTATTTGTTCACAACAAAATATCTAATTATTAAATAATTATTTCCCGCTCTTTATCTTTTCCTAAATCTGCATTAAGGATCGTTTTTAGGACTAAAGAACATAAGTGCATTCGTCATTTCTGTACACCCCCTAATCTTTGCCAGTCCATCGTGGAATGCGTGATCTAAAAGACACATGACATGAAGTTAATAAATAACGCCGCTCCCGCAAGATAATGCGTCCAAATCTTAGCAATACACCAAGAAACTACCAGAATTCCCACATGACAACCAACAGTGGGCCAACAGTAAAAAGGTCATGGGTTCAAAGCGAAAGTCTTGACGCGCCGTGGAAATTATAAAACCAACCTCGTATTCCAAAGGACATTGCCTAAAACGCCGTGAGAAGCTTTGAGATCTCACGGTTGACAGGACACATTGGACAGTTATTATAACTTTTTGAGTTTTGTAAATATAATTGTCATTGTCGCTACTGTCGTTATTTTTTTAATAGATAATATTTACTCCAGGGGACTGAGTGTAAGTATTTACTTATGGAAAAGTTATTGATAGACATTTGACCTTAGTTTAAAGAATAAATGTCAAATTTAGAAATACTTTGAAATAATGGTTGGCCAAAAATGTTTTACATGAGTATATTTAAAAAAAAATAAGTATATCTTTTGTTTTTTTTGTCCATTTTTATTAAATGTGTCAACGCCGTAAAAAGACAGTGTGTGATTTTTTTTATGAATTAAGAATTAATTCTGTTTTTTGTTACCTTGTTTCAATACACAGTAAATTCTTACTTTCTTAACACTGAATATACATGGTATGAATTTAAAATCGTAACTCAAACGCGATAACAACGTTTGCATATTTGACAACTTACATTCAGTCCCCTGGCCTCTGTTTTATTTCCGCCAGTATATGCAGTTTTTGTTCGTACATTTATCTGCGTATACAAAACTGAATATTAGTGTGATTTCCAAATAAAATTAAACATTTAAGAGACAAATTGTAAATTATAGTGCCTAAGTACAAATTAACGTTTGAAGATTTTATAATCAAGCTGTTTGTAATTTAAAATAGAAAGGCACATGTATGACGACCATAACCTAAGACTTAGGTCCTAAGTCATACTGTGATCACGGCTCCAGCAAAGGAGTCGAAACGGCCGTTAGGTGCAATGGTAGCGCTTCTGCCTTTTGCATCGACTGCCCTGGGTTCAAACCCGGAAAGGGAAGATGTGCGTGTAATGAATATTAGAATTTGTACCTGAGTCATGGGTTTACGACTATGTATCATATATACATATATGATACATAGATATGTCTATCCGTCACGCTAGTATCAATAACAAAAGCTTTATAGTGCTTAATTTGGGCTAGGCTAAATTTGCTATTGTAAGAAATATCATTATTATAAAAAACAAAAATAAATGCGCAACTAATCCGGTAAAAGTGGGTTTATTTTAATATTTGATAGACATAAGTGAAAGAACTATATTTGTTTGAAAATTTGTCTCTGACATTCTTCGAAAGAGTTCAACGGATTACAGTTAAAATAATAAGGACTAAGGACAATAAACTTACTATTGTAATTCGTGTATATATTAAAATAGAATATTTCTTACAGTCACACTAATTAGCCTAGCCCAAAGTTAGCGATGTAATGCTTATGTTATGGATACAAGGGTAATGGATAGACATACAAAATATATATAATATGTAATATTAATAGAAATAAACAGACTCAAATTCATCACACAAACATCTGCCCCTTCTGGGGCTTGAACCCAGGACCGATGGTGCGAAAGATACGATCGCTACCGTAGCACTAAACGGTCGTCAAATTATATTAAGTTGACATGTTTAAAGTACTATTTATTCTGTAAGATCTGATGTAACCAACCCGTTGGTATCCATATCATGACTATAATCTAAGATCACAGTGCTTTGTGTGCTTGTCTGTCCGCTCTTTTTCCATTGTATCAATAACGTTACCATAGCAACGCGTTTACCGCAAATAGTTCGTCTACCGGACGCTAGATGGCGCTAACGGAAAAATATTTAATAATCGAAAAGATTTAAAGAATTTTGTCCACCCTTGCGAAGCCGGGATGGGCCGCTAGTTAAAACTAAACTTCAAAAATAGAACTTAAGAATATTTAAGTACTTACTGGCTCGGATTTGGATATGTGGAGGCCCTGGGGCAACAGACGGCCCTAATTATATTCGAATAAAAAGTCAAAATTGTTTATTGCGAAAATGAGTGATACAGTTTTTATAACAATGTTAAAAGTTCTTCTATATTTTACAAAAACAAATTGGCAAAACTTGGTAGTCAAAAGTAACCCGTCGAAATTTGTATTTTTTTTTAATTTCTGTTGTCCCTCTCTTGTGGAGTCTCCAGAGCAGTAGTGCCGCCTGCCCTCCCCCAAATCTATAATTTAAGATCACAAATTTGTTGTTTGTTTGTCCGCTCTTTTTCCAGCTCTTTTTCCATTGTATACGCGTTACCATAGCAACGCGTTAACCGCAACTAGTTCGTCTACCGGAAGCTAGATGGCGCTAACGGAAAAATATTTAATAATAGAAAAAAAAATAAAGTTTTTTGTCCACCCGTGCGAAGTCGGGACGGCCCGCTAGTCCGGCTCTAAGTTCTGATAAAGTCTATTACTATTAAAATATAGCACATGTATGACGACCATTACCTTAGTCATCCTTTGATGACGGCTTCTGTAAAGGAGTCGAAACGTCACGATTAAATATAAAGTATACGTTACAATCCGTTAAAAAGTTGTTTTTATATAAATGTGTAATGTGAGCGGAAGTAAGAATTTGATTCAGTTGACTCACTTTACAAGATGTTTCACACAAATATGTAAATTTTGTGGTAGTTTTTGACACTTTTATTCTGCCATCGATATTTCTATGTAATAGTATGAATAATATTAACTTGCTGGCGTTTTGGATAAGCTGTAAGCCAGAAATTAAATTGTTCATTGAGTTATTATACTTCCGCGCATATAGAGCATAGGAAAGCGCGTCACATCCTAGATCGCATCGCTTACCATCAGGCGAGATAGCGGACAAGCGCTTACCTATTCACTAAAAAAATGCTTGAAACAAATATAAATTTATATAAAGATAATAGTAGTTTATGATACTGTTGCATAATAAGGGTTCTTATAACATGAGTGTGTTTTAAAAAAACGAGCCGTAGGCGAGTTTTTTTATAGCATCACACGAGTGTTATAATACCAAGTTATGTACAGTGTCATACACTACTTTATCTACTCTCATACTATAATATGTAAAACAATATTGCAAATAAAACGCTGAATATAACAACAAATTTATTTAAATGTCAAATGTTGGCGCCAAGGTGCAAACATCAATTGCGCATGCGTGTTGCGTCGGTCGTCGAGGACTCGTTCATTGAAACCTTTTTAAAGTAGAGGTTCAACCTCCTTGGTCCAGCTGGAGGTTGTATAGGTGTATCGTTATGATTAAAAAGTTATATTATGATACAGGTGTCCATACAAGACCTGTATCGTAATTAAACTTTTTTTTTATTATTTTTGGCCTGTACGTAATGTTTGTCATAAGCATTTTGTTTTCAGTTTTAGAATCTTTGTATTATAGTATTGGAGTAGATAATAGTAGTTTATGATACTGTTGCGTAATAAGGGTTAGGCGAAAAAAACGAGCCGTAGGCGAGGCGTCACTCATGTTTGACGCAGCTTCCAGAATGTCTGGTGGTGTACAATCACCACTATCCCCGCTTTCACACATGTTTTTACACAAAAACTTATGTTTTACAAACAAAACCAAACTTTGTTTAAATATTGTAAAGATTTTTTAAATGTCAAATGTTGGCGCCAAGGTGCAAACATCGATTGCGCATGCGTGTTGCGTCGTCGCGGACTCGTTCATTGAAACCTTTTTAAAGTAGAGGTTCAACCTCCTTGGTCCAGCTGGAGGTTGTATAGGTGTATCGTTATGATTAAAAAGTTATATTATGTTACAGGTGTCCATACAAGACCTGTATCGTAATTAAACTTTTTTTTTATAATTTTTGGCCTGTACGTAATGTTTGTCATAAGCATTTTGTTTTCAGTTTTAGAATCTTTGTATTATAGTATCAGAGTAGATAAATAACTATTATCCGATACGATACAGGTCTTGTATGGACACCTGTATCATAACATAACTTTTTAATCATAACGATACACCTATACAACCTCCAGCTGGACCAAGGAGGTTGAACCTCTACTTTAAAAAGGTTTCAATGAACGAGTCCGCGACGACGCAACACGCATTCACAATCGATGTTTGCACCTTGGCGCCAACATTTGACATTTAAAAAATCTTTTCAATATTTAAACAAAGTTTGGTTTTGTTTGCAACATTGTTTTACGTAATATAGTATGAGAGTAGATAAAGTAGTGTATGACACTGTACATAACTTGGTCTTATAACACTCGTGTGATACTATAAAAAAACTCGCCTACGGCTCGTTTTTTTAAAACACACTCATGTTATAAGAACCCTTATTATGCAACAGTATCATAAACTACTATTAGAAACTCAAGTTATGTAGTTAAAGCACTTGTGTTATGGAATTCAGAAACAACACCTTTTTGAATAACAAATTTTAACTTAACTTTTTGAATATCTACACAGTTTTTTTTCATTTCGTTTCGCTACGCGTATCTTTTTAACAACTAATAAAACAGAAAAAAAAATCGTAATAAACCATCATAGTTATAAATAAAATTTAAAAAATGTTAGAGTGAAAACCAAAACATCAAAAAATATTCATACATAAGTCACTAATATAATATTTTGATTTTAGCGTGGAAAACTGAGAAATAGTTTTCTTCATTGACACGGCCGGGGGTCGAACCTCGGAGTGGCGTTACTATGAAAACCGGAATACGAGCCACTCGAACGCGAATATTCCCGTTTGCCCCTCGTAGAAAGCTAAAAGCTTGTTTGCCGCCCTTACGATAAGTGCAATAAGTCGAATTTTTGAGCAAATTGACTTACATACAATTTACGTACAAATGTATGTACAAATATAATATACTACATAAAATTCCGCTTCATTTTATAGTCGTAATGTAAAAGTTTCAAGTCAATAGCTGTTATAGTTACGATGATACACAAAAAAAACAAAAATTAAATCTTTAATCGCAATTATTTCGAAAGTAGCTGAAACTACTTATTGCACTTTTTATAAGGACGGCAGTTGTGTTACGTGTACATACTTAACACAAGCTTTTAGTACACGTGTATGTCGGCTTGGACCGAACACGGTCCGCTCCAGTTAAAGTTGACATCTCAACCAATGGACTGGATCTACTTATGTTTGTAAAGTTGCAATCGACCCTCATGTATAATTTGCTTCCTACTTCAGCTCAGGGTGTTGACAGAATTTAATTTTAATTTCTTTCTACCATCGAGCATCCAGACGGACTGCGGTCTCCCTTTCTTGGTTACCATTCCTAATTGTCGCACCAAGCGCTACTCAACTTCCTTTATAATACGCATAACAAAGTAGCGGAACTCTTCTGTATTTTCCAGTATAGTATATTTCCGTCTTTAGAACCAGGGTGAATAAGCCCCTCCTGGGTCAGCTCACTCCGTCGAAGATCCTGTCTAGGCCATTAAAAATATGTAAAATAAAAAGTTAACTTTCCCGTTTTAGAGCAAGGGTAACACTGTATCTTATCGGTTGCTACAAAAACATACTGTAAAGGGGTTCACACACAGAGCAGGTAATGTATATTAATATACATTACATCCCGGGATGCATAGCTTTAAATTATCTTAAAGTATCACACACAGAGCAGGTAATGTAATGTATCTTTCCCTTCATTCCAATGGTATAAGTCTCGCTTGACGCACGTTTTAGCTGCTAAGGTGTTATACAGGATGTTCTTATTTTTAATTTTATAGTACTATGGACCCATCGAGTTACTTGGTATTAGATTTACTAGATAGTTCTTCAGAAGATGATGCGAATTGTTATTTTGATGCGCGCATTGCCATATGTACCAAAAACAGAACGATGTGGATTGAAGATCACATAAAGTATAAATAAATTCCGGAGAGTTTAAAATATTTGATGAATTATCAGACGGAAAATTTTGTGATTATTTTCGGGAGTCCAGATCAACTTTTTCAGAACTTTAAATCTTATTTGAGTAATCGTTAGAATTAACCAACCACATGTTTTTGTTATATAATTGACATCGAAAAAGTCATCTGAGAAATTACTCAGCTAAAAAATACCAGCTCACAAATAATTTACAATATTTATCAGATACAGTAATTACTAATGTGATACTGGTTGATAGTACAACACCAGATAAAACTCTCTTGGTGACTAAAAATTGACCGATAAATATAATAATTAATATAAATATGCATTAATATTCAGCGATTGGTTTAGTTTCTCATTTTACTGCCTCGTGGGGTAATTTTTTTTCAAATTGGTGGATAATGTGAAGACAAAAATACCTTTTTCTCCAAGACAAAGATCAAAGTTTTTAATAATATGAATGCTAACGAACGAATATATATAAAAACATATTTTGTTTATTATATACATCTATAGGTATGTACATAATATTTGTTACATTCACACTTATTCCCCTATCCCAAAGTAAGCACTGTACGGCTTATGTTATGGATACTAGGGTAACGGACTAACTTATATACATGGTATATATATATAAATACCTATGGCTGAGATACAAATGCTCGTATTCATCACACAAGCATCTGCCCCTACCAGGATTCGAACCTAGGACCGCTGGTGTGAAAGGCAGGATGGCTACCGTTGCACCAGACGACCGTCAATGTCAATTATTATCTCTCGCTGATTTTCCACGTTAAATACACAAAATGTAATAGTAGTGCTTATATAACATTTTCAGAAGCTTGGTTTTCATTCTAAAATTTTTTTAATTTCATTTAGAACTTTATTATGGTTCATTACGATTATTTTTATTTTATTAGTTGTTAAGTAGATACGTTTAGCGAAAGGAAATGAAAAAAAAAACTGAGTATTAAAAAAGTTATGAACTTAGTCTGCGAAACCAATTATAAGGTTTTTTAATACCTATCAATAAATTTTATATAACTGGATTATGTATGTAGGATACCGAAAAAATAAAATAAATTAATTCCGGACAACTCACAACATTATTTAGTCCTAAACTAAGCTGAGCTTGTACTATGGGTACGAGATAATATACAGAACACACAAATAAGTATATACCATGACTCGGAAACAAATGCTTATGTTTACCAAGCAAACTTTTGCCCCTACCGGGATTAAAACGTGGGACCTTTTGCGCAGAAGGTAGAGTCGCTAACGTTGCACTAAGAGGCCGTCGGCCGGCAGTTTGAACTCCAAATATATTGTATATACGTTTATTTTGTTAAAGGTTTCAGTAGCTCAGTTGGTAGAGTACTCCCCCGGTTAGCGAAGGTATGTGGGTTTGAATCCCACACCTGAGACAATACTTTTTTTCATATAATAATTTATTTAGATAAAAATAAGAAGATATAGTGACAAAGAGATAAAAGGAATGCTTAGATGGTTTGTATATTTAGAGCGGATGGACGAAAGAAGATTGACAAGACAAGTATATGAGCCAAATGTGCATGAGCAAATCAGTAAAGCAAATCAAGGCGAATTTTACAGACCAAATAGAGGATGTCCTGAAAAAAGGCCAGGTCAAAAGTATCCTTAATCGACAAGCTTGTATGAAAGATCTGATCAGAGTTGAAGAAGCGAGAGATGTATGTTAGGATTGTGGAAAGTGGAAATCAGTGATTTCTGCCTAGCTCTGAAAAAAGGAGTGATGTTATCTACGCATGCTTGAATAAAAAAATATAAGACCTCATTTTTAAGTAAAAGTTTCCAAAAAATATTATTGCTATAAAATATCTTGGATACCCGCCGTTAAAACGTAAATTCTAATATGTGGAAAATTTTTGCATGGTTCTCGAAACTTACTGTCTTTATTCCTAGAAAAACTCAAATCAAATACTTTTGTGTAGTAAATTATGATCATAAAAAAGATATCAATGTTTAATTCTGCATTGAGAACTATAAAATATATAGAATTCTGGTAACTCAAAGTCATAAAATTATTTTAAGAAAAGTCATTATTATACAATGATTTACTATCAAGAAGTTTTATCTTACTTATCATTGATTTAATAGAGATAATTAAATTATTTAGTGATAATAAATATTAGATCAGTCCATAAATTTTAATAGTTAATTGATATTGTATTTTGGAATGTTTTATATATTTTTTTAATGGCTTCGCGAAATTTTTAAGATCTAGAATTTTTTAAGAACGAGCTAACCCAGCCTATTCACATAATTAACAATTAAATAAAAACTTTCACAATAATTGTAACTTTTAGCGAGCAAATATACGTATAATTTTAATCTGCGGTTGTAATTTATAGGTTATGTGTGGCCAACAAGTTGCCTATTAGTTCACGTATACTGGACTAGATGGCGCTAGGGGTTCAAACTTTACGAAACGTGTTCATTGTCGTTTATTGGTTTAATATTATGAAGATAACAAAAGTGATTCCTTTGAAATTAATGTTTGCGTTTAAAAGGGATTTGAGGTCGGTTTTTAATTTTAAATAATTTATACCAATATTATATGATTTTGTAAGTTTATGCATATGTTGCTCTATATGGGTAACCACCCAGAACAATGGAATCATTTTAAAAACTTTCTTTCACTGTTTAAAAAACACATTATTCTATATGAGTACAACTATGTGATTATGTATATATTTATATGTAAACTAGAGCGAACCGTTAGTTAAAATGTAACCCAATATAATGTCAATTCCTTTAGTGTTTAAATAAATGTACTCTTTGTGTTTAATGTCATAGTATTTTTTTTGTGATTGTTTTTTGTATTAATGTAATGTGCTATAATGTGTTATTTGCGAAGCCAATAAAGATGTTTCTTTCTTTCTTTCTTTAAGCAGGATGACATAATGTAGAGTAATATACAATAATTCACATATTCTGACGCTTTTGTGCTTATTTTTTTCACCATAAATAATAAAGGTAGAGTTCTGCTTTAGATAAATTTATATTTCAAATCTATGATTTTTTCAATGGCCAATAAACCATAAAATGAAATTATTCAAGCTGTGACAGTGTATATAAAGTACAAACGCATATGTCAAATTTCGAGATGCAAAACTTGTGATAAGTGTATTTCGGTTTAAAGAAACATCAGAGTTATAGAGTACGCAACTTTTTTTAAGAAGAAACACTTTCGATTTTAAATGTATATAAATTAATTAACATTAGTTTCAAGGCTTAGATTTTCAGGCGAAAGTATTTTTCTTTCCAAAACCGGCATTGTTAATTTGATAACAAATAAAATCAAGATTTCTATTGTCCCTCTTGGACCAATTTTACTTTAAAGACGGTTAAAAATGTGTAATTTGCACTTAGTTAATTAGTAGGTATTTTAAGAACTTATGAATATTTTATGAACTGTGCAAAATAATAAAAATAAGGTAGACATTCACTTTTATTTTCAAATAAAAAATATAGCAAAATATTGTAAGCTTCCATTTTCGATGTCAAGATAGTGAATATAATCATTTAAATACGATAATAAAATAATATTCATATTTAAAGTCGAAAAATCAAGCGCAAACTGAAAAATAAAGAAATAAAACAAAAGCAAATTTATAAAGCTTTTAAAATTGATTTCCAAATAAAATTAAATAAAAGTACCTTATTATTATTGATCTTCTGAATCCCAAAACATTATAACAATCACTAAATAATTCACAAAACTATGAATTAAGCTCTGTTGATTGTCAATTTATATATTACCGTGTAATAGGAACTACATTTAATCGTTTATAAAAGTTGTGTTCAAGTTATGAATTCGCGGGAAAAATGGCGCATGGCGCTGTCATGGCCGCCGCGGTTTGCTGGTGAATGGCGCGAAATGTTCCGAACCGGGATATTTATGTGCGCGCGCTTTCAGAGTTCTGAATGAAACTTTAAGCACATACACTTATTCTGAATGGAGTTCGGTCAAATAGAACTTCTAAGTTTCAGAACTGTTTTTGTGGGAGGTAGTTTATTTTTCACTAAGCTTGTATTGTAGTAAATGAAGGAACTATGTTATGTACCGAGATGACATTTTCTATGTTAATTATGAACGGTTTTTTTTTTTATTTAGATTTGTAGCTGAAACCGGCATGCGTTATGATGCCACTTTTGAAAAATCATTTGTTTATGGATTATTGTGCCAGAAACCGTTGCGTAAATCCCCAGAATACTGTTTCATCACAATCTGATGAGTGGTTTCGGAACGCATAGGGAGCAAATAAACATTGACTTTTAATTATATAGGATAAAATTCAGTATGTTTTCCTTAATTGTTGATGAATGATGATTAGAAGATCAATGGATGATAAATGACAACATAACCCTTTTCCCTAGACTTTAGTTAAGATGTGAAACTAATGAAACCAACCCGTGGACTTCTTAAGAGAGCGTGAAATACCTTCCGCTGTTTTGATTCCACTTGCCTTCATTCGCGCATCTATTCATGGTTAATAACACATCATTATTTCACGCTAATATTTTCTACAACAAAAAATTTAAGACAAAAACTAAACGCGTGACGTTTCCCGTTCCCGCCAAAAAGTTCAGTGACTGACTTACTTATTGACAAACAATGTACGTTCTAAAAAGATGAAGCTAGAGACTTGATATTTGAGGGTGTGTTTATAAAAGGGTAACACACACTCGCAAATAAAGGATTTAGGAAAATTCTATCCCTAAAGGCAAAATTTTTATATGAAAATCCCCTATTGGACTTATTTTCAAAGTGAGAGGTATGAAATTGAGTAATCATTTTCCTGGTTATAATTACACATTGAAGCATTTTTGAAAATGTTATCAATATAAGGTAATTTTTTTAAATTACAAGGTATGAAATTTGATGAGATAAATTATTGTAATAGAATTTTTTCTAGAAAAAATACTATTATCTCCGCCTGAGAATTCACTTGTGACCCGAGTCGATTTTTTTCTAGTATTTTTCTATTAAAACTATTTATCTTATAATATCGCATTGAAAATGCATAAAATATATAAAAATTGTATAAAAAAGTGAAGTTTGATATTTAGCACTAAATCAATGTTGCCAATTATCGAATCTAATCTGTGTCCCAATTTCTTTGTATCCGATCTATTTCCCCCGGTAAGGACGTGTTTGTGTCGTGTTGCGAACAATAACCGGCGGGCTCTGGATTGGCAGCGTAGGTGACCGACAACTCGGCGCAGCGTCGCCGGCGGCGGCGGCGGCGTCTCGGCGGCCCACGCCGACCCCGCGACGCCGAACACGTAACCGGCACGATCGGATACGCCAGACGGTGCTTATGGTTAGCGCGTTTATTTAATAGACTTTTAAGTCGATCGATTTACTTTTTATCGACTGTCAAAATACTGTTCAAATTAATTTGTATACTGAATTATTGTTGTAACTGATATTATATTTTTACAAACTATGTTTTATTGTAATTCTGATTTAAAATGCAGTAAATTCATAATATTGTTATATAATATATAAAATAATAAAATTATATTATTATTGCCTTTTAAGATAATTGTATTTATTTGCAAATGCACTTGTATTTGAGAGTTATTGAAGGTTATACGACTATTCCGTGTTTCGTCTTAAGGCATACAATTTAACAAACAGTCATGTATATATTATTATGGTGTATAAAATTGTTTAATATCAAAAATATTGCTTTTAAAGTAGGTTTTATTCTTTGACAACAAAATTTCATTTTGCCAAGTTTTAATGTGCCAATTATCTTTTATTACTTTACATTATATTTTTAAGAGCAAAGTAAAATAAGTTTATTTGAAACATTGAATCCAATATTTTGTGCAGACAAAATCTAAAGTTACAGATATGTATATTAAATTCTTAATATAAACATTATTTTTCTTCTTCTTTGATATAAACATTATGTAACCTTTCCTTTTCCAATTTACCAATTTTTTTATAACGTGTAAATGTTATGTTTTATTATTATAATTATTTATTGAGTGGCTGTATAAAAATACCCTTGGCTTGTATCCGAACGCAACCCCGATTGCATCCGCCGCGTCGCCGCCGCCCGGTGCCGCACGCATGAAAAATTATCATCCCATCACCGCATCGCTCGGACTGGTAAACAAGTGATTCGGACCTCGCCTATATTAGGCGCCAAGAAGGCATCAGCATCTTGGATTCCTTTGCTTAAAAATGTGCAAAGGAATCAAACAATCATTTTCAATTTTTTTTGCGTTTCAACTCATTAAGATTCCTTTAACATGTCGCAATAACTTTAAATGTTGTTATTAAACTCACATGAAATAGTCAGAGAATAAGTTAGTTGATTAATATAATCATAGATGGCGCTGTAGCGTTTTGAAGGTCCCGAGTTTAAAATACGGTCGGGTTAATGTAGAAAATAAAAACATATTTAAATAAATATAAAACAACATCACATCTATTATTCTGAACCCATGTTAAGTAGCCAAAGTACTTGTGTTATGGAATTCAGAAACAAACACGGTACCTCAACACCCAGTCCCGAGCCAATATACAAAAGTTCCTTTCGTACATTGACCCTGCCGGGAATCGAACCCGGGACCTCGAAGTGACATTACCATGAAAACCAGTATAAGAGCCACACAAAAACGAAGGTCGCCATTTCTATATTGGCCTGAGTCTGTTGTCATTTTTTAAGCTACTTATCTTTGGTTCAAAGCAACGTATGTAATGTAACATTAAAAATTTTTAACTAGTAAACAATAACATAAAATTAAATAAATTTTATACTATCACATTTAAAAAAAATTTTTTTTGAATCGTCAAAAATTTTCATCTACCCTACTTACCCGTTCTTTTTTTTTAAGTTGGAGTAACTGACTTAAGTTTTTATATAAAGTTTTTTTACATGGGGTTAGTTATTATAACATAGTTGCATCCAAGGGTCAAGGCTAGGGATACCTCTCGCCTAGAACGCAAGTACAAAAAGAGGGAATGAATTTAGAAAGAAACAGAAAAGAAAGGAAATAAACAAGAAAGAAATAAAAGAAAGGCAGCTTCAAATGAAGGTAAAAGTTCCTACCGCCCAGTCAGTTAAAACTTACAAGAAGAATGGGCGCAAGAAACTCGTCAGCTTTAACATAAGTTTTACGACATTTTAAATGTAACACACAAAAAACAATATTATTCTTTTACCATAATAATAATAGTATTATGGTTTCATTACATCATTGATTACAAGAAAGTCAACAAGTATCTGTATTCAATAACTATGCTTAAACATTACTATGATACAGTGGATAAAAATGTATAAGAAGCAATTTAAAGATGTAACAACTCAAATAAATAAAGATAAATATCAATGCTACAAGTAATTTTAACCGAACCGTTCACGGGCATGACGCATAAAACAAGCTAAGCTAAGCTAAGCTAAGCTAAGCTACCCACCCCACAAATTGCTACCAAAGAAATGTTTTAATAGAGAATGTAATACTCCAATAACCAGAAATATATTTAATTTTAAATTTAAATTGACAAATACTAATAGCTGTTCGACGTCGAACATAATAGTGTTTTATTTAGTCGACTTCCTCCACGACACGGCGAACCATAGCCGGGGTTCTAAGCCTTTAGACGCGCCTTATGGCACCCAGTACTCATACCGCAATCTCTCTTTTTCCATCGGACATTCAGACACATTGCGGGCTACCCAGGGCCGTCTTTAACCTATTAGAGGTCCTGGGCATATAAGAATAATGATATGACGCAATCCGTAAAGTATTAGGTACTATAACCGGACACAGTCCTCTGAATAGATTTTTTTAACATATCTCTTAACAGTATTAAAGATAAACTTAAATATATACTCAGTTCTAGTCAACAAAACTGTTAAAAGGATTTACTGTTATTCGTTTTTCTTCTTGCTAATTTGTTAAAATTCATCTTATGAAAATGGTAAAATGTAGTAGTTAGAATTGTTTGTTTTGTCACTTATTGAAATTATCACACATATTTTTTTTTGTAATTTTTAATTTCCCATAAGTATGTTTGTTTTCCACGATTTGATCACGTAAGAATTATTTAAAATTTATTGTAAATTTTGGGCACTGTAGGTCTTTTATTTTTATTACTGTTTTCTCAATAATTAATGTAATTATGTATGACTGTTTGTTGCCAAAAAAAAAAAAAACATCTATTTACCATAGGTGTGACAGACAGCCCTCTATGCAGAGGCTGCATGGAGGCGGAGGAAACGCCAAATCACGTGCTCTTGGAGTGCAGGAGCGTGGCTGATCAACGGGCACGTTTTCTCCAGTCTCCAAAATCACTACCGGAAGCTTGTAGTAACCTGAAAAGGCTACTCGCCTTCTGGGATGGACTAGGAATATTCAATCACGTACAATGGCCCAATCAAGAGGCTGAGTGCGAAAAATGCCCCGTAAAACTAATCTGGACTAAACTATGACTTTTTCTTTAACGTTTATTAGATTCAGAGAGAAAGATATTCAGAAGCTTGTGGCCGGCATCTAAATATATCAACCGATACTTACTCATTGGAGCGGAGCTCCCATGGATCAACATCAATGACGCAATGTGTGTTACGCCGTAACTTCCCGAGTTCATAACCGATTTTAATAATTTTTCGAATTTCACAAAAATAAAAAAGTTATTACCAAAAAACATTGGTTCTATGGGATTTCCCGTTGAAATGAATAGCGCGCGCTTTTTAAAAGTTTTCATTCTTATGGAATTTAAATATTTTAGTATTACGCTCCGCTCCGTTATATGGTGCTAGCGAAGCTTTATGCTTAGCGACAGCATTGCCTAGTATTGATACTTTAGTTTTGAAACTTTTACTCATTAGATCCCTTTTTGTTGAGGGTATCGATACTTTTGGTTTCGATATCGTGTCTCCAAGTATACCCATAAAACAGAAACTGGATTATAAAAAAAATGGAAATGAAATAGGGTAAAGGCACCAGTGGTCAGCCTTATAACGACTTTTTGAAGTTTGAACAGTTGCCATTTCTACAGCATATATCGGATAATGAAATCTACAACATGATTGGATTTATTGTTTATTATAGTTTTTGTACAAGTGACACTGCTGTCAATTTTATTAGTGTAAATATGTATCAATAGATGGCGCCAACATTCATTTTAGATCACGCTCTACTTTTATGTTAGAGTTTACATAAGGTCAATGTGTTTACAAAAATATATGAGAACAAATTAAGAACATACAGTCTACTTAGTTTTATTTACATAGATCAGGTTTATTCATTGGTCCTTAACGAGCCGCATATAAAGGTTATTTTTGAAGTGCACAGTGGTAAATTACTACTGAACCCGTACTCGCAGTGGATCGCTGCAACAAACAGAGCACGTGGAAGGATACGCGACACCCGTTGAGTGGCTGGACGACGAGCTGTAAGAAAGAGACAGCAAGAAACGCCGCGGTTGGAGTACTGAAGGTTCTTCTGGAGCAATCTAAAACGGATACGGAATACGTCACTACCATAGATAAAGAGGTTATTTGTGCAATCTGTGTGAGTGAAGTGTAAACCGTAAGTACTTTGACATTTATTAAATAAGCAAATTTCAACTTTATTTCAAGGAACTTTCTAACTTTAAAATTTCTCAAGAAAAAGTGAACAAGAGCAATTTGGGACTTAGAATTATTTCATAGTAGATTTTAGAACATAGAATAATTTTGATAATATAGCCTAGGACTTAGAATTTTAAGGCAAAAAACGTAGGTACGGGGAATCCATGCCCGATTTTCCCCAGAATTGTTAAACACTTGTAAAATTTTCGTGAACAAATATTTTTTAAGTTAAACTAACTTTTAAGTTTAGTTCTTTCAATTTGAACTTTAATTTGTGTCTTGTGATTATTTAAAAGATATGTCAGCTATGGAATCTTTAATTAATTATCAAGATGATTTATCTACAAGAATATCTAAAGCTAAAATTAATTTTAAAAAATCGCCGAAAGAGCGCTTAACTAGAGATTACATAGATAACAGACTTGATGCATTGAAAGAGATGTGGGCTGAATTTAGACAAGGTCATAAAGAATTATTACAACAATCAGATCCTAAATTATTAAATATAGCAACTTATGTAGTAAATGATGTGTATGATAAAACAGAAGAAGTGTTTTTAGACTATCAATGTGAATTAAAGAAATGTCTTTCAAATATACCGAAAGAGTTAGTAGATACTAAGCCGAGTTATCCTTCCCAATCCCAGGTAAAGTTACCTGAAATTCATATTCCAAAGTTTTCAGGCAAATATACAGAATGGATTACTTTTAGAGATTTATTTATGTCCATGATACACAAAAACCAATCTCTCGATAATGTACAACGTCTGCAATATTTGAAAGGGTATTTGACGGGAGAAGCGGAGCAACTTATTAGGTACACACCTGTATCCGATGCTAATTACGAACAATGTTGGAAACTTCTAGAGCAAAGATACAGTAATAAGAAATATCTAGCACATAATATTTTGAAACGGTTTTTAAGTCAAAGGAACGCTACTACTGTATCAGCAAGTGTATTGAAAGAATTTATTGATACTACTTCTGATTGTTTAAGTGCTTTAACTAATTTAGGTATAGATGTATCTACATGGGACATTATCATAATACATTTATTAAGTTTGAAACTAGACCCCGAAACACGTAAGGAATGGGAGTTGCACATTGCAAAAACTGTCGCTTCAGACTGCTTGCCTACATATAGTCAATTAAAAGATTTCTTGTATGACAGATTTCGTGCTTTGGAATGTATTGAACCTAAGTATGTCAGTAAACAGTCAACGTCCAATGCACATGCAAGTCGGAATGTAAGTCATACTAAGGTTTTACACGCTACTAATATTCGTAAAATGTCTTGTGAATTTTGTGGCGAGGAGCATAAATTATGTTTTTGTAAAGAGTTTGTGCATTTAGGTTATAAAGATCGACACGATTTTGTGATGAAAAATAAAATATGTTATAACTGTTTAGGCAGCAACCACAGTGTAAAATTTTGCCAAACACCCATTAACTGTAGAGTTTGTAAAAAACGTCATCATTCCTTGCTTCACCAAAGGGATGTATCTACTTTAATTGTTGGTTCAGGGGTTGGAGGTCAAGCAGTTGAAGATGTTACAGGTAAGGTAAATAAGATGAACAGTCCACAACAGGATTTACCGTCGATTGCAACTGCAAATCATATGGCTTTTTGTGCTAAAGGTAAAGGCAGCCATATATTATTGGCAACGGCATTAGTTGAACTTAAAGCTAAAACAGGTCAATATCATGTGTTTAGGGCGTTGTTAGATCAAGGCTCTCAAGCGTCGTTCGTGACCGAAGCCACAGTACAGGGTCTGGGATTAAAGAAAATTACTGTGACCAATGTGATATCTGGTTTGGGTGGTGAGAACTCTCCTGTTTTGTCAAGATCTATGGTATTGCTTACACTAAAATCTAAACTAGATCCGAGTTTTAAAATTGAGGTGAAGGCGTTTGTACTTAATAATATCACTTCATACTTACCTGGGCAGAAAGTGTCTTTGCAAAGTTGGGTTGATTTATCTCAGGTTTATTTGGCTGATCCGCAATTCGACGTACCAAACAAAATTGACATTTTACTGGGAGCAGATGTGTATAGTCAGGTATTAAAAGAAGGTGTTTTACGGGGACCTATGGGTTCACCAGTGGCACAGTGCACCACACTCGGGTGGATAATATCTGGACCAGTAAATACTACTATAGATGAAAATCGTGTTACGGTATTGCATACTTGTGTGGAGGAATTTGAGTTAAAACGCTTTTGGGAGTTAGAATCTGAAACTTTATTGACATCAAAAATGCTAACATCTGAAGAACAAAGATGTGAAGACATCTTCTCAACAACCACTCGTCGTAGTGCAGATGGAAGATACGTTGTAAAATTGCCATTCCGCGAAGAGGTACCTTCCTGTAAATATGGAGATTCACGTGAAATAGCGATTAGAAGATTTAGAAATTTAGAAAGAAAATTTACATCAAATGCCATGCTAAAGGAAAGGTATACAGAGGTAATAAATGAATATTTACAACTGAATCACATGCAATTAGTACAGGAACCCGATGAAACTAAAGAACAATCTGTATACTTACCTCATCATGCAGTTGTAAGGGAGGACAGGTCTACCACTAAAGTAAGGGTGGTGTTTGATGCGTCCTGCAAAAATAAAAATGGTGTTTCATTAAATGATACTTTGATGGTAGGGCCTAAATTACAACCAGACTTGCGACACATAATTTTAAACTGGAGGAGATATCCTGTTTGTATGGTTGCCGATATAGTTAAAATGTATCGCATGGTAAGAGTAGCAGATGAAGATTGTGATTATCAACGCATAGTTTGGAGAAATAATCCAGAAGAAGAAATAAAAGATTATAAATTACTTACCGTTACCTTCGGTACGGCTTCTGCTCCATACTTAGCTGTAAAGGCTCTTAATCAAGTCGCCATAGATGACAAAGAAAAATATTCGTTGGCTGCTGAAAGAGTAGCAAAAGAGTTTTACGTGGATGACCTTATGAGTGGATGTCAAACAGTAGAAGAGGGAATGGAGCTAATTAAGGAAATGAATGAACTTTTAAAGGGAGGTGGATTTATGCTACAAAAATGGTCTAGTAATAAAGAAGAGTTACTAAGGGTATTGGATAAAAAGGAAATAGAAGGGAAAGAAGAAAAGGAGAATAGGAGTTTTGAACTAAAGTTAAATGATGTAATAAAAATATTAGGCCTCAACTGGAACAGAATCTATGATGATTTTCAGTACTCGGTGAATTTATCGCCGCCGTCTTCCGCACCTGTAACAAAAAGAAAGATTATATCGGAGATATCTCGTCTGTTCGATCCGTTAGGATGGATAGCACCTTGCATTGTAACAGCAAAGATATTTATACAGCGATTGTGGATAGGAGGAACAGGATGGGATGAAGAACCTCCAAAGGATATAGTAAATGACTGGAATACTTACCGTAACGAGTTAACACATTTAGTTGAATTTCGGATTCCAAGGTGGCTATTCACTCAATCTGACGATATTGTTGTAGAGCTCCATGGATTCTCAGATGCATCTAACGTCGCGTACGCGGCTGTCGTGTACCTACGCGTCATAAATGCGTCAGGTGAGATTCATGTCGGACTAGTTAGTGCCAAAACAAGAGTTGCCCCGGTGAAGCAAGTGAGCATACCGCGTTTAGAACTGTGTGGGGCTGTTTTGGTGGCTAAGTTGTTAGTAGAGATTGCTGAGGTAATGAACATTCCAAAAAATAGTATTAAAGCATGGACAGATTCTACAATAGTACTTGCCTGGTTGAGTAAACATGCTAGTAATTGGAAAACATTTGTGGCTAATAGAGTGGCGGAGATTCATACAACTCTAGAATCTGCTCAGTGGTCTCATGTATCGACTAAGAACAACCCTGCAGATTGTGCATCTCGTGGTGTTAGACCGGCAGATTTGGCTCAATTAGATATATGGAAATTTGGTCCAAAGTTTTTAAAAGAACAACATATCACCTATACCAAATTGAAGAACAATGACACGCAGGAAGAAAAATCCTTGAAGATTCATGTAGGTACGATAGATCAATATATTTTAGAAAAATATTCTTCACTCAAAAAGTTAGTTCGAGTCGTAGCCTATTGTAGAAAGTTTATAACTAGGAGGAACGCAACTTTACAAAATAGTAATTGTTTAAGTTCATTTGAATTAGATGAAGCATTAAATACTTGTATAAAGCTAGCTCAAGGTGCAGAATATGGACAAGAAATAAAGGAATTAAGATCATTTGGACAAATTAGATCAAAACACTCTAGGATTTTATCTTTAACTCCATTTCTAGACGAAAAAGGTTTGCTGAGGGTGGGTGGCAGAATTTCAAAGTCGCAAGAAAACGAAATGTTCAAACATCCAATCATACTGCCACATCAATCAGCCTTGTCGAGACTGATAATTTCTGATGCTCACCAGAAAACTTTACATGGTGACGTGCGGTTAATGTTGAATTACATACGATCAGCCTATTGGATTGTTGCCAGTAAAAACTTGATCAAGCAACACATCCGCAAATGTATCCCTTGCGTTCGCCACAAGGCTAAAGTACAGACCCAACTTATGGGATCTTTGCCTTCAGTGAGGGTCACACCAGCCAGGGCTTTTGTTAACAGTGGTGTGGACTACGCAGGACCTATAATGTTGAGGACATCAAAGGGTAGAGGGCACAAGGCATATAAGGGCTATATTTGCTTATTTGTATGTATGGTCACAAAGGCCGTTCATATCGACGTTGTTAGTGACCTAACATCAAGAGGTTTTTTAGAGGCGTTCAAGCGTTTTGTAGCAAGGCGTGGCCATTGTTCTAACTTATACAGTGATAATGGCACAAATTTTGTGGGCGCTTCGAAGGAGCTACGAGACATTTTTAACGCCAAAAAATCAAGTATGGTTCCGGAAGTTGTTGATGCTCTCGCTATGCAAGGAACAAATTGGCATTTTATACCACCTCGGGCACCCAATTTTGGTGGGCTATGGGAGGGAGGCATAAAATCTACGAAATATCATATAAGACGTGTGATTGGAGAGTCCACGTTAACTTATGAAGAGATGTCGACACTATTGGCTCAAATAGAGGCTTGTTTAAATTCACGGCCATTAACGATGATCTATAATGACCCGGAAGAACCTACTCCCATTACTCCAGGACACTTCTTAATAGGAGAACCTTTAGTGACAGTGCCAGAAGTAAATTACGAAAATTCGCATTTAAATTCTTTAAGACAATGGCAGGTAACACAAGCAAGGCTTCAAAGTTTTTGGCGACGTTGGTCAAATGAATATTTAACACATCTCATGCATCGATATAAATGGGCTCATCAAATGCCTGAGCCAGCACTTGGGGACATTGTTTTAGTGAAGGAGGATGATTTGCCTCCAAGTAGGTGGTTGTTTGGCAAAGTTCTTGATAAATATCCCGGAACTGATGGGATAACTAGAGTAGTATTGTTAAAATGTAAAAATTCCACAATAAAACGTCCTACATCTAAAATTTGTGTTTTGCCACTTAATAATTAGTTGTTGTTTAATGTTAAAAATGATTGTTTGTTTCATAAGGTTAGTTATTTTATTATGTTAAGGGTAGGTTATATTTTAGAGTAAGGTTTTAGTTATATTAGTGTCGTCATGGTGGGCGGAATGTACAAGTGACACTGCTGTCAATTTTATTAGTGTAAATATGTATCAATAGATGGCGCCAACATTCATTTTAGATCACGCTCTACTTTTATGTTAGAGTTTACATAAGGTCAATGTGTTTACAAAAATATATGAGAACAAATTAAGAACATACAGTCTACTTAGTTTTATTTACATAGTTCAGGTTTATTCAGTTTTAAACAAAATATATATCATAAATAATAATTTTCCTTATAAAATATATAATTCCGTTTAAACAAAAAATGGCACTTTGTCCCAGTGGACAGCCTCTAATAACCAGTAAACAGCCTCGATGAACCCAGTGCTCAGCCCTTGTAAGTATGAAATAGTTGTAAAATGTATATTTATAATCATTGTTATAAATATACATTTTGAAACTATTTCAGGTAAAACTTAAGTATTGCTAATAGATTCTCATACAAATAACCACATTCGTCCCTAAAAATACTATTTAAATAAGATCGTGGCTGAGTACTGGATCTTCAACACCCAGTGATCAACCGCATGAAAAAATAATTTAAATGTGGCTGATCACTGGGTTTTTCGACCATTAGGAAATGTTTGTCGTACTAAATTTGGAAATTTATATTTATCGGTTCTAATGGTCGTCTTGTAATTTCAAAAATAATCGAAAAACTCAGTTATCAGCCCCGGGGCTGTCCATTGGATCTTTTGTAAAAAAGTGGTATCCAATGGTCAGCCCCCTCAATTTATACTACACTATATTTAAAAGCGATATGTTTATTAAAATTTAATATAATTTAATACATGAACTAATTTATAAAGCTACCATGTAGAAAACACAATCACATTTCATAATAAAATAGGTTCTTTCTTACCTGTTAAGAGAACACTACGTGTAATAAAAAATATGGCGAACTTGACACTATTGCTCTTGTCGTTGGACAGCACCGATATGAACGAGTTTATTTCTACCCCCTGATCCCCTGCCGCTCCTGTAGCACATTAACCAATGAGGAATCAGAGCGTCTATTTAAGTGCAAGTGATTTTTTTATTTTGATTATAGCGATATTTATGGCCAATAAACGATGTAAAAGGCTGAGCACTGGTGCCTGGCTGGCCACTGGTGCCGTTACCCTATTTGTAGTATTTAAATCCACAATACTCATCAAAAGTAAAATACGTCATTGGTGACAACGGTATTGATTTATTTATAATTATCTTAGTCGTCAGATATAAAAACGCTTTAACTTTTTTATCTGGAAGAATCTTCTGCGCAGACAGTTACATGGCATATTTATCAAAAGGGATAAGTTGACATATATTGCAGGTTATAGTCCAGTCATTACGTCGGAAAAATCGGGAAATAAATGAAAATGAACCGAGAAAGTTTTGGAAAATTTTGGATATTACGTGGGGGATGGCAAGAAAAGCTTAAGTTCAAATTGTCGACCAAAATAACCTTGAGCAATTTCCGCCATCTTGAAAAAACCCTTAAATTCAGTTTTTTCATTATAACTCGGTTCCCCGTTGAGATACGAAAATTTTTATAGAATACTTTTTTGTTGCTCTTCTTGCGATCTACAATTAAGATCCCATGCATTTTTCACGTATCGATCGTCGTTTTCGAGATATCGATCAAAAATATCAAAAATATCAAAAGTTTTTCTATGTTTGTTACGCGATAACTCCGCCAATTATGAACCGATTTGAACAAATCTTTTTTCGGCGTATAGGTAATACCTCAAGGGTGGTCCCATTTAAATTTAATAATAAAGAAAAAACATCCCCCAAGGGTGGAAAATTGGGGATGAACTTTTTTATACGCAATATCTCCGCCGATTATAAACCAATTTGAACGATTATTTTTTTGTTGAATAGGTATTATCAAAAGGGTGGTTTCATGCGAATTTGAAGAAAATATTTCACCCCCAAGGGTAGAAAATTGGGGATGAACTTTTTTATACGCAATATCTCCGCCGATTATGAACCAATTTGAACGATTAGTATCTACAATTAATAAATAATTCCTAATATCTATTACCTAATACTATAATTTTCCTAAACTATGGCAAAGTAATTAAAGTTAAACCAGCTAAATATCTTATAATCTTACAATAGTTATACTTATATACCTATTGTTTTTTGTATGATCGATATCTCGAAAACGACGATCGATACGTGAAAAATGCATGGGACCTTAATTGTAGATCGCGAGAAGAGCAACAAAAAAGTAATCTATAAAAAATTTCGTATCTCAACGGGGAATCGAGTTTGATGAAAAAACTGAATTTAAGGGTTTTTTCAAGATGGCGGAAATTGCACAAGGTTATTTTGGTCGACAATTTGAACTTAAGCTTTTCTAGCCACCCCCCACGTGATATCCAAAATTTGGCTTTCTCGGTTCATTTTCACTTTTAAATGTATATAATGACTGGACTATTAGGTTAGTTTAGGTATTTCTTTATAGATTACCAGTCAGCAAGCTATTTCAAATTTTGTCAAATGATTAGTTTGCGTTCAATAATTATGAATTAATTTCGAATTATCTGCGAAAAAAGGTATATTGCATTGTAAATCCAAAAAATAATTTAATATCTTAGTCGTATTACAAATCTTAGCTGTTTAATTATATCCAACAAATCTGATAGCAGCCTGCATCATATATTTGAATCGCTTTCAAATATTTCACTAGGTTTGGGAAGTCGTTTGTAAGTCATCATGAACTAATGATTACTGCTATCCATTTATAACTTTGATGTATTCAAATAAGCGTTTGATTTACGATGCGATGGATCTGCGCAGTCAGTATATCTGAAAATAACGTTTTTTTACATTTGCTAGATTAAAATAAAAATTGGATCATCAAAGTTATAATAATACAATAATATTTCTTACATTCACACCAATTAGCCTAGCCCAAAGTAAGCACTATGAAGGCTTGTGTTATGAATACTAGGGTAACGGATTACATATATGATACATAGATATGTAATATTTATAGAAATACATATAAATACCCATGACTCGGGTACAAATGCTCGTATTCATCACACAAACATCTGCCCCTTTCGGGATTCAAATCCAGGACCGTTGGCGCGAAAGGCAGGATCGCTACCGTTGCACCAAACTGTCGTCAAAAAGTTATTCTGTAAAACTGACTCGTATCAAAATGACTGATAAAGCGATCTTCTTCATCTAATCAACTGTGTAACGGTAATTTGATTTTCTAATCCATAACTATCCTTAGCACAAAAATAAGGCATAGACGAAAGGTACCTAGCCTATCCGTTTTTTATAGGATACATTTCGGAGAGTGTGCAGCAGAATTGCACAACCTTGTTCCGCCGTCCCCGTTTTTTCATCGGACAACCAGACTTACAAATAGGCGCCACCATTACCTACATGCGGTTGATATACCAAAGAATCGCACCAAGAGCTTTGATTCTAATTTTGTGATACGTACCAATAAAGAGTTTGCCTGAGTCTGTGTTTCCTGACAAATAAGGTCTTCCAGTTACAAGTCAATAGGTATCTTCTAGACAAGCCTATATCCTAGATCGCATCGTCACTTACCATTACGTGAGATAGTGGTCAAGCGTCTGCATATTTACTTTAAAGAAATCGAATGAGCTCATACTCCACTGGTTTCCCAGTAAGCATATCGTTATCATAGAGCCACTTCTCCCTCTCTCTCTCTCTTTGAGCTCCAGACCAGCTCGGCAGTATCATATTATTTGTATTGTCATTTAAATACATACATACATACATACAAAAATACATACATACATACATATATATATAGTTTCTTTGCTAAAGGTTTTTAGGCCAAACGCCTGCCTATTCCGTTTAAAAAGATTCGATTTGAAAGTGTTGATACCAGAATTGGCGCTTAAAACATACAACGTTCCTCTGTGCGCATGATTTGCTGAAATCTCGCGTTTTCTCAGCATTGGACTTGCTAATGAGCGCCGCAACTCTTCAGGTATTCAATCATGTTACGTTTCGATTGAACTAGCGAATGATTGATCGGTTACCGTTGAGGTAAATCGCTTGGCAGCATAAACTCGACTTAACAAGCATTTGATATCATGAAATTTATGGTCTTTTAGCAGTACTTATGTTGCAAAATACAAAAGTTCAAGTAACGTTGTGGTATTGGAAATAGGGTCTTATATACCTACCTTTCAAATTGTCTATTTACTTTTTACTTTTGTTCTTTTATATCTATTATATGCTATGATTACCTATAGCTGTAAGAAAGGTTTGCTATGTGTTCTTATATTTTTGTAGTTAGACTTCTTTTAGCACATTGGGGGTGAAATTTTTCACGTGACGGATGTTGCGCACAGAGCATGCAACGAAAAACCGACACCATGAAGTAAGCTGTTAAAGTTAATAGAGTAACTTCAAGATCTCATTTAAACAATTCATAGAAAAGTTTAACTTCTGCCGCGCGTACATAAGTACACGCACGTTTTTTTGGTTTGCAAGGCTGTATCTTATGTTGATGATCCAATATCTTGTAACAACGACTTGTATTCTATAGATGGTAAAAATCTTATGTCCTAAGAGACTCGAGTGCTTCTTTAACTCTCGTCTGAAGCGGTAATTTCAGAGTTTTGCACACCACGGTTTTTAATACCTACTATCGCTAACCCACGCGAGTCGAACACAGCTTTTTGCTGCTCAAAGTTCTAGCTTTGGATACCTGCATAAATGCAGTCTCGCGTCACATTATAATTAATATAAAATAGTATACACAAAAATAGAAAAGAAAGATATAAAGGCAAGGGTGTCTCAATAAGAGTGCAATTTCTTTTCGTGCAAGTGGCAACACTGAAATTTGGCAGTTGTCATCTATGTTTATACCGATCATTAAAAATGGCGCCTTCAACAAAACAACAACGCGTTATAATTGTTTAAACTTATAACAAAAATGGGGAAAGTTACGCTGAGACCGTTCGCAAACTTCGCGAAATTTTCAATCGAGAAAGTGCACCTAATTTGTCAACCATTCGAAGAGTGGTCAAAAAATTTGAAGAAAGTTGGTCGATTATGGACACTACGACTCCTTTGCGTCAACGTACCGGTCTCTTGAAAACATTGCTGCTGTAAACGAAAGTGTCACTGAAAACCCAAAAACATCAATTTGGCATCGTTCTCAACAACTTCAAATTTCATGAAGCAATTAACAGCGAATTTTGACAATAGACCTCCATCTTCATGCATACAAGATTCAGCTTCCTCAGGAGCGTAATGGAGCAAAGTGAAGTCAATCCCAATTTTTCGAAAACAATAATCTTCTCCGATGAAGCGCGTTCCATCTGAATGGCTTCGTGAGAACACAAAATTGTCAAATTGGGGGTCAGAAAATCCTTTTGCGATTCACGAGAAACAAATGCATCCACAACGAACAACTGTCTGGTGCGGATTTTGGTCAGACGGCGTTATTGGGCCTTTCTTTTTTGAAGATGAGGCCTAAATTGAACGGCATTCGTAACAGGAACATGATAACTGAGTTCTTGTGGCCACAACTGGATGGCATGGATCTGGACGAAATGTGGTTCTAGTAAGACGGCGCCACCTGCCATACCGCGCATGAAACAATCGATATGTTGCAGCAACGATTTTCAGAACAAATTATCTTACGAAATTCTGATGTCAACTAGCCATCAAGATCATGCGATTTAACGCCGAATGATTTTTTGTTTGGGGTTTTGAGAATCTCGCTTTATGCGAGTAAACTAGAAACAATTCCTGAGTTCAAATCCGAGATCCAACGCGTCATCGGTGAGATACAGCCATACCTCTGTGAAAAAGTCATGACAAATTTCATGAAAAGAGCAATAGCCTTCCATACTTAATCGTAACATGTCTTCTTTATTCCCAATAAAAAATATCACAACTCCCTCAAAAATACTTGCTTTTATTTTAAAATGAAAAAGCGCACACTTACCGAGACACCCTTTAAATAACAAAGATGGGCGCTCGAGCATAACTTGCCTTAGGAAGCTTGGAAGAGGACGAGATAACACTTAAATTTTTGATCACACATCCCATGGCTGGACTTTGCGAAAAGAGCTTGACAGCCGCAATCAAATGCCGTACGCGTTAACCGCTATGCGTAATCTAAATACCATATATTTCAGATTACCACATATCAATTAGTTTTATCCAATAGTATACTTATTCAAAACAGATTCTCCTTGACTTTGTTGTAATCAACGATGTAATATAACCATAACACTACTATTATTGTGATAACTGAATAATATTGTTTTTGTTGATGTATGGTGCCGATGCATAATATTGTAAATGTCGTTACTTCTGTTGAAGCTGACGAATTCCTTGCGTTCTTCTTGTCAGTTAAAAAACGACCTGAATGTGTGGTAACTTATTTTAAGTGCATTTGAATAAAGTTCTTTTCATTTTCATAGGATTAGATAAGAAAGCTGAAGATGTCAATGTCAAATTTTAAAAGGCATAATTTGGCCGTTCTTTCGCATAAAGTTTTATTTATTTAGAATTTTTTAACCCTTACCAGCCAGCAAGTCATATCGAATTATGCCTAACAATATTCTGCCGAAAATTTTTATGCGAAAATGTATATCGATTTATGCCATTTTGTCATCTAAAATTATTTCTTTTAATTGGTATATGTTTTGTTAAATAATTGATTCGATTATATCATTAATCAACTTATTTTTTTAAGATTTTTTTTTGCAAAAATTCGCCCCCGGCATAGCGGGCTAAAATAATATGAGAATATTTTTTGTTTAATATGACTTTCACCAAATATCACAAAGATAAATACATTGTAATCCAATCCAATAACCCTTTATTATGTAGATAATACAAGAATGTAACAATGAAAGTTAAATTCACGAACTAATAACTCAAAATTCCGCCAGAGCTTACAATGTGGGCTGGAGAGTAGAGGACATCTTTGAATTCTTTGATCTAAATAGTAATTAATATTTGGGGCGAAAATATCTAGATCTTGCCAAATCATTGTTCTGTCGAATCATCCTTACAATGGGATTGAAATAGGAGTTATAAATCCTTATATCTTTGTTCAGCAAAATTGTTTGTTTTCTCAGATTTGTGTGCGCTGTATTTGTTATTAAAAGTAATTTGTGAGAGCAAGTTTGTGGTATCAAGGATAGAGTGAACTATCTTAAAAGATAATATATTTTAATAGAAAAATATGAGAAAAAATCAGCTCAACTCACAAGTTATTTTTAGGTGAGATTCGCAACTTTTGGATTTCCGATCCACTGCTCTCCCAATTGAGCTACTGAGCCGTCTGAGCACCCGTCTAAACCGCCAGCATTGCTTCATCGATGAGATAAATATCCTTGCCCTTGGAATAAATATTTTTACAAATATTTGACAATCGACTGAGATAAAACAAATTATTTGACTTTTTGATCTTTAAGTAGATTTTATTGTAGAAAAAAAATCCTATTGAGAATAACATGTAAGTCTAGTTGATTTTTTTCTATAATTTTTATTGATTTTAATTAACATATTAATTTATTATATACGACAGCCTTTAAAATGCAAAAATATAAAATTAATAAAAATATACTTTTGATGGAATTAAATAATATTATATATAAGTGTATAAACCGAATATCATAATTAATATCGGAGCGACCCAACTATTGTCGATAACATAATATACGTAAATATTTTCAAACAATATTTTATAAATAATTATTAAATTTAGAATTAAATATCATATCATATAATTACTGGTACGGTTAACTGAGGACAGTTTTTTCAATACAATTTTAATTAATTATTACACGTATTAAGTGTTTTCCCCTCATTTTCTTTTGCGCTTTCGTAAACGTCTGAATAACTAAAGACGCTGGATGGAAAAATTAATTTGCATTTTTTACCCCACAATTTATTTGATCATCACTCAGATACGCATTTCCATGTTTGTGGCTATAAAAATAACATTGGTTTTTTTTTTCTTTTGTCCGATTATCGTATATCTATACATGAAATAAGATTTATTTAGTTTTTACACTGTTGCGTTATGTTACTGAAATTAAACAGTTTCAGCTGTTGGTTCACCTTGTTTTGGCATAAATTTTTTTGGCATTTTTTGATAGACATAATTTTAAAAGGCATAATTTGGCCGTTCTTTCGCATAAAGTTTTATTTAGTTTGAATTTTTTATCCCTTACCAGCCAGCAAGTCGTATCGAATTATGCCTAACATTATTCTGCCGAAAAATTTTATGCGAAAATGTGTATCGATTTATGCCTTTTGATTTTATGCCAATGGGAATTAACCCGCCAACGGTGACTTATATGTCTGTGAGACCGGGGTTTTACAAAAACACGAATAATTTTTATTTTCATGTGATTTGTGCTATGATTCCGTGTAGCTGCCTGATTGGGAATTGCTCTTCGAAAAGTAGTTGTATGAAAATATGGAGGCTTATATTCCAGAGTTTCAGTGATACCCGGTCATTGATGACCGTGAGTCACCGATTATGTATTTTATAATTTGCCGCTTTT
Source organism: Calamotropha paludella (assembly GCA_927399485.1). NCBI lineage: Eukaryota > Metazoa > Arthropoda > Insecta > Lepidoptera > Crambidae > Calamotropha > Calamotropha paludella. The sequence goes on along the minus strand of OV656815.1, from coordinate 25,630,902 downwards.
GTCTATAAATTTACTCATACTTGATGTCTTTGCATCACTTAGGATTTCTCTAACTTGATTTTATTGTCAAAACATTTTCAGTAATATTAAAATTACATGTATAAAAAGGAGCTTTTTAATGGCTTGCAAGTTTTTTATCTTTGCTAGTAATAAATATGTTATAATTTAAAAATACACTTTTTTATTAAATCAACAAAGTGTAATAAAAAGTTTGTTAGGTTAAAATTATTTTTTTTTTAAAATCCTGGTCTGTGAGACCAGGGTCATCAACTATGAAACTTGATTTCACGTAACCACTGGCGGGTTAAGAATAAAAGCATTATGTGAAGGAATTAGGGGTCTTCAAGCCACGAGTGAATAGGTCAAGGTCATCTTTTAGGCAAGCGCGTTGCATCCTAGATCGCATCGTTGCTTACCATCAGGCGAGATAGCGGTCAAGCGCTTTCCTAATCAAAAAATGATACTTTTAACGATCCAGATGCCCTTTAAGTAGAACGACCTTTAGCTAAGAAACTACATATGTAATAAAATCAACTATTTAGAATTTCGACCGCTACTTGTATTTATATCATCATGAATTTGGCATGTATATGATACTACCGACCTGGTCTGATAATGGAGTCCAGAGAGCGAGAAAGGTAGATCTATGGTAAAGGGATGCTTACTAGGAAATCAGTCGGGTTTGAGCTCATTTTGATTCATAAGACCTTTTTATTTTATTTATTTATTTGACACGGTAACAATATACAAATTATAACATTAAATTACTTATTTATACCTATTATATATTGCTAAATTTGTATTTCAGTAACAAACTTCTTTAGCATCGTTGTGTTTGAAAGTCGATGAAACGAAAAAGCGACAGTAAAAAGAGACAGACACATGAATTCAAAGATTTAACGTAGTAGAAAATGAGATAGGAAGCATTATGTACGTGTGTTTATGCGTGTTTGTGTGCGCATGCGTAGTACAAAGCTGGAGAGAAGACATCACAACAATCGTGGTATTTTGTATACGTGTACGTATTATTTTTGAAGTTTCATTTAGAGAGGGACCTGTTCACTCGTGACTTAAAGACTACATATGATTTAAATTTGATTTTTTTATGATTTAGGTATGCTAATGTTCCATCACCTGTCTGCTACTTTGTCTGGTGGAATTTTAAATTATATTTTAGTTAACTATGTACAAATAAGAGTGTCTTTAAATTTTTTGATTATATTTTATTTGACGTACGGACAGATTGGAATGGGCGTATGTATGGACGGAAGGTGGACGAGGATGACGAACGAAGCTCTGAGGGTTATTCATTATTCATTCATTAATTCAGTACTAGCGACCCGCCCCGGCTTTGCACGGATGCAATGCTCTACTATATGAATCTACTAATATTATGAATGTATTATACATATGAACCTTCCTCTTGAATTACTCTATCTATTAAAAAAAAACCGCATCAAAATCCGTTGCGTAGTTTTAAAGATTTAAGCAAACATAGGGATATAGGGACAGAGAAAGCGACTTTGTTTTATACTATGTAGTTATATATTACAAGACATTTAAGTTAGTAATTTTAAGCCGCACCACGAAAACTTTACAGGGTGTATCTGGATGAAGACGAGTCGCTATATTATAGCTTATATAACTTGAGTTTTAAAATTCTAACATTTTGTTTATAATTCAGGAGGCAATTTGGATTGATGTTTAAAATATGTTCTGAATTACAAATGTATTTATGCAAACTGAAATTACTATTGCCTTATAGGAATAAATAAATAAATATTTCTTACATTCACACCAATTAAGCTAACCCAAAGTAAGCACTATAAGGCTGTTATGGATACTAGGGTAACGGATAAACATACATATATTATACATAGATACGTAATATTCATAGAAATCTATATAAACACCCATGACTCAGATACAAATGCTCGTATTCATTATACAAACATCTGCTCCTTCCGGGATCCGAACCCAGGACTGTCAGTGCGAAAGGCAGGATAGCTACCGTTGCACCAAACGTTCGTCAACGTCATAATTGTGTGTAGAAATAAATATGAACTAACATGTCAATATTATATTTCTTTGTAAATAAACCAAATCCAAACACATCTCAAAAAAGGGAAGGTTAGATAAATCCTAACCTTTCTTGTTGGTTATCAACTATTGAATATTTGTTTGGAATGTGAATCTTGTAATAGTGTTAATAAGAACTAAGCAGCTAACTACGACTTAATCTGGATATTACGTACACGTCCAAATAATTTTTATTGTCAAGACTCATGCGGACGCGAAAAGAAGGCGCCTCGACTTTTGGCGCCAAAAGCATAGTGTATGTCTACACTCAGTAGGCATACACTCCATTACACACAAATCGTAAAGTAAAAAATTCTATAAATATTACTTATATTATGTACCCAAGTATCCATAACACAAGCGTTAAATTGCCTACTTTGGGTTAACTTAATTGGTGTGAATGTAAGAAATATTAGTTTTAAGGGGTTTTTTAATGCTGGCATTGATAGTCACTACGGGTCTAAACCAAGTAATGACTATTACTATTCCCGGTCTTGAACTGAATTACCAGATTTGCCGGATTTTCATCCATTTGTAAAAAGTTCCGAACTGTGAGATATGTATTTAATATGGCTGCTTCGTAGAGTTCAATGTATAAATTATGATTTATTTTAATAATTTAAGGCTATGGTGTAGACAGCTTGGTATAACCCCGGTAATCGATAACATTATTGGATATATAAAAAATGTATTCTGTTTCCATATTCTAGGAACTTCCTCCTTTAAATCACCATATTTATGTATTTTTTCTGTTATTGTTATTAATGTGAATCGTGGCGGCTACTGAAAAAAAAATAGTGCCATCTAGGGACGCCCGAAAGAAGCGAAGCTTTATATGTAGGATAAAGCGTAGGAACTAAGCGTTAAAAAAAGAGAGAGCCACGCCAGCAACGCACACTGACATGAGTGAAAGCGAGACAGAAGGCCATGTACGCTGAGGTGAGAAGGCAGCTGGCTCCTATTTGTATCGTGTAACGGTAATAAATCTGACGCTCTCGTGTAACGCTTAGCACGGATAGAAGGGCCGCGCAGCAAGCGCCTATATCCACTCGTTAGTCCCTGGTAGCAATTGCTACCATATTCAAATTACCGCGTGCCTTGCTGTTTTTTTTTTGATTACGTTTAATTTTTGAGTTACAGAGATTCAAATATTCTGAGACGGATTCTCTATTTAATCAGCTTTTCGGTAGTATTTTTTTTGGTCCTAACTTCAGTATTTAGGGAGAAAATAGCATTTTTATCTAAGAGTCCGACATTTTTTTTTTCACAGTTCGCGCAGCATTGGGACAGTTGAGAGCGGTAGAGTGCGCGGTAGCGGACTCACGAGTGGATATGCGTGCGGCCCGACTCACCGTGTAAAAGCATCGCTTCAAAAATATCATACCGTTAACGTAGTTGACTATGTCGCATACGTCTGCAAGACATGGCCGCGTCGGGCGGTCGGGCGTCGCCGCCACTGTCGGTCGCCGGCAAGGCGCGTAAACAATACTCTATATATTTCTCCTTTGATTGATAGATACAAGCAGGCGAAAGTTAATTGACGATAATACATACTATTTATCGTAGTGGTTTTGTTGATACACTTGTGTTTAGTAATAAAATTTATTTATTTATTAGGATTGCCAACAATAAGTATATTAAAATTAATAAAAACAGGATTCATATTTAAGTTTCTTATCAATTAAAAAAAAACAACTTATTGTAGCTTTTTTTGCGCATAATTTATATTTAATCCTGACGTTTATACTCCATTACAGAAGCCATGATCACATGATGACTAAGGCAATAGTTGTCATATGTTTTAATAATTTGGAATGTGCCCGCTAAAAATATTGTGAAGGTAGTAGAAAATATGTGACGACCATTGCCTTAGTCATCCTGTGATCACGGCTCCTTTAAAGGAGTCGAAACGTCAGGATTAAATACCTATAAATTATGCGCAAAAAACCGCAAATAAATTGTTTTTTTTTATATAATGAAAATAGGCATGCGCTTGACCTCTATCTCGCCTGATGGTAAGCGTCGATGCGATCTAGAATGTGACGCGCTTGCCTAGAAGATACCTATTCACTCGTGACTTGAAGACCCCTAAATTGTATTTGTCAGGAAACACAGACTCAGGCAAAGAGTTCGACTCCTTAGCGGTACGTATCATAAAATTTAAACCAAAACGCTTAGTGCGACTCTTTGGTATATCCACCATATAACGGTGTCGCCAATTTGTTAGTCTGGTTGTCCGATGAAAAAATGGGGATGGCGGAACAAAGTTGTGAAATTCAGCTGCACACTCTCCGAAGTGTATCCTATAAAATACTGATAGGCTTGCTACCTTCCGCCTATGCTCAAGGCTTTTGAGCTTTTTACAGGAAAGATCTTCATTGCCGATGAGCCTCTTGGCCCTCCTCTCGATGGACTCAAGCGTCTAGAGCTGGTATCGGGCGGAACCGTCCCAAAGATGAGAACAATACTCCATACACGATCGAACTTGTGCTTGGTAAAGTGTGAGCAACTGTTCTGGTGTGAAGTATTTTCTCACCTTCGCCAGAATGCCAAGTTTTTTTGAAGCTGCAATTGGAATGTCTGCGACATCCACTGTACTGTACTGTACATACCGGACTATGCTTCAACAGATTACCATTTATTCCGGAATTTGGATTATTTCTTACAAGGAAAAAAATTCAAATCCGATGTAGCAGTTCAAACCGCCTTCAGAGAGTTTATTGATTCTCACCCCTATGGTTTTCGTAGGAGCCGGCTCAATGAACTACCTATGAGATGGCAGAAGTGCATAGATAACATGGTGCATACTTATTAATGAAATTAAAAAAAAAGAACTTTATATTCCTTCGACATATAACACCAATTTCGTAATTAAGGACCTAATATTAATGATTTTATTCATTTTGGATTTTCAATGCCATCTTATTTGATAATTTTGATTGAAAATACTAGAAAAAAATGACTCGGCTCTGAAGGCTCGGTAGCAAAATTGGACCGGGCATCCAAAGGTATCGGGTTCGATTCCCGCCTGAGAATAACTTGTAAGCCTACTAAATTTTTGTCATGTCAAAGCAAGAGGATTTTTTATTTTCCGCGAAAATAATCGATTCAGATATGCGTTCATGTTTAGATAACATTAAAAATTTTAATATTGTTGCAAGATGCAGAGCAAGTGTTATGGGAAAAATTGTAAAAGACTGTATCTTTTACATTTATTTCATATAACACTTACTTCCTGCTCCACGATTCTTATATCAGAGTAGTTCAAACTGAAAATGTTATGTATAGAAAATTTTTATGCTCAATTTGAAACTAAAAATAAAACCTTTCGAGTACAATGGAAGAATAAATGACAAATCGCGGAAAATAATTTTTTGGTAATAAGTCAATAATTTTGGCCAAAAGACCTTTGAGAGTTTAAAGGTTTAATCTCAGCTATTTGATAGTCTTCTTCCATGTCGCGAAGGATTTTTCTTGATAAGGGCCAAAATGGACCCTGTAGGGCTCAAAACACATTTTTCGAGTTTTCTTGAGTGCCTGTACAGATAAAAAAATCCTTCGGTGAAATCCTTTATTTATGAGTGTTTCAACGATATCTCCAGTTTGGGCCCACTCAGACATTCCTAACCTCAAAAATTACCTGATTTGATTGGGCCCAATATTTAAATTGCGTCTTAAAGTTTTACTGGTGGTCCAAAATGATCCAATTTTGAATTGTAGGTGGTAGGCATCAAAACCAATGGAAAGAGCTTTGAATTTTTTGGCTAGCTGAATTTTTATGCTCAAAATCGCCATTTCACGGATTTTTGTAAATGGCCGAATTTGGCGCGAAAAGTGAGGTTAGGAAAAAATCAAAAGCGTGATCAAAGAACGTATAAAACACTACTTTTTTGCTGATAGTGTGCCTTGAAAGGACAAAAATGCGCCAGATAATCGTAATTTTCCAAAACCGCCAAAAACACACGGAATTGGCCATATCTTTGGGCTCAGTACCTGAAATTAATCATTATTGGCCTATATCGATGGAAATTTTATTTAAAACAAATTTTTATTCTTGGGTTTTTTTGATAAAGGCTTTATATCGAGTTATTTCCCAAGAACTCATTTTTCACTAGTTTTGTGTTTAGCACAGGTTTTGGACAGATTTGGGCCTTACCATCGTAATCAGCGGCGAAAAATAGATAAATATAGTGAAAAATCCGCTCCCGGAAAAAAAAGCATGAAAAATGCCAGGATGACTGAACTATAGCTCAATTGTGAATTGAGCTACCGAGCCTTGTGAACACCCGAAGAAATTTATTTCATCTTAATCGATAGACCAAAAATATGTAAAAATGTTTCTTTAGAATACGAGAGGATGTTCTTCACATTGACGAGATAACGTTAGCCTACAGCGTAAAATTAGAAAGGTACTAGAAAATTTCGATAGGTGTTTACAAGTTTCGGTAGCTCGATTGGGAGAGCTTCCGGACTTCCAAAGGTTGCGGGTTCGATTCCCGCCTGACAATTCACTTGTGAGCCAAATCGATTTTTTCTAGTATTTTTCTATTAAAATAATTTATAGAATGTTACCACCAAATTGTTACTAACAAAATGGATCATTAATATCTAAAATAAAAAAAAATCGGTTTTTGTCTAGTATTTTTCTATTAAAATAATTTATAGAATGTTACCACCAAATTGTTACTAACAAAATGGATCATTAATATCTAAAATAAAGGTTGAAAAATAAAAAGCTAATAAAAGTTGAAAAATAAATAAACTTTGTTACTTGTTTCTAATTTACAAATTAATTTAATAAAACCGGTTTGAGCAAATGAGAACAAAGCAGGGCTGTAGCTAGAGTCTAATTTGAGGTAGGGCAGCATTGGTTACAGGTAGGGCGGAAGTAGTAAATTTATCAGAATTGATCTGCCCTCGAAGCACGGGCTCCTAAATCAAACACTATGTATATCACTGACCTCTAGGTCAAGCATTGGAGCGGATTTCCAAAGGTTGCGGGTTCGATTTCCACTTGAGAATTCACTTGTGACCCAAGTCGATTTTTTTACACTACTGGAAAAAGGATTAAAGGATCAAAAAAAAAAGTCCAAATTTTTGGGCAATTTTCAACAGGCCGTAACTTCGAGAGAAATGGTCGTACAGGAAATAAAAGAAAAGTTAATTGTAGCTCCTAGTGTCTAGTTTTTGGATTAGAACTTTAAAATGTTGTATCCTCCGCAGTTTCTGAGTATTCTTAGAAAAACCAGCAACAAAAAATTTACAATTTTTTTTAGTTTTGATTACGTAAAAAATTTTTTTTGCTTACCCACTATAAGGATCAGACACTTTGTTTACTTAGCTTTAATTTATTTTTTTATACACCTTGATACGTCCACTTCTCGACGAGATATTGGTCTTCAAATTGAAAAGCATCCTTTTGTCTTTGATTATTATCGATATCTCAGCAATCAATGATCGCACAGAAAGTTAAAGGTGGGTTTCAAGAACTTGAATAAATTCTCTTTAACGACTAGCCATTGCTTTTCCGAAAAAAAATTGTTTTATTTTTGTCACATGAATTTGAAAATGCAACAAAATAAGGGCTGTTGGTGATTTTTTGGAAAATCAAGCGCTGGATCAAAAATATTGAGGAAACCGCTAATGTTAAGTATGCCTCGGAAAAAAACATATTTTTTTTATTTTTTTAAATTATAAGCTTTTCAGAGCAAAAAAAAACGTTAATTTTTTCAACACTTCGATCAAGTGAAACAAAAAGACGACTGGCTGGATTAATTTAGTTCTTTGTAGGGTTTTTGTGGACATATTGAACTGTAAAAGGAACACCTAACATTAGTGGTTTCCTCAATGTTTTCGATCCAGCGCTTGATTTTCCAAAAAATCATCAACAGCCCTTATTTTGTTGCATTTTCAAATTCATGTGACAAAAATAAAACATTTTTTTTCGGAAAAGCAATGGCTAGTCGTAAAAGAGAATTCATTCAAGTTCTTGAAACCCACCTTTAACTTTCTGTGCGATCATTGGTTGCTGAGATATCGATAATCAAAGACAAAAGGATCCTTTTCCATTTGAATACCGATATCTCGGCGAGAAGTGGACGTATCATGGTGTATAAAAAATAAATAAAAGCTCAATGAACAAAGTATCCGATCCTTATAGTGGTAACGCAAAAAAAAAATTTCCTCGCCCGTAGACAATAAAATAAAACAAAAAAAAATAAAAAAATTTGTTGCTGGTTTTTCTAAGATTACTCAAAAACCGCGGAGGATACAACATTTTGAAGTTCTTATTCAAAAACTAGACACTAGGAGCTACAATTTACTTCTTTTTGATTTCCTGTACGACCATTTCTTTCGAAGTTACGGCCTGTTGATTTTTTTTTTTGGATCCCTTAATTTTTTCCAGTAGTGTAGTATTTTTCTATTATGATAATTTATCTTATAAGATCGCATTGAAAAAGGCATAAAATATTTAAAAATTATAAAACAATTTAATTATACTAATTTATCTTAGTTTTTGGTATTTTTAAGGTAGGGCATTGTGATTTCAAGGTAGGGCATTGCCCCACAATGCCCCCCCCCCCCTAGCTACGGCCTTGGAACAAAGGTAATATTTAATTGTCATCATCTACATATACTATTGACTCTGGTATCCATAACTTCTCATAAATCCACAAGAGTGTTTATGAAGTAGCACAAGAAAAATAATCATGGAACAGTTAGATTACATATCGGGATATTATTATTCCATTCTGCGTTAGGGGTGCAGCTTCCCCCGACATTATGTCATGGAATCAATAAATCCATGTCCTCCCCTAATTTATATAACAGTGTCACAATGCTATGCAATGCAAACACTCAAAAACTGTTGGACACGAAGCGTGTGGCCACGAAAAACGCGAATTGATGCTCTACATTTTTTAGTTATAAAGATGTTTGTGAGATGAATACGAGCATTTTTACCCGAGTCATAGGTATTTATATATCTATGAATATAACATATATATGTATCATATATGTATGTCTATCTGTTACCCTAGTATCCATGACACAAGCCTTACAGTGCTTGATTTGGGTTAGGCTAATTGGAGTGAACAATAATAACAAATTTATTTATTCCAACAACTTATTTTTACAAATGGTTAATTCATCTGCTCTCATAGTACGTCGCCCTGTGTTATAACAGGCTTCTTAGTTTTCATTGGTATTAAGTTGTATAGAACAGACGTGCATGTGTTAGATTTATTAACTATAAAGTATGATAATTAAGTATTTTACACATGTTTTCTTGTTTACCTTAAAGAAAAGCATCTTTTGCTTGATAGTTTGAGTGATTTTCTTGTATGTAAATTACAAATTGTTTTCAATAGGAATCATATAATTTACCAAAGATATTGTTAAATAGAGACAAATGAATGACGTCAGAGAATATCGTCCGATGTGACTCACTTGTTTGTCACCGCCTATAAAAGACTGTGCTCCGGTCGTACTCGCCCACTTGCTTCGCAGCAGCCGCACCGCACGGACCTAAGCTAAGTATACAATTATTTGGTACATGTATGTACCGCTTGTGTGTTGGTATATAGGTACAATATGTTCTTATTATCGAACCCAGAATTAAATTAATAAATTATATACCTTGCTTTGTTACTTGATATTTAAAAATGTTTTAATAAGGTTATTTTGGATAGCTCCACACTATTTTACTAAATGTTTAAGTAAATGAAGTTATTGTGGGTAGTTTTATGTTCAACTAAATTATGTTGATAAATGTTATAATAAATGTTATTCCATGACATTCTTCTTATATGCTTTAAATCATTCTATGATTATTTGTTTAAAAGAGATTAAAAACACTTTTTAGTATTCGGCCTATTCTTCTTTTTCTCTTCTTTTTTTATTTTTTTTAACATAATCTCACATCAGAAGTGGGATTCGAACCCGTTTTAAGCAACACTAACTTGATTATCTTTACAGATGGATGCCGCTGTGTATGAGGCTTTGTTAAAAGCTATTCGTGATGCAGTGGCTGGTAATCACCATGAAGATGACGTTGGATTGTCACCGTTTGATCCAGAAAATAATGACAACGGCGCAGAAAGTTGGTGCAAGCACATCGACTCCGTAGCCAAGGATCGTGGTTGGAGCAGCATCACAACCGTTGGTAAAGCAGGTTGGCCGAACGGTTTGTGGAAAGTGCAACAATCAATACATACTATTGTGCAAAAGTCAACAGGGTTTTCACTAACTAGGTTATTATTGGTTGTAATGGAAATATAACTCAAGTACAGGTTCGGCGTGTTAAAATACAGGATAATGATTCTGTTCAGCATCATTAGCCGTGTTAGATGATTTAAATAAAAAACATAATACACTAACTACAGTATAATATAATTCATTTGATACTTTTAAGGGGATTTCAGTTGATTATTAATTTTATTGAAACTGTTCTCAATGCTTATTCATAATAAAAATTATCACTGTAAAAGGATAATAAAAAATTGAATAATTTGGATATATATATATAAATTTAATGTAGAAGAAGACCTAATTTACGTATACCTCTGAATATATGCTAATTCAACATGAAGAATAGACATTGTTTGAAAGAAATGATTCTTATGGTCATTTGTTTGATTTGCTATCATGAAAAAAATTTACATTGTTTGAAAGAAATGATTCTTATGGTCATTTGTTTGGTTTGCTATTATGAAAAAAAAACTGCTGGTCGGTCACTGCCCTGATACCTTTCTGAAATTTACTCGCAGCAGGTGATAGGACTGGTATGACAAGGCCAGAGACCAATGGCAGTCAAACAAATGCCTATTATGAACAAATGAAATGAAGAGACTAAATTATATAAAAAATAATCGTGTTCCTAACCAGTAAAGTATATAGTAAATTGGGTACTTCGAGAGCGAAGTACTGGTCAGTCTGGCCGTGTTAGAAATGAACATAACTTCATAGATGAAATGCTTCTATAGAAAATAAACTTGTAAATAGTGATAATGAAAATGAACTTGTAAAAAGTGATAATGAAAATGAACTTGTAAAAAGTGATAATGAAAATGAACTTGTAAATAGTGATAATGAAAATGAACTTATAAATAATGATAATGAAAATGAACTTGTAATTGGTGATAATAAAAATGATTATTTGAGTAATTGGTGAAACAGAGTCGTATCATAAAAACAATGATTAAGAATAAATTAATCAGTTGCTGGGTACCGCTATGCTTGGTGTCAGATTGGTCTTCACTAACCAGCAAGTGATGGAACTGTACATGTCTAGGCATAGAGGTTTATAAAATAAAGCCGCTGGACGACCGTTTGCTTGGTACTAATCTATCCCAACGGCAGCGGGTGGACGGGATTAGTATGTCTAGGTAAACGGGATAACAAATAAAGCCGCTGGACGACCGTTTGCTTGGTACTAATCTATCCCAACGGCAGCGGGTGGACGGGATTAGTATGTCTAGGTAAACGGGATAACAAATAAAGCCGCTGGACGACCGTTTGCTTGGTACTAATCTATCCCAACGGCAGCGGGTGGACGGGATTAGTATGTCTAGGTAAACGGGATGACAAATAAAGCCGCTGGACGACCGTTTGCTTGGTACTAATCTATCCCACCGGCAGCGGGTGGACGGGATTAGTATGTCTAGGTAAACGGGATCCCTTCCGCTGGGCGCTCTATTGCTTGATGTAAACCTAACTCATAAGCAGCGGATGAGGGGTTTACATGGCTAGGCAATAGAGAGGGGAAATTATTATTGATTAAATGAGTTTGATACAAGTGAAAAGACGATTAGTTCTCATTATGTGATATGACTGTGGTTCAGATAGTTACAGCAATTACAATTAAACAAACGTAGGTACTTCGAGAGCGAAGTACTAGTCAGTATGGCCGTGTTAGATTTATTAACTATAAAGTATGATAATTAAGTATTTTACACATGTTTTCTTGTTTACCTTAAAGAAAAGCATCTTTTGCTTGATAGTTTGAGTGATTTTCTTGTATGTAAATTACAAATTGTTTTCAATAGGAATCATATAATTTACCAAAGATATTGTTAAATAGAGACAAATGAATGACGTCAGAGAATATCGTCCGATGTGACTCACTTGTTTGTCACCGCCTATAAAAGACTGTGCTCCGGTCGTACTCGCCCACTTGCTTCGCAGCAGCCGCACCGCACGGACCTAAGCTAAGTATACAATTATTTGGTACATGTATGTACCGCTTGTGTGTTGGTATATAGGTACAATATGTTCTTATTATCGAACCCAGAATTAAATTAATAAATTATATACCTTGCTTTGTTACTTGATATTTAAAAATGTTTTAATAAGGTTATTTTGGATAGCTCCACACTATTTTACTAAATGTTTAAGTAAATGAAGTTATTGTGGGTAGTTTTATGTTCAACTAAATTATGTTGATAAATGTTATAATAAATGTTATTCCATGACATTCTTCTTATATGCTTTAAATCATTCTATGATTATTTGTTTAAAAGAGATTAAAAACACTTTTTAGTATTCGGCCTATTCTTCTTTTTCTCTTCTTTTTTTATTTTTTTTAACATAATCTCACACATGCAATAATTATATATGTGTGTGTATGTGTGTGTCTTGATTGTCTTGATTGATGTCTGTGCCTGATGGTATGAGTATGTACAGCTACATAAGATTTTTAATAAGTTACTCAAATGTATTATAATCAAATAATTCCAACCATGACAGCAAGACGTTCTTAAAAAATCTAGAATGGTATTGGTTGTTGTTACTGTCTAGGAGTAGAAGTTTATTGTAAATGCACTGCGATTTTAGAAATATATATTTTTTTCAATACATATTTAGAATGGGTTCGCTCTTGATCCCAATCATGCCCGAAGGCCAAGGCAGAATCCACGATTGAATGAGCTGACCCAGAAGACGCTTATTCACTTTGACCTTGAAAACCGACGCGTTTTAAATATTATTAAACATATATTTATAAATGTGGCCCGCTGGTTTAGTGGCGCCAGTAGTCGGGCCGCAGCCGCCGCCGGCGCCGAAGCCCCGGGCGCCGCCGCGACGCACCTCGAGACGTCTTCTCTACTGCTGCCGATAGTTTGTGTCCATTTTTATTTTGGTATAATATGAGAACGGTATAATTAAACTGTCATTTAGTTGTTACACTTCCACAATAACTAAATAAAATGCAAAATAAAACAATTTGATTTATATAAAATGTTAACAATTAGGAACGTGCCCGATTAAAATATTGTGAAGGTGGTAGAAAATATATGACGACCATTACGTTAGCCATCCTGTGATCACGGTTACTGTAAAGGAGTCGAAACGTCAGGATTAAATATAAAATAAATTATGCGCAAAATCCGTAAATATTTGTTTTATTCAAATAAACTGTAATTGTTAATGATTCTAAATAAATATTTGTCGCGTTTCGTTATCAATTTCTTTTGGATTATGTATGGTGACGACTTATATTGTAAATGTTGTTACTTCTGTTAAAGTTGACTTGTGCCCTTTTTGTCAGTGACAACGTCCTGAATGAGAGGTAGTTAAAAATTTTGGACGATTCAGAACAACTTATTTTAAGTGCATTTGAATAAAGTTATTTTTATTTTCAATTGGCTTACCTGTCCTGTAAACTTTGCGTTTGAAATATGATAGGTAAAAATATTTAAAATGTCTTTTTGTTAGAACTATTTTAAAAAGGACAAATAATCGAAATGTGATACTTAAATAGATTGAAAGAGTTTTTGAAGTGAAAACTTCTTTAGCATCGTTGTGATTTGAAAGTCGATGAAAAGAAAAAGCGACAGTAAAAAGAGACAGACACACAAATTCATAAGATTTAAAGTAGGAGAAAATGAGATAGGAAACATTATGTACGTGTGTTGATACGTGTTTGTTTGCTCATGCGTAGTACAAAACTTGAGAGAAGGTATCACAACAACCGTGGTATTTTGTATACGTGTGCGTATTATTTTTGAAGGTCTCACTTCTACCACGTGTCAATTGCACACATGCTTTTTTTTTCTTTATTTTAGGCTTTTAATACTCAAAATGGACCTCCTGAGGCTTAACGAGCTTTCCGCCAACGCACGACATTATAAGTGTTGTTCAAATTCAAATATTTATACTAACTAAGTGTACACTGGTCTTAAAACATAAATGGAACTTAAAAAACTTAGTTGCCCTTTACTTGGAACTTAAAATATTATGTATTTAATTATAAAGTAAACCAAATATTCACATTATATACGTATACTATTATATTTAATTAAGAAACGGCTAATTTAGGTATTAGGCATACAAAAAACGTGATTTTTTACTTAACTAAAAGTTTGTAAGGAACCCTAGGTGCGCGAGTCCGACTCGCACTTGGCCCGTTTTTTTATTTATTTATTACCATGATACCTTACTATTTTTATTCCGAAATGCGGAATTAGTGTGAGCAGAATGTAGCACCCCATAAAAGCGTGTTTTTTTAGTTTATTTAAACTAAAATATATTTATAATTTTTTAGTTTTATTCACTATAGACGTGTGTTTTTTCACAATTCATGTAATTTATTACAATTTTTCAGATCTTCGTATGATGGATTGTTTTTTAACATTTCTCCTATGAAATAAAAGACTATTACTATCTTTTAATTTTTTTTTATTATGGCATTGTCATCCGCCACTGATAAGTGTGCAAAAATTCAAATTAATGTGACGTTTTGAAGTGAATAAAAATCGCCTTCGAAGATTCTTTTACAAACAAACATACAAACAGGTAAAGCAAATAAAAGCGTATTAAAAACAAAGCAACCAAAGTATCGCTTTCTGCTCCCGCCAAGACTTAATAAACTGATTTTAATATTATCCTAACCATATTCTTGTATTCATTCCATTAAAATTCATTGTATCATTACCGAATGTTACCACTCCAATTGCAGACTGGCGACAGTCGTGGCGCCGAGATCACCTAATCGCGTATTTTCGTTTCAAACAAGTCACCGACATAATTGGTTTTAATTTAATACGAAGCTAATTCAGGTTGTAGAACTATAATTGGTACAAATAAAGGATATAAGATATATAAATTTAGAAACCTATTATAGGAATATTTGTTATCAAAATTATTAAAGACCAAATAGATAGATATTTATTTGAAACAAAGGCACATGAAAGAAAAGTGAATAAGACAAAAAATATGTATATCGCGTGACAATATTATGATGACATGGAGCTGATCTGATGCTGGAAGGTGGCCATAGGAACGCAATAAAACTACACAGACCCATCCAGTTTGGTCTTTTTAATATTTTAGTTCGTTTTATTAACAAGTAATAACAAAAAGCTTATTTTTAAAAAAGGTTTTTTCATCATATCTTTTTTTTATTGATGTTTGTTACATAGCCCTAGCAGAGTGCATCTAGGTACAATTAGTTAATTGCACATCTTATTTTTCACTACATGAATGCAATTAAAAAAAATATCATTGAATTTGACTAAGCCAAACAGTAAAATTTTAAACATGTTACCGATTTTTTGCTTTGCGCTTACAAAAGACATAAACGGGGTAAAGTGCTGCACATTTGAAACTTATATAAAATCGGTACTGAATAACTATTATTAACCTATATATAACCTATTATTGACGAGTGTTTGGTGCAATAGCGATCCTGCCTTTCGCACCGAACATCCTGGGTTCGAGTCCCGGAAGGGGCAGATGTGTGCTGATTACGAGCATTTGTACCTGAGTCATGGGTCATAAATACTTCTTTAAATATTTACTTTATAACTATCGTATATATGTATATGCTTATCTGTTACCCTTGTCTCCATAACACAAGCTTTAAAATGATTACTTTGGGCTAGACTAATGAGAATGTGAGAAATATTATTATTATAGTTCTTACACTTCTGCGCACGTTACAAATTTACCACATAACTTATTTAGGATTTTTTTGCGCATAATTTATGTCTAGTCCTGATGTTTCAACCTTTACAGGAGCCGCGATCGCAGGATGTCTATGTCACCCTAAATAAGTTGATATAATAAGTTTTGTAGGTACATAGATAAAAAATAAACTAAACAAAATAGAACAATTATGATAAACTCAAAACTTTAAACAAAAAAAATACTAAATTTGACATAAACTTAATATGTGCAACGTGGTGTTTGGTCCCACAAAAGGGTGACCAATTCAGCTTTATGTCAGTTTGAGAGCTCACGCTGATTTTCGATTGGCCCCCATTTCTTTTTCTTTTGACAAATGGACCCGAGGAGCATGGCATGTGAACAGTACAATCAAAAACTTCAATCATCATGTTATAATGAAAGTTTCGCTCAGTTATACACAACAAAACAAAACCCAACCAATGAGTAGAAAATATAGTATAATATAGTGTGTATATTCAATATAATATATACATACATGTATGGCTTAATTGTTGGATAGTTGTAGTTATATTTTGACAAGATGACGTCACGAAACACCTATGGTGTCGCGAAGACAGTATTGAGTTAGGCGCCTGATTATTTGCGATCGGCGGTGCCGCGGAGCCGCGCCGACTCGCCGCCGCCGGCGGCGCCCCGCAGCCCGGCGCTACGCCCTCTGGTGCAAGCGACGAGAGGTGGAGGTTGGGAAAACAGCGAGTTTGACATTTATACTATCTTTAATGTAAATGTAAGTTAATGTAGATCACTTATAGAAGAACCCTTATTGGCTACGAGACAGTTGTAACGAAAAATATATCAAATAATATAGCTGAGTTGCTTATAATAACTATATACCGCTAGTCAATGAAAATAGAACACCTGTTAAAATGGTGAAAACCATGGGCTTTCAGTGTTCAAACACAAAAAGAATTTTCGCGATATCACTCTCCGTTTCGGAGTTATTGCAGTTCAAAGTTTCATAATTAAGTTGCAGTAATTAAAATAAAATTATTAAAATCCTATAGAATCAATGATATTTAACAATCAGTAATTGGTATTTTTTTAATTGCTCGTATAATTATGAAAATAAACGTCCAAAACGATTCCTTGTTATTGACAAACCGAATTAAACTGCGCCTTAAATCAGCTGGTGCTTGACCCCTCAGCTTGACCCTATACTTACCTACCTCAAGATGTTCAGTGTGTGTGTCACTCACACAATCGCTGACCTAAAAGAACTAGTGACGGGTAAATGCATAGTGAACAATTGAAATGTTTCGATTTCTTGACTCTCTAATCGACTCCTTCAAATTTTATCAAGTCCGCAGAGTTAATAATTTTAGTCAGTCCGAAAGATACTAAGGTCAGAATCACATTTTGATCTTAAATCGAAATCGATCTGACAACAATGATATTCATTAGAGCTGTAAAAGTAACGAAAAAAAGTGTACCCGTATGTATTCGTTACTATAACAATTATTACTATCATATCGTTACTTCAGTTACCTTATAACATGCTATGTTATGTGTAAGTTAGAGCAACGAATCGACTCGTATTGCGTACGAGTGCAGTATGACGTCGCGGCGTCGCAACATTCGTGATTTATAGAAAACATACTTATACGTTACATACCAAGCTGAGTCAGGTATTTTATTTTCAGTTTTCTGTATTTTGAACCAGACTTTTGATAAACAGCTTCTGTTATCGAAGAAACAATTTAATATCATTAGACTCATTTAGACACATCTCTTTTAAGATAACAACAAAAAACCGTGATATTCGCGATATTAAAAAACAAAAACATACATATTTCTTATTTGTAAAAAATACTTCCTTACCTTGTTTCTGTTACAATCTCAAACTTTGTCTACTTACACAATACAATTTTATAAACAGTAAAAAACTTGGACGACGAATTTCCAAATTATACTTTACTTAATAAACAAACATCGTTCTTTGTAACGTACGTTTATAAATTCACTGAATAAGCGCGCGCATGCGTAAAATATACGATCAGCAAACGTACAAATACACGCATCAACGGACGTTGCGTAAACTGAAATAGTGTAGGTACCCATACTACGAAAAATGCGAGTAACGAAATGCATTTGTGTGTAACGTTTCGTTACTCGGTACTAAATGGCCCACCCGTTACTCAGTACCGAATACATACGATTTGCTACAGCTCTAATATTCTCATACGAATCAAAAAGTCGATTCTGATACCAATGTCTGAATTAGTGATTTGATTCACATTTTACGAGTAATTTTTCCCAACTCTACACAGGACCGAGCTCCATCCAGGGCCGAACTTAACTGGAATATTATTAAATACATACTTTTGAAATGTCATTCAAATCCTTATGACCATTTTATTGACTGTTTTGTCCATACACGTGATGGTATTCAATTTACCATAACGACCAGCATGTACACATCTTCATCTTTATCGTTTTTAAAAAGTAGATTTCCTAGATAAGTTTCTAATAACAACAGAAAATACTCTAAATCACAAATCTTTACAATACATTAAACGTAACATAATAAATTCAAAAACAGTAGCAACGCAATAAACAAAAACATTTAAACAATCTACCCCAATTAAAACATCATACTTTTGAAATTAATTCCTAAGTTCAGCCCGCGAAATGAGTGGCACGTGTAAGGCGGTCGTTACCTACGACCTTTTATCTTGCCGAAAGGCGAGCTTGCAGTGGTCGTTAAAATTAGGCTGTGGATACATCATTTTTTTATCGGAAAAATATTTTGTTGATAGTAGATACCTAGATACCTAGGCGCGTTTTTAACGTAATTTTGTGTTTTTTTGGATTCGGATATTAGAAATAATATCATTTGACGTTGTTTGTAACTACTATTCATAGTTTTGATTTTGCTACTTGGGTGCCTAGGTATGTCCTTATTATTAATAAATCGACTCAATCAATTTATTTAACGTTTCTGGTATTAGTTCGCGTTGAAGTGAGCCTGAAATTAAGGAGTTTTTACTTTTTATAAGAATTCCGTACATCAAAAGTAAAAACAAACGGACCCTTATGATAACAAGATCCTTTTTCTGAAAATATCTGGATTTTTTGTTGAAATTAACCACTACTAAAATATGTTCTGCTTAGCAGGACAGATGTAAGTTGATGGTACCTAAGGGTCATACTTTTAATTTTTGTTTTGAAATTTATTTTCTCAGAAAATAATATAAAAACATGTATTACATTCTACAAATAACAATATTGCATTATTATAACATTGATGGAACAAGTCATTTATTGTTAATGTTTGTAGTAAACGTTATTAATTTATTTTTTATTAAATATTTGTCCAATGTGTGCACACCTTTAGGATGGTAAAGTCCCTACCTTTGTTTAAAATTTCACGCTAGTGTGTGTGTACAGAAACCAGGGTTCCCAACTTAGAAGTTTTCCCCCTAAATTTAGGGTGTAAATAAGTGAGATAGGATTTTTGGGGGTGTTATATGTTTAGGGTTATTTTTATGGTTTTTGTGAACCTTCATATATTTTAATATTTTAATTATCGAGAAAATTAAAGATTTAAAGTATAGGCCCTGGGACAGCCTTAACTAGCTAATCAAATTAATTTTTTACCTAGCGACCTCGGACTTAGTGAAATCTAGTGTACTTAAAATCCAAGTACAGTACTTGGAATTTTCGAACGAAATGGTGGATGAATGATCTTGTACAATATTCAACCCATCTCCTTAAATATTAGGCTTATTCAAAGTCAACATGTATGACTTTATAAAATCTGATTCGCCAGAAGAAAATGAAATAATATTTGACGTAATAAATGTAATTTATTTTTATAAATGAAAAATTAACAAAATTATATCATACAATTTATTTTTAGGGGGATTTCCAAGTAATTAGGGCAAATTTAGGGGTTATTTGAATTTAATTTAGGCTAAATATTTTCAAGAGTTGGTAACACTGACGGAAACTAACCACAATTCGCGGACGTGTTTTGCTTATTGTGTCGTATGTGCTAGTTTTTTCGTGTGTACTTTTCTGGATAAGTACTACCTATTTTGTGATTAGTGTGGTGTTTATTTACGGATAATTATGCCTAATTTTATCAGTACAGTAATATCCAATACACGGATATGGTTTTGGCTTATGGAATGGGCGTTGGGAACTCTGGTGAAGCATTGCGTTTGTATCTGGACTATTTCGGACACCGCAATAATAACTATGTGCCCTCCCATGGTAGAATATTGTGAACGTAGTTCAGCGTTTAAGAGATCGTGGCAGTTTTTCCAATCGCAACGTGGATTCCGGTGCTATAGGTGACGTGGACGTTAGGGATTCAATTCTCGCTCATTTTGATGTACATCCTGAGGACAGTGCAAGAAGTGCCGGTCGACTTTTTGAAGTCTACAATGCCACCGTACACAAAATCCTAAAGATGGATGAACAGCCGCGACATCCATTTAAGTTTACAAAGGTGCAAGCATTATTGGTGGAAGATTACGAGCGCTGCATGGACTATGCACGTGCAAGACTGTGTGTGTCCGTACAGGAAAGGAACTTTGAACATTTAATTTAAAGTGTAAGTGTATTTAGTGCTGTCTGGTGATTGAAGTGGAAATCATATTGATCTCTAATAGAGGTGATAACAACGGCACATTAAAAAGGTAGGTTTTAATTTTTTTTTTAGTACAGTCAACAGCATATCATGCAAAGAGCAGGAAGCACTTCGGACTTTGCACCGGCTTTATTTCGTAGGCGTAAGCGCTAATATCGAGTTGCTTTCATTCACCGTGACGTGCTATTGACCGTACATTGTGGAACTCTGATTAAAGATGGTACTCGTACACACTGTCCATTCTCACTCACCTGAGCGAGAATTTATTAAATTATTTTCAAAAAATTAGGCATCTTTGATAAATAAAAATATTAAATACCTACGCGTGTGACGCGGTCAATGAACGCGGTCAGTGAGCGGTGACCCACGCGTTTAAATTTAAGGCGATGCGCTCCGTTCTTTTTTATTTCTTATTTTCAAAACTCTGTTATTTATTAGTTAATTGAAAAACTGATACAACAAATCTGTTACATTTGCGATACATGATAACCCATTAAAGCAGGTGTTCTATTTTCATTTACACCCTGTATATAATATGTTTTTAACAAAAAAATAATAAAAAGTAAAGTTCATTGAGTAGAATTCTATAATAATAAGCTTAAAAGCCTTGAACATAGACGGAAGGTAGCTAGTCTCTCCGTTTTTTATAGTATATATTTCGGAGAATGCACAGCCTTGTTCCGCCGTCCTCATTATTTCATCGGACAACCAGACTTACAAATAGGTGCCACTATTATATGGTTGCGTTGCACTTGGCGTTTTGGTTCCAATTTTGTGATCCGCACCGCTAAAAAGTGGATCTCTTTGTCTGAATCTGTGTTTCCTGATAAATACAATTTAGAGGTCTACAAGTCACGAGTGAAAAGGTATCTTCTAGGCAGGTGCGTCACATTTTAGATCCCATCATCGCTTATTATCAGGTCAGATAGCGGTCCAGCTCTTACCTATTTACAATAAAAAAATAAAAGATTTTATTGCTTGAAAAACAATGAAATCAAAACAATGACGTCACATCACATAAAACAGCGTCGTGGGCTTTGTTTGTCGTAAACAGTGTACTGTGAATATATACCATTAAAATTAGACCCAGTATAATTAGCTTTTATAATTTGTTGGTTATTTACTAATTAAAACAATTCATTTTACAGAGATGTTCTCCAACGCACATACAAATGACAAAAAATAATTAAAAAGAATCTAAAAATTAATATTGATATAAATAAAAGTATAATTAAAATCATGTCCACTTAAGTCATAGTCATGAAAAAAAAGCTAAAATGTCAACTGGAAAAAAATAATATACTAATAATCACTCAAATAATGAAATCGTCTATACAATTGAGTACAATTAAGAAATAAAGTATATAATTTAATCTAGTTAATAAACTAACAAAAAAAAAGGAACAAAAAAAGGTGAAAACCAGCCTCACCGTTGCTGTTGAAATGTTGAAAAAGGTGCCCAAAACATTGGCAGCGTTTCTTCGTTGGATAGCTAGTATACTTAAACGTTGGCCGAAGAAGCTGTCAGATCTTTTGTCCCCAATCGCTTTAATAATGGGCGGACATTTTTAAGTTTCCTTTTTTGTTATTTTATTATATCTAGATTTAATTAATACAATTGAGAACAATTGTATTCAACTGTAAATAAAATTTCATGCAAAACTTAAAAAAATAAAGAAATTATCAAAATGATATCAAAATAAAATAAATTGCAATGCCATAGTCTAATTTTAAAGTTCTTAATTCAGAGTAAATATTTTAAAGTCGTGAGTCATCATCGTAAAAGACACCAACGTAAGCTTATAACTTGAACCACACCAACCAAAGCTCCACTAATGATTCTTCATGATATATCAGAGGGCTTGTTTTTATTGCCGCTTGATTCCCAGGGGTCGGTTGGCGGTTACAGCACACTGTTTGCTTAGTGTATGCTAAGACATTTCGTCAGAACATGTGTCGACATGTTTGAAGGTTATTAACACTGCAGTAATAATCCTTGGGCTAATCGAAAATGAAAATAACTTTATTCGAATGCACTTAAAATAAGTTGTTTTAAATCGTCCAACATTTTTACCTACCACCCATACAGGACGCCTTAACTGACAAGGAGAATGGGCGCAAGAAACTCGTGAGCTTTAACAGAAGTAACGACATTTACAATATAATACGTCGTCACCATACATAATCCATAAAAAACAAAATGGTTGTGTTATCACAATAATAGTAGTGTTATGGTTTCATTACATCGTTGATTACAACAAAGTCAACAAGTATCTGTTTTAAGTAAGTATCCTTAAATATTGCAATAATATACGAGAGGTCGTGATCGGAAAGCTGATTTGTGCCTTGCCCAGAGAATAAGTATGGCAGTCTTTTGGGCACATTACCACAGTACAGAACAGTAGGTTATCTAAGGCCGCCCGCCGAGTTATTAGCCTACTCTTGCGTTGATCCCCAGGGTTGTGACTTTTACTTTTAGTTAATATTTTCGAACAAGCAGCACTTTATCTAAATTTATGTAATAAAAAGCATATTATGATTGAATATTTGTTTGCGAAATCGTTATTGAGGCACCCGAAAACACTACAATATATTTTTCCCCTTTTTGAAGTCATGATACTCGTAATAATTAATATTATGGTAAGTGGCCGGCGAGAGTTGACGATCGCGAGCGGTCATGTGACGTACGCGCATGCTCACAGTCGCGCGGCACAGCCCGTACTGCCGCTACCTTATTCCCCCATATATTATGCTAGCGTGTGCGTGAAATCGCGTGCCGACACGGCGCGCGTTGCGCACGCACACATTCAAACCGAGAGCGGCACGTTTGTATGAAGATATTTTACTGTTCTTTACTGTGACATTACCTACCAGCAAAGATTTTAGGTTGTATTTATCCTTATCAGGAATCAGGAAACATAGAGATGTTTCCTGATAAGGCAAAAAGTTCCACTCTTTAGCGGTACGGTTCACAAAATTGGAACCAAAACGCTTAGTGCGACTCATTGGTATATTGCCATAAAACTGTGGCGCCTGTTTTTTAGGCTGGTTGTAGGTTAAAAACATGGGGATTATTTAGTTTATTATCTATAATATCATTTTTATGTTTGTTAACATTGCCTTTTTTACGTACTGGTTATGGAATTTATATTAATTATAAGATTAAATATAAACCTATAATTTTACGGTCGGTATTTAAAGTTGTGCCAATCGCAGAAAAGATAGCTAAGAGCCGTATGAGATGGTATAGACACATGATGAGGTGGAACGATGGCCATGCCGTGCGCAAAGTTCTAGCGCTTCCTAGGCCATCGTGTCCAAGGATTGAGAGAAATCCCAATTAATACATTCGACAACCCAGAACATAACGTTCTGGCGTTATAAAAAACTTTTCAACCAGAAAATTAAACCGACGAAAAAACTGAAAAGCAAAAAATAAACCATTTTTATGTAAGTAAGTGTACAGAAAAGAGGTAAAAAAAGAGATCGTATTGTTTAATTACGAAAAAAAAACAGTTTCACACATTTTTGTTTTTTACCGCTTATACACATTTAATAGGAATAGACAAAAAAGTAAACATATGTAAGATTTTATTCTTATATTCTTCTTATATTTTATAATATTATATAATATTATATTCTTCTTATATTTTATTTTTAGTTATATTCTAAGTATTCTTGTATGCTGTAAAAACATTTTGTTACTAACTTTTCTTTAACGGTGGATCTGTATTAATTTATATTCTTTAAACTCGTCAGGCAGTTTGTTATAAATTTTAATACACATTAGGAAACAGTT
The DNA here is from genome assembly GCA_927399485.1 of Calamotropha paludella. Classification (NCBI taxonomy): domain Eukaryota; kingdom Metazoa; phylum Arthropoda; class Insecta; order Lepidoptera; family Crambidae; genus Calamotropha; species Calamotropha paludella. The sequence goes on along the minus strand of OV656815.1, from coordinate 25,606,465 downwards.
ATTGCTTACTTTGAAAATAATCAAATTCTTAAACTTATGTAAACTATTGTTTGAGTCTATGCCTAACAATCAATGAATTAAGTATTTTTATAATTTTTATGTTTTTTGCATTTTAAAAATTCTAGAAAATATCGACTCGGCTCACAGGTAAATCTAGTATGTTTCTATTTAAATAATTCATCTCATAAAATAGCATTGAAAAATGCAAAAGAACATAAAAAATTATAAAACCTAAATGGCTGTTTCATCTTAATCTATTGGCCAAACATTTAATTTTGTAAAAATGTTTCTTTCAAATACGAGATGATGTTCCTCTTATTGATGAAATGATGAGACAGAAAAGTACTAGAAAATTTCGACGGGTGTTCACAAGGTTCGGCAGCTCAATTGGAAGAGCATTAGACCGGATTTCCAAAGGACGCCGGTTCATTTCCCGCCTGAGAAGTCGCTTGTGAGCCGAGTCGATGTTTTCTATTAAAATAATTTATAATTAAATAAAATCATAATAATAAAATAAAATTAAAAATATATAGTGAGTGAACAATAAATCATCCCTATTTTCCCATCCTTAGGGTAGGAATTTATTTTCGAAATTTATATGGGACTAATTTTGAGGTATACCCCATTGAATAAATAAAAAAAATATATACGTGTTAGATTTATTAACTATAAAGTATGATAATTAAGTATTTTACACATGTTTTCTTGTTTACCTTAAAGAAAAGCATCTTTTGCTTGATAGTTTGAGTGATTTTCTTGTATGTAAATGACAAATTGTTTTCAATAAGAATCATATAATTTACCAAAGCAAAACCCAACCTTTAAGTAATCTTAACTCTGTTTTCATATATCCATTAATATCTCCAATTTAATCAATGTGTGTTGTATAAATAACCTTTACAATTTATTCCTATTAAGTTATTTTTGCAATTAAAAGATTAATATCCTAGTTAACCTCCTTAAACCTCTTTTGATATAATTAATTCATAGTCAATTTGAAAGAAATTGTTAGATAGAGCCAAATGAATGACGTCAGAGAATATCGTCCGATGTGACGTCACTTGTTTGTCACCGCCTATAAAAGACTGTGATCCGGTCGTACTCGGCATTCCGCTCCGAGTCGCCGAGCTACGCAGTCTCCTGCCTTCGCATCGCACCGCCGCTCCGACTCCAACGAGCCAACAGTTTCGACCGAAGCGCCCCCTAGTGGCGTCGAGTAGAAACCGCAAGTGTTGCTGTCGCATCCGCATCTCTAGCAAGTTGTTAGCATAGCCGCTAGTTGCGAGCCTTTCTTGCAACAGCATGCTACCGCGTAGGGAATTTCGTGATTATCGTTGGAAATTCCTTGTTTCCGTAGGAGGAAACAGTCTGTATCGTCATTCCCTTGTTTCTTCAGGTGTACGTCAAGCCGTACGTTGTCGGCTCGTTAGGCCTGCTGGAACGCAGTCCCCGAACGCCGTTCTCACGGCGGGAGGCTAGGCTTCGTTGCTCCAGACCTCGGGTTTGTGGCTACTGACTGGTGGATACCTAACGGTGCCAGCCAAGCTAGCCGAGCGCTGCCCCGGTGCGCTCCCCGCGGCCCCTCAGGCCTCGGGAAATACCGGAGGTCCGACGCCCAAATCTTGGGCATCCCAGGGCTTAGGACTAGGCGGTTATCCGAACTAGGGATACCTGCCCCCAGCCCCCAACCCGCCTCCCGGCGGGGTGGCCTCTCTCTCTCCCGCTCCCTCAGAGCTCTCCGCGATGGCGGCTCTTCTCGTCGACGGGATAGTCGACCTTCTTAGGGGTTCCGGGCTTAACCCGGACCCGGCGCTTCTCGCCAAAATGAAGGAGCTAGTCTCCTTCTTCACGCCGGCTTCACCGGCCCTACCACAATCTCTGGGTACAGCAGCTATGGACGTCGTCGGGTTCGAGGAAGAGAACCCCAACGCTTCAGCAGCAGCAACAGCCCCCGCACGCTCCGCGCCCAAGCGCTCCGCGTCAGACCGCGTCTCGCAGGAGTCGGACTCCGACACGTCAACCGGGACTCTAGTAACGGCCTCGGAGGACGACTTCGTCCCGGCCAAGTCTCGCAAGAGCCGGAAGAGTAAGAAGGGTCGTCGTCAGACCACGCCCTCCCTCTCCCCCACCTCAGCTGTCGCGCCGGTCACCACGGGCCCTAGCCCGTCCCCCGCGCCCTTGTCCGCGTCCACGCCCGTTCCGCGCCCGCGCGCGCCTGCCGGTACCGGTACCGACGCCGCGCCCCGCGCCTTGACCCCTTCTGGGAAACCGCACACTCGTTGTGCCCCGGTGCCGTCCGGCCCTAAGCCGCCACCGCCCCTCCATCTAACGGACAAATCGAAATGGGACTCTCTGTCCAAAGCCTGCGCCGCGAACGGGTGGCGTTACATACGCGCCACCAACACAGGCAAAACTATAATGATTTACGTCGCGGATATCGCCACTTTTAGGGCCCTCTCGGCGTATATGGCACGAGAGTCGATCCCGTACTACACCTTTACTCCTAACGAGGACCGTAAGGTAGCCGTCATTCTTAGGGGAGTTCCTTATGAACTTGCCAACGAATTGGTCCACGAGGACCTTACCAAGCAGGGCTTCCCGGTCGAAGCCGTACATAAGCTTCACACGCGCACGGGAGCTATGTACCCACTCGTTCTTGTCAAATTGTCTCCCGACGCCCCGGCCGCCCGGGACATCTTCCGCGCCGAAGAGCTCACAATCTGTGGGCTCTCGAACATTAAGGCCGAAAAGCCACGCCGCCGCGACTGGCCAGTACAGTGCCACCGGTGCCAACTGTACGGGCACACGGCATCTAACTGCCACTGCCCCGCGAGGTGCGTGAAATGCCTCGAGCCTCACGCGACCAAAGAGTGCTCGCGCACTCCGGACACTCCGTCCCCCCCAGCCTGCGTTCTGTGCAACCAGGTGGGGCATACAGCCAATTACAGAGGCTGTCCGCGCGCTCCGCGTCCCACTAAGGGCAAACGGGGCCCATCTCAAGCAAAAACCCAATCGAGCCGCGCGGCTAAAAACCCACCGGCGCGAACCATAGAAAACTTCCCCTCCCTTCCGGAGAGGAAAACGCATCAAACCGCACCGGCGGCGGGGCCCTTCAGGACCCGCACCGACCCACCGCTTAGTTGGGGCCCCGTCAGGGCCCCAAACCAGGCACCCGCATGGGGGCCCGAGGGACCCCGCGCCTTCTAGCCAACCGAAGGCTAGGAACGCTCGCGCTCCCAGCCTAGCTGATAACCTCCTGACCGTACGATCGGCCATTGAGGGAATCAATATCCACGAAATCACGGTGCTTGCCGGCAAGCTCCGTGCTTCGAACTCTCCACAAGCAAAGCTCATCGCGCTTTGCGAACACTCCAATCTACTTAGTTCGTTGTGAATATTTGGATGTTAGTGGTTATGAATATTTTAATAATATTTTTAACTATTAATAATGCAGGCATTCACATATCCGCGTTCGCATTCCGTTTAGGTACTCCGACGGCTCTTCCGACTCTTGTTAGTTCGATTATTCGTTCTCATTCATATCCATTCCCGCGCGTTAGTTCTAAACTTAGCTTACCAAACTGCCGCGTTACCTCTTTCTCGAACAACGTCCATGGCTGCTAATAGTTTAAATTCAAATCCGAACAACACTATTATGCGCATAGCCGGTCGTATCAAACCTAAAGGGTTATCTCTCCTTTCGTTCAATGCAGGAAGCCTTAGACCTCACCTTCCGGAGCTCAAGCTCCTAGTCCAAAATAAACCGGTAGATTTGATTATCGTTCAAGAGACGTGGCTTAAACCCCACGTCCTGAGGGGAACAAACATACCCAAATTCAAATTAATTAGGAATGACAGACCCCTCCAACAGGGAGGCGGTACTGCCATTTATTATAGGAAAGATTTTCACTGCTGTCCACTACCCACTCCACCCTTAATCAACATGGAGGCCACGGTATGTAAACTGGCTATGACCGGACACCCGTCTGTGATCATTGCATCAGTTTACCTTCCCTCTGGCTCCGAAATCCTCCGCAGCGACCTTGAGTCGCTACTCTCGTTAGGCCAGTCGGTCATCCTGTTTGGAGACTTTAACTCCAAACACACCGACTGGACATGTAGGGAACGGAACCCGAACGGTTCCAAACTTCTGCAAATGACACTAGACTTAGGGCTAGACGTCATCTGTCCCCTTTCTCCTACCCACTACCCACGTATAGTCACCCATCTTCCGGATGTTCTTGACTTTGCCCTGCTTAAGAGGGTTTCTCTTAAGCTCGACGCGATAGAGTCGCTAGACGACTTAGGGTCTGACCACCGACCCGTATCGCTCGTTCTGGGCGGCCTCGAACCTCCGACTTCAACTATGAAGTATTTCACTAACTGGAAGGGCTATCAAGCCTCCCTAGAATCCGCGCTCGAGGATCCATCCTCACCTCTCCAACCAACGGCTGAACTGTTAGACAGTCCAGCCAAAATCGATACCGAGATCGACTCCTTTACTAAACTAGTCCAATCAACCACAGCGGATCACTCGCGCGAAGTCAAAGTGCCTAATAGGCCACTTCCGCCCCATATCCGGAACTTGATTAGGACTAAAAACAAGGCGCTTAGAGACGCCAGATTATGCCCAACTCCCACGTATAGAGCCGCAGCAAACCGTTTGCAGCGGGAAGTTAGGACTGCAGTTGCCGACCTAAGGAACTCCCGATGGAGTGACCTTATGGCGGACATCTCTCCCTCTCACCAAGCGTACTACCGGGTCGCTAGAGCCCTGCGTAGTGACGCCACTACGTATACCCCTCCGCTCGCTCGCCCCGATGGCACACATGCCTTCGAGGACGACGAAAAAGCCGAATGTTTCGCTGACAGCATTGCCTCACAATGCTCGCCCAGCACCCAAGCGGCTGACCCGGACCACATCCGGGTCATCGAAGAGGAGGTCCGAGACAGGGCCTCCCTCCCGCTCCTCCCTGAAGACCCTCCATCCACCACTTCGGTGGATGAAATTCAATCCTTTATAAGGGGCCTTAAGCCCCATAAAGCCCCGGGCGCCGATGGCATCTCCAACAAGGTGCTCAAACACCTTCCCGAAAGGGCACTCCTCTTGCTGTCCCTAATTATGAATGCCTGTTTCGAACATTGCCACTTTCCAGCCGCCTGGAAGGAGGCAATCGTCATAGGCATTCCCAAGCCCGGCAAGCCCCTTGACCAGCCGGCAAATCATCGCCCTATCAGCCTCTTAAAGGCCATGGGCAAGCTTTTCGAAAAGATTATACTCTCTCGCATGAGGGAGCATCTTTTCGGAAACAATCTCATTATCCCACACCAATTCGGCTTTAGAGCAAAGCATAGTTGTCCACAGCAAGTTCACCGCATCGTTGAGTACATACTCAGCGGGTTCAATAAAAGAAAATACAAAACAGGTGCTGTCTTCTTCGACGTCGCCAAAGCTTTTGATAAGGTTTGGCACGCCGGACTTATCCATAAACTCTACGACTTAGATATGCCCGACCGGTTAGTCCGTCTTATAGCCGCGTTCCTCAGCGATCGCACCTTTCGCTTTCGCTACGAGGGAACCCTGTCAACGCACCGTCCGCTGAGAGCGGGCGTGCCGCAGGGGTCGGCTCTCTCCCCTCTCCTCTACAGCGTTTATACAAACGACTGTCCGATACCAACCAATGGTACCCAATTAGCCCTATTCGCCGATGACACCGCACTTTTTCTAAAAGCGCCGTCACACAAGGCCATTCTTGGTAGGCTTCAACAATCTATCTCCCAACTAGGCGACTGGTTTCGCAAGTGGAGAATAGACGTCAACCCAGATAAAAGCGCAGCAATTATATTTGACGCTAAACGTAGGTCCCGAGTGGTCCCTTACGGGACACGGCCCCTAAGGCTACTAGGCGCCCCGATACCGTGGCAACGCGCCACCAAGTATCTAGGCGTTACCCTCGATAAAGGCCTCACTTTCGGGCCTCATATCCGTAGAGTCACTAGAAACGCCCGCTTCTACCTAAACCGTCTTAACCCTATGTTGGGGCGGGATAGTAGAATGTTCTTAAAAAATAAAATAACCCTCTACAAAGTTTGTATACGACCAGTCATGACATACGCATCTCCAGTATTTGCACACGCGGGTCCCGTCCGATTAAAGCCGGTGCAAGTCGTGCAGAGCAACTTTTGCCGTAGGGCAACAGGCGCACCTTGGTACGTCCGAAACGCGGACCTACACCGCGACCTGTCCCTACCGACCGTCCAATCTCACATGCATAAATGCTCCGAGCGGTTTTTCAAAGCCGCAGAGGAGCATTCAAATCCCCTCATATTAGAGGCAGCGGACTACGTCCCGCTCGCCCCCTCTAGGCACAAAGTCCGTAGGCCCAAACATGTGCTTACGGATGAGCCTGACCCTTTATCGCAAGCTGTGGAACGCCTATCATCGGCCCACACTCGCATGACCTAGCAATAAGAACGAGCGGCCTTCCGCAGCTCGTTAAACCCGCATCTGCGGACCACGTCCAATAGGGGCGTGGCCCGATTTCTCACGCATGCGCTAGCTTAAGCTAACGCGGCGTTGCGTCGCCCTTCATTCCCGGGTGCGATCGCTCATATAAAGCCTGTATAGCCTTCCCAGGCTAAGGCACCTACTTCAGGTGGTGTTTAGTCAGTATGAGTCTGACATAACCTCTCGGCCGGCCGATGTATCCATGTAGGATTCACCACCTCCCTCCCTCGCGTCCGGAGGGGAAAAAAAAAAAAAATCGTACTCGGCCCACTTGCTTCGCAGCAGCCGCACCGCACGGACCTAAGCTAAGTATACAATTATTTAGTACATGTTAGGAAGACATACTATGTACCGCTTGTGTGTTGGTATATAGGTACAATATGTTCTTATTATCGAACCCAGAATTAAATTATTAAGGTGTATACCTTGCTTCGTTACTTGATATTTAAAAATGTTTTAATAAGGTTATTTTGGATAGCTCCACACTATTTTACTAAATGTTTAAGTAAATGAAGTTATTGTGGATAGTTTTATGTTCAACTAAATTATGTTGATAAACGTTATAATAAATGTTATTCCATGACATTCTTCTTATTTGCATAAATCATTCTATGATTATGATGATTTAAATGAGATTAAAATACTTTTTTTAGTATTCTGCCTTTTTCTTTTTTACTCAATTTTTTTTAACTTAATCTCACATACGCGTCGACTCATCATCCTGTTCTATATGGAGCACTTTTAAAAAATGGTCATGGTTCTTGAAATTTATCAGAACAGACCTGCGATATTAGTGTAACTCTGGGATTTTAAGCGCTGCGTTGCTCGGTCCCCGTGTAATTGCGTTACCGCAGATAGGCATAACAAGCGTGGGTTCAAGCGAGATGGGGGGATAGCCTTTCGTGAGTGGCTAGCTGCCCCAAACTATCTGCGGTCGGCCAGCGGATAAACCGTGCCTCGAATCCCACTGTTCTCCGAAGATCTATATTATTCTATTTAAGTCCTGGCCCCTGAGTTTCTGGGTCTGGTCGTGGATATGAGAAATGATGTTAATTTGTTTCGATTCTCTGTTGCCAACAAATAGTTATAATATTAAGTAAGGGACTTCTTTCTTTTCTCTTTCATAGGAACGACTATGTAATAGGGATAGGAATCACTACTGGACTGGACAGTGATAGGAATCACTACTGTCACTCTTTCTTATATTAGGGGGACCGGAAAGAAATGTCGGATTTTTACGTTAAATTAAAACGAATAATTTTTTTTATAATATTTATTTTTAATCAATGATATAATCACCCTCATTTTCCACAACCTTTTGCCATCTAGTGAGCAAATTTTTTTATACCAGACCGAAAAAAATCTATTGGTTTGTCATAAAAATATCTGGAGATGCCATTTTTTAAGTCGTCCAAAGTTTGAAATTTTTGTTACTTAGAAAGATCTGTAGGGATCGGAACAAATGAAAATCTGAAGGTGCGATATCAGGTGAATATGGAGGGTGAGGCAGCACCTCCCCTCCCGATTCCTTAATTTTTTCTAGTGTCCGTCTTGCACAGTGCGGCCTTGCATTGTCATGTTGAAGAATGACACCTTTTCTGTTGACGATAGCCGGGTAATTCTCAACTAGAGCTTGGTTCACTAGATCCAATTGTTGACAATAAAGGTAAAAATTAAAAATTAACAGTTTGTCCAGGATTAAGCACTTCAAAGTGGACGATTCCGCGGATGCTCCACCAAACACACAGAAGCGCCTTCTTGGGGTGTAATCCCGGCTTTGCAGTACTGCGTGCTGGTTCATTTGGGGAGAGCCACTGCCTTTTGCGTTTTGGATTGTTGTATAGGACCCATTTTTCATCGCCAGTGACCAAACGATCAAGAAATGGTTCTGCATAGTGCCGTTGAATCAATGCATTGCACGTGGTTGACCTGCTGGCTTTGTTTTGCTCTGACAAATTATGGGGGACCCAAACACCTGCTCTGCTGATTTTTCCTATCTGGTGCAAATGTTCCTGGATGGTCGACCAAGGTTGGTTAAGGGTGTTCGACAAATCTTTGATAATTTGGCATGGATTTGCATCAACTTCTGCCCTTAGAACGTCGTTGTCTAATGACATTGGTCTTCCTGGTCGATGGGCGTCAGAAAGATCAAAATTCCCAGATCTAAAATTGGAAAACCGTGTTTGGCATTTGCGAACATCTACTGAATCTGGGTAAACATCGCTAATGTTCTTAGTCGCAATTGTTGCGTTACTACCCTTGCGAAATTCAAAAAGCATACAGTGACGAATATGCACTTCCTGTATTTCGCACGCCATTTCATCCCAATTTGCAAAAAAAACTATTTGATTTTAAATAATTTAGAAGTGAACAAGTCACACTAATATAAAAATAACTTGTGCACGTTCGAGATACACAATAAACTTAAATTTCCCGTTCTGTCCGGTCTCGTCTACTACTCGAATATACGTAAGTAATAAACGACCATTATTTAAGTTTGTCTAACATAAAATCATAAGAACTTTTCCACATTAAGAAATAATAATACAACATCAAAGACAAGCAATTTTAGCATCATTAAGTCCATGCAATTTGGCTTTGATGATTCAATTCGGGTTCCAAAAACTGTGTCCCTGTGAGATTAACAAAAAATTGGCGCCAGTTGTTTTAAAACCTAAAGTGAGATCATATCCGCTACCGAGAAAAACCATGTTAAAGGAACATTCAACATTTTTTAGGGTTCCATGCTTCGAATCGGTAAAGAAACTCTCAATGAGATCATTTCATTACCCGTTTGTATATGCCAAATGCATTTTCGAAAACAGGAAAGGCGAATCAGTAGTGCCTATTATAAATAAATAGACGTAAGATCTCTTGGTGGAAATTAACTTTATATAAACACAATTATAAAAGACGGCAAGTCGTAAGTTTATTTCGAAAGTACCTACATTTACCTAAAAACAATTCACAGTACTTATTATGAAAGAAAAACACCTAAATTAATAATATTTAGTTCTATCAAATAAAAACTACTTTTACCCGACTATTAATTGAGAACCAAATGATTTCTAGATAAATTTTTCGTATGACTAAGATACCTAGCCTATTTAAATTTAAATTTGCAGTTGAAGAAGTGACCGAGTCGAGATATTTTTTTCTCGTACAAAGTCGAGTCTCTCTTTTTCTTTAATTTTTTTGTGATATTTGTTCAAAATTAGGGGTAACTGTTTCAACAATATGATTAATTTTGCGATTTGGTTAATAGTTAGAAAACGTTATTGCATCCGACGATCAAAGCCAAAGATACTTATTGCCCAAGCAACAACACAGAGAAAGAGAAGAGAGACAGAAGGAGCGATAGATCAGAAGAAAAAAAAGAGAGAGAAATGGAAAATAAAAAGAAAAGTAGCTTCGACTGAAGCAAAAGTTTCTCTTTTTATTTAATTTAAATGAGACTTCTGTTAGTGTCGTAAGGTGTCGTTGGTTGGGGCAAAAACATTGTTCCAACGAAAAGCACTTCCAAAGGTTGAGGGTTCCTTTCCCGGCTGAGAATTCACTTGATGGCCGAGTCGATTAAACGTATTAGACGTCATACATTTGAGTCCAATATTTTAATCCTATTATTATAATATTAAATGGTAAGAATCATTCGCATAGGCAGTTTTTTACACCTTAATGAAAGAAAGAAAAACATTTATTTGAAACTCAAACACACAATAACCAAAGACGTATATAATTAAAAAGAATAACAACTTAAAAATAATACTAGATTTAAAAATCTAAAAATCCCACGTTTTTCAGTAACCAAAAAAGAATAAAATAACCCGGCGGGACCAAGCGAGGTGCGCATCAAAAGTGGGGGCGCATATTACTTATGGAGATGTAATGAAATGTACGTTATGCATAGATGTTGAGAGTATTTGTAAAGATGCGCCCCCACGTTTTGAGTGGCCCCTCGCTTGGCCCCGCCGGGTTATTTTATTCTTTTTTGGTTACTGAAAAACGTGGGATTTTTAGATTTTTAAATCTAGTATTTTTATTTTATTCTTTTTAATTTTCTTGCGTTATTATTATTTTATTCTTTTTAATTTATTTATTAATCGCAGCAAACCATGAGTCGCTATGACTTTTTTCATATGAAAGTGAAATTTCGCTAAATTTGGCCTGAAAGTGGCCGTAGAAAGTTGAAAGTTGTTTTAGGATGCATTGTCATCGGGTTCTGACTTGCTCCAAAAATTTCAGCTCGCTAGGTGGCCGGGAAGTGCCTCAAAATTAAGTTGCAAGAATTCAACTGCACAGACAGACAGACAGACAAACAAGAAAGCGACCTGAGAAAAACGTGGGAAAAAAAGAAAAGAAAGATACATACAAAACAGGAAAGAAAATACAAATATGGTGTCTGAGGCCATAAATGGTGATATATCTAAACTACGTGTTTAGCTAAACGGTAAATTAATGAGTCAATATGGCTACCTCTCATTTTTATATTATCTACTTTTGCTGCCAATAGGCAACACTGTTTTGTTTCTCTTTGGTTCATCTGCTTGTCTATTAAGGCTAATTTTTATTTTTATTCTTCGGTTTTCCGTGCTATAAATACTAATAACAATATATTTAAAATAAATGCATATAGTAAAGCTAACTGTGTGTACTTTATATTAATAGTAATATTTGCATACTTTCGGCAACCTCTACAATTACAAGGAAGGAATAAGAAGACTGCAGTCAAAGACATCAGAGACTTGCAATGACTTCGAAGACTCTGTTTTATGGAACAGTTTTATAATTTCTTTTTGTGGTGAAGACGTATAATTTTGCAAATATCTTTTTTCTGTTAAAGCTGACGAGTTTCTTGCGCCCGTTCTTCTTGTCACTTAAAAGAACCCTAATGGGTGGTAGGTAAAATTGTTGGACGCTTCAATAATAATATTTTTTACAGTTACACTAATTAGCCTAGCCCATAGTAAGCACTGTAAGGGTTCTGTTATGGATACTAGGGTCACGAATAGACATATATTATACATAGATATTAAATATTTATATTGAAATATTTATGTATAAATTCCAGTAGAACGCCCATTATCCGAATTAATTGGGACCGGGGTCGATTCGGATAATCGGACATAGGCTGGTTATAAAGAAAAATGAACTATCACACATAGAATAAACTTTAACAAACACAGTTGTACAATAACGCTTACTTGAACATCTCGATCAGAGTAAGTAACATGTAGTGTCTTGCCTCTAGCTTTCGACCATAACAGTTGAAATATATCTGGACCCCAGCGAGTTCCAACTTGTTACAACAAAACAAAACAAAAATTACATGGTTTTAATTTTTATATTACGCTAAGGACCGATTCGGGTAATTGGCGATTCGGTTAATCGGCGTTCGGATAATCGACAAATGATCCTATTCATCACACAAAGATCTTCCCCTTCCGGGACGAGTCCCGGAAGGGGCAGATCTGCTGATCTGATCTGCTGATGCTGCTTGGATCGCGAATCCAAGCAGGATCGCTACCGTTGCACCAAACGATCGTTATCAACTTATTTTTATTATAATTACTATTTCTTTAATAGGAATGTTAAGTTCCGTTCCTGTAAATCCTTCTCCTGCTTACTCTGGTCTTACAAATACGATTCTATAATTGACTACACTCTCTCTGTAGTGTCTGTATTGTTAATACCAAAGTTATAGTTTAGGTACCTACATCTATCTAAAAACAGGCAAAAAGATTCCATCCGATATTTTCGTGACAGAACTTTCCATATACGTTTTATGAATTCTTCTTCGCTTCTCGCAAAAGCATGTAATCACGGTTTCTCGGGCTATGAGCGGTATATTAGAATAGACAATGTAGTAGTATTTTTTTTTATTTATTTCGCTTTTTAAGAAGACTTTGTTCTCCTCGCATTTTACAAATGTTTTACATGCTAATACAAAGTCATTATTGTTGTCTGTCTGTATACTGTACTTCTCTTACATTAAATAAATAAATAATAAATAAATAAATATAAAATAAATAAATATAAAATAAATACACCAATTAGCCTTAGCCAAAGTAAGCACTGTAAGATTAGTGCTAAGGATACTAGGGTAACGGATAGACATTCATATATGATATATAGATATGTAATATTCATAAAAATATATAAGGTACATGCGGTAAACAAGGGCCACCTAACTTCAAAATTAAATATTAATGTAAAAATAATTGATAACAATAAAACATGAATAATCAGGAGAACATTTATTACTTTAGCAACATAACTTAGTACATTTTTTGTCTAAGCTTGTCAAATTTCGCTTCAAAATAAACATTTTCTATGGCCCCTATTAAACATACGCAGTTTAATAGAGACCATGATCTTGAGTCAATACTTAATGGGATAACCAAAGTGGACACAATATTTATTAGCTCCCTATAGCTTATCCTATCATTTGGCATGAAAGCACATCATTGTATACACATAAATCAACGGGAAAAATAGTAATGGACCTTAATAAACTAAAGAAACAAACAAACCGTGAAAAAGGATATTTCCCAAAAACAAATTAATAGAATTATCTTATCTCTCAACAAAGTATACTTTCCTTTAAATAAACCTTTGACATAAAAAAATTATAAAGACACAAAGAAAAGTTCAACAAATTCTGTGGACCTCATTACACTTATGAAAAATTTAAAATAGTTTCACTTAATACTTTGAGTGTCTTTTTCTTATTTACCAATGCTGTAATGTTTAATCCTATTATTGCACATTGGACATTCAAAATCAAAATCTTTTTACGTTAAGCCCAAGCATTCTTTATGAAACCATCTTTTGCACGAAGGCCAATTTCTCATGTCTGCAAAACGCTTTTCATTACACGCGTAGCAGTACCATTTCTCTTCGGCGTCTACAGTGTTGTTTTTCTATTGTTTTTTTATTGTTCACCTTCTTCTTCTGCTGTTTCTTCTTAATTCCACTTGTACAGATACTTTGGTTCCTTTGGCGTTGTGGCTTTCAACTACAACCCTTATAAAAGTTGAAAATAAAATAGACTTTGATTATTTAAAGTACATATTGATAGGTTTAATAAGGGCCGGCCCCTTTACCCACTATTCACCTGGCCCTTATTAAGCATTGATACTCATTTTACTTGATCCGAGATAAAATACACTGAATCAATAAAATCTTTCGAACTCACCTTGCTTTAACATCAAATAAACTGTAAAGTTTACTTTGTATTTAATAACATTTAATGTAATTAAGAAAAAAAAATACTATTGAATGGCGCTGACCAAATCTCTGAACAGCGACGCGGCTACTGACAAGATGGGTGATCGTGCGCGACTGCGCTGGCGTATATTAGCCTTCCTATTGGTCCTTTACACGTGTGCGTAATTAAAATAAAATCAAACCGTTAGAAGTACACTATTGTAATAGTGGCCCTTGATAAACAACGGCTCTTGTTACCCGCAGGTACCTTATGTATAAACACACATGACTCAAGTACAAATGCTCGAATTCATCGTACAAATGTCTTTTACCATAACAACTATAAAAATGTCTCAAAAAGGAATACAAATTCCGGGATTCAAACCCAGGACCGTCGTTGCGAAAGGCAGGATCGCTTCCGTTGCACCAAGTGGTCGTTAAATTTTATTGTTATTTAATTTTATTTATAACATTTTATTAATATCTCTATTTTCGTTATTTAATCTACTTTTACCAAAACATTTCACACATTACCACCATTAATAATTACATCTAATCTTCTAGTATCACAGCTTTTCTTTATAACTTATTGTTGTTAAAATTTGTGTTGCAGTGGATATTAGCGCGAAATAATGGGGGATTATTAACTACTCAGTGTTTATGCACATGCAAGAATGTTGGCAAGTGAAATAAAGCAGCGGAAGTTATCTTTTCCTACTCTCTCAAAAATCCACGGGGAGGCTTCAGTAAAACCCCATACATTACTGATACCTAGGAAAAGGGATATTTCACTGTTCATTCGTCGTTCATTGATCATCTATCAATAAAAGATCGGCTCTCATCATCGTCTAATTAAGAAAAGAAATTACTCAAGAACTGGCAGTATGGCTTAAACCTTCGCCTTGCCCGAAAAGGACGAATATAAACTATACTTTGTCCAATGTAAGATGATACTTTTGACAGGTGTCACTTCCTTATTGCTACGTACTAAGGTTGCGTTTGTTTCCTTATGTTTGGCTTGACATTGCAATAGCAACTTTATACCCGCTATATAGGTGTCAACTGTCAAAAGCATCATCCTACATTGGACAAAGTATAAAATACAAGAATGATGTCGTCCAGTGCTACCAGTGTCCAGGATATGTCCAGAGGCGTCTCTAGCCTCCGTGTGCAATTATTATTCTAGCGCCCTCTAGTAATAGCGTGGTCAAAATTGAATGGGTACAAATAACAGCACATTAGCACAAACCATCGACATATACTATACATGCCGTACCCGTATAACGTGCAGTAGGTAATTTCTTGGTTTGAGAAGAGTGACAAAGATGGCATATGCTTACGTTACGGACTAACGCTATCTCTTTCCTTATAGGCGATTGGCTCTCAATTTTCATGATAGGTGCGGCATATATTTTGAGAGAGATAAAGAAAGGCCGAAACTTAGTTTTATCCCGTTCTTTTGTAGTGCCACAATTCTCTGGGGCATCCTAGGGCATGTCCATTAGTATATGTCGATGCCACAAACTGTCAAAATTGTGTATTCCCCAAAAATGGATAATAAATTCTATTGTTTTAAAATTAAATGGAAAATCGATTAAACAAATTTGCCAGTTTTGGATGCCATTATGTGCTGACTGACTGTATTTAGAATTACACAGGGTACACCCTAATAAGCCAACACTTAGGTACACATGTCTATATAGATGTTAGGTATATCAATGTCATAAATTGAAATTATAAACAAAACGACTTTCCATTCTCACTCGATCAGCTGATCGGTCATTTTGTATGAAGAGTCCGTTTTTTACGATTTCCATTTATTGATATTAAGGTGATTGCTCGGCGCCCTCTAGGATTATAGCGCCTGTGTGCAACGCACAACCTGCACCAAAGCAAAAGACGCCTCTGGAAATGAAGATGCTGCGGTGGAACCTCGAAGTTTGCTCTATGCCGAAAATACCGATGTAAGCTTTATTATACCTACTTGTTAGAATCAGACGTTACTTGGAGGAAGTCCACATTTATTAGTATAACAAAAATGTGTAGCTTTATACCCCAAAAAAAGCGAAAGTAAGCTACAAATATTTGTTTTACTAATTAATTGAATCTATACCTATATTATTTTAACGGTTGAATTGTAGTGTTGCCTGAAAGCCAATAATTTATCGATAGTACCGATGGGCTATCGAAGAACCCAAATCACACATTTGCTATCGATAGTATGTGTGTTTACAGTTATCACTTAAGTATCGGGTCTGGACTATAGATGTAAATCAACCGGTTTAAAACGTTTTAAACCAATTTTTGCGGTTTAAAACCAGTTTTCAACCATTTCAAAAGGTTTAAATGGTTTAAAACCCGCATATCAACAAAAATAAAAGAACTGTGTTTTACACTTCATTTAGGGCAATTTTTGATCACCTGACGTCATATTATGTTTCGTTTTAATGAGTTTTTGCGGTTTTAAACCAGTTTTCAACCATTTCAAAAGGTTGATGTGGTTTAAAACTTGCCTGTCTACAAAAATAAAAGAACTGTATTTTACACTTCATTAAGGGCAATTTTTGATCACCTGACGACATATCATGTTTCGTTTTAATTAGTTTATAGCCAATAAAATAGAAATTACCTACCTACACTACAATACTTACATCGGTACCTACTATACGACAACTTAAGTAGTAGTATGTAGGTTAACCTACACACTTTAGTTTCTTTATGTAGGTACAGTTACTGTGCTCATGCGATGAACATTGTATTTGTTCTGAATCTGGGTGTTATTTATTTGTATACCTATATTTATAATTTTAGTGAAGATAACTCTTATATCCGTAACACAAGTAGGTACTTAATTAAAGCTTGTTATTTCGGAGTTAGATCAATGTGATGTTGTGTTAATTTATTTACCTATATTTAAAATAAATATATACCTATTATTCATTACACACTCCATTAGAAGAAATCATCAACAAAATGCCGTCCGTTTTACTTGCGCATGAAACAGACAACGTTGTCTTTAAGGCCGCGCCGTTGCCACCCCGCCGCGAGTGTACCTACAGTGCTCGTCAGTGCATGGTGATTCACCCATAGGCCATAAATCGAAAAATATCAATGTTAGGTCTCCGTTAGATCTTCTCACTAAGTGATTCCCTAGTTCAGAAGCTTCCGAAAAGTATAAATAGAAATGTAATAACATCAAATTATCTTCAAATGCTCCCTGGTATATCCGCACTCCCTACTCTACAACAATTCTAAACGAAGGCCTCTGATCGTTTTTTTAAAACGTCAGAGAGCCACTCAAGTCCTCTTATCCGAAGCGCATCCGACTATATACCTTCCACTTCCTCAAATCGTCAGTCCAGATAACCTAGATCCGTTTTGACGGATCAACCTAATCAGCTATCAGCCGACCTGAACCACCTCTTAGAGGCATAGGAATCCGCCAAAAATAAAGTCACGACAAACCCTTCAGATCTACCCCAGTCCTCTCAATTGTCGACTGATTCCCCTTCTGGGACCCGGTCGATTTTTCTATGCGCATCCTGACCTAGGTGTGTAGCGCCTCAGACGAAGGCGAAGCCAATCTCAGGTGGTGTTTAGTCAGTACGAGTCTGACATAACTTCGAAGCCGGGCCGGAGTATCCATAAAGGATTCACCACCTCCCTCCTCCGAGTCAAATTATCATTCATTTTTGAATGATAATTTGACTCGGAACTGGAAGTGAGCGCATCTCGAGTCTAATAACCGCAACGCGTGAGTTATCAAAACCCTATTCTTGCTAAATTTATCACGATCTGTATATAACAAATTTAAAAACTTTACACAGTTTATAGGTAGGTACTTCGTAATGTTTTTACCTCGGTAAAATCAAGATAAAATAGTTATTATTATGAAAAACACAATCATCAAGTCTAACGGTTTTAAACCTAAAAATAATGGTTTATTACGGTTTTAAACCGGTTTTTTGGTTTAAAATGGTTTTAAACCGATTGGTTTAAAACCGGCCTTACATCTATAGTCTGGACACGAAAATATAGAAAAGTTAATTTCCTACATTACTCGGCCGGGGATCGAACACGGGACTTCGGAATGACTTTAGCATGAAAACTGTTATGCGAGCCGCTTGACCAAGGAGGGTATTAATTAAAATTAAGAATCCTGAACAATGCAACTTTGACGACTGATTGGTGCAAGTAGCAAGCTTGCCAACTGCACCAACAGTCCTGGGTTCGGATCTTGGAAGGGACATTTGTGTGTGATGAGCATAAGCTTTTATTTCCGTTGTATTATATCCATAGTGGACAAAATCCTTGCTTTAATATTTATTAAAATTAAAAAAAAACACGCATTGTTAATATTACAATTTATTAAAGTAAAAATACCAATGTTGACGACAATTCACATCCACAACTAAGTATTAAGTTCTTTTTACAAACAAATATTACGGAATTAGGAAATTCCAAACTCAATACAACACTTGTACAATACAATCTAACATATACCGAGATAAAACGACTATATGACAAGATTGTAAATACTATATTTTTAATTAAATATTATCAAAGTATAAACGTAATAATTAAAAATAGTTAGATACTTACGGGTTTTTAAAGGGTTGCCAGACTATCGACAGTATTTCTATCGATTTTTTTTATCTGAAAAATTACGTACTATCGATAGGCCACTTAATAGATCAAAACATGACAATATTGTGGCAAGAGTGCAATACTATAGATAGTACTGCTGCTAGTAAGTAATAAACTATCGAAAATATCGATACTATCTATGTTCTTAGTAACAATACTATCGTTGGTATCAATACTAAATAAATTAACAAACTATCGATAGTCTAAAACAGTCGATAGTTCAATACTATCGATAGTCATTACTAGGAACCTAGTAAATCGATAGTTTGTTATTTACGAGCAAAATTAGAATTGATAGTACTGATAGTATTGCACTTTTTCAATGGTATAGACACGTTCCGAGCTATCGATAGTGTTGAAATTATCGATACAACGATCGATAGTCCTGCTATCTATAGACTATCGATTAAACATCGATAATCTTCAATCGATTGGCAACACTAGTTTATTATTATCACAAACGAAAACGACAAAACTTTTATTATTTTTAGTAATTAATTTCTAAATACAATGTTTTTGTATAATTTTAGTAACTTTGTTTACAATAATGTTCGATATAAGCTTGTCAACTACTGGAGTTTCGCATAAACAAAAATATTTAATCGCAAAATGGTGTAAATACTTTACAAAAATAATTTTGGACCCGGCAGCATCATTATCGGAGGAAAATTCGGAGTATAAGTACTAGTTATGCTATTAATATTATCGATAATATTTAGAATTATGTGAATTAAAATAACAGCGTAATTTGGGCCATCCCTTGGTATTCGAAATCTGTCAGTGGCAGTGGCGTAGCTACCGAAGGACAAGACGATGCTGTTCACCAGGTCCTTGGACCCTGACCAGCTTGGACTAGCTTTATTTAGCATCAGATGGTCCGACCGTTTTTTTTTATGTGATTGATGTTAGTAGCTTGGTTTTGGAACGGTGCGATCTTTAGGACCTTAAGCCGAGAGTAGCAAGCCACCATAGTGGTTTTATAGATAGACGACATATCCCATGAGGGAGTCTCCGAACCAGCATAAATTCACTACGGCGCTCTTGCCGGAAAGGGAGCACACGGTGCCTCTAAAGGTTAGCCCTGGACTATGGTACTAGCTATCGTGGAAGAAAGAAGCGTCTAGGTACGTGCCTGAACTTGCAATGCGCGAATTTAATAGACCTTGTCTTCGCACTATGGACCTACGAGGGCGAAAACGCTACATGAGTGTGTATGTGGTGAGTAACTGAACTATGTCTGTCCTGTATGGGAGGAATTCGAGAGGCATTAGGGCCATGTTTCGTTTGCGCCCCTCAAGTTTAGTTACGGCCTTCTTTTTTGCATCGGGGCCTTTGGTTACCTAGCTACGCCTCTATCCAGTGGGTCTACGAATACAAATGCAGTCATAACAAACGCATTGACTGATGGAGCTCAGGCGACTATTAAACAATATTCATTATTTAGATGGATTGTAGATTCTGATAGTTGCCGCTAGGGGCGCTGTACATTACATATATCAACGACTTTACGGCATTTATATAATTTTAGAGGTTGACCCAAAATGTATCTAACATGCATTTTTATCTATAAATATAATTATACATAGTTGTTGAGAGGTAAATATTTTTCTAGGAAACATTGAACTTTTTACAGAATCTTGAAAAGTATAAGAAAACATTTCAGTTTTGAGGTCAGTCACAGAGCAATCTTTTTTTTAGTAGAATTTTAAAAGCAATATAATTTTATACATTGAACTTACCGCTAATTACTTACTGTTATAATTGACAACTTTATATATGCATACTTACTAATTAAACTAAACAATAATAGATTATCAAAATCGTGTTTCAAAAAAAAACGAAATACGTACAATACGTTATTTTTCCATGCTCAAAAAAGGCAAAATTCAAAAATATACAAACAAAATTAAATTTAGGACATATTTTCGGACCAAAGATGATATAACTTTGCCAGAAGACTGACGTGAGGTGAATTTTTAACTTACTTTTCATAAGATTCTTTTTAAGAATGTTTAGTGTTAAAAACAAAAATACTGTGTTATTAATTACTATATATGTGTTTTGTTTCTTCCCTCTGTGAATATTCATCTGAATGATAACTATTTATGAATAGTCCGCTATATAAAATCTTTATCTTTTAGTTCGATATTGACATCTTAGCGAAACTATATTGCTTCCTATATTTTGTAATGAAATATCTATACGAAGCAATGATATAATTTTGTGTGAACAGTTGCAATGATATTAATATGAGGACATAGTATTTTTTATACATTGCAACACCAATACTATGATATGAAAAAGTCTTGCCTGTTCGAAAAAACGGATCTCTGATAATAGGGTTGTATTCCCAAATATACATCAGTATACTGGTCCATGGTAATGACACCATGAATTGACGCCATGCTGTTTTGTTTTGCAATATACTGGCCAGCGCGTTGACGTTAGAAATCGACGCCATATTTAAACGCTATAATAATACCTATGATTGTTTTTATATAATCATCTGGAAATTTCATTTAATGTGTTTGACTTTTAATTGCTTTCACCATTCATAAGTCACTATTTATAATCTTGAGATGACATTATTGAAAATAAAAATATAATATTTTGACAAAATAAAAAAATTCACAAACTGGTAAGGATAAAAATCCCGCAAACTCGTCACACTTTACTGACCAGTACAAAATGGTGATGGATTCATAACGTCATTACGATTGGCCAGTTTGTAACTTTGTAATCCGTACCGCTAAAGATTGGAACTCTTTGCCTGAGTCTGTGTTTCCTGACAAGTACAATTTAGGGGTCTTCAAGTCACGAGTGAATAAGTATCTTCTAGGCAGGCGCGTCATATCCAAGATTGCATCGTCGCTTACCATCAGGCGAAAGAGAAGTCAAGCACTTATCTATTCACGATTAAAACAAATGTATATTTTGGAATACAGCCTATGGGTACTAGCTTGACAGAAAAAGATCAAATAATATTTCGACACAAACACAGTTTTGTTAAATTGTTAATTTAAAACACAAAATGAAACCATATCAAATTTAATGATATTTTTATATGACTACACAAATGTGTTTGAAAAGTACTTTTCTATTCTAGATAATCTCGTAAAAATTAAAATACATTTTTTTAATATATTTTTTATAATTATGTACATATTTAAATAGTGTAACACATACATAATTAAGAATAAAAAATAAAACGGAGAAAATTAAATTGAAGTATTTAATTTACTAAACTTAAAAATAAACATTAATTTAGCGAAGTCGGTTGTAAAAAATGGACGAAAGTAAGCATTTTTAACGAATTTATGTAAAAAAAATTAACTAGACATGAAAGTAGATGGTTCTATTTCATTAAGTATGTTCATTACATAAACAGCTCTGAACATAGCTATATAGCACTGAGCACAACGTAAAATTAAAGACTTCGTTTCGCTACCGGTTGGCGATTTTTTCAAGACGAAAACAGGTAGAAGTCGGTATGTCTAATATTAAAAAAGCTAATTAACAGCTAGAAATATTAATTCACAAAAAAAACAATGTTCAAGTAAAGCAAGGATGCAAGCGCTTCGCAGCTATGTTCAGAGCGGTCGTTAAGTTTGCCGCGATTGAAGACTATAAATAATACACTTCTTGAGATAAAATATCTTTGATACAACCAATCCTTACATATTTGACGATTTAAAAGACTTGTGTAAAAACTAAATTAAAAGTAAGTTAATTTTTCGACGTATAGGAAATGTAAAATATGAAAAAATTGATGGCTGTCATTTTATTAAACAAAGCGAGTAAGTTAAAATCTATTTTAATACATGTTACATAAAATATATTATGTACTACGTTACGGAAGTTTATGTAGAAAAATCGCATACGCTAATAACATGCAGTAATATAATCTGTGAATCACATTATAGTAATCGTATGTAAGAATTTTTATATGTTGTTTTTCTTTCTGTACGCATTTTACATAAATATAATTATTATTGTTAGTGCAACATAAGAATTGTCAAGATTGTAACAAATATTTTGACCATCTTTAGTAAGGGACACTAATGTAGTCACTCGAGATTGTTCACATTGCTCATACCCCGTCTCTGTACAGATGTGTCAAAAAGCAATACTATACTAGTCCAATCTACTTGTGGTTTATATACATAAGACATTTTTAAAACCAATTTTGCCCACATATAATTTTAAATTTGTTTGATGTTTATAAGAAATCATTAATTATAAGCTAATTAAAATGCACGGCATTGGCCGAATGACGGAGTGACGTCACTTGCTTGTTTACAATAAATGTAAGTTTTGCGTCTTACAATTTGACAGCTAAAAGTTCGTTTACAGGCAGGTGACGTCATGCATCAAGTAACATGCATGAAAGTGTCTTGAGCGTTTTGGCGGGTTTTTTGCGCATTTAAACTTTGATGTTGATTTTTATAGAAAATAGTGAAACTAGCAAAAATTATTCAAATGGCAAATATATTATGCTATAACGAACTATTTGAGATATTTTTGTATCAAATACCCTATTGTATTTAAAAATAGCATTTACCAATATCATGCAGAGTTTAAACAAAACTCGATAACCAAATGCGTTAAATATTTGCAGGATGTGATTCATTTAAAGTTAATGTTCGGCATATGATCGTGAATGTTAAGCAACTTTCGCGATGGCAAGGCAAAGGATGGGTGGCCAAAAAAATATATACCAGTCTAATTCGTATTTCAGACTCGCATTCCGCATTAGGCATGCACAGTGGCTTACCCATCCTACGGTATATCCAAATCCCCTATTTCGACTTTTATTACATTCAGAGAGAGAAAGAGACTCATATAGATACTTTGGATTCGATACTTATAGATCTTACACATCACGTTTTTTAAATGCGCCGACGATGCACGCTTATATCTATACAAACGCGATACTCACGCGAGTCATTGATAGGCTTCTATTTTTTTAATAGGATCTGAGATATTGCACCAATTTTATGTAAGATTACAAGGGTTCACCTTTGAATACCCGCATAAATTCAGTATCGCGCTTGAATTGGTATCTGTATCAACATTGTAACAATACAAACATATTAGACTAGCAAAAATTTATGTTAGTAATAAAAAGAACCGCGTTGCCGACGCGTTTATAAAACGCAGTGTGTATGAACCCTTACTTATTACATGTTTTTGATTTGATTTCGATATCGTGTATATATAGTAGCAGTCCCAGCAGTGGGGCATTAAACGATACAAATATTACACGCAGTCGATATATAGTTCTGATTCATCCCATCGTATTAAAGTCAGCGATTGTTAAATATAATGTTTTGAAAGATGTGACTTGAGTGTTGGCGTGGTACTCAGTAGTACGATCTGAAATTCCTGTTGGGCTTGAAGCCGCCACCACCACCACCACCACCACTGGAGGAAGACGAGTTGAGGAACAACTCGATGTATCTGTGGTCCATGTGGTTTTTGTCACGACGCATCGCCTGTCATTTTTAAATTATAATTATAAACAAAAAATATATAATTAAATACATTGTTCTGAACTCAAGTTAAGTAGCTAAAACAACTGGAATTCAGGAACAATGACGGTACCACAACACCCAGACCCGGACCAATGTAGAAAAGTTCGTTTTCTATTCTATTCTATTGACCCGGCCGAGAATCGAACCCGGGACCTCGAAGTAGCTTTAGCACGAAAACCGGTATGCGAGCCACTACACCATGGAGGTCGTTAAAAGGGGCGCCTTTATTAAGAAGCAACACTTCAATACCTAGTAGTAGTAGTTACAAAAAAAAATAATCGGAACTCGAACCCGCATCCACTCGCTATCCGGGCGAGTTAACTTCCAATTAAGCTTAAGCTGCCGCCAGCGCCATCGCTTCGTGTTCTAGGTACAACTAACTAGAACATCGAATGTTTGATGGCTTGTAAAAGTATCGAACAGGAAGAAACAGTCATGTCATTATTATATTTAAACATTTACATGGTGGATGTTAATATTTAAAGAAATTGTTACAAGAAATCAATCAATTTGTCTCATTGTGAGGCGGGACTCGAACCCACACCGCCTAGCTATCGAGCGAGTACTCTTACAATGGAGCTATCGACAACTTGACAGACCCGTATTATTAAAGTAATATTCCCAAATATTTCTAAAATAGATTCCAGCGCCATCTTTCCATGTTCACGGTACAAAACGAACGTTATTTAATAATATCATATTTTTTGTTATTCAAATATCTTTCTAGATTTATATAAAAGGAGTGATTATGAATAATTCATAAGTTCTCTAGATAAATTATTATTAGTAGAAAAAACTAGAAAAAAAATTTACTCGGCTCGCAAGTAAATTCTCAGGCGGGAGTTTTAGTTATTTTTCTATTAAAAACAATTTATGATCTAAGATAGGGTTTAAAAATGCAAAAATATATAAAATCATATAACTAAAGATATAACAGTTAGAATCTTAAATAAAAAAAATATGATAAACAGAGCTAATTTTAATAATTTAAATACACTCGAGAGCAATGAATCCGGGTCACTTAAATAATCCTAAAAATCTCGGAAACTAAAAATGCTAGGTTAATGCAATAAATTGTATTTAATAGACAATGTAATACTCCTTAAATGAAGGTATTAAAACTTCTTAGTTATTGTAAAGTTATATCATAAAAAAATCAAATTTGAAAAAGGGCCACTTTCGAAGATGGAACTACGAAATTACAGCATTTGGTTTTGCTTTAGTTTGTAATCTGTCATTAATGTGGGCACATAAACCATGTTGATAGTGCTCTATATTCATTATTCAAGCTGAAATTATGTCGCTTACGCCTGAAGAATGCACCAGAATACTTACAATGCTGGAAACCGGCCGGAGTCAGCGCGATACAGCCAGGACTGTCGGTGTGTCGCTGTCAACAGTACAAAGAGTTCTCCGACGTTACGAAGAAACTGGTTCTAACCTACGCAGACCAGGAACGGGCAGAACCAGGTGTACCACAGCACGAGAAGACCGATACTTGGTGAACACCATGCTTCGAAATCGCTTTCTCACAGGAACTGAACTCACCAATCAGTTTCGACTCCTCGGAGGAAGTAACCCAAGTGCATGGACAGTAAGACGTCGGCTTGCTGAATCTAACTCAAAACCCCTTAGACCTGCAAACGGCCCTAAACTGGAGCGTGGGCATCGTATTTCAAGACTAAGATATGCCCAGAGCCACGTAAATTGGAGTATTGAAGATTGGTCAAAAGTTATGTTCTCTGACGAATCAAAATTTATGCTCTACAAGCACGATGGAAGACACAGAGTGTATCGAAGACCAGGGGAAAGATTCAAGCAAGCATGCATCGAAGAAAAAGTAGCCTACGGTGGTGGGTCTGTACTTGTGTGGGCCGGAATTTCTTCTGAAAGTCGCACAGAGCTGGTGATCATAGAAAACGGCTCTTTAACTAGCGTAAGATATGTGGAAGAAATCCTCAATGATCACGTTGGTCCATTTATGGTCAATTTAGGTGAGGATGCTATATTTATGCATGACAATGCCCGACCTCATGCAGGTAGGATTGTGAATGACTACCTTCAAGAGATGAACATTACTCGTATGGAGTGGCCAGCGCGCAGCCCGGATATCAACCCGATCGAGCATGCTTGGGACGAGCTAGGCAGATGCGTAAAACAACGAAACCCTCCCCCAATCACGCTTCGTGAGCTCAAAATTGCTCTCACAGAGGAATGGGAGAATATTCCCCAAAATCGTATAAGGAACTTGGTGTACAGCATGCCAAACCGCGTAAACGCAGTAATGGAAGCACGAGGAGGCAATACGAAGTATTAAAATTCAAGAAAATCGTAATAAAGTTCAAACATTTCATGTTTCCTATTTTTGTTTTAAGGAGAGATCAGCAGTTTTTTTCTTTATGTAATTTTGTGTTAATAAAATGTATGGTGACTCATATTTTTTTTACTTTCATTTAAGGAGTATTACATTGTCTATTAAATACAATTTATTGCATTAACCTATCATTTTTAGTGTCCGAGATTTTTAACATTCTTTAAGTGACCCGGATTCATTGCTCTCGAGTGTATATTACTCCAAAAATGAAAAGATCGCTATTACCATTACAATAGTGATTACGTTTGGGCCCTTTAACTTAATAAGGTAGAATCATTTATTAAAACTATTTCCACGTACCCGCATAGCGTCTTCGTGGCATTCAAACTCGACGTCCGCTTCACCAGACGGCCGTCCACTGTTGTCGTATAATATGTTGATGTTCGCTGGACGGATTGGCTTGAAAAACTGCAACGACCAAGACAATGCATCAAATTGTTTCTTTAACGAACATTATGGCGGCATTTGCTTTTTTTTCCGTTAGGTAAGGCAAAGGGTAGATAAGCCATACAGCCTCGTTTTTTCACATCTAATTTTATAGCAATCAAAGTCAATTTTAAATTACATTATAATTAACTTGAAAACTATTTCCGTTTTGACAGCATTGACAAGCAAACTCTGTTTAAAGTAAAGTAGTGCAAACTACACTCAATAGTTATTATAAATGCGAAATAATTTCAACTCCCTACTTTTAAGGTTTTTTCAATATATTGGAAACATTATGCATTTTGTAGAGTGTAAAGTTATTATTCTGAGTTTATTTTTATTTTTAATGGGTCCCAATCAAGCCCGGGGGCCAATACAGAAGCCACGATGGAACGACCTCACATAGAAAAGTGTTTATTCATCCTGGCTTTAAAAACGGAAATACAGACGCAGGGAGGTAGTTCCACTCCTTAACCGTGCGCATTATAAAATATGGAATAATAATAATAATGTAATTTTAATATATATGAAACATTCTGCATTTTGTCGAGTGGAAAGACTTACTAACGCACACATAAATTAAATTTTCGCCTCGATTTCGACAGTCCGTTTGGCGCAACGGTAGCAATCCTGGCTTTCGCACCAAGGTTACTGCGTTCGAATCCCGGTAGGGGCAATTTTTGTATGATGAATACGAGCATTTGTACCCGAGTCTTGGATATTTATATATAATAATAATAATAATAATAATAATAATTTATTGTCCAACAATAGCACTTAAACAATAATCTTACAAACATAATTCAAAATACAATGCTAAACATAACAATATTACATATATAACAATATATATATATATATATTTCTATGAATATAACATATGTTGTATCATATATGTATGTCTATCCGTTACCCTAGTATCCATAATACAAGCCTAATAGTGCTTACTTTGGGCTAGGCTAATTGGTGTGAATGTAAGAAGTATTATTATTGTTATAATTTCGCTAGTCAACTAGGGTATGACGTATTTTATCACTAGGCACACGGTGTCCATAGAAACATACATAAATACATAAGTATTTATCACCTTATGTAAGTATGGACCACAACTATTCGATTGTGAAAGACAAATATAAGTATTTTTGATTAATGTTGCGTACTAGGTGTTATTCTAAAGTGTGTAAAGTGTCAATACATACGTATGCGATGTCCTGCGGCGTAGCCTTAAATGGCAACCCGCGCATGTGCACGCAATGCGCCCCTCGACCGCCACCACGTCCCCCTCCGCGACCCCCACTCCCCCCTGTGTAGTACATCAAATTCATTTATTTATTTGGTTTCATTACAAAAAAGACGCTATGTATTTATTTTTTAGTATTAAAAAGGCTTAAATAATAATTAATAAATAAAATTAAATTTAAAAATATTAGACAACATAACATACATTGTTCTGAACCCAAGTAGCTTAAGCACTAGTGTAATTGAATTCGGAAACAAGGACGGTACCATAACGCCCCAGACCCCAGTCAATATTGAAAGGTTCATTTTCCAAATGGACCCGGCCCGGGACCTCGAAGTGGAGTTACTCCTTTTTTATTCCACGAGAAATGCGCCTTATGCATACTCCGCTGCTTGGGTAGACAGCGGAGTTATGTGGGGCTCCCCTATGGTCACCCACCCGACAACGAGGAAGTCCGGTGGGTGGGTGATCGAAGGTATACCCACTAAAACTCGTCGTTGTGCCTTCCTACTGTCCTGCAGCCTTGTGGGTCCCTTTGTTGGATGCACCACTTTGGAACGGAGTGGAGTTCCTATGAAAACCTGTATTCGAACCACTCGACCATGGAGGTCGTCATTAAAATACGCACATAAAAAAGAAATATGGCATTATGAATGTTACAAAATAATTAAATACACTATTATATCTTATTAGAACGTTAGATATTTGTAAAAAAAAAATAGTTTCAATGTTGAAGGTAGTTAACATTCAACATTGATGGAACAATTTACTGGCTCATAGTAGAAATTAAAGTGAGCTTGTAAATTTTGACGCGTCTCTCAGCGTCTCGGTAATAGTCAGAGCACTCGCCCGGATAGCGAAGGGTTGCGAGTTCAATTCCCACCTGAGGGCTCGGAGATGTGGTTATTTTTTTTATTGGTGAGTTTAATCAGTTTAATCATTTATACATTACTACCTCACCAGGCCACGCGCTGCTGTGGCTCAGTTATTATAATTTGTATTTTTTTATTTATTGTAAATTAAAATAAAATGTATGTCTTAAGTTGGAACAAATCCAACAAAACAAAAATCATCAAAATCTGTAGTGGTTTTAGGGTTCATCGCGCTCAAACACTTTTTTATAAAGGAAAATATTTAAATTATCGTAAAAAAAATTATAAATGATCATCTAAAAATTAATTACTATTTTTTTATGGGTTCGCTCTTAAACCAAGCTCAGGAGCCAAGAGAGGATCCACGATGGAAGGAACTAACACAGAAGATGCCTATTCACCCTGTCTTTAAAAACGGACGGGTTATAAGTACTCAGCAATACAGACACACGGAGGGAGTTCCACTCCTTAGCTGTGCGCATTATAAAAAAACCCGGATTATAAGTACTTGGCATTTAAATATGTACAAAGCAAGTACATGTGTCTTTTATATATAGATGTGTATATTTTTTTTTAAACTCACCTCTTCCAAAACTCCCTCGACCCCTCCCGAAGCGGCCGGAGAACCGGTCGTTCCGGTCATAGGGGGTTGGCCTGTACCCTCGGTTTGAACGGAAGCCCCCCTCCATCCGAGCACTGTATGACCTCACTTCATCCGCACTGCTCAGAAACACCTCTATGTATCTGTGAATGGGCAAAGGGATATTAAAAATCAAAATGATAATTGGCTTTGATATCCTATTCATGGGGTAAATATTGGACTATAAGCTTTATATGTCAATTAGAAACAACTTCCATGGCGCTGACGAAATGTAAAATCAGTCAATTAATTTTTTTTAATTAGAAACAATGTCTTATTATGGTTAATAACCAGTGGTCGGAGTAGGTATATTGATTTTAGATACTTGCGTCATGATATCATAACATGGACATGCATTTCTTCCGGAATGTACCGGAGTTTCCAAAAATTTGGTAAATAGAGTAATAAAATAAAAAACCATATGTAAGCAAACAAAATTGTTTATTGTGAATACAAATAATCATTATTACAGTTTTATTAAAAACAATTATTTTTAATCCTCATCGGTTACAATTTCTACATTTTGATTTTCTGTCTCTATACAATTAAAATAAATAACTATAATTTTTTCAATATTTTCGATTTTTAAGCTATTTCTTTTAACATCTAAGATCCATTTGTAAGTGGAAAATGATCGTTCAACATCTGTAGATGTCAATGGAGCGAATTTGAAATAAAGTTTCTGATTATTTGCTACGCTTTTTTCAATACTCTCGCTGTATTCTCTAATTGTATCTAAATCTGGATTTCGTTCCATAACTGATTCTATTTTATTTTTTATATTCTCATTATTGCACTCGTTAAGCGTAGCCCTTACTTGATCAAATACTAAAAGTGAATCAGCTAGAGATAAATTTTGTTTTTGTAACTCTTTTAGGGCTAGTAGTATAATAGAGTAATTTTCTTCGATATATTTTAAATCATTTTCTAAATTTTGTTTTTCCAAAATGTTTTTTGCGTTTCGTATGGCTATAGCATCAGAACTGCTCAAGCAGGATAAAACTTCTTTTATTTTATCTAAATGTTGAGCGTAGTAAGATGTTGCCTGTAACCAAGTACCCCATCTGGTAATGACTGGTTGCGGAGGCAACGGTAAGTCAGGATATTTTTCTTTTAAAATGTTTACCCTACTAGGAGCCTTTAAAAATAGTTTTTAACATTTGATATAAGAATATCAATATCGTTGTATTCTGACCTTATCTGCTCACTTACACGATGAAGAGCGTGCGCCAAACATGTCACATGCTTCATTTCAGGTAAGTAATGTTTTAAATTTCGCCCTGCAGATAGCATGTACGCGACACTGTCAGTGCAAAGCATTAAAATATTGTCAACTTTCGCTTCAAAAGTGTTTTGCCATAAATTTTCTAGACATTGCAGTACAAATTGTGTTATTGTTTGTCCATTTACTGCTGTTAGCATTTTACAAGCAATCAAATAAGGCCGGCCTGCACTATTACTAGGATGCAATGGTTTTATTAGGAAATTGACTATGTATCGACCAAAAATGTCTGTTGTCTCATCCAGCGATATCCATAGTTTCTCATTTTTATTAATTTCATAAATCGAATTGATTTTATTCCTATAAAACTTCTCCAAATAAACTTTTCGTAACTGTGATTCGTCAACCACTTTACGATTGGTACAAACGCAACAACAAGTACTGCACATATATTTCTGAAAAAACTCTTTGAACGCTGGATTTTTCATTTGCGACCAAGGAATATTGCATAGAATCAGGAACTTAATGAGGTCGAAGTAAAATTCCTCTTGCGGTCTCTTAAATTTTCCTTGATGTACAGCGCCTTCAATGTGTTTGGTAATGTTGCCTCTATTCACAGCTTTCAAATGACTTTCACACTTTGTACAGTATATAGTGCCACTAGCGTTATCGTAAAGTAGCTCAGGATAGTGCAATAACCACTTTAGCACTGTTTCAGCCTTGACCTTTGCCATATTTATTTATATGTCACCTAAAACAATGATTTAAATTTACAATATATACATACACAACTGTAAAGTCGATAATGAAATTCTGTTTCATATAAAGTGATTTTTTTAACTGAAGCGGTGATAGCCCTGCGGTGTGCGTACCGGACTCTCATGCGCTATGATGATTGCTATAAAGTGATATTTTAACTGTTTCCAAGTTCTAAAACCTTCTTAAATAGTGAAAATAATTAAAACTTACCCGTACAAAAACAACTTCAAATGGGCCCAATCCAAGAGTAATAAATCGATGTCCGTAGTTATAAGCCAAATTCGTCGTTTTAAGTAGATTTCAGAAGACAGTACACAAGCCAGGGTCAAGTCAAGATATTCACAACACATAAAATAAGCGCACTCCACGAACCGAAATAAGTGAGTGAGCCACTTGGTCTGGATGTCGGTGCGAGCATTGTTTTCGAACAAACAGTCAATGAGTCATCCAGGATACTTGATTCTAATTGGTCAGATGCGTTGAGCATAGACATAAGAGGACAAAAGACCCTGTTTGCCGGATGTCGTGTGTTGAAATGAATATTATTATTATATCATTTTATAAATGAGAGCGAGTGAGAGGCACGCGTCCCTTCCACTCGGGCATGGTTAGCCCGCCTAAGAGCGAGAGAGACAGAGCGAGAGAGAGAGTGAGAGAGATAGGCATACACACCGGTTCATGTCTTGCGCTTCTATTTCGCTTAGGCGGTGATATATGAAATTCAGTGCGAGATTCTTTGTATAAATTAATGTTTTAAATATAATTCTTTGTATAAATAAATGTTTTAAATTGTTACTATTATTTCATCCTTCTTCCTACTATACGAATGAATATTCACATTAAAATTATTTTACCACTCAAAGTCGTTGTCACGTAAAACTTTCGCCCGTATATCGACTTTACAGGCAACCAATTTTTTTTACTATTAAATTCTGGCCATCTACGCCACTAGCAGCATAGCGTTGAGAGTATTGATACATTTTTAACTAGTTTCATGTAATAATTTCGATGTTTCGGTATTTTTATCATAATAATCCGGAAACTCGGAGGCGTATCCATATTAACATATACGTTTGATGTCAGTGACCTTAATTCAATATACCTACTCCGACCACTGTTAATAACAAAAGAACTTAAAGCTATGTTAGTATATAATATTTTAATTATAATTTTCAAGTTAATTAATAAAGTCAAATTACCATTATCAAAATAAAATTATCAAAAATTAATTTAACATCGTAGTCAAGTTACTCAAATTGCAAAACAATTCATCGCTTTCATTAGGCTTCCGGCCAGTTCCATAAATAAAAAATAAATAAAAGAACCTTGGAAATAAAGTTACGATTATAATACCAGGATCACATGAAAAAGGAACAGGAAATATTTGCTAAAAATCTCTATTCCCGATTTCGCCAGGCCGTGTCGTACAAGAAGCTTGCGTATATAATTTACTTTACGACGATAGAAACTTGTGGATCTCTCCTTTTTTATTTGGGGCACACAATGACATTTAAGTGATATTTTTATAATTATCTATTTTCCTATTATGATTACTATTTGAGCTTTGACAATCTAACGGATCTAATTAATCGATCGAAATTATTATTGATATTTAGTGTGACATACCTAATTAGGTATGTCACAATACCTAATACCTAATTAGGTATGTTAATGAATTCATTAATTTAGTCAATTTATTTTTAGTATAAAGAGTGATATACGAATTATTATTATTAGTTTCTTATATAATTGTTTTTTTTTATTATATAACAGCTGACCCGGCTACACGTTTCTGTGCTATAAATTAAAACAAAACCTATCCTATTTTTTTTGTATCGTGAATAGGTAAGCGCTTGACCGCTTCTCGCCTGATGGTAAGCGACGATGCGATCTAGGATGTGACGCGCCTTCCTATAAGTAGCTATACACTAGTGACTTGAAGACCCCTAAATTATATTTGTGTCCTAAGTCAGAACAAATCGCGCTAAACGAAAAAAAATCATCAATATCGGTTGAACAGTTTCGAATTGTATCGCGATTAAACACTGTGACAGGAAATGACATTATTAAAATCTATAATCTAAAATCACAGTAGTTTGTGTGTTTGTCTGTCCGCTCTTTTTACATTGTATCAATAACGTTACCATAGCAACGCGTTAACCGCAAGTAGTTTGTCTACCGGACGCTAGATGGCGCTAACGGAAAAATATTTAATAATATAAAAAATTTAAAGAATTTTGTCCACCCGTGCGAAGCCAGGACGGGCCGCTAGTTGTATCTATTATGACATATTTGCGTGTTGTTGATGGTTAAATAGGCCAAGAATGACTTGTAACATTACTTCATCTTGTACTCTACCCTATTCCAAAGTCAATAAAGAATATTATCCTATACGACATACTCATAGTTCGTGCTCAGGTAGACTACGTTGATTTACAGAAAGCATTGAGTTTCACGTTTTAATTCATGTTCTCTTTGGCGACTACCACAATTTTATTGTTTAAAATACCGCATAAGAAAACTAATTATGCCGGTAACGTTCCTTCATTTCACTGCAACAGTATTACGAGCTAGCTACCATAATTATCATTTTATCTTTTATCGGCGCAGCCCGAACAAAGGCATTTGACAATGAAAATATCAATCAAACTGTTGTAAGCTTAATAGTAAATACTTTTAAACCAATTTAGGCCACAAAATATTTTATGAATAAAATAATTAAAATTTCATGTAACACGTGCTTGAAAATGTACAGTAAAAGTAAGTCTTAAGATTTTATACGGTTTGTTAATGACATCAAGTAACCTGCATAAAGATGTCTTCAGTTATTTGGCGTGTTTATTATTAATTTAATCTTTGATGGTGATTTTTACATAAAACTAGCTAAAAAAGCTACGCGTTGCTGTAGTTCAGTTACTATAATTTACATTCTTTTTATTATGACCTCTCCTATGTCCTAAGTTGGAAGAAATCCAGCAAAAAAAATATCAAAATCGGATCAGTAGTTTCGGAGTTTATTCCAGTCAAACATTGTGACGGGATTTTTTTAATATATATATATATAGATAGAGAATAACAAAGAACTAATTTTCCTAACAAAGAATTAAACAAATGGCAAATGTATTATGCTATAACAAACAATGTGAGATATTTTCGTAAAACCAGTCAGTTACCCTATTTTGACCAGCTCTTGAACACTCGCCTGTAATCATCTCTGAGTGACGACTGAATATCGGTGTTAAGCCAAGAGGCAAAAATTACACACCGAACCTCGACTCCTGTTGCTGCACATAAGTGTGATTGTGTTTATAATTGTTTTTGTATTTATTTTTTAGTTTTTAATTTAATGTAATGTTTATATAATGCGTGACGTAGCATAATTTTTATCTATATATCTAATTTGTTATTTGATGTTCTGTACACAAAATGCATACAGATGATTGTTTGTATATGGTATAACAGTAATGTCCAATTTATAGGATCTGTTATACCTTTATGAATTGTTTTTATATATATATTTATTTCTCTCATATGGTATTACGTTATATTAATTTAAAAAACCTGTCATTAGTATACGATACAATTAGTAAAAATATTGTAACGCAGTTGGTTTCTTAAATAAATTAATATTTGTACAAGTGGAATTTTTATACCGCACCTTGAGGGATAACACTAAATACTGCAGATAGCAAATTTTACTTAAAATAATATTTCGTGTAGCGAAATTTGCATTTGGACATTTTTGAAAATGCCACACCCGAGAATCGAACCGACACAAATGCGCATTTTGTATTTTATATGACACAAATCGAGAGTTCATTATTATTTAACGAGTAATTTTAACGATCAATTATAATTTAAGTGCGTAGTGCATAAAATAGATATTCAATACTAACAAATTAGAATTACATTATTTGGAAAAAATAGAAAATATGCTTGTTTTCATCACACAAACATCTGCCCCTTCCGGGATTCGAACCCAGGACCGTCGGTGCGAAAGGCAGGATCGCTACCATTGCATGAAACGGTCGTCTTGTACCGTATCTCTCACACGAAAGAACGTTCTTCTTTTGAATCAATAGAATAATGTAATAATAACTCTAACTTAGAATGCCAGTCACCTGTGTCTATTGAAAATTAAAAAAAAAAAAACAAAAAAATGTTCATATCGATTCGCTTCTCATTTTAAATGCAGATCTACGTTATAACTTTAAACTTCCCAAAAAACATCCTTATAATGCCTCAGAGGCATATCCATACTAACATATACTTTTAAAGAGATTGACCCTAAGTCGAATCTTTGGTAACAGCTCTTATATTAACCTGTTTTTTTTTAACCATACGGAAGGCCCTATGCTCTAGCACGGGGTCTTTATAAGATCAATGATATTGTATTTCATCTTATAAAAAAATATTAATAAACTCAATCTATAGAAATTTCGATTATGGGATGCCTAAATATGTTTTTTCTTCGGTCTACACTACAATGATACAGACTCACAGTAGAATATATATGTTAAAATAATACATAATAATATGAATCATAAATATCTTAAGATTTAAGTTGAACTTTCATTGACGTGTATGGCTACTACAACCGCAGATGATGACATTGCATTATATATAAAGACAGTTTTAAACAAACCATACAAGTTTAACTATGCTGCTATCTATTTGATACAAAATACGCATGTAAAAAAACAACTACGCCTCCGAACCCTCAGGTGGGATTTGATCCCGTCTCAGTAGCTCAACGGTTGAAGCACTCGCCCGGATAGCGAAAGGTCGTAGTTTCGAATCCCACCTGAGGGCTCGGAAGCGTAGTTGTATTTTACATGCGTATTATATCATATAGAACTATGGCTTAGTGAATGCAAAAAATAAAATGAAAATACATTATGTTGCTATCTGACCTTTAAAAAATAGTTTTTAAATTAAGCAACTATACCTCCCGTACTGTATATGCGCTAACGCAATCGATAACACAATTTTCAATATATCCATTTAAAATGTGTGCATACATTCCGTTATACCATAAACAATTTAAATCCGTAGAATACTATAGACAACACAACTCCCGTTCGTCTTCATCTTCCCCTCTTCGTCGCCTCCCGTCCCGCTCCCCGCTCCCCTCGCTCGCCCCACCTTAGACACTCAACAACCAATTACCACTGCACTTGTATATACTACCTTATTCTGATAACACAATTTCATCTTTGGGTTATTTAACTGAGTCTAAGCACATGCCAAGAAATGGACTGAAATATAACTTTATTCAAATGTCCCATTCAGAACGTCTTTTAACTGACAAGAATGGCATGAAACTAGTCAGCTTTAACAGAAGTAACGAAATTTACAATATTATTGTTGACTGTCTGCCACTTATCTAAAATATTTGATTGTTTGTTTGTTGCAACCTAACCAACCAACCTACTCCAACCAAACTACACGGCCATTGCCTAATTAGCCTAGCCCAAAGTTAGCATTGTAAGGCTTGAATTATGGTATGGTTACGCGTTGCTGTTATAAATTAAAATGAAACCTGTCCTATTTCTTAACTTGCAACCAATCCAGCAAAAGGAAACAAAATTCATCAAAATCGGTCGATTACTTTCGTAGTTCATAGCGGTCAAACACTGTGACAGGGATTTTATATTCTTAGGTAGATATATAAATATCCATGAGTCAGGTGGAAATTTTCGCATTCATATAAATGGGTCGGAGTGTAGAAAGCAACCTGAGATGTAATAAAGACATTATACAAAAGAGGACCCAAGTGCGAGCCTTGAGGGACTCCTGATGCTACACGACAATGACTTACATCCGTTCACAACAACATAAAACTTATGATTGTATAGATTTATATTTTATCGATAGTAAAAATGACTCAAGTGATTCATTATGCTGCTAACTTTGTCTGAACAACATGATGCGGTACCCTGTCGAAAGCTTTACAGAAATCATAATTTAATTCATACATTACTTTAGTGCATCTGTTATTATTTCAGTTCTGTCTGTTGTTATTATATCAATAAAAGATGAGACATTTGAACAATTATATCTCAATTTAATAAAACCGTGTTGATAGACGGCACCAATGGTAAAATAAACGACGGTAAAATGAAAAAGTATAAAGGAATAGACAAGTGACTTAACAATTAGATTTTTACTATACGTCTTGGTACTCGCAAAACAATTTATCCTATTCCTAATCATATTCGCTTAAACGCTTACGATCCTCTTTAAAAAATGGGAATTTCATTCAGTTGGCCATTTTGCGAATTAGTCTTTTATCGAATGAAGTGTCAACTAATTAGTTTTTTGCTAAATTAGTCATTCAAAAAATGAGTTCTTTATTGAAATAGAATTTCATGAAAAAGTCCTTTCTGGATTCAGTGTACATTTCGCGAATTGTAGATACACACTCTTTATAGTACGTTGAATTATGGTATAATGTAATGAACATGGAATACCTAAACGGTGAAGTAACTCGAAAGTGTGCCATTGCTCTGATTTATCTGTGCCAAAAACAATAAGTTAGCCGATGTCAATATGACACCATTTCACAGAAAACATTGATGATGATTGTTAAGATATAACACAGAGGTCTGGACAGTTGTTTTTTTCAACTATAGCTTTTTCTTAAACAAAGATAAAATTCTAATTTAATATGAGCATTTACAATGCATTTATTGAAAGTCAACTATGCCATGGCTTGGTAAGTCCTACGACGGAAGACTTTAATGTGTTGTGTGATTGTTGATGGAAAATTAATGTACATATATAAGCTAAAAACCAGTTGAATGACCCAAAGACAATGTGTAACCAAAATAACAATAGAAATTAGAAGTGCAGTATTGTTCCAACTTAATTTCCTTAATGTTACTTTCCTTTAGTTATCAATCCCAAAATTGATCTAAATGCCCACCCAGTTGTTGCTGGTTATTTTAATGATTTACTGATATCAAAAGTGATGT
The DNA here is from genome assembly GCA_927399485.1 of Calamotropha paludella. Classification (NCBI taxonomy): domain Eukaryota; kingdom Metazoa; phylum Arthropoda; class Insecta; order Lepidoptera; family Crambidae; genus Calamotropha; species Calamotropha paludella. Next base: position 25,568,060 of record OV656815.1, on the reverse strand, counting down.
ACCCTGTTTGCTCATTTTTATCTTCTGTTTATAAATCATATTGTTCACCAGCAACAAAGGAGGTCCCAAACTTATCCCACTACACCAAATATGAGTACTGGGCCACGGTTTGATTTACAAGCTGTAGTGAAGGTTTTAGGCAATGTATGTTAAGTATATGTAATGGGCTGAAGGCTGTCAATTTAATATGTAATAAAACAAAAGTGTTACATAAAGGGTTATTTTCTAGAAATATAGATCTGCATATTATAGGAAGAGTTGTGTTGTGTTCAATTAGATAAGAAGAAAATAAAAACTGAAAAAAAATCTAAGAAGGAAATCATATGTGGGCTATCAATTTTTCTGTGCTCAAATGTTATGTTAGAGTAACACACATTGCCACAGACCACCACAGCAGCGTACCACCAAACTGGTCCCATTTTAAACATTATCCCCCCACCTGTGTCCTATTTTCTCCCTGTCCCTGATGAGCGCTTCCTGTGCGTGCCCCTTCTCAATGAAGTGTACGAACGCCTCTCCCGAAGCCCGCCCCGTGTGGTCCGAGAGTAAGTGCACACCCTCAGGCCCGACGCTCAGCCCTGACACCCAAGGAGGTTAATATTCACCGTGCAGGCGGCCATGGTATAACATCAAAGGGAACCTCTACATTCAAAATCTTTTTATTGTGTGGTTGTGCTATGATGCCAGTGTTATATTTTTAAAATGGAATTATACTACTCAATAATTTTATACTGATTTTTTTTAAATGTTCAAATGAAATTTAAAGAAAACTATTTTTTATTACAATTGAGGACTTAAATTTGTCATGTAAGTTAGTTGATTAATCCAAAATTAGTATATTTGAATACCCATATTACAGAAAAAGTACTTTACTCACTATTGCGATAATAGGTAAAATTAAGACTGTTGTCAACAAAATTCAGATTCAGTGAAATAATGAAAAAAATATAATTTTTGATTTTAAATTTTTAAACAACCATAGAATCATGCAAATGAAAATGATGCTGATAAATTGATTAAATTAAAAATTAAAGTATGAAATTTAGATTTTTGATTGAAAATAATGAAGACCACAGCACACCTGCATACAAAACCCTAGTCGTCCCCAAAGACTACACAAAGTGGGACTTTATATGATGATTACATACCGTCAAAGAACTGGACAATTTCTTCTTTGGAGCACCCAAATGGCAGACCTCGTAGCTTGACGATACCCGTATCATCAGTGACATTTGGCAGGCTGTCAAACCCATTTTCACTTTGACGGACTGCATTCAATGCCCACTCCATGTCTTGACGGTCAGTTGAGAATACTGTGGATGATTTAAATCAATGGTCAAACGAAAATCAAAAAGTATGGTAAGTAGGTACGTGTGAACTAAGCATGCAGGAGGTAATGAAATTAGTGTGGTACGGTAATATTTACAGACTACTGAACATGGGAGTTTAATAAAATGTACAAAACAGAAAGCTTATCAAATATTAAGTTAGTAAATTGATCATTGTATAATTTGAACCAAACTTTAGATTTATAAAAATTTTATTTTTTTTAATTTATTTATAATGTATTTGTTCTTGATCCCAATCAAGCCCGTGGGCTATGATAGGTTCTACGATAGAACGAACTTACCCAGCTAACAATTTCATATATGTTAGATGAGAAGAAGGCACTGTTAAGAAACATTCTTAGCATGGAGTACTATATTTTGGCAGCACTAGCTGTCAAATCATGAGATGATGTTTGGACACTTAAAGTTGTCTGTACTTTTGGTGCATTTTTCCTCATAAGTAAAGGTGATTAATAGTGAAACAATATAAAGAATTTGTAAGTTTTGTCTAATGCTAATAATAATAATATTTCTTACAACCACACCATGTAGCCTAGCCCAAAGTAAGCACTGTAATGCTTGTGTTATGGATACTAGGGTAATGGATAGATATATGTATATGATACATAAGTAATATTCATAGATATCTATATATATATATCCATGACTTAGGTACAAATGCTTGTATTCATCACACAAACATCTGCCCCTTCAGGAACTCGGAACCCAGGACTCTGGTGCAAAAAGCAGCATCTAGCATTGCACCAATCGGTTGTCAATATAACTTGTCATGTTATCTTTGCAATTATACAATCATGTATAAATGTTTACGATTTGTACACCAATGGACTCATAAGCTGTAAACTTTTGACTATTTGCAAATTTATCTTAAACAAATAAATAGTTACATTAGGGTCTAGCAAAGGGAGAGCAAAATTTTGAAATTTTTAAGGACATATACAACAAACTTCACATAGTTAATCATTCAGATGCCTTTAAATAGAGACAACAGTGTTCTGGTAGTATAACATATGCCATTTTTTATATAAATAATATTACCAATGCATTAAACATTATTTATGTACATTCACCTAAAAATACCACATGTTGCAATGATTAAATGAATATGATTATAAATAAACACATTATTAATATTTCCGTTAACCCCTCGTGGTAAGCTACAACTAGGACTCATGTAACCAGTGGGTCCATATCCATAGTTCATTGACAAGGATCGAACTCTACTTGGTCAAAACTGACACGTCAACTGTCAGCCTTAAAAACTTTTATGTCTTAACATCCAAGCTGACAATTGAGCCTAATAATTTTGACTAATTGTCATGCTCAATTGGCACTGTAGTTAACAATACTCACATATTTGTATTGACTGTTATCAGTCGATGCATGGTTAAAGTTTATGTTGAAAAGAGTGTTTATTTTTAGGATGACTTAATTGAGATATATTATCTTAAATATATGATTTCATTTTAATGATTTGATAGTTTGATTTTTTTATATTTATGTATCTTTTAAATATCTTTGTAACTTAAAGATCATGAGACTGTGTTTCTCAAGTTAAAAAATTGATTGCCTGAAATCCAACATAGTAATACAATTCTATTCTACCTGGTCAGAAAATATAAATCAATATATTTCATTTACCCTCAATATATCTCTTGCCCATGTTTTCTTTATCCTTCTTGAGTGCTTCGTCGACATCTTGCTGACTTTCCACCTCTACGAAACACTCCCCTGAAGGCCTGCCAGGTCTGACTTCTGTCAAATGTACACCTAGAAAAAACAACACGAGCATTACTAAATTTTAAACGCATGAACTTCAGAGGGCACTAATATACACAAGAATATAAATAATTTACAGTTTATATAATCCAAAGTGAATGTAAGCAATGTATAATGAGAAATAGTTTATTCACAGCAAATAATGATTGGACTAAAGATCTTCAATAATATAAAGAAATAAGGGTTAGTAGCTTCTTGTTTACCTTCTTTTTGATTGACAACGTTGACACCAGTCAAGAAATCGAGGACGTCCTCCACGGTGGTGGAGAAAGGTAGCCCACGTAATTTTACAATGTAGCCGCTATCGCCCGAACCAAACATTTTCATTTATAACACTTTATCAATATAAACAATTTTGGACACTCTTGTTCGCACAAGTTTTTGAGTTTCAATTCACTGCACAAACAATAGAAGAACGCGATCGTAAATTATCGACAATTGGGCGTCACTTAACACGAAGGGTGCAGTGTTGCCAGATTATTCGAGCAACGCCACAGAATACAATTACTCCAGGGTTCGAGCCATTTCCAGTCTGTATACGAAATTGTTAAAAACAAATCATCGTCATACATTATCTGTATTGCCTAATCAATCATACCTTATACGTTCGTCTACCTACTTCTGAGTAATTTTTTTACATTATTTTAAGTTTTTCAGAAACTGCAATTATCTTAAGATTAATTAAGAGGCTTAAATAACAATTATTTACTATATTTTAACGCTTATGAGAACGCATAATCTAAAGAGAAAACAATAATCTTTAGCAGAGAATATAACACACACCGTAGAAATTATACTAGAAAGTCCATTTTTTCATGATTTGAGGTATACTGCCAAAGTAATGTTGTCAAACTTATAATCAAACTCTTTTTTTCAAAAGCAGATTTACTTAATTTAGAACAGATCAAATTATGTTTAATTATTAGGCACTACACTTGGCGATACAGTCGCTAAGCATAAAGCTAAGCTAGCACCATATATTGGAGCGGAGAATAATACAAAAAAAGAAAAAAAATTGTTTCGTTGGGAATTTTTGCGAATTTCAAAATTCGATTATTGTTGGCACCCGCACCATGAATCCACGTATTGCTTAGAATTTCGACTCTCCTACTTTCATTTAAAATCTTAATTGCTTTTAATCTTTGGCTTAGCTTCATACATAGCTTCGATAATAATTTGTCAGTAAATAAATAATTAAAAAATGAAATTACTAAAGATGTGGCTTTCTTTGCAGACCATATGTAAAACAAAAAAGAATGAGAAAATATTCACATTTAGTCTGTGCCACTGCCACAGAACTAGCAATGCGCAGAATGTGTCACTGAATTGAAAAGATATGAACATATCTTTTGACCGTAGTGAAGTATATCACTCTTTTAGTTCAGTAGTTCATTTAGTCCAACGGTTCAGTTTATATTCCATCGTTGGTTTTAGTTCGTTAGTTCATCGAACAGTACAGTGTTTTTGATTGCTGCGAACTGTGAACGAAATTTTGTCTTGGCTGCAAAATATCTTTGTACATATTGTTATTATTACTAGCTTTTATTTAGTTTCACCTGTCCGATGTTTGTCATCAAATGTTGCAAATTAAATTTGTTCCACTTCCCGATTGAGCTGAAATTTTGCATACATGTGTAAATCGCGTGACAATGCAATATTATGAGGACATTGCATTGGGTTGGTACAACACCAATATTTATAAACACTATTTATATACAAAATTACTGTTTATATATATTTACATAAGTAATTATCTCAATAAACTATTCTCAAAACAAAACAAAACAAAACAAGACAAAAAAAAACAAATCAAAACGCACAACAAATAAATGTTACAATTTTGTCGCGAACCGTTTGTTTACGTTATACATTTAGTAGGTACTTTTGCCAATGAAACAAATCAGTGTCAAAATGGTGTTAACAAATATACCAAAATGTCTATTAATGCCTTGTCTTAAAGCTCAATTCCTTAATGCTTTCAATCTAAGTACGAGAAAGTCCGAGTAAAATAGATATCTCTCTCTGTTGCTCACTCGCTTCGGCGGTTGCGTTAGGTACTTACGTCGTTGTCGCCCGCCTCGCACCGTTCGGCAACGTTCAGTTCGACTCAGTTCGTTGTGTTTGCGGTGGACTACAGTCCATCAAATCTAAGAAGTACCGTTTGACAGTTCTGACAAATAGAATAATAGGGATGGGTTTAAAAAAATCGATTACTATGATATCTGAATTTTAAGAGATCGATTACTATAATATCCGAATTTTAAGAGATCAATGACCATAATATCCGAAATTTAAGATATTATTTCTCTGTACTCTTTTCCTATATTTTTTAAATAAGTTATTGTAAAAGGTTGTTTATTGGTAAATTTAGGTTTTACTAGTAATCTGAGGATATAATACCGAAAAAATCTTAAGGTTCTAAAGGTCGAAGTCGAAGCATTTAAATAAAAGTAATGTTTAGGATATTTTTTTATTCACTACTAATACTGGAATCATTGTCGTCCTCGTCATCATAGTCATTTAAATTAATGACTAGTTGATTATCCATGAAATCATCGAATTTTACGTCTCTGTCGAAGTCGTCCATTATTATTTTCTTTGTTTTTTCTACTACTTTTGACCAATCTTCTTGTGTAACTTGCGCACATGCTTCCTTTAATAAGCCTTCCATTTTCTTGACACTGAAGGGTGGTTTTGTGTTGTGTCTTGCTGCATAACCTGTAAAACAATTATATAATTTTTAGGTGGGAGACTTAGAATATTTTTTAAATTATAAAAGCTGGAGGCACTCGTGTTATGTGGCTACAAAATGTGTTAAGCTAATCTTGCAATATTTTGTTTGGTAATGTACAATTTTACACAACTGCGAAGAAGAAGGGTAATGTTTTATAGTATTACTGTACTTAACGGAAAATCTCAATTCACAATATAATATTTCAGCTTATTAAGAACAAGTTCTTGTTTAATATAATCAACTACTAAAAAATATTATTATATTATAAAGTATTACCTTTAACTTGGGCCCAAATCAGTTCAATGGCATTATATTGGCAATGATACGGAGGAAGTCGTATGACTTTGTGCCCGTGTTCTTCGGCTAATTGGTCAATAGCATAAGTCGGTCTTGGTGGTTTATGCAATTTCACTAAATGTAACAATTCAGCTTTTAATAGTGACATGTCGGCTTCCACTCCTTTTCTTTGCAGCCATGCCACCAAATCTGCTTTCTTATTGGCTGATGTTGGTGCTTTATCAATTTGCACAGAGTGGTATGGGGCATTATCCATTATAATTGTGCTGTTAGGAGGGATATTCGTTAGTAAATTTAAGAACCACTCTTGGAACCTTTCCGCGTCCATTTCTTCATGATACTCTTTTGTGCTTTTAGATTGGAAAGCTAATAATGAATTTTCCACGAAACCTGCAGACGCTGATCCAGCATGGCATATAATGAGGCGTCCACCTTTCCCTATCGGCACTTTCGAGCACGAAGCTTCAGAATCATCTGTCCATGTTTTCGGCACAGAGTGGTTGGAATTTAGCCATGTTTCGTCCAAAAATATTACATTATCCCAGTTTATAATTTGTTTTACTTCGCGCAGGAATGTTAGTCGCTGCATAATTATGTCATGTCGCTCCATAACAATTTTTCGTTTGTCAACTTTTTTGTATCTGAAGCCAATTCCTGTTATTATCGTTCTCAACGACTCTATGCTTCCCCTGTACAGCCCGGCATCTTCTAAAGTTGCACATAACTTTGCCAATGTTGGAAATTCGCCTCTTGTATAATAACCATAGATATGGTTTCTAATAGCATGGCTATCGAAGTCATCGATACCTGTCACAGGTTTAGTTCTTTTCCTTTTTTTCGGCGTGTGAAGTACGTTACTGTCACTCCCCGAAGGCCCATATTTTTCACTTAATATTTTGCCGACGGTGCGGCTACCAATACCGAGAGCTTCACCGACGCGATCCCGAACTTGTGTAACTGGCAGTAGAGCTCCACCATTTTGACATTCACGCTCAAAATACTCGTGTAATTTCACCACCAATTCACGAGCCTGGCTGTTCAAAGTACGTCCTCTTTTCGACATGATTAATAAACACTTGCTTAGTTCAGAGTCCAGAAAAGTAATAGCCAAGTCACAAATTGTAAAAAACAAACGAGAAAGTAGGTACGCGCACAGTCAGCTTCCAAGATGGCGAGAGACTGCTGACGCGGGCGAGGGGGACCGCGTGCGCTTGTGGTCGGCAGTGTTGTCTGATAAAAAAAATCTTTTTTCTGGAGCTATTTCGCCTATATAGATTTATTTGAAAATAATTAAATTAATTTATTTTAGGGTACCTATGTATTAAATGCATTATGCGAACGAGCAGTAACGTGAACTTATACAAAAATTAAATTGCGCTCTACCCCTAAACATTACGTCGAAAATTCGCTTTCTGGCCGTGGTCTGACATTGGCCATAAGCGCTTCTAGCGCTTATAACATCGTAATCTGAGTAGATTATGGAACGAGGCATCAAATTTGACCATTTTGTCATCTGTCATGTATTTTTACAAAGTCGTTAATTGATAATTTGAAAGTAATAAATTCGATTTTCCGAATAATGTACACGATTTTTTCGTACACAATTGATTCCGAAGAGTCGCAACACTAGGAGCAGTGCCCTAACTATGTGACTTTGCAATGAGGTCAAGAATAGAACTATTAGAACTTATTTATTGTGTAAATATTATTTATTTTGCTTTGTTTGAAAGTTTTCAATTACATTTAGATATTAAGAATTGTACATTTTTAGATCCAATAATAAAACCTTTATAAATCCATGGTTTTACGAAAAAGGTTATCGAATTTGAATAAGTTACGCTTAAACAAAGTTATATCTGTTTGAAAAACATGAAACGTCAAACGGTACTTCTTAGATTTGATGGACTGTAGATGAACTACAGATATGTTTGTATTGGGACTGGACTAGTGAAGTAAGAACTAAACGCAACTGAAGTACTTCAATTGAAGGATTCATTCGCGAACGACACACGACTACACAGAACACTATTACCCTGACGGGTCTGTGTCGTGCTGTTTGCCTTGCATAGAGATTGATTACGTCCTAAGTATATAATATTCTTTTGAAATACCTTGCCTTGTAGAAGTAAAGATCTTAATTGCTCTCAGATAGACATTTAGCTATAGTGATTTTGATTTATTTTTGGGGTAGTAAACTGCAATAATGACCGTTGATGGCGATGATAAACCGGCCCGTGATCGGGTATTCATGGACATTTCGATCGGGGGTCTGCCTTCCGGTCGCTTGATTTTCGAGCTTTTTAATGATATCGCACCGAAGACCGCGGAAAATTTCCGTGCTCTATGTGCTGGAGATATGGGAGTTGGTAAAGTAACAGGAAAACCATTAACTTACAAGGTAATAAATGGCTTCTGAAGGATTCACTTTAATAATTTACTATTACTGATGGTGTAACTATGAAAATGGCACATAATTCTACACTCACAGACAATTGAAAATTATTATTACATAAATATTTATGCCTTAAAAATCTTAAAATTTTGTGAACATTATCATGGTTACATCTTTTCGAGGGACTACTCCTACATGGGATAAACATGATAATATTATGTCGCCTCAGAAAGAATTGCTGTCTGTTTTCTGTAAAAAAATATACGACTCTACTATATCTATATCCAAATTTTATTTAATGTTTTTTGGTAGAATATATAGAAATTCTAAAATTAATTCTTTAAATGCAGTACTTTGTGTATCTATCACTACAGGAGATGGGGAAATTTCTGTGAGAAACAGAAAAAGCCACATGTAAAAATAAAGTTCGGTGAAGGTTAACTTATTGCCACTGAGATATTTTTGTGTGAAACCAAATTTTTTTTGTATTTTTAATCACATGACAGGTCACAAAAGTCTCCTGCAGCTGTTTCCAATCTCTTATTTAAACTGATCTTTGCCATAATGAACCTGGTATCTACTTTATGTATTTTCCTTTTCATTACAAATCTAGGAGCTTATTCATTTATATTTCTCAAAGATATTAAACATAATTACATTTTATATTAACTATGACTATGGAAAGATGTTTAATTGTACTTTTTGTTGTTAAATGAGTCAAGTTGAAACATTAGAAATCAGGTAAAATATATGGTTGTTTCAGGGAATGGTATTCCATAGAGTTGTCAAAGATTTCATGATTCAAGGAGGCGACTTTACAAATGCTAATGGAACTGGTGGGGAGTCAATTTATGGTGGCACATTTGAAGGTAAGTTTTGAAAGACAATGAGGCATAGATCTTTATAATTTTTTGCCCATTTGCATGGTGACATCGTTATTCTTATTGTACTTTCTCAGTATATAAGAAATACCATAGTAATGGTAGCATATTAGTTTTATTATAAAACAGGTTTTTACTATGATTATTGGAGCTGAAAACAAAAAATTGGCATTATCATTTTGCTTTTCAATACATTTTGCTAAGCTAGAGTAAAGGCAAACAATTGTAACATGAATATGAGTTTTGTTACTCAGTCTGAGTCAGTCATGAGTATTTATATATATATATATATATATATCTAAAATCTCTTATATTACTTAAGTATCCTTTAAATAATATTTCTTTATTTTGGGTGTGTTGATTGGTGTAAACATAATATTTTTAATTAATTCTCATCATTCTTGTTGCTTTTTAATATTTCGAAAATATTTAGTATTTTTTGGAAAAAAATGTTACAGATGAAATATTTGAACTACAACATGATAGGCCTTATCTGCTATCCATGGCTAACCGGGGCAAAGACACAAACGGTTCCCAATTCTTTATGTAAGTTATGGTGGGAGATCGGTAAGAGAGACTGTTTTAATACTCAAAAAATATATACCATTTCTATATTAGTTATTAGACCTTGATTGAGATTAATTTTATATTCCTCTACCTGTGCCTCTTATTTTAGTTTTTAATCAAGTTTACTAATCCCTATGGTCTTCAAATTTTTATATCTTTTTTTAAAACTTAAGCATGTTATCTTTTCTATACTCCAGGCACTTTCAATTCCTTAACTTTGAAACAAATTGTCTAGTACAAACAAGCAATGAGATGTGTACTCAGTAGAACAATCTCACTCTGAATTGGCCAATAGCAAAAAGACAATGGTATAGAAATCAGTAATTGACTGTACATCACATTGCTGGTTTCAACATGCTAAGTAATAGTGTTAAAATTCTGTTTATTTATATAGAAAGTTATCTCATTATTTTTCCAATTCAATAATGTGACAACTGCATTGTGCAAACTTTTCACTTAGCTGGGCTCTAAACAGTTCAGTTTAATTTTTCCAAGTTTTTCCTTTGCATAAAATCCACAGTGATCTTATTGTTTAAAAGCTGTAGTATTCAAAATGGCATTCCTTTTACAAATGTAGGTAATTCTATTTCTTTTAGTATAGATTTGATATTTTGTTTCCATTCCTCAAGTAGACACTTTAAGAGTAAAGAATAATCAAGTTAATATTCTTGATTATTCTTAATTTTTTTTTAAACTGCTAATGACTAAAAGAGGCTGTGTAATAACCACATAGACAGCCAAGATGAAACATATCCCACCTGAGGCCCTCAGTCCATCAGTTATCGCGATTCAAGTTAGGCTGTTGAAGAAAGACGCCAGTACACACTGAGTATAACGCGGTCTCACTTTGACAATCGAACTTGCATTGCGCTAATAGATAATGGTAGGCCCTCTGCTCCTTTATACTAATCACTTAGTTAACAGTCTCTACCTACTTACTCAAAAATATCAATTACGTGAGATTTTAAGTTAAAATCCAACATAATAGAGCTGAATATCAAGTGATGTACCCCTATCACCCAAACTCTATTTTAAAGAATTAATAAATTCTTTATTTCATGAAAATTCTTACAGTTGGTTTCATAAAACTAAAACTTCCACACTTGGCTAGGCCTGTATTCTGTTCAAATTCTAAATAACGGGCTTCATGAAAGAAGAAAAACAGCAAAAGTAATCCTAATCTTTGGAAAAGTAATCCTGGACAAACGCTCCTCTGAGCGAGCGAGAAGTCAACCTCCTTTTTGTGAAATCCTTTTTTAATACTTTTATCTATCTTATGCCTATGAGACATGATCTATATTTCTAGGCGCTTAAAGTTGAACTTACATATGAAAATCACATAGAAAATTCAACCTTATCCTTTTTCTAATAAAGTTCATGTCATATACTGAATCGGACAAATAGCTCGTAATTTTTATTTGTATCTTATAGCCACTTAATTGTTTTATAGCCTTCATTAAAGTAAATGCTATTTTTTATTGTTTTTACCTAGGGTTGTCACTTGACTTATCTTTATATATAAAAATTCCCCGTCACAATATTCAAATGCAATGAACTCCGAACCTACTCAACCGATTTTGATCTTGTTTTGCATTTTAGGTACTGGATTTGTTCCGACTGAAGACATAAGATAGGTTTAATTTTAATTTATAACACAGCAGCATATGTACTATTAGTCAGGGGTGGTTACGCAGTAGTTTAATTATTAAATTCTAATGTTAATTGTTTTTACCTAGGGTTGTCACTTGACATGTAGTTGCCTAGGGTCGTCACTTGATATATAGCTATAGTCAGGGGTGGTTACGCAGCGTGTGTTTATGTGTGTAGAGGGCGCTGCTGTCCGCGGCGGCTGTGCAGCCTGCACGCTATCATTCTTGTTCTGTTCTGTGTGTTGTAGAACAACACAGCCGGCGCCGCATCTCGACAAGTGAGTATTCATTTGTATTAAAATTGTTTACCAACGTATTATTATATACTGATTTAGTTTTCATTTGATTATATTTTTATTGTATTTAATTTAATTGTTTGCCTTCACAATGCCTTATTTTTTATAAGATATAAAATGCGCCTGTAAAAAACGACCACACCTGCGAGCCAGGTGGGGTTCGAACCAACGACATTTCGCTGTTCGGGCGAGTGTTTTGACCGCTGAGCTACAGTGACGTTGGATAGAAAATATGGCATTGTTAATGCAAAAAGTAAAATTTAATACATCGAAGTAGAAGTTGAAATATGTTTGTAAATTTCGACGCGTTTGCTAGCGTCTCGGTAGCTCAGCGGTCAAAGTACTCGCCCGGATAGCGAAAGTTCGTGAGTTCAAATCCCACCTGAGGGCTCGAAGGCGTGGTCGTTTATTAAAGGCGTATTTAATATCTTAATGATTATATTTTTATTTTTTATTAAAATTAATTTACTTAATAAATTTAATTTATTTTAAATTTTGTTATTAACAATTATGAATTTTGTATTATGGGTTTAATTGCCTAAATCAAATTATTTAATTTTTTATTATGTTTCTGTTATAAGAACATTAAACTATTTAAAGCAAACAGACAACCATATAGTAATTAATAATTGATGTAATGTGACATGGTTCTATGGTGCATACATTTTATAGCTAGTGACTTAAGTGTTGATTCTGAACGCTCTTTGTCCTTGTTTTAGTGTCCACGTAGTGTTCGGCCAAGTGGTGAGCGGTGCTGCGTTGGTGAAGCAACTGGAGGCTCTGCCGGTGGACAGGAACGCTCGCCCTCTGCAGGACGTGACCGTGGCCAACTGCGGACAGCTGGTGAAGCTCAAGGCTGGTGAGTATATTATTACAATTTGATTTATATACAATTCAATTTGATTTATGTAAAATTTTAAGGGAATATTTAAATGGTCCACAAAAAATATATATAAAAATCTATGGCTAAGAACACTCGGGATTAAATTATCTATGACACAAAAAACTAAATGAAAATTGGTTTATCCGTTTGGGAGATACGATACCACAGACAGACATGGGGTTAAAAATACAATTGGTAACCTAAAGGTAAGGTTAGGTTGCCAATTGTATTTTTTTTGACGATCAATGACTGTTTTTTTGATGATCATTAAAATATGTATGTGCCAAATTTTAACAATTAGGAACGTGCCGTGCATTAATATTGAACGATTTTTTAACCGATTTGTTGCAACATATAAATACCAGAAACGATGGATACGAGCTTGATTTACGTGAAAAATGAAGACACATAGTTTTATTGTGGGTAGATTTCCCTAAAACTTAATTTGAAGGAGTTATCATCGATTTAAAAATGACACGGCTTCCTTGCATAACGCCACACGCAACGAAGTGATGGCACAGCAGAAAATCAAAATTATAAAATAATTATTTAATCATTTCTATTTAATCAAATCAAATCAAATCATCATTTATTTACATGAGCACATATTATATTAACAATAAGGTAGAAATCTTGTTTAAGTCATGTGATCAGCCTGCTAGGCAGGCGTGCAAATTTTAATTATTTTACAATTTTATTATTATAAGCAAAAGTTATGTCAAAAGTAATAAATCTTACAATCAATTAAATTAACTTTATTCTAAATTGTCCTTAAAATCTAAATAATCTTTTACACTATAAAAACACTTTTCAAGAAGCCATTTTGTTACAGATGTTTTAAAAACGTTCCCTTTCAGTGTTTTTATAGAGTCAGGTAGTTTATTGTACAGCAATATACACATATTAGAAACGTTTTTTTCGTAAATGTACTTATGGCAAGCAGGTCGATGCAATGAATTAATGTACTGAGTTCGTGGTGGTCTAGTTGAGACCTCCGAATATTTTTTAAAATATTTTGGATGTTGCACAACGAAGCAGCAAATATCGCGTATGTACTGGCAGGGTAAGGAAAGAACGCCCAATTTCTGAAAAAGTGGTCTGCAACTTTCCAGGTACGACGTTTTACAAATGGCTCTAATACACCTTTTTTGTAATTTAAATGGCCGATCTGCTTCCACTGAATTGCCCCATATAATCAAGCCATAGCTTAGAATCGAGGATACGTATCCGTGGTAAGCAACAAGAGCGACCTCTGGAGAAACTACTTGACTTAAACGTTTTAAGGCATAAACATAACGGTTTAGTTTATTACAAATTACATCTATATGTCCCTTCCAATTTAAATGTGCGTCTATTATTATTCCTAAAAATTTAAACATGTCCACCTTTTCTATATTGAATTCATTGTGTTTTATTTGTAATTGTAATGGCTTTGAATTATAAGAATGAAATTCCATTGATTTAGTTTTCTTGATATTAATATATAATTTATTTTCTCTGAGCCATTCTATTATATCAGCGAGCGCTCGGTTCGCTGACTCCTGGTAGGTATTTTTATTGTCGCATCTTATTAACAAAGTAGTGTCGTCTGCAAATAGGATACACTTATGCGACGTACAATTAGGTAAATCGTTGATATAAACTAAAAACAGCAATGGCGAGAGTATAGAGCCCTGCGGAACGCCAGTATCGTTAGTCATATAATCTGACAGAACTCTATGTTTTTCTAGAGAATTTTTACGTTTGGTTAGTTTAGTTATCTCTGTGCACTGTTGTCGATCGTTTAAATAACTTTGCAACCAATCGTAAGCCTTCCCTCTAATTCCACATTTCTCCAGCTTATATAATAATATTTGGTGATCGACAAAGTCAAAAGCCCTTGACATATCTAGAAAAATAGATATCATGGGTATTTTTTTATTAAGATTTTCGGTCACCAATTTCACCAAATCAAAACAAGCGAGTGTGGTAGAACTTCCTTTGCGAAAACCGAATTGCTGTGGATGTAAAATATTATATTTCGTGAAAAATTCAATCATTCGTTTATAAATAGCTTTTTCAAATATTTTTGAAAAAATTGGTATAATAGTAATTGGTCTGTAGTTTTCTGTGTAAAGCCTGTCTCCTTTTTTAAACAACGGTTTTATTATGGATAATTTTAGTTGATTTGGAAAGTACCCTTGTTGGAAAGATAAATTAATAATGTGTGCGATTGGTTGACAAATATTGCCAGCACTGGATTTTAGCACTTTGCTAACTATTTCATCGTGCCCGCTAGATTTACCATTTTTTAAAGATATAATAATATTGTAAATTTCACTATCGGTTACCGGCGTCAAGAATATAGTATGTAAATTAGATTTTAAATTAGTAGTATATGTATTATTTTTATCATTATTATCATTATTTTTACAGGCCGTAGTTTTCGTCAAATTAATAAAATAGTCATTAAAAATGTTACTAATCTGACGTGCGTCAGTGAAAGTTTTATTATTAGAGTGAATGCAATTGATGTCATTTCTATGGCGATTATCAGATATAGTTGTTGAGATTGTCTTCCAGATGGCTTTACCGCATTTTCTATTCTTTTCAATATACTTTTGGTTGTTAATTCTTTGAGCTACCAATAAACATTTTTTTAAAATATAATTATATTTTTTGTATTTGTTATTAAGCTGTGTTTTTAGTACTTTATCCCTACGAGACGCTCTACAATAAGCCCTATGTAATGTGCGTTTAGTTCGACAGGAACGTTTTAAGCCTTTCGTTAGCCATTTCAATCTCGTCAACCTATTATTTACTTTTATTTTAATTGTTGGAAAGCACAAGTCATAAAATAGACACACAGTATCATAGAAAAGTTGAAAGGCTTCTGAAGCTGTGGGATTATGTAGGACGTCTGAAAAAGAGAGAGCCGAAATATATTTTACAAATTTATCAATGTTCTCCTGACTATGATCTCGCCTATATTCAAACCAAGTAGTATATGAACGTACCTTATTGACTCGTATAGTTAACATTTGAGCCGTTTCATGGTCAGATAAACTAAGATGCAGTACGTTAGGAATCACATTATTTATATTACTGGCTATCTGGTCTATGCATGATTTTAACCTGGTTGGAGTTGTGATATGCATGAAAAAATTATAATTATGTAATGTGCCTTGAAGTTCTCTCGAAAAATTATTTTGTTTTAAAATGTCAATATTCCAGTCACCACAAATCACAAACTTTTTTCTTTTATATTTTAAAGATAAATGACATAAAAGACGCTCAAGTTTATAAATAAAAACACCGATGTGAGCTTTTGTTTGACATGGAATCCTATAAATAGTAATCATTATTAGGTTCAGTCCGATGAGCTCTACACCACAACATTCAAAGAAGTATTTTGCAGCTAGATTTAATGGTATTGGTAATGGTTTTGCATCTATTATCTTTTTAACAAGAATACAGGTACCTCCCCAACTTTTGTCTCTACAGAAGGATGAGACCAGTTTATAGTCATGTAGCCTAACATTCGTTTCATTACCCTCTCTGACATTGGTCTCTGAGAAGCATAATACATCAACCTCTTTGTCATCGCATTGTAAGTCGCTCAATGTTAATTCTATAATGTCCAGTTTATTACAAATACCAGCAATGTTTTGGTGCAAAATCGTTAGTTTATTTACATTTATTATATCAGGTTGTAGCGAATTTATATTGCTGTTAATTGATATATTTTTGTATGTTTCATTGGGAACGAAAAAAGCATTGCTCATTAATTTTATCCACCTCACTCTCATAATATTCGCTTATTTCGTCAATTAATTTCTTTACATCATGAAAAATTGTTAAATACGCACTTTTTTTAATAGATCCATATTTGCTATCAAACATTTGAAAAGAACACTTTAAGTTCTTGTTCGAATCGATCAAATAAGCATACTCATTTTTTAGATTATCTTTACAAATTAAATTATTAAAAGCTTCTATTTTGGAATTATACAAATCTACATAGAAACCGTATTTATATGTTGGTAAGCAAATAATTATGTTTGTATGCTTTAACGTTTGCAATTTATTTCTAATATAGTTTATTTTATTTATAATGTTATCGGATTTTTTGAATTCATTTTCACTTAAAAAAATAATACAAAAGTCATTAAGCGTGAAGTTTTCAAGTTTTTTTTCCACTCCGCTCAGTGCTTGTTGTAAGCCGCCGCCCGGTGTAGCGTAGTGGCATATATGCGAGTGAGTAAAGAAGCGTTGTGCAATATGTAGTATCTTGTACTTTGAACCATTGCTGATGATACATATTTTATTTTTATTTTGCGTTGAAGGTGCCGCTGATGTAGCGTTTTTTATTGGAATATTCGTGTTTGTTTCAACACTATCTTTAACAGTTAAGTCTTTTTCAGTTAATATCTGATTCTCATTAAGATGAGAATCATTTAATGTTGCATTGGATGTTTTCTGGTTTATAGCACTTTGAGAATATTGTGAACTTAGGTCTAGCCGAGTTCTATTAAGATTTTTTCTAGTGCGCTTTTTTGTTGATGATAAACAAATATTTTTAAGATTGCTTACTTTAGATTCATAATTACTTAATTTATTTTTTAGGTGAAAATTATCCTGTAGTAAGTTGTCTATTTCATTTTCCGCAGATTGTAATTTTTCACGGAGATTCAGCACCAATTTCTCCATATTTTTAAATTTTTCCTCGGTGTAAATTCTCGGTTCCGGACAACTTCTATTATGAAAATCTACGCTTTCTGATGAATCATATACTTCTTCGTCCTCTGTTTGTAACGATTCAAACGTGTTTTCTGTGTGAATATTTTCTTTGTACTTTTTACGGTATGTTATATTGCAATTAGGAAAATTTGGTGTGTTCCGTTCCGGTGAAGTATTTTCGCAATTGCAGCACTTCCAGTTCAATTTCCTTTCTCTTTCCATCAAGTAGAATCGCCCAGTTGATATACTTGTACAAGTAAGATGGTACGTATTTTTGCAATTTGTACAGGTCAAGTATTGCCTATCAGTAATGGAATCAGTGCATTTTATACAATTTAGTGCCATCTTTTATTATTATGCACAAAAAATAAAACGAGGTGCAAGTATTTATAACAAAGGTATGAGAAAGAAATAAAAAAATAAAATTAAGAAAAAAATAGTTTTTGCTTGCGGTTTGAACTCCGTATTCATTAAACGTAGCTATGTCCTGCCGCTACGCCATCGAGCTTGACATGTAAGCGACGAATTTAGAACTCTTGTTCTTGTTATCGTAAGTTGATCTAATGGTTGAAAGTTTGGTAGGTGCTTTTATAAAATATGTTTGTTAGACACCTGCTAATACACACATTATAGTATGATAATTGGTTATTCAAGATTTTTGTTATATAACGACACTGATTTTTCACTAGTAAATTAACTAAAGTTTAAGTTATATTCCACTGTTGAGAGTTAGTTCCATGTTAATGATAATTTAAATGTTATTGTCACTTTTAGTTTTGTAATATGTACACTTCACGGTTAAATCTCTTTATTTGCACTGTATAGATTTTGTTCATAACATTTTTTTACAATATTTGGATAGTTCTGATGTCAATAACTGATTAATTCACCACTAAATATCACTGTATCTATTTTTAATTAAATTTAATTGCAGAGCTTACTGTTTACATGGCAGTGGCGCCATCTGTCCTCTGGCGCCATCTGTCCTCCTTAATGAAATCTCCCTAATTAAATGAAAATACGTATTACTTTGTGTGAAGTAAATTTTTTTTTTTTGCTTCTTAGTTTACTTTTTGAAGTCGATTTTTTATCGTTAAAAATTAGTTTATACAGTACTTGTTGCAACTAAGGATATTTATTATAAGATAGCTCTCATTTTAACCATTAAAATTAAATATTCTCATTTTTTATTTTAATACTTATAAATATTTGAAACGCGATGCTATTAATCAAAGCGTCAATATCATTCAGTGCCAATTGTTTGTTTGTTGTCATAGACTATGACGACACACTAAGCGCGTGATAATGGCGGGCGCTTAATATTCTCATTTCAATTGGATGTTTTGAATCTTTTTTTTATACTTTAGATAACTTTTTGGCGGTGAATAGTTTTTGCCTTTTATATAGTTATGTAAATAACCGAATAAAAACATAAAAAATAATGCAAATTCGTTATTGTCGTCTGTTAGCGTCCCGGTAGCTCAGCAGTCAGAGCACTCGCCCGGATAGAGAAAGGTTGTAGGTTCGAATCCTACTTGAGGGCTCCGGAACATGGTTGTTTTTTACATGCGATTTTTAAATCTTATAAAAGTAAAAGTTATTTATGTACTTCATCTAAATAAACAAAATGTTCCTTTGGTTGTTTAATCATAGAATTATGATTTGTTACAGGCAAGAAACGTAAGTCAGACAAAGAGAAGGAAAAAGAAGACAGCGATGCTGACTCGGAGAAGTCTCACAAAAAGGACAAGAAGAAGAAGAAAGACAAAAAAGAGAGGAAAAAGAAAAGGTACAGTTAATTTGGTTTCTTTGATTAAAATTTAAAATTAAATTCATTTTGCATCAACATTTAACGTCCTCCGCGCATAACGCCACTCTGAGGTCCTAGGTTCGATTTCCGGCAGAGTCAATGTAGAAATCGAACTTTTCTATATTTACTCGGGTCTGGGTGTTGTGGTATTGTCGTTGTATTCTAATTCAAAAACAACAAGTGCTTTAATAATATTTTTTTTTCAATATAATATTTCATACATTCTATAAGGCTTGGTTTATGGATACTAGGGTAACGGATAGACATACACAATATGTAATATTTATAAAGATATATATAAATACCCATGACTGAAGTACAAATGTCATTCATCACACAAACATCTGCCCTTTCCGGGATTTGAACCCAGGACCGTCGGTGCGAAAGGAAGGATCGTTACCGTTGCACTAAACGATCGTCTGAATTCTTTTAAGTCTTTAGTTACTTAACTTGGGGTTAAATAAATAAATATTATAGTTATGGAATTCGGAAACAACGACCGAGCCAATATGTAAAAAATTCTTTTTCTACATTAACCCAGCTGGGCATCGAACCCGGGACCTCGAAGTGACATAACCATGAAAACCGGTATGCGAGCCACTCGACCACAGAGTTCGATAATGTAATTGACAATTTAATCGATGATGTTGCCTAATAATATGATTATTATAATTACTAGCTGACCCGGTAACGCGTTGCTATGGTAACGCGTATACAATTGAAAAGAGCGGGAAAAAGAGCGGACAGACAAACAAACAAACAACAAATTTGTGTTCTTAGATTATAGACTTGCGGCTCGTCCCGGCTTCGCATGGGTGGACAAAATTCTTTAATTTTTTTCTATTATTAAATATTTTTCCGTTAGCGCCATCTAGCGTCCGGTAGACGAACTACTTGCGTTGCTATGGTAACGCATATACAATGGAAAAAGAGCGGACAGACAACAAATTTGTGACCTAAGATTCGTGACAATAAAACATTTGAGTAACAATAATAACAGCTATTTTAATTTCTACTCGAAATAGGAGTATTTTGATATTTAAAAATATACATAATTTAATTAGCATATTAATCGAAAAGCATAAATTGCAGGTTAGATAATTTTTTTTATTTATTTTATTATCCAGAAAGCAATAAACATAGATAGATAAATGCTTTATTTTCCACTCCACACATACATTATTTAAAAAAATACCATAATCATATCTTAGAGTAGAAAACCAAAGTCGTTCTTAACGAAAAAGCTATAAAAATAATGTCTTAGTAATTGTTTTAAAATGTAATGTAACCAGCAAAATGTTTATATACAATTATTAAACTTTATTAGCTATTAAATACAAAGTGTCGCATTAAAAATATGTTAACAAGATATATTAACAGCAGATAACAAGCATTGATAGCTATATAGTAAAAAGAGTTGCATTTTTTTTTTTTTTTTTTAACGGCCTTGGAATGAACCATACGGCCTATCCTCAATAACAAATTTCTTTTCTCATGATGAATGAGTTGATTTATGAATGATGGATGATCAATGGACGATGGATAGTGAAATAATCCCTACTTTAGATTGCAGTAAAGGTGTAGGGTTTTACTGAAACTTCGTGGACTTATGAGAGAGCGCGATAAGGCAACTTCCACTGTTTTGTTTCACTTGCCAACACCACAACACAATTTAACAAAATAAGAAAAACAAGTGACGATTCGCCAAAAAGTCTAGTGAGCATTTAAAAACTCTTGACAATTTATGTTTTTAATTCGTGTAAATACTGCGTACGTGCGTTGTATTGAAGAGCCATATATGAGATATAATTACAAAAAAATATTTATAATAGTATTTATATAATGGTTTTTAAAATTTTTAAACTCATTATTCAAAATTACATCTTAAATTCTTTCAAGCTGAAAACAAAATTTATACATAAGGTTTACTAGCCATTTAGAAATGGGAGTTTTTGGCTTAAGTAGTTTTTTCTATTTTTTATCGTGAATAGATAAACGCTTGACCGCTATCTCGCTTGATGTGAAGCGCCTGCCTAGGAGATTGATTCACTCGTGACTTGAAGACTCCTAAATTGTATTTATCAGGAAACACAGACTCAGGTAGTCACAGAATACAGATAACTAAATACAAGGTGTCCCAAAAAATAGTGTCAAGCGTAAGTCCAGAGTTAGAGCACCTCTTGGAGTACCCGAATCACCCCCATGTATGTTCTGCGATTGTTCGTAGTTTTCGAGTAATATTTTTTTTTCTGACTTTTTGAAAATATTGATCCAAAGAACTTAAAGATTTTAAATAAAAAAAAGTAGAACATATTTTAATGTTTTTCTTTATGCCACTGAATCATCTTTAGTGATTCTTTTATGTCTAAAATAATCAGCTTCGTTACTTTAGTGGAAATTTAGAAAACAGTAGTGTAAAGTCAAAATTTGAATGTTAGTGAATAATTACTTAAAAATTCATCTTTAAATTAAAAATCTAAACAGGCGAATTCATGGTTTCTAAGTATGTGTAAAAACTTCTCTAGACTCTCTGCTTTCATAATAATTTAAAAAAAAAAGTACTTAATAGGGCTACTTTGGCTTAAATCGGCCATCAAAGACAGCGAGGTGAAAATTTCATAAAATTTACCAAATTCCTATCAGATGATAAAAAAAAATATCTGATCTTTTTATAATTTCTAAGGTTCAGATTAATTACAATTTAGCAAAAATTAACTACATGAAACCCATATTTAAATATTTTTCTCGCGGATCACATCGGTTGTAGTCTTGTATGTAACGCAGTACTTACCTGCTAAAAAATTGCCCGAGTGAGAGGATATGAAAGAGACCGCATTATTGCTATCTCTCTCACTCTCATTGGCGAAATGGACAACTGTAACTGAGGAATGCTATTCTTTGTAACAAGGGGATGAGGCGGGGGGTGTAGTCCGAGCGCCTATTGTGTTCTGGCGCCAGTCGTTTGCTTGCTTTTGTTTGCGCCTTACGTGCGATACGCTCATTTGTGATTATTTGACGAACTTTGCTTTCTTTACGGACCTTGAGTGCGATTACGATTTGGTTTTGTGTGAATACGGGATTTTGACAAATTTGGCATTCTTAACGGACTTTTCAAGCTCTTCATTTTGTGATGTCTTTTTCATCGCAAGAATATGCTCTTATGCATTACTTTTATGGATATGCAAGAGGAAATGCTTCTGAAGCAGCCAGGTTGTTCCGGCAGCAAGTACAAAATGGAGGTGGACCTCAGCCTGAAACTTGGCCTGATCATCGCATGATTTTAAGAGTACATAACTCTTACATGAAAGGACGCCTACCAGGAAGAAGATCGGGGCGCCCATCTGAAATGAGTGACCCAGATACTGTCCAATCAGTGGTCGAAGAAGTGGTGAGAGATCCATCAGTTAGTGTAAGAACAATGGAACGTCGAATCGGAATTCCGAAATCACAAGCACATCGAATACTTCATCAAGAGCGTTTTCACCCATATCACATCCAGAAAGTTCAGCAGCTCAAGCCCGCAGACTACCCTAGAAGGTTGGCATTTTGTCAGGAAATGTTACGGAGACAAGCTGAAAACGAAAATTTCTTTAAAAATATTCTATGGACTGATGAATCACATTTTAAGCGATGTGGGGTGTTTAATGCGCATAACTACCATTCGTGGAGTATTGAAAATCCACACCTCACAAGGGAATCTAATTTCCAAGAACAATTTAGTATCAATTTGTGGTCAGGCATCCTAAACGGACAGCTGATTGGTCCGTTCGAACTACCGGACCGACTGAACAGCGAGGCCTACTTGCAATTTCTACGACGTGATCTCGGCGTCTTATTAGAAGATGTAGACCTATTAAAGCGGAGAAATATGATTTTTCAAAACGACGGCGCTCCATGCCATTTTGCTAGAAATGTTAGACAACATTTGTCTGAAACATTTCCAGGCAGATGGATCGGTCGTGGAGGGCCCATTGCGTGGCCGCCACGGTCCCCCGAATTGAACCCCATAGATTTTTTCGTCTGGGGATACTACAAGGAATTAGTATACGCCAAGGACATTACAAACGTCACAGTGTTAAGAACAAAATTAAGACAAGCGGAAGAAACAATAAAAAACAACAGAATTGCATTTATAAATTTAAAAGAAAACTTTTTTAGACGATGTAGAATATGTATTGAGCACGAAGGTCGTCATTTTGAAAACTTTTCTTTAAGCGATCGAATAATAAATACTTTGAAAATAATGTTTTATTTCATTTATTAAGTTATAATAAACCTTCAAAGGTTATTAAAGATGGCAGCAGGCACAGTTATTTTTGACCTTCAGATAATAAATTTTTAGCTTTTCTACAATCATTTTTGGTTTATTAATAAATAATTGGAATTTAAAAAAAAAATATTCAGAAGTCGAGTTTTATGAAAGGATCTGTCCGGAAAGGGGTCAAATCAGGCCTCCCCCCCTTCGATTTTCAATTCGGGTACCTCATTTTGTTCCCCTCCTCGAGAGGAGACTCGAGTGCAATTTTGAGCCCCCTACCCCTACACAGTAAGGAAAAAACCGCCCCAGACCGCAAAACTAGAAATGTGGATAACTCGAGAACCATTTGAGCTACAGAGTCGATAGACCCGGTTTTGGAAAGCTCTCGGCGAGCACTACCCGAGAAAAATATCAGATCGGACGATTTACAAAAATTCGACCCAAAAAAATTGAAAAGTAGTTTTTGGTGATTTTTTCCCCTTGATGCAGTTGAGACTCAATCACCACAAAACACTCAGAATGTAGCCCCAACACCCCACTTAGCACTCAAGAAGTTTCATCAAAATCGGTGCATGGCCCAATAGTTTAATAATTTTTTTTCTGGAGCGGACCAGGGTTTTTCCATCCAATGAGGCGTACTGAAAATGCTCATAAGTCAGAAACGCTCGTGAGTTACCGGGTCGAACGACATCTTATCAAAAACCTCTCATGCTGGCCTGATCAATGACTTTGATTTGGCGTTCCTGGAAAATTTCGTCATTCTCCATCAGAAGATCGGTTCGAATTAAGAATGAATGAAAACACGAGGTTTCGCAAACTGCGAAATCACCGAAAAGCTTTATTAATATGGATTTTCTGCAGAATTCGTCGCGAACTCCTTCGACCGTTCCGCGAAGTGATTCTCGGATGATTCTACTCACGCGGCTAGGTATCCTCCTACTCGTCCGATTCTGAGTCACTACGTGTAGGCACGAAAAGGTCCGTGAGCTCTGATGCGGGACGAGGTATACTAGGCAAATGCCTGGCATAGGCCAGGTAGTAGATGGCAGTAGCTACGTGGGAGCGATCCGATCGTTCTCATCCCGCTCGGGCATTCGCAGTAGTATCGGCGTATACCGTCAACGGTGTTGTTCGAGGGGTCGTAGTCTATATACAACCTGTACTTCTTAGAATTCCTATGGCGCACGCCGAGGCATTACTTGACACATGAATGACTCCGATAATGAGTAACTTTGAGCAGCTACACCAGCTTGTAAGGATCGCGAGAAAGCCGATCTGATGACGCGACTTCTAGAAACAAACACTGAGACGCTCTCGAGAAGCGAACACACATCGTACTCGAGCAATAGAATATCCGGAGACAAAGAGCCATGTCTTCATCGTCACGTCGCACAGGGGTCGTAGTTAAGCTTGTCCAGAGTATGAGGAAAAATGACGAACTCTGATTTTCCAGGAACGCCAAATCAAAGTCATTGATCAGGCCGGCCTGAGAGGTTTTTGATGAGATGTCGTTCGACCCGGTAACTCAAAGCGTTTCTGAGTTATGAGCATTTTCAGTACGCCTCATTGGATGGAAAAACCCTGGCCCACTCCAGAAAAAAATATATTAAACTATCGGGCCATGCACCGATTTTGATGAAACTTCTTGAGTGCATAGTGGGGTGTTGGGGCTACTTTCTGAGTGGTTTGGGGTGATTGAGTCTAAACTGCATCAAGGGCAAAAAAATCACCAAAAACTACTTTTCCATTTTTTTGGGTCGAATTTTCGTAAATCGTCCGATCTGATATTTTTCTCGGGTCTATCGACTCTGTAGCTCAAATGGTTCTCGAGTTATCCGCATTTCTAGTTTTGCGGTCTGGGGCGGTTTTCTCCTCACAGTGTAAGGGTAGGGGGCTCAAAATTGCACTCGAGTCTCCTCTCGAGGAGAGGAACAAAATGAGGTACCGGAATCGAAAATCGAAGGGGGGGGCGCGATTCCGGACAGAACCTTTTCGCCTTGCTGTCTTTGATGGCCGATTTAAGCCAAAGTAGCCCTATTAAGTACTTTTTTTTTAAATTATTATGAAAGCAGAGAGTCTAGAGAAGTTTTTACACATACTTAGAAACCATGAATTCGCCTGTTTAGATTTTTAATTTAAAGATGAATTTTTAAGTAATTATTCTCTAACATTCAAATTTTGACTTTACACTACTGTTTTCTAAATTTCCACTAAAGTTACGAAGCTGATTATTTTAGACATAAAAGAAGCACTAAAGATGATTCAGTGGCAAAAAGAAAAACATTAAAATATGTTCTACTTTTTTTTATTTAAAATTTTTAAGTTCTTAGGTTCAAAATTTTCAAAAAGTCAGAAAAAAATTATTACTCGAAAACTACGAATAATCGCGGAACATACATGGGGGTGATTCGGGTACTCCAAGAGGTGCTCTAACTCTGGACTTACGCTTGACACTATTTTTTGGGACACCTTGTATATTATCCTTGTTCTTTAAAACTGTATATATGTCCTTAATAGCATTATTTCCCTCCACCCAAAGGTTGTTTGATAGAGATCGCTCTAAGCGATAAGACCGCCTATAGTAGCACCCCTTATCGTTTTCTATTTTTTAAGCTATATTTATTTTTCATTCATTCATATTTTTCGTAGACATCACTCTGGTCCATCTGAAGAAGAAGAAGAGGGTGAGATACCCTCCCATCCACTTGTCAGTACGTCTAAAATAGATCCCAAGGAGATACCAGAAGTACCCACCAATAGGTTCCTTATGCGCGGAGGGAGAGACCAGGACAAAGATAGAATTGACCCTAGAAAGGACAGAGAGAGGTAATGAAATCTTTAACTATTATAAATATTATACATAACTTATGATTTTGTTTAAATTTATAATTATGACTTTTTTACAGTTTCTCTCAATTCCTGATGTAAGTTTAGAAGTTTACTCCAAATTTTCCAAAACCTTAAGTACTATGTTTGTTATAGGTACAGAAAGTCCTTACACTTAATTCATATTTTTCTCACCTTAAAGCAAGTTTGAGATGAAAAACGAATATATAGTAAAAAATATTAATACGGATGCTGGCTTACGTCAAAGTATTACTGTTATGTTATTTGATATTGTTTTAAAACATTTTGTTTGTGAGAAGAAAATAAATAATAAAATTTATTATTATTGAAGCCCAAAATGAAAAATTTATTTCGAATAAAAGGCTAAGAGACGCTACAAACTTGCGGGCCGGCAACTATCGGCAAATTCGGACGGGAAAATGAAATATATGAAAATTAAAGCTATTATAGTGTATCATATTTCTTTTAATTATAAAGATTATCATATTTGTTATATTATTAGAATTTTTAATCAATTGTGAAAAGTAATTCGTCCTCCTTTTTTTAACATTCACACCTAGTAAGCCTAGCCTACAGTAAGCATTTTGACACTTGTGTTATGGATACTGAGTTAACGTTTAGACATATATATATATGATACATAGATATTATAATAGAAATATCTATCCGTTACCCTAGTATCCATAACACAAGCCTTACAGTGCTTACTTTGGGCTAGGCATTAGGTGTGAAAGTAAGAAATATTTATTTATTAAATAAAGCTCATATTCCTCTTACTACTTTTGGTCATCTCATTTACTAGAAAATCATATAAAAAGATAATCAAATAAAATATAAATGCAGAAATCGTGACGATAAGGGTCTATTTACACCTAGTATATATCTAAACTATGTCAGGATATTTTTTTCAACAGCATACAATGTATTAAAATGGAATTGAATTGACATTTTATTGCAGATTTTTTTTTTGTTTATTAATTAATCAACCTATATATTGTCATTATGTGATTAAGCTTTTCAGGTGGAAATATTGTTATAGCAGTGTTTAATATTAATGTCTTTTATTTTGTCGTTTATTTTTAAATAATGAAAGGTATATTTAAAATAATTTAGATTTTTTTACCATTAATTGTCAATGGTTTTTCAAAAATATATAAAAACAGTATGTTTTCTCAAGATACTAAAACGTAAATTCTTTTATGATAAGGTAATTCAACATAAAAATGCTAGAAAACATCGACTCGGCTCACAAGTGAATATACTAGT
Source organism: Calamotropha paludella (assembly GCA_927399485.1). Lineage (NCBI taxonomy): Eukaryota > Metazoa > Arthropoda > Insecta > Lepidoptera > Crambidae > Calamotropha > Calamotropha paludella. The sequence goes on along the minus strand of OV656815.1, from coordinate 25,540,333 downwards.
AATTTTCACTCTTTAAAGTCTATTTTTCTAGTGATTTTCTATTAAAAAATTCTTCCGTAGTCTTTATTGAATTAGTTGTTTAAATAATTCGGTCAATTTATCAGCTAGGAACGTGCTCGATTAAAATATTGTGATGGTAATGTGTGACGACCATGACCTTAGTCAACCTGGGACCACGGCTCCAGTAATTTAAAACAGTTTACTTTGTTCCAATCAACGATGTAATAAACCATAACACTACTATTATTGTGATAACAGAATAATATTGGTTGGTTACTTCTGTTAAAGCTGACGAGTTTCTTGCACCCATTCTTCTTGTCAGTTAAAAGACGTCCTGAATGGTAGGTTTAATTTTAAGTGCATCTCAATAAAGTTATTTTTATTTTGTAAAGGACTTATAAAGTCAGGTTTAAAAAATTGGGTAGCGAAAACGCGTCGTATATTAAAAGTGGTTTTATTTGAATGGTGTATTTACTTAAATATGTTTTTAATTTTATAGTAATATAAGTTATATACGGGATTGTTACCATGTACCTCGTTTTTATTGAGTTTCCGAATGTCACTGTTGCCGAATGCCAATAAAAACTAGGTACACGGTAACAATCCCGTATATAACTTATATTACTATAATGTTTGTGACCATGAAAGTTTAAAACAATATAATGTTTTTAATATATGTTTAGGATGAGGTATCGCGAGAGAGATCGCCATTCTTATACAAGAAGTGGCAGAATCATAAAAGGGAGAGGCGTATTTGTAAGTATTTCCAAACGGCTTCCTATTTTTAATTATAATTACTAATATTGATTATTTTTCACCAACTCATATGTATATTAAGATGTTTTATGTGCTAGCTTAAAGGTAACTGTGAAGAATGAATTAGATTACTCCCTATTGGTTGATATGTAAAAAAAAGGTTTGTTTATATTATTTACTAAATTTTCTAGCCTTTCTCGCTTTAATGTATAAATAAATAAATAAATATTTCTTACATTCACACCAATTAGCCTAGCCCAAAGTAAGCACTGTAAGGCTTGTGTTATGGATACTAGGGTAACGGATAGACATACATATATTATAAATAAATATGTAATATTAATAGAAATATATAAAAACACCCATGACTTAGGTACAAATGCTCGCATTCATCATACAAACATTTGCCCCTTCCGGGATTTGAACCCGGGACCGTCGGTGCGAAAGGCAGGTTCACTACCGTTGCACCAAACGTTCGTCATGTACGTGACAATTATAACTTATATTTCTATCCCTCGGGATTAGTACTTTTTGTCTGGATGAAAGATAGCCTATATCCTTTTATTACTCAATACGTCTACTACTACTAAAAAATCTGCAGTTCTTTCGTGACAATGGCGCATGCAACTGTGCCGAAATATCGTAGCCTCAAAAATAATATGCAAGGTAATAATCTTGTTTCAACTATTACTAATGTGTGACCACGAAAGAAAGAAATGAAACAATATATTCGAACTAATATTCTAAATACGAAAATTAGTTTGTTTGTTACACTTTCACGCCTTAAAGAATCCAGACGCACAGGCTACCACCCTTTCTTGGTTGCTATTCCTAACTGTCACACCAAGCGCTTTTCAACATCTGGGAGTGGAACTCTCTCCCTGCGTCTGTAATTCCGAGAACTTATAACCCGTCCATTTTCAAAGCCAGGGTGAATAGGCGCCTTCTGGGTTAGCCCGTTCCATCGTGGATTCTGTCTTGGCCCCTAGGCTTGATTAGCATCAAGAGCTAACCCATCCTAAATAAATAAAAAAAAAACTACTTAACCAATCATCATGCAATTTTACATACATTTTTCTCAAGGGTACACAAAAGGATATACGGTACTTATCATCAGAAAAAAATACTTTTTCCGAAAAAAAGGAAAAACTTCTGATAGGTAATCTACATTAACGCGAGCGAAACCAGTTAAAAGTTAGTTATGACCAAAAAACTCTCGATATTAATAAATCTCTTTATAATTTTATAATATAACTGATCACCAACAAGGTTGCATCAACACAATAAAAAAAAACTTAATAATTACCTGATCAAGTGACCTCAATCACCTTAATAGCATTACAAGTACACAGATTTACGTAGTTATACAGGTTTAAGAAAAACAAATGTGTGCACACATAGTAGTGAAACTTTAACGGACCACACCTATATATATATATTTATATTAATACCTTTCTTTTACATAGACCGCAACATTATGTCTATCTAATACAGACGTTGGCCTCCCTTCCTCCGCCGCTGCCGACTCTTACCACGCGGCCGTAACGCGTTTTCGTGACAGAAAATACCTTATACCCCGTCTTTATAGAAGTTTCACTACAAAAGTGAGAATGTTATAATTATAAAAAAGAGAGAAAAAGAGATTTGGTATAAGAGTTCGCTTTGATCGCAGCGCTATCGGACCCCGTCGCGGTCGCGGTCTCGCTCTCGGTCGGTGACGCCTCCACATTGGCGCCAAGCTCAGAGACGTATCGTCAAGCTTTCCGACATCGAGGTATGCTCTAATTTTTGTTTTTGATATGGTCATAATAATTTAATGATTGATTAATTTAATTATGGGAAAATTAAATTAATCTAATGATTGGTTTGTTCTTTTTAATGATGGGTAAAATCAATCAATTTAATGAATTGAGATAGAATGATATTTAGATAGAATGTGATTGTTTTTGGTAATAGAAATGTATTCTGGTAATCGAAATATTCATAAAATAAGATGAATTACTTTTATGTTTTTTAAGCAATATGTAAACTAATTACTTTTTATACATACAAAGATATTGTTTTATTTATTCGCTACTAAAATCATATTTTATTTGTATTGTACATTTCATAATGTAATAATAGAGAAAACTGATCCTTAGATTGATTTTTATGTTAAATATTACTAAATAAATAAACATAACATTAAAATAAAATTACACTTAACCAACAAGAAATTCACATGTTTACATTCAATTTATGATATAATTATTATCAAACATTTGTTTATACATAAAACTATCGAAGATAAATTTAATATTTCGTGCAAGTCCACTAAAATTGAAATTTAAATAATTATTTTTAAATCTTATTATTTCATTATTGTAGCGAGTGGAACAGGAGCGATCTGAGAAGGAACACCAGGAGGAAATGAGACAGAAACGCGCAGAGAAGTATAACAGTAAGAACATATTTATTAAAAAAAATCACTAATGCATTTTCAAGCCACTGCAGATATAAAACTCTTTCTACAGATAACTATAACGCGATTTTAGAGTTCCGTACCTCAAACGGAAAAAAACAGAACCCTTAGTGCGAGGCCACACGATGCGGTGCGGTGCGGCACCGCATCGTAATGAATTCGACGAATAGGGTGCCACACGGGTAGTGCGGCGCCGCATCACACCGTGGTTAACAGCGGTGCGCTTTACCCCTCCCCGCTTAGTCTCTCAGGTCCCAAGTCCGGCGCGCTGCGGCGCGCTGAGTTGCGACACGTTAACGCATCGTGTGACATGGTATAGTAATTTGTATGTAAGATGATGCAGCGGCACCGCTCAGGCACCGCACCGTTAACGCATCGTGTGGCCTCGCGCTTTTAGGTTCACTTCGTTGTCCGTCCGCCCGTCTGAGACCCTTTGTCTCGGGAACGCATTGAGGGTATCGAGTTCAAATTAAAACCATTAACTCAAGTCTACAAATCCCTTGCAAGCTTGACGCAGTGACTTGAAGCAGTGTAAAATCCTAACTTCTAAGTATACGTAAAAAAAATACGGCTCTAGAATCATGAAATTTGGTGTGAAGCAATGTCAATGCGCAAAAGTAAAGGAAAAATTATAAAATCCTTAAATTTGTAGTTGCATCACAAAAATAAAAAAACGGTAATTTAAAAAACCAAAAAAATTAAAAAAACCCTAAAAAAGAAAGTGTTCATACCCGACTGCACTTAACTTTAGAATCGCCAAAGTTGTAGATGTCGGGACCCATTCTAGAAATGGAGGCTTAGTGAATTGAGAACACATACTGTTTGTACGAAGAGAACGTACTGTTTTTTTGAGGGTCTTTTCATTCAAAGCTTATGTTACAGAAAATTAATTGATCTTCACCACATGTTTGCCATAAATAATTTTGACTTTGGTTACAGGAGACCAAGAGCCTGGAACTCCAGAACAGCCAAGAGAGAAAGAGGAGGGTGAATGCGATACCACACTGGGTAAGTCATGGTCCAGTATTCTTGTCGCGTGCAGTAAATTGTGGGCTAATTTTGCCTGGTGACGTATTAATAAAAAATAATTTATTCACAACCCAACAAGTACAGTTGCTGGTTTGAGTTCCGTCTGAGAATAACTCGTGAGATTGCGATTCGATTTTTAAAAGTTATTATAAAAAATCATAAAAAGTTTTTTTATAATTTTGAAAGCCATTTGAAAGTCACATTTCCTTTAGATATTCAACTTTAAGCGTAAAATCGAATGGAAATTGCTATGTTGTTGATTGTACATTTTAATTGCGTTTACAGAGAAGTCTGCCCATGAGAAGATCGATTATAACGCTTTAGACTTTGAGGAAGATGTTGAACACGAAGGTAAGAACTATTATATTCTTTGAGAGATTAGACACATTATATCTATAGTATTATTTTATTTAATAACATATGTATATGTTTGTTTGTTTCTTTGACATAACTGTTTGATTATATGAAACATATACAGTTTAATTTAAACACTTAACGAATACTGAAGTTACGAATCTCTATTCATTAGCATGTTTTTGTTCGTTAACTTTAGATTTTTTTTAATTATCTTAAAAGACAATTTATTGGAAATCGATGGTTAAAGAGTTTTTAAAGTAGGGAACGTAAATGTATAAAATTAAATAACGTATGATTTTTAAATAAAAAAGATTCAAGATAGCATTGAAATTTTTAACATCGTAAAGTATTATTATCAGTTGTAATATCATGTTAATTAAAATTCATAAGCTATTACATAAAGTAAGTGAAGTACATAATTAAGTAGCGACATAATAGTACACATAATATTATCCCATTTTAATTTAATATAATCTAGTTTCCAAATGGAGTAAGATTTTTCAAAAGAAATTATCAAACAGTAACCTTGACATAGAGACATTCATACAAAACCGATCTCTCTCCCCCTCCCCCTATCCGCCCATCCCCTCACTTTCAACTCTCTCTTTCTCACGATCTCTATCTATCACTCTATCTTTCTCCCTCTCTATTTTTTTAAAATATTAGTTTTAAATAAGTATCTCATTATACGAACAAATTCCAAATGAAAATCCACAGAAGATGCCGATGCGTCCCACAAGCGTAGGCATTCCGATAAAGTGGATTTACGTCGCCGCGAAAATCGTGACCCACGGAATATTCGGGACGCACGAAACAACCGAGATGCCCGAGTCAACCGGGACAATCGGGAAAGCCTGGATAACCGGGATTCCGGGAAAAATCCCGAAAGCCGAGCGGATATGTTAGCTTTGGCGTTAGGAGTCAATCCCAAACACGATAAGGATATGGACAGGCCGAGGTAAGAATTTATTTAATTTATTTATTTATTTATTAGGACAGTAATCAATAAGTACACTTATATTATACAATAATTAAAGCTTTTACAAACAGGATTCGTTCAAGTAGTAAAAATATTTTATTTTTTTATTTATTCAAAGAGTAAAGTGAATTAAAATTTCTAATATATTATCGACGACAAAAAATTATACTATTAAATTTATCAACAGTCGATTTTCATTGTAATCAAAAACAAGTGATCATCTAATATTTTTAATCTTTAGAGATTTCCGTGATACTCGCGATCGGCGCCGAGAAGTTTCTTCGGCAGTATACGCTGCACCTAAACTGTCTTCCTTGGTCAGCCACGCCACTGAGGGCCCATCGAAAGGAACCGAACCCAAAACCAACGAGTACGACCCCTTCAGCTTATTGCGTAGCACTTTCAAGAAGGATAAACCCAAGGACGGGTACGTATATTTTATTAATATATTTAAACACTTCTCAGTCCACGGTACCAAATGCTGCCGACAGCCACGAGGAGTGTCCCCTCGTCGGTCCCTGGTAACTATTGCTACTATATTCAAATTTCATTGTTGACTTACAGAGACAAATATTTTGTGGTGGATTCTTTATTTAATCAGCTTTACGGTTGTATCTTTGTTTGGTGCTAGATTTATTATTTAGCGAGAAAAAAGCATTTGTATCTAAGAGACCGACATTGTTTTTCGCAAGTCGCGTAGCATTGGGACTGTTGAGAGGGGTGGGGCGCAAGGTAGCTGACTAACAAGTGGTTAAGTACATATCACGTGGTACATGTTAAAACAATAATACATACATAAAATCACGTCTTCCCGCATTTAGGCAGAGATCACAGATTTCCACTTACCACGATCCTGAAATACATCTCTCGCTTCATCAACTCCCATCAGACCTTTTAAAGAAACTCGTCGGTTAACCCCTTGAAGCCCAGCTTTTTGTTAAATGCGTTTTTCCTCTCTCTATCGTGAAAAAAATATCATTTAATTAAAAAGAACCATTACCAAAGCCGTAATAAGGATTATATCAGACTGCGCGCCGTAGAGCATTATATAATGCTCGCGGATTTTAGGTATCGTTGTCGCGCGCATGATATAATGCTCGCGGGTTTTAAGGGGTTAAGGGGTCGTCGTCAAAAGCTTTGTGACGTAACAAGTTAAAATTTAAAATACTAAAACGTAAAATTTTATGTGAATAAAAAACTAAAAATACGAACTCGATCTACATTTTTTTATATTAAAGCATATGAAAAATATGTAACGTCACGCGGGAGGCCTCATAAAGTCCTAAATTTCGAAAATACGATATTTGTATTTTTAACAGGGAAAAGAAATCTTGACACATTTAAATAAAACTACTTTTTGTCTGATAACTTGCACATACTTTATAATTTATATACAATCGACTCTTTTACAGAAACTTTGGTCACAAGATGACCAAAGTGAATATAAAGTATGCGCAATTTTCAGTTAAAAATAGTTTCAATAAAAACTAAATCTTGAAACATTAAATTCCTTGCATTTCTAACGAAAATATTAAAAGCAGGAAAGAAGCTGAGAGCCGATTCGACGTTCGTCGTGAGAAAGACAACCCGAAAGAGAGAGAAGAGAAGAGAGATCGACACAGGAGCGAAAGAGATGACAGAGAACGGAAACAACCTGAAAAGCGAGACGTAGATGAACTAAAACGTCCTGAAAGAGTTGAAAGAGATGATAGAAAGCATCCAACTAGGAGTGTTAAAGATGATATTGAACGAAAAGTGTCAGAAAAGAGTGATCGAAACGAAAGAGAGCGAAAACAATCCGAAAGAAGTGATAAAGACGAAAACAGAAAAGAAAGAGATGAAAGAAAACACGCTGATAAAGGTGATGTTAGGAATAAGTACGCTGATAAGAGTGATAGGGATGGAAAATCGGATAGGAACGTTGAGCGGGAGCGATCGAGGGAAAGAGACAGATATAGGGATAAGGGTGATAGACAAAGAGAAGATAGGGAAAAGGAAAGGAGAAAGAGACGATCTTCGCGCTCTAGCAGTAGAGGGAGGTGAGTTGAAATCTATAAGTAATACTAGATTTGCATTACTAACTTTATTACTGTGTACTTATAGAAAAGTTGCCCGTGTAACATGTGTTAATAGTGTAATTTTATATATTTTTTGCATTTTTCTAGAAAAATACTAGAAAATATCGACTTAGCTCTCAAGTGAATTCTCAGTCGATTTCAGTCTCACTAAGTCGAATCATCTGCCATCGTTGCAGTTTATTTGAAGGCTTCACCGAGTTCGTAGCTTTCTGTGACTTACTGTTTTGAAATTATATCAAATTCAAAATAAATTGTGTAAAGAGTTTTTAATAAAAATGTCTGTGAATCAAGATGTTGTTAGTAAAAAAACAAAAATAATAAAAAAAACTTCGAAACTACTGGCCATTCTGAAATAATCCTTTAGGGTTTGCATACCCTTATGGGAAACTACCACCACACGGAGTCTCGTCCCGAAGTGAATTTCCCACACCGTGCCCTCCCCTTGTTAAACTGATTAAATAGATTGTATTTTTTCGTCCAAGGTCCAGGACACCCAAACGAGACCGTAAGCGTTCAGTATCCGGTGCCCGGGACAAAAGCAAGGAGAAGACCCCGAAAGAAGAAGACAAGAAAAAGGTAAATTTAAGTTAATATAAACTGAACATATTAACGGTGATTGGTAATTTTACATCGTTTAAGTTTCGCAAAATATTCGACTAGTTAGGATTGAAATCAACAGGAAAATTTGTGTTTGGCTCTTGCGTTCGCATTTTGTTTATTTGAATAAAACAACTTTTTTACGGATTTTATATTTAATCCTGACGTTTACAAGAACCGTGATCACTGGATGACTAAGACAATGGCCGCCATATATTTTCTACTAACTTTACAGTATTTTAATCGGGCACGTTCCTAATTGTTAAAATTTTACATAAATTAAATTGTTTTATTTTGCGATTATTTTAGTTATTAAACTCTCACTACGTGAATCGTTTGAAAGGGAATCAAAACATCAGGACTAAAATCCTTAAAAAGTTGTGTTATTCAAATGTGTAATGTGCGCAGAAGTATAAGAAATAAATATTTTGTTTATTGATTGTTTGGATTCGAATAAAATATACAGAGGATGGTCAAATTATATTACAGTTCAACTTTTTCAGCCGTATAGAAATGACATGCAAAATATAAGTACTATTACACATTTATTTTATTTTATTAATTATAATTCATAAAACAAAATTGATCAAAATAAGGTCCAAAAAATTAATTACAATTTCACGAAACAATAATCAAGAAGCAGTATTATATAATCTACATAAATAGATTAGTATTTCTTTTTATTTATATTCTTCGTCTTATTTTATTTCGATTACTTACGATTAAATCCCATAATTTCTTATTGGGTTTACAAAAACATATTTTGTTCAAAGTTGTTAATTTTTCTTTGTACCATTGTTATTAATAATTAAAAACTTATTTTATCTGTTTGTAAATAATATAATATAAATATATAATTTAAATAGAAAAACGTTTTATTAAATTAGGAGGAAGAAAGAAATGAAGCAAGAAAAGAGCTGATGGAAATAGTCCGTCTCATCAAGTCGAGGCAACGAGACAGGGAAAACAAAGCCGCAGGTAAAAACATCATTATCACTTTTAATTATATATAATTTTAATAGGAAAATACCGGATAAAATCGACTCGGCTCACAAGTGAATTCTCAGGCGGGAATCAATTGGGAGAGCATTGGACCGGACTTCCAAAGGTTGCGGGTTCGCTTCCCGCCTGACAATTGACTTGTGTGCCGAGTCGACTTTTTCAAGTATTTTTCTTTTATAATAATTTATCTTATAAGATAGCATTGAAAAAATGCATAAAACTTATAAAAATTATAAAAATATATTATTTTCATTATATAAACATATTTTACATACATTGTTCTGAACCTAAGTTAAGCAGCTAATGCACTTGTGTTATGGTATTCAGAAACAGAGACGGTACCACAACACCCAGACCCGAGCCTATACAAAACAGTTAGTTTTCTACATTAACCCCTTGAAACCCGAGAACATTATATCATGCGCGCGTCAACGATACCTAAAAACCGCGAGCATTATATAATGCTCTATAGCGCGCAGTCTGATTTAATCCTTATTACGACGTTGGTAATGGTTCTTTTTGATTGAATGATATTTTCCCCGATAGAGAGAGAAAGAACGCATTTAACACATAGCTGGGCGTCAAAGGGTTAATACTATTACATTAATAACATATAATGTTTAATAACGTTGGAGGGAAAAAAAACAGCCCTTACTGAGTTATTTAGGGCTCCAATAAAACTTAAAAAGATGTAATTTACGTTACCTGGACTTTTACTATTGCATAATTATTTCTAAATTAATGATAATATGAAACAATATGTTGGTATTTATTTAACTATGTATATTTTCATTTTCTGTAGCTAAAAAACTGCGGGTAAGGACATCGTATATAACATTGCGATGACAAAAACTTACTTTTTTTTTGTTAACTTTTTAACTCCTATATTTTTATAGAAATATCAACTGAAAAAACTTACATTTATAATACATAAAGCTGTATTTTACAAAATATGACTTAAGTTAATGTTTAGTTGATATATTGTTATTTACATCAGTCGAAGTTCAAAATACCGAAGACTGTATTTGTAAAGTAGCTAAGAGCGACTTACGTAGGTTACAAAGTATGCAAAGACGAATAACTTCACAGTGAATATTCATTAAACCGATGTACGGTACTGCGAAAAATGTTTTTACATCGATGTGCGGTACTCCGAAAAATTATCTTTACATCTATGTATGGTACTCCGAAAAAATGATCTTTACACCTATGTCCCCTTATCCGAAAAATGCTTTTAGCCCTAGATCACCTAACCATTCGTAAAAATTACGACCCGTGACTGGCGCATTTAAGGTTTAGGTATGTTCCCCTCCCGCGCGAATCCGCATACTTCTAGTACCTTCCTAATTCGCATTACCAGTGAACCGTAAACACTCATTACGGATGCATCTGTTTTTGGTTAGGAGATATCGTGTGATCGGCGTAAAAATTACGAAAGGTTAGTATTCACGCAACTTTTTTTCAATGTGATGCATTTTTTTTTATGTCTAATAAAATAAAAAATAACTATATAAACCTTGTTTATTTATTATTATAATGCTTTATATGCATACAAATTTATTTTTATACTAATAATTTTATTATTTTTGTTATTTATGACTATTTAGTTATTGTTTAGATTTGAAATTTACATGTTTACTTTATGTTTTAGATGGATTTGAGGAGCCAAAATGAGAAAATTTTACAGTGGCTAGAAGAATCGGATACGGAGTCAATCCCTGATAATCAATCGCAATCGGATTCAGAGGAAGATAATAATAATTTAGAGACGGAAATTCACTTCGAAACTGACGAAAGTGACGAGGATGTTGCAGTTTCGTCAGAGGACGATGTTTTCGTGCCACGTACCGGTCGCAGTCGAAGGTTGGTCATAGATTCTGATTCTGATGATGGTACGCCAACGACATTTGGCTCAAATCAGATCGTTGATGTCAACAATGAGCATACTCAACACCAGCAATCAGTCATTCAACCAAGGCAGAACATCTTGTACGGTAAGAATCAACACAAATGGTCTACAATACCTCGAGACCCACGTACTCGTACAGGTGCTCGTAATGTGCTGCATATTGTACCTAGACCAGTAGGTATATCAAAAGAACTTTCCGAGCCAAAAGATCTATTTCATCTTTTTATTCCGGAGGAAATCATCGACATAATAGTGCAATACTCGAACATAGAGATTAACATAAAGAACAATAAGTATAAAACATCTAAGTACACTACAACACAAACTTCGGCCAATGAAATCAAGGCATTACTAGGTCTCCTCATTCAGTCTGCGGCTCTCAAGAGTAACCATTTACCTACACGAACTTTGTTTGATACCCTGAGAAGTGCCAAAACTTATAAAGCTTGCATGAGTGCTGAAAGATTCGACTTTTTACTTAGATGTATTAGATTTGATGACAAAAATACTAGACGAGAGAGAAGAGAATCTGATAGGCTGGCACCAATTAGAGATGTATGGGAAAAGTTTTTTGAAAATTGCAAGAAATGGTACAAGCCAGGTTCGTACATAACCGTGGATGAGCAATTAGTTGGTTTTAGAGGACGTTGTCCTTTCCGAATGTATATCCCGAATAAGCCAAATAAATATGGCTTGAAGCTTGTGATGGTGGCTGATTCTAGTACGAAGTACATGTGCAATGCTATACCTTATATGGGAAAAAACACGAACACTGGGAACGAGCCATTAGCAAATTATTTTGTGAAAGAACTATGTAAACCATACCAAGGGTCGAACCGGAATATAACGATGGATAATTGGTTTACTTCGGTTCCTCTGGCTGCTGAACTATTGAAGCCACCATATAAGTTCACAGTAGTAGGTACTTTACGAAGTAACAAGCGAGAAATCCCTAAAGAAATGGTGAACACTAGAAATAGACCAGTTGGCACTTCGATATTCGGTTTCGATAAAGAAATGACTTTGGTGTCCTACAAACCGAAGACAAATAAGATCGTTTACCTTCTTTCCACCACACATGATCAACCTTCAATCAATGCAAATTCTAAAAAGCCAGAAATTATTGAATTCTATAACTCCACAAAAGGCGCGGTTGATACAGTAGACCAAATGTGTTCGATCATGAGTACCAACCGAAAGACCAACCGATGGCCGCTTTGCTTGTTTTTCAATATTCTGAATCTGACTATAGTAAATGCATATGTCATCCATGTCTCTAATGCGATCCGTAATGGAACAAAACCCATGAAAAGGAGGCCTTTTGCTTTACAAATGGCAGATGATCTCATGAAGCCTTGGCTGCAAGAGAGATATCAGACTGTAACTTTGCAGCGAAATCTGAAGCTCATCATCGCAGAGATCTTGAAAATTAATGATCCTCAGGAAGGTCCTAGTCATGACGTACCTAAAACGCGAAAAACTTGCAACACCTGTCCCGCAAAAAAACGTCGTATGACGACGACATTCTGTAAGGGGTGCAAAACACCGATTTGCAGGGAGCATGTGGTATCGATGTGCAATTTGTGTTCAGGATAGTAATTTATAAAACATATTATTTAGTTTTATTAAAAGATAAGTAAGACTGTTAATTTAAGTCATTCTGTGCCATTAATAAAGTTCATTTAATAATTATTGATGTTTTAATTTGTCGTAAAAATTACGAATGGTTAGTGACAATGTCACTCGAAAATAAGGTTAGTGAGCTAGGGTTAACATCGATATGCGGTAGTCCGAAAAATGATCTTTACGTCTATGTACTGTAGATACTCCGAGAAATGTTCTTTACACCGATGTACTGTACTCCGAAAAATGCTCGGTTGTATAAATATTTTATATGAATATTACATATTTATGTATCATATGTATTAACTTAAATTACTTATATGTTATCTTAAATGTAGACATACGTCTACCCTAGTATCCATAACCCAAGTCTTATAGTGCTTTAGGCTAGGCTAATTGGTGTAAATGTTAGTAATATTTATTTATCATTTTTATTTTGACAGAAGCGAAAAAGAAGCGATCCGCATCACACAGTTCATCGGATTCGGAAGGCGAGCGACGCCGTCGTCGCTCGAGCGACAGGAAAAGAAGCGAAAGCCCAAGGTAATGTCGGTCTACTTCATTCGTCTCTGCGTCTACTTCAGATAAATTTAACACTTTTAAGTGGTTTTATTCTTATATAATTATATTTTTTGCATTTTTTCAATGCTAACTTATAAGAAAATAATGTATCTTATAAGCATTAAAAAATTGGAACAAAAAATATAATTTTAAAACTAAATGGCTGTTTCATCTCAATCGATTGCCCAAACATTTGTTAAAAATGTTTTATTCGAATACGAGGGGACGTTCCTTTTATTTATAAGACAACGCTGCGCTGCAAAAACAACAAACAGCAAACAACAGCAAAAAATTAGAAAGGTACTAGAAAATTTCGACGGGTGTTCACAAGGCTCGTAGCTCAATTGGGAGAGGACTGGACTTCCAAAGGTTGCGGGTTCGATTGCCGCCTGAGAATTCACTTGTGAGCCGAGTCGATTTTTTCTAGTATTCTTCTATTAAAATAATTTAACTTTTAAGTGGTATTCTATATATCGTTGTCAATTGAAAACCCTCTAGCTCATATAAGCCCTCAAGCTGATATAAACTGAATTAGTCACCCATTTGGTACAGACATGGGACATAGGGAGACATCCATAAATTACACCATAAGTTATTAAGGGGAATCACCGAAGTGTCATTGTGTGACAGGGGGCAGGGGGAGGGGCAAAAGCTTTGTGACGTCACATGTTAACATTTAAAACACTTAAATGCGGAGTTTATAAATGATTCAAAAACCGAAATTTTATGAAATCTATCTACATTTATTAATACTTAAGCACTTGAAAAATGAAATATTGATGAATGTGTGACGTCACATAAGGGGGAGGGATTGAATAGTTCTTAAATTCGTGTGACGTACATTATAGATGGCTCCTATTAGGTTTTTATTTGTTTTAAATTTTTTGGCTATCAATAAATATTTTATTTTGTTTGTTTTTTTTTGTTTCAATTTTTTTTTCTGTATTTACTATCACTGTTTTTGTATGTAAAAGTTCTGTGTTAGTGCATCATAAAAAAAGTGTTTATGTTTTTTCTGAGAGACTGTGATTTACACGTTTTTTGTGCATTAGAATTATTGCATTGACTTGTTATTTAAAGCTTCAGATTGCAATAAAAGAGGCTTAGTTTCAAGGTAGATACATTGTATTTTAATCGAATGGTTAAAAAATGTTATTTTTTTATTTTGAAGGTAGTTAAATTTCAACATTAGTGGAACATACTAGAAGTTGAAATATTTTTTTAAATTTCTACACGTCGTTGTGGATTTGAATCCCACCTGAGGGCTCGGCGGCGTAGTTGTTTTTTAAAGGCGTATTTTATATCTTATACATTGTATATAATAATATATTTTAATACATCAATATTTGTTTAGGGGAAGAAAGGGGAGCTTGGAACGACGTCGTCGGCACTCGTCATCCGACCGCTGATTGCTTCAAATCGAAGACCAAACGTAGATAGAATATTGTTGTCATTAAACACATACATTATACTATATTATTCTTTATCTTACTTGTCTCATTTAGAAAATATCAAAAAGGCTACCTTTGTTTCTTTTATTTGTTTAACCACGAGATTTAATACATATCATGTTCAAATATTTGTAAAAGGCGATACATTTAGTTTTTTTATTATAAATGAAATCTATCCTATATAGAGTAGTTGCCGAGTTTATCGCGGTCAAACACAGTGACAGAGATTTGTTATACAGTGACTTTTCTGATACTAAAGAAATCTTGAAATCGAACTTATAAAATATAATATCGGGCTTCTTTTCTTTCGCATAATTACTTATTTATTTTATATATACATTGCAGGTTAGGTAAGGTTAGATATTTTTTTCCATTTCAAGCCAGCAAGTTATATGAAATTATGCTTTTTAATTTTATGCCTAACAATATTCTGCCAAAAAATTTGCCAAAACAACCACAATAATCTGATTAAAAAACTTTTCTACAAACTTTTTAGACTTATGTATATTTCTCAAATGTATGTTTGATAACTGTTTGATTCCTTTTCAACGCTCTTAATGCTTACTATTCATCATATCAATTGAGAAAAATGTTCAGTTTGTGGTTGACGTGTGGTCGTGCGTAATTTTCACCCGAAAAATATTAGTAATTTTCACCCGAAAAAATTAAGTAATTTTCACCCGAAAAAATTAAGTACTTTTCAGCCGGAAAAGTTTAGTACTTTATCCGGAATAGTTAGTACATTTCACCATGTAAAGTTAAATACTTTGCACCCGATAAAGTTTAGTACTAGCGATGTGCCGAGTACGGCTTGACTCGAGTCAGACTCGATTCCTGCTTTGGACTCGCATATTCGAATACCAATTTATTTTGATTCGAGTACGCCGGACTCGATTCCGGTACTCGAGTCAGGAAGAATCGATCTTGTACTCGGTGTCTCGAAACTATTATGCGATTCCAACTGACTTGAGTCTTCGAGATAGCTTGACACCCTCGTACTCGATTTCTGTTTACTTAAGCAATGAAGTGACACCTAAAATAAAAGTACATGCTAACTACCTAATAGAACAAATACCCGAAGTTTATAAATACCTAGCTTCTTAAATGATCTCTTTTGTTGTTTTATTTACAACAAATAGAACTAAATCTCATTAACAGACATTTTCTGGTTCCTAGATATTTCCTTAGCATTCTATGTTTATTTGTTATGTTTAAAAATATTTTTCATTAAAATGTTCGTAGTGTTATTATGCTAAACCTAGATACTGTTTGAAGTTTACTCATTTCCAATTTTTCCTTTTGTACTTAAATCGGTAACAGACTCGAATTGTTGACTCGAATTTCCAGACTTAGGTTCTAGACTCGAGTCCAGGACTCGAGTCAGCATTCGAAAACCAAACATAGAACTCGAGTACTGGACTCGAATCGCGGAATCGAGTCATGATTCGAATACCGTACAAACTGACTCGAGTCGACTCGATCCTATAAAACAACTACTCGGCACATCACTATTTAGTACTCTATCTCGAAAATGTTTCGTATATTTCAACAGGAAACTTAGAATTAATTTATTTACTTTTATTTTCATATATAATATAGTCTAAGAACTACAGATTTATTTAGCTTTATCCAACTGGTCATAATATAATGTTATTTTATTTAAGCCTCGATCCATTATTTTTCACTAAATGAGCCAAGTAAGACAGAAAAATATTTTTTTGCCCCTACAAATAATTTTTCACGAATTACGGTGGAAACTTGGCATAATTCGCAAATCCGCAGTTTTTAATGGTTATTGTTAGGGACGATGTACCAAACTCAATATTTTTCTCTGTCGACATTATGTGTTTACGCTTATGATAATGTATTTAAGCCTCTGAAATGCATTTCTATTATGTTTTTTTTTGTTTTATGTAATATTGTCTTAGAGTGTGCGAGACGGCGCATAAGATTAGTGAAGTGTGTTTGTGTTCAAGAGTAAAAAAATATAGAATTGACAAGTTTCTAATACGCTGTTTTTACTAATTGATGAAATTATGTATTCTTTTTGTTTTTATTGATTGCATAATAATATGATTAAAATTAACCAACTCGTATTTTTTTGGTTTCAAGTTCCATTTCAATTTTAAGTGATATTTATTATTACAAATATTTTTCATCCGGAAAGTTACGTATTTGCACCAGGTAAGTTTCGTATTTTTGCCCGGAAAGTTTCGTATTTTTCACTCGGAAAGGTGTCGTATTTTCACTCGAAAAAGTTTCGTGTTATGAGATATTCACTTGTTTCTTTAGTCTTATTACAAGAAATGTGAGATTAACGTGGCAATTCTCACCAATATTTTTGCCTTCGTCTCTCAGATTCCTGAGAGACGAAGGCAAAAAATTATTCTGCCTTTGGATTCCATTTTTTTAAATAGTTAAAAATAGAAAATACAATAAAAAATAAATAAATAATACTCACTTATTATATTTTTTATTTATTTAATATTTAACTGCTAGATCGGTATATGTAAAGAATTATTACAAAAAAACTAGTCTCAGGTGTCAAGCGGGACTCGAACCTGCATTGCTTCGCTTTCCGGCCGAGTACTCTTCCAATGAACTATCAAAACCACTAACCCGTCATTTTTTTTCCAAGTCTTAAGCTACCGTCAGCGCCATCTCGTTATTATCTAGGTACTACTAAATACAATATCAAATGTAATACTGTTACAAGTATCGATCAATCGATATAATTGTTATGTTTTCTTGTTATATTATTGAATGAATGAATAATCCTTATTTGCAACAATTTTGGGTACATGATAAGATGTTCTTAATATACTTTTTCTAGGCTACATTAAGTTAAAAAAATATAAAAGTAATGCTCGTTTCATACTCTTTTTTTAAATAATAAATAGAAACAGGGTTAGGAATATCTAATTTTATCAATTGCCTTTAAAAACTTTTACATACGTACCGACGATATATTTCTTTATCTTTACAATATCTCATTTAGTTTATAGCTACATAGTATTAACACTTATGTATAATCATAAACAGATATTTTATCTTATTTTGGGGTCGTCCATTAAATATGTGAGGTTTTCAGACCAGATTTTTATTCCTACCCTGGTGTATGTGGTGAGGTTCTACGCTATCCCCCCTTTTTTCCGAGGGGAAATCTTTTACGCGTGCCCCACCGTTGGGTTAGGTTAGGTTAGGTGGTGGGGATGCTTTCCCTCTTTAACACCATGTATATTTATTAAAAAAAAATGGTAACGCTGGTGTTAACTAATTAATGATACTAGTCGTTTTTTCAAACACGCTTAAGTGTTGAGGGCTTTTTTTTACCGTGAATAGGTAAGCGCTTGACTACTATCTCGCCAGTTGGTAAGCGATGATGCGATTTAGGATGTGACGCGCTTGCCTAGAAGATACCTATTCACTCGTGACTCGAAGACCCCTAAATTGTATTTGCCAAGAAACGCAGACTCAGGCAAGTAATTTGCGTGAGTCTGTGTTTTTGTCTCAAACTTGGAACGGATCTCAAAATTGGAACTCAAATGCCTAATACGACTCTTTGGCATAACAACCAAGAATATTTAAAGAGAATTGTGTTTATCAGGAAACGCAGACTCAGGCAAAGAACTCCACTCTTTGGCGGTACATATTACAAAATTGGTACCAAAACGTTTGTGCGACTATTTGGTATATCAACCATATAACAGAGGCGCCTATTTGTAAGTCTGGTAGTCTACGCTCTATGTTCAAGGCTTTTGAGCTTATTAAAAAGATCGTCATTGCCGATGAGTTTTTTGGTCTTCCTCTCAACTAAAGCGTCTGGAGCTGGTATTGGGTGGAACCGTCCCAAAGATGGGAATAATACTCCATACACGATCGATTATATTATATTTACGTCCCAACGTAAAGTTCAATATTTTTGCTTTTATAACTTTAACTAGGCTTCGTAGTTAAAACTTCTTATGATTTGATGAAATTGTCTTGTTACTAACACATAAATACTATGCGTAGTCAATTTTTATAGGTTTAAATTTCTATTTGGTTTACGATAGTATTTTGAAGTGAGATTTGTTTATAGACGGAATATGGAAAGACTGTAAAAACTAAGTGACGTAATGTAGTTTGCCCGCTAATACCTGCTTGCGACCATTTATTTTTCACGTCCTCATAAGATAAAATATCTGTGATTGTTATAACATTATCAGAATTTTAAAATTGATTTTATGTGTATTGGTATAAGGTTTATTACCGCACTGCATATTGTCATAAAGATTCACATTTGATATGCAGCGCAGAATAAATAGTATGCAGAAAATTAGTTCTTATAGTTACCACCAGGGGCGCTGTACTCGTGTTTTGCGTAGACGATACATTTTTTCGACGTCTAACCTTAGCGGCTATACACTGTGAATAAATTGTAAAAATTATATTGCATATATAATGATACATTATATGATGGTTTATGTATTAAGGTATTTGTAAAAAATGTAAACTGTTGTTAACATTTTTTTAATCAATTTAGCCCACATATAATAAAATTACATCAAATTGTTTACAGTAAATGTCAGTCTAAGTTTCACGTATTACGATTTGACAGCTATAAGTTTGTTTACAAGCAGGTGACGTCATGACATGAAGTAACATGTATGAAAGTGTCTTCAGCTTTTTATCGGGATATTTGTTCATTTAAACTTTGACGGTTATTTTTATAGAAAATTGCATAGATATAGGATGTACAAGATATATATAGGCGCCTTGGAGACATGACAAAAAAAATATGTACATGTGTTAGTGAATGTCTATGTGTGAGTTAAAAATAGTGTTGTCAATGACAAAATTTCACATTATCGATTTAATTCCAAATTTCACATTAACTTTTTAAGAATTGAAATTATATTTTTAGGCCGATACATAAATACTGACAAAAAAAATTAAATCTGTTGGATTTAATCCTTGGGGGAGGCCTATGTCCATCAGTGGACTTCTATAAGCTAAAACGACGACACGAATACTACTTAATAATACAGTTCATTAAAACACTTTAGATACTTTTGAATTCTTTTATTTATTGAACAAAACTGTAATATACAGTTTT
Organism: Calamotropha paludella; assembly: GCA_927399485.1. NCBI lineage: Eukaryota > Metazoa > Arthropoda > Insecta > Lepidoptera > Crambidae > Calamotropha > Calamotropha paludella. The sequence continues at coordinate 25,520,432 of OV656815.1, read as the reverse complement.
TTTCAAGTGTGTTCGTAATGTTTCCCTATCCAATTTTAACAATCAGGCTTTAATCTAAGATCAAAATAAGTTTCAATTACAGTTTTCATAAGAAGATATCTATGACTGTCTAAGGGGTCTTGATCTAAAACATGATTTTATAAGTTATAAAACAGCGACTGCACGTTACGTAGAACCTTTAAGACACATTTAGCAAAAATGAGATGCGTCATTATTTTATTCTTCATATTTTCTCTAAAAAATCTCTCGGTTCAGCAAGCGGGGATGGAGTCATTACCTCTATGTCCCTGTTGACATACGAAGACACCGGTCTCCTTCGTGGTAGTTGAATCTATAGACAAATAGTGTAAATTGTATACCATATACTATAGTTACACGCTCTAATTTATTTAATGATTGAAAAATGATTCGTTTTTATCGATACTCGTGACGTCACCGCTTTGTCAAGCACTAGCGTAAGCAAACAAATTACTATTTTACACATTTTTTTCGCGAATTCTGTTTAAAATCACGAAATATACTTAAATATATAAATGAAAAACAAGATACTATTGAAAAAATCTCTTTGTGAGCCGATAACTAGCCTAAATTTCGCATAATATGGTTTGAAAAATTCTAACGACAAAATCGTATTTACCTGTGGAAAGTGTATTGATGCGGATTATTTCGTCTTGTGACATCACATCCAGGTACAGACACGACACCATAATTGAAAAATGTAACAATCTCAATTATAATCGATGGTTTAGTAGAAAAAAGCACAAATTTCACTGCCACGTAGAACACACTGGGACGCTATGGCCTCATACTCGCAAAAATAATGACATATCGGTACTTCATTCATTGTCACTTTTTCTCTTGGGCGGTTTGAACTTGATTAGGTATTCTCGCTCCCACGCTTCATGTATCTTTTTGGCGCAGCGAAAAAAATCCTAAATCTATGGAAAATTGAGAAATAAACAAAGAATTACTTAAAATGCAAATGTTTTATGATATAACGAACTATTTGAGATATTTTCGTAAAGCCTGTCAAATACCCTATTGAGTTATCTGGAAATTGAATTTGAAAAATTTGTTAACAGCCATGTATCTAGCACTAGATTTGCTTAGTGGGTTATGGCTAGATTTCCTTACGTTTTGTTTATCTGTGGGCACATTCATAAGCTAATAATCATTATACTCTTTGTTCTATAAACATCTGTTATATATATGCTGGCGTGTGTAAGCTAAAACGCTTTTAATCCACGAAATCCTTTTTCCAAAAATTTTTTTATAATCATTTTCCACGCCGAACAAAGGCGGAATATGCTGGATTCGTATTGTTGGTCACCTGTATTTTCTACCATATTTTTGGAAATAAAAGCTTATCCTATCTTATGAACGAGGAAATATTTTAAATTATCTTTTTTTTGCTAGAATTACTTCCAAATCTACAAGTAATAGAAATACGATTCCTAGAAAGACCGAAAGATGTCTTTTCATTTGAAACATTTATTGTCACGCCTTTGCAGTTAAATCTACCCGTATGCCGTCACGGAAAACGGCATGACGCTCTGATGCCATCTAGTGGGGATCCAAAGCTTTGTGATGTCACATGTTAAAATATAAAGATTTTTTTATTTTTAATAACAATTAGCCATTTATGATCAATAGTTGGTTGTCTGTTATAAAAATAAATGTCGTTATGTTGATTATATAAAAGATGAAGATAAAAGATATTATAGAATAAAGAAGAAGAAAGCTCCCCTTTTCTTCTGATTGTTATTAAATACATGCATAAAATTGAAAAACGTGTGACGTCACATCAGGGGGAGGGGTTCTAAAAATGTGACAACCTGTGTGTGACGAGGAAGGGGTTATAAAGTCTTAAAATTCTTGTGACGTAATTTATAGATAGCCCCGTAAGTTTTTTGTGAAGCACGAAGTCGGTCAAATTAAAACAATTATCTGGCCTTTGCGAGTTAGCTTAATTTTAAGAAATCTTGGAAACTTATACACCATTACGCTATCGCCTCTGATGGTCAACATCAGACCATGGTTTTATTTTAAATGTTTAATTTATCTTATAAAAAAATGGGACATTGTAAAGTAGTTTTATCATTATGTATTTTGTTAAAATTAGTGTATACATAATTGGGTAATGTCTTGAATAGTGAATAAACGTTGTATACTTGGATGTATTTGTTTTATTTGATTTTCTTAACTATTTATAGTTAATTTAAAAAAGTGCGTAACAGACTTCCAATATTAAATTACAATATTAAAATTGTTCAGCGAAGAATTCTTCGCCGAAACATCTTTTTTAACCGAATTATGTTTTTGTGTTTTTGTTTGTTTTCGTCGAAGAAAACTAGGGTAAATAATTTCATTCTCATAAGTCACATTGCGATAGTGGGATAGTTATGTTTTGGGAGAAATCTTGCACTGAATAAGAACTTTTAATACTTAATAACTGGAGCTCAAACTAACCACCAGTAAATATGTGTATGATAAAATTTTTAAAATCAATAGATTATCAATAAAAATTGTATGCATATAAAAACAATATTGGTTAATTAACCTATATTCTTATAATTGTACATATTTTTTGCATTTTTTCAATGCTATTTTATAATATAAATTATTTCAATAGAGGAACAATACATACGGTTCACAAGTGAATCCTCAGGCGGGAATGGAACCCGCAACCTTTGCAAGTCGGGACCATGCTCTAAAGGTACTAGAAAATATCGACGGGTGTTCACAAGGCTCCGTGGCTCAATTGGGAGAGCATTGGACTGGACTTGCGACAGTATTGAAGAGATACTTTCCGACAATTTCGGTTTATTAGACAATTGGAGATAATAAGCAAACTTGTTTTGTAGCTTTGTATGGAAGGTTCTGCACTGTGTATATTATTTAACTAATTAATTATCGGAATTTGCACATTCCGCCATCTCTCTTTTTCCATCGGACATCCAGATGCACTGCGGGCTACCACCCTTTCTTGGTTGCTATTGCGAACGACAGTTAGCGCACCAAGCGACTCTACATCTTTCATAATGCGCACAGCAAAGGAGTGGAACTCCCTGCGTCTGTATTTCCGAGTACTTAGAACCCGTCCGTTTTCAAAGCCAGGGTGTGAATACCTTCTGGGTTAGATCGTTCCATCGTGGATTCCATCTTGGCCCCCGAGTTACTGGACTATTTTGAACGTGGTTTGCGCACGCTACTAGGGCATTTTGCGACGGTATTGAAGAGATAATTTCCAATTTCAGCGATTTATTCGACAATTGGAATTAATAAGCGAACTTGTTTTGGAGCTTTATTTGAAGGGTTTTGTACTGTGGGTTAATTATTTAACTAATTGAATGAATGACAAACAACTTTATTCAAATGTAATTAAAATAAACTTGTTATGAATCGTCCAACATTTTTACCTACCCATTCAGGACGTCTTTTAACTGACAAGAAGAATGGGCGCAAGAAACTCGTCAGCTTTAACAGAAGTAACGACATTTACAATATTATACGTCGTCACCATACATAATTAACAAAAAAAATATTCTGTCTTATCACAATAATAATAGTGTTAGGTTTCATTATATCGTTGATTACAACAAAGTCAACAATTATCTGTTTTAAGTAAGTATCCTTAAGCGTTACAATAATATACAGTGAATAAACGAAAAATTTAAGAAAGCAACAATAATGTTTGTTTAGTATATTTCAAAAATACTGAAGGTTAGGTCATCTTCCAAGGCAGCACCAGGTCACGAGCATGACGCATAATTATCTCGGAATAAATTAATTGATTAATTTGACGATCCAAAACAAGCAGCGCGTTGCATTATTATCAAAGATCACAGTGTCAGATCATAATTCGGTAAACGATGCTGCTCACATTATATTACCTACAGTTTAATGAGTCGTCTTCTACAAAACCCTGATTTACTTTTTACAAATAGAAGTAACACAATTAGTTTTGGTCTTACTGTAGGCAGTACCAATTTTTCAATAAGACATTTAAAAGAAAAGGTTAAGTCACACGATTACTAATGTAAGTAAGCAATAAATGGTCTTAGATAAGATAATTAAAGCAATACAGTGCTTACTTCTAAAAATGATTTTGATTTGAAAATAATCAAATAAACATTTTACAAAGTAATATAAATCAATTTTAAAACCCGTTTATACTAATAATAGCCTTCAAAAATAATATGTACACGTATTCAAAATACCACGGTTGTTGTGATGCCTTCTCTCAAGCTTTATACTACGCATACGCACACAAACACGTATTACAATCGTACATAATGTTTCCCATTTAATTTTCTCCTACTTTAAATCTTATGAGTTTATGTGTCTGTCTCTATTTACTGTCGCTTTTTCATTTCAATGACTTTCAAATCACAACGATGCGAAATAAGTTTTCACTTCAAAAGTAAGTTACTTTTCATACCGTATAGTTATTTCGATTAGTGCAGCATTCTTTCACTTTGGCGCCCAACGTGGAACGCTTAGCTTTCATTTATTTTATTTGTCACACAAAACAGATTTACACATAACAAGAACAAAACAAAATGGTTGACTTTAACTTCAAACATATGTGCGAATAGCATGTTTAAACAAGTACATTTATATTATACAAAAATAATTATATAAGTTGTATAAAAATAAATAAAGTTGATTTGATTGAAATAGAAATTATATTACATTTAAATTGTTTCAATGAAAAATAAATCAAATTGATTAAAAAATACATTACATTTAATTGGTTACAATTTGTAAGGACAATTAAATGAACACTTAATTAATTGTAAAAAAAATTGATTAACGCAAAAACGAACTAAAAATCAATAATAAGTTAGTTCAAATTTATATCACATATTACAATGGTCACTCTTAAGTATATGTTACGTTCAGTACAAGGCATTTAATCTTATCGTCTCAATAGTTTAGCATAATGTGTGTGGGGTGTAAGAGTGATGTGTACCTATCACAGAGTTGAGACAATGTAAGGGTATTGTTTTCAATGACTTCGATTGCTCTGTACCGAAAGTCTGACCTCCATAGACACCTACCTGTACATAAAAGGAATGTTTATTTTACATTAATTGTTATAGTTATATTAATTATTTTGACGACTGTTTGGTGCAACAGTAGCGAACCTGCCTTTCGCACCGACGGTCCTGGGCTCGAATCCCGGAACGGGCAGATGTTGTATGATGAATACGAGCATTTATACCTATGTATGTCTATCCGTTACCCTAATATCCATAACACAAGCCTTAAGGTGCTTACTTTGAGCTAGGCTAATTGGTGTGATTGTGGGAAATATTATTATAATAATTTATTTTTATTTAATGCTGACGTTTCGACTCCTTTACCTTTCCCTTCCGAGAAGAACGGACGAAAGAAACTCGGCCTCCCAATTTCCGTACTAGATTGTAATCAAAGTGAGAATTTAATAACTAAATAAAATGCAAAATAGAATAATTTGATTTATATAAAAAAATAACAATTAGGAACTTGCCCGATTAAAATATTGTGAAGGTAGAAGACAATGTATGACGACCATTACCTTAGTCATCCTGTCATCACGGCTCCTCTGCCGTGGTATAACTATAATGCCGTTAACTACCAATTAGGATTTGGTTCTACCAAATCCTAATTGGTAAACCAAGGAAAAGTAGGTAGTAAAGGAATCGAAACGTCGGGATTAAATATAAAATAAATTATGCGCAAAATCCGTAAAAAAGTTGTTTTATTCAAATCTTAATCTTAGTTTCTATATGCGAATTGATCATTTTCATGTTAATAGCTTATTCTATACATAGTTTTGAATCCATTAGTTTTATAAGACACGCTGTTGGTATTCCGGCTAAAATAAAATAAAGACCATAATTTTTTTTTAATTTAATTTAATTTAATTTATCTAATTCACAATGTCATATTTCTATAATATATAAAATATGCCTGTAAAAACAACTACGCCTCCAAGGGCTCCCACCTAAAGCTCGGAGGCGTTATTTTTTTAATAGGGAAATTTTATATCGTATACAACGTTTTTTTCTCAGAAAAATTGAACCTGCATTTTGTTTTACGCAGTGTTAGAACTTAATGAATCTAAATGCCAACTGTAAACGAAAAGATAGTAGTTGACTGCCACAAATCGTTTTGGAAATCGGGCAAATCGCCTTAGGCCACCAAAGCGCTTATCAGGCGCTCGCCATGGGGATACGTTGGTAGGAACTAGTGAAACAGTCGTAAATCAACACCAACTTTCTTCGCCTTTTCAAAGTCAGCCTTCAGGGCTCGTGTTTGTATTATGGATCTTGTTAAAATATTGCTCTATAGTAAATTTTTCGCTTTGTAATACTCAGTATAATATATGGTAAAAAAACGGTAATTTAAAAAACTAAAAAACCCGACTGTGTTTTTGTCGGGTCAGTCGGGATTTTTAGTTTTTTAAATTACCGTTTTTTTGTAATACTCACTATAATATATGGTAAAAAAACGGTAATTTAAAAATCTAAAAACCCCGACTGCGTTTCTGTCGGGTCAGTCGGGTTGTTAAATTACCGTTTTTTTAGTTTTATTATTGAATGAATTTGTATAACAACCTATATACACATGACACACAAATACATTAAGTTTACGCAGATAATCAACTTATCAGTTGATTAAATAATATACTCGTAAATGTTGAAGCTCTATTAAAGAATTCAGATCGTGTGGCCGATTCAAAAGTTTTTTAGGATCAAGCGTCTGATGGCTAATCCAGCTAATGTTTCAACTCGACTTAGAGCTACATACGCAGGACCGTCTTTAACCTATTGGAGGCCCTAGGCATATAAGAATAATGGGGCCCCTATGACTCTGACAGAACACTTTTTTATAACTAGAATAGACAAAGAAAGTAGATAAACAAGGTTTCAAAAATTTTGTTGACAGTCAATAGTAGAATAGATAATCTTTAATTTAAATGTTGCGATTTACACATATTTAAAATTCTCTAAGGATGCTGAAATTGGATAGCCTTTTTTGGGCGAGAGTAGAGTAGCTTTGCGCATGCAAAAGCTAATAAACAAGTCTATAATATATTCCCTAATTAAGGTTCGATTTACTCTAATTAAATAAGCTTTTCAGTAATAAATGTTGGTATTCCTTTAGTGATCTTCCATCTTTATAAGATAAATTATTATAATAGAAAAATACTAGAAAAAATCGACTCGGGTCACGAGTGAATTCTCAGGCGGGAATCGAACCCGCACCCTTGGGAAGGTACGAAAATTTCGAAGAGCTTTCACAAGGCTCGGTAGCTTAGTTGGGAGAACATTGGACCGGGCTTCCAAAGGTTGCGGGTTCGATTCCCGCCTGAGAATTCACTTGTGAGCCGAGTCGATTTTTTCTACTTTTTTTTCTATTATAGTAATTTAAATTAATGATGATGTTTAAAAGAATATGTATAATTTATAAGACAAAATTATAATGTATATAAAATAGTGTAATTTAAAAAATCTTTTAGTTAAAGTAATTATTCATTAATATTAATTTGGTTTATTTGTGTTATTTAGAAATTAAAAGTTCAATTAATAATTGTTGCTATACCCTTCTAGGGCGTCACATGTATACCCTCAATAAATAAATAAACATATGTCCCTAACAGGACTACAACCGTTGGTTCGGTAGGCACCATGTAGGTTAGAGAGAAGGAGAACGATCACTGTAGAAAATAGTGTCCCAGAAATATGGACAAAATAAGTGAGGCGCTGCGATCGCTAAGTTGTCTCACTAAAAGCGGGCTGTTGTTAAATTTGTACATTTTTCAACTAACTTCATCTACTTGTACTAATAATTAACTTCGCAGATACTACTTACCGAAGGCAGCGCAGCTGGTGGCTGAAAAATCCTTACTCCTTACTAATATTATAAATCGGAAAGTGAGTTTGTTTGTTTGTTTGTTTGTTCCGCTTTCACGCCGTAACTACTGAACCGATTGCTTTGAAATTTTGCAGACGTAAAGATAAAAGTCCAGATTAAATAATAGGGTACTTTTTATCCTGGAAAATAATTGATATTCCCGAGGAAAAACAAAAATATTGTTTGATTGATGGATGGATTGTAGATGGCGCTGTGTGTCGTTTAAAACAACGTAAAATATTGCAAACGAATATAAACATGTAAATTTAGAAGCTAAATGATACGATAATGAATCCCCGAAAATGAGGAATTCCCGAGGGATGACGTACAATTTGTTTTATCGTCTAAATTGTTTTTTTTTACATCTACTTATATGTTGCAAACGAATATGAACATGTAAATTTTGAAGCTAAATGATACGAAAATGAATTCTCGAAAATGAGGAATTCTCGAGGGATGACGTACAATTTGTTTTATCGTCTAAATTGTTTTTTTTACATCTACTTATCCTGAAATCACTAAAGTCAACGAATTACTAATTGGTATAAGTATTAGTTACGTTATTTAGTTCTTGAGGTATGCGATAGATGGCGCTGGGTGTTTTTTAAAACATGGTAACGATGTGTTTATTAAAATACGTAAGAAGTGGAATGATAGCTTACGTTATTTAGATCTAGAGGTATGCGAAAGATGGCGCTGAATGTTTTTTAAAACGTGGTAACGAAGTGTTTTTTTAAGATACGTATGAAGTGGAATGAATTATATGAATTTTGTATACAGCGTTACATCGCGCTTTTTAGATTTTTCCGTGGAAATGAGAAGTTTTCTTATAGTTGTGCTTTATACCGCAATATAACCGAATTCCACGCGGGCGAAGCCGCGGGCGGAAAGCTAGTAAACTATAAATTCTACAAATTTTATCCTTCTCTCTTACCTCCTCCATCTAGGCACGATTGCCATCATAGTACCAAACGGCCATCAATTGTCTTAACTTACTTCTCATTTTTATGTATATAAAATTTATCCCCAGGCTGGCAAGGCTGGCAATGCCAACGGTGGGATCCTCGGACCTTGACCTCGTATTGAACTGGCAAAAAATTCTCCCAGCTTTTATTGTTATCGACACTACACGTAAATTGTTACTCAATAGTTAAAATTAAAAATTATTCTGGAAAATGTAAAACTTAATTAGCGAAATCCAACTGTGTCATTAAAGCGGTGTGTTTTCCAAACAAATAAAAAAAAGATTTTAAGGCAATACTGTCAGATAGTCACCGTTTAAAATTTTCTAAAATTTGGTATATACATATAGTATATGGTAACAAGTTTTGCTGTGCCATATTATGCACGATAAAGAGCTGATGATCAAGTAGTAGCTTTTTACATTTAAAGTATTATATATTTAGATTTTGACTTGATAAGCCCGAAACAGTGTAAGCCCTTCGTTTTTTGAACCAGTGCCTTTGGTTACCTAACTACGCCTCTTGTTATGAGATCATTATGCTTGCTTTTCATTTCCAATGTTACTATGTTTAAACTACGAAGCCTATCTAAGTACGTGATCAATTTACAATCAATACCCTGTCGATGTGAAAGGACTCTTATGAAATTACAAACAGTAAACAACACTTCGGTAACGACTAAAATATCTTGTTGGCAGAAACGAGAATCAGTGTTAAAATGCACTGGCTTGATTTTTATATGGAAAATAAGAAAATATTTATGAGTTTTATTCATGACATATTTTTAAACAAAGAATTGGAAAAGTACTCGCCTAGAAAGCGATGGGATGTGGGTTCAGTACCGCTCGACATTTGAGACTTCTTTAGCATCGTTGTGATTTGAAACGAAAAAGGGACAGACACATAAATTCGTAAAATTTAACCTAAGAGAAAATGAAATTGGAAACATACAGTGTCTCTTATGTTCGTGGTATGTACTTTAGTTGCTATAAGCCTCTTGTATCATTTATCGAAAATGTAAGCTCTGAGACTGAATAAATCTATGTAATAAATACGAATAAAATGTAAAATAATTATCTAGCTTTGTATCGCTATGATTATTACTAAAACCTACAATTATCCTCTTCCCGAAATTTTACATTCGTCCATTACCTTAAAACCAAATTTTTTAAGGTTTCACTTCTACCACGTGGGAATTGCACACATGCTTTTTTAATACCGAGCTCATTAAATGACAATCAGGATTAAAATCCATTATACTCCAACAGATATAACGATTTTTATTGATTGGAATGTCAGGTCAATGGGATAAAATTACAAAAAATCGAATAAAAATAAAAAACATTATAAATTGAGAATAAATAGTGAATAGTCGACTTTTTCTGTATTTTTTTATTAAAATAATTTATCATATAAGTAAGCATTGATTATAAAATAGTCACACATTATGAATTACTAAAATTATACAAACCGATATTTCCAATTAATCTAACAGAGAGATTACATTATATTACATTATATATTACATTAAAGAAATTTAATCTATTTCTGGTACATTAATATGTTTTCGGCCTATACAATATATGAAAACCATCCCTTGAAAGCAATAAGCGTGGGCGATACTAGGATCGCAAAGTCAAGTCCGCATAAACAGAGAATTAACACATCTATATTTGGTACAATCATCTCAAAAATTATGTTCGCTCCAAACGTTCACATATAATAATTTTGACGTATTTTATTTCCACTAAGTCATATAATTATTCCAGATGAATTACTAAATTTATTTTAACTCGCTGACCCGGCCACGCGTTGCTATGGTCACGTTTATTGATTACGAAAACTGGTAAGCTCTTAGGCTTATGGTAACTATATATGGTAACAAATACACAAAGTATTATTATTATATAATGTAATAAATAGAGCAATTAACAATATCAAATCATTCACTTTTACCGGATTATAGAAGCATGTAATTTGGTTTTTAGGGTTCCGTTCATCGAATGGAAAAAACGGAACCCTTATAGGACCACGTTGTTGTCCGTCCGCCTGTCTGTCTGTTAAGACCCCTTTTCTCAGGAACGCGTGGAGGTATCAAGCTGGAATTTATATCAAATACTCAGGTCTACTGTCTTTTGGAGCTGTGAAAATATAAAACTTCTAAGCCAACGCAATTAAAAGATTTATGCCGCAAAATTACGCACATTTGCGACATTAGCAAATGAATCAAAACCTGCAGGGTACTTTCCGTGAACTCAGAATCTTAAAAATTGGTACGAAGTAACTATTTATAGCACAGATAAAGGAAAAATTGCGAAAACCGTAAATTTTTAGTTCCATCATATAATAAAAATATTTTACGGAACCCTCGGTGTGCGAGTCCGACTCGCACTTGGCCGGTTTTTTATATTAAATCTTGACGTTTCGACTCGTTCATAGGAGCCGTAATCAACTAAGGTAATGGTCTTCATACATGTGCTTCTTTACAATATTTTAATCGGGTGCGTTCCTAGATATTAAATTAACACAAAATTGTTTGTTTTATTTTGCATTTTATAAAGTACTGTAAACCGATTACTGTCAACTACCAGTTCGGAAATTGAGTGGTCTTTCCGAGAAAAACTAGCGATAGAAACTCGGACAGGGGGACTGAATACCATCATACTTACTATTACTCGTATTTGCAGAAAGTGCTAATTTGCAGTGTGTATTTGCAGAGATATTATTTTATTAATTATGGCATCCCAAGCATGTGGAATGCTCCAACCTTCATCTCTATTGAAATTACAATGTTTCCTGATTTTAAAAGCTTCGTGTAGCCTTCTAGGACCAAATTTGCAGAATATCAGTGCCGTGATGACTTGCATGGTCACGGCTTATACTGAGCAGAAGCCTATTTGGCACTATCTCCATGTTATTATTTTTTATGAATTTTCTTGTTAATACTATTGTTTTGTCTTTAAATATTGTTGTATATTTAATATGCCAAATAAAATTTCATTTATTCATTCAGTCTCTAGCAATAATATGTGGTTTATCATACCCAATTGGGTTGGCACAAAAACATGATCACACTGCAGACTGAAATTCCCAATTTATCTTCATATTAACTTTCACTATACATTCCTAGGTAAAAAAAAAACGCAATTTTTTAACTTAGGGAAATTAATAGATAAGAAATATTTTAAAAAGGTTAATAATATATTAATAATATATAACATACCAATATATATAGCGATCCTGCCTCTACCACCGATGGTCCTGGGTTCGAGTCCCGGAAGGGGCAGATGGTGGTTTGATGAAAACGAGCATTTGTACCTGAGTCATGGGTATTTATAGTAGTTTATGATACTGTTGCATAATAAGGGTCCTTATAACATGAGTGTGTTTTAAAAAAACGAGCCGTAGGCGAGTTTTTTTATAGTATCACACGAGTGTTATAATACCAAGTTATGTACAGTGTCATACACTACTTTATCTACTCTCATACAATAATACGTAAAACAATATTGCAAACAAAACCAAACTTTGTTTAAATAATGAAAAGATTTTTTAAATGTCAAATGTTGGCGCCAAGGTGCAAACATCGATTGCGCATGCGTGTTGCGTCGTCGCGGACTCGTTCATTGAAACCTTTTTAAAGTAGAGGTTCAACCTCCTTGGTCCAGCTGGAGGTTGTATAGGTGTATCGTTATGATTAAAAAGTTATATTATGTTACAGGTGTCCATACAAGACCTGTATCGTAATTAAACTTTTTTTTATATTATTTTTGGCCTGTACGTAATGTTTGTCATAAGCATTTTGTTTTCAGTTTTAGAATCTTTGTATTATAGTATCGGAGTAGATAAAACATATTACTTATTTATGTATCGTGTATGTATGTATACCCGTTACCCTAGTATCCATAATAATCAATAAAATGTTATAAATATAGAAAATTATGTGATGTTAATTAAGTTATGAAGTATTATTGAACAAGAAATGTCCTTCAAGGGAAAAACAAATTATTTACTAGCAATTGAAATAATCTTCGTTACTCGCTATGAGGTATATAGTTCTATTACACGAAAACCTTGAGAGCAACTGACCAATCGCAAGGAAAAAAGCTTGGCCTAGTCATCATAACAAAGTAGTTTGTAGTGTCAGTTAATTATAGCTCCGTCCTTCTCTTTGGTAAATCTATAATCTAAGATCACAGTGGTTTGTGTGTTTGTCTGTCCGTTCTTTTTCCCGCTCTTTTTCCATCGTATCAATTAAAGCGTTAACCGCAAATAGTTCGTCTACCGGACGCTAGATGGCGCTAACAGAAAAATATGCAATAATAGAAAAAAATTAAAGAATTTTGTCCACCCTTGCTAAGCCGGGACGGGTCGCTAGTACTTATAAGCACTATAAGAATTGATTTTCATATAAGGCGCCTAGTATGAAAAAAATATGAAGAAAAAAATTTTGTGATCGAATGACAGCGTTACGTTTTTTATGAGCAACCTATCGTGCGCACATTTTACTTTTATTTGGAAGTTTTATTTTTTCTGTGCCTGTTCAAATAGAATCGTTCTAAAGGAGTAATTTTCAGACGTGTAAAACACACTTTTTTTACTTTTTTTTTTTAAATATTTCTTAACAATTTATTAACATAGGTTACAAAATTGTGTATGGTTTTTATCGTTATCAAGTGTAGTGAATTTAAATATGGAAAAAAATATATGATTAAGATAAATTATTATAATAGAAAAATACTAGAAAAAATCGACTCGGGTCACAAGTGAATTCTCAGGCGGGAAATATAAGATCGCAGTGAAAATGCATAAAATATATAAAAATATATGATAAAATATTAAAGTCAGATAATAAGTCTGCAATGTGAGCATGTAGTGAGTGACATTGGATTTGACAATCACATATTATTGCTAAAAAACAAAAATTTGTTCTTTAAACTACGTGAGGCTCTTAAAATCAGGAAACATCGTAATTTCAATAGAAAAGCATTAACTTGTATCAGGTTTCAGGCGGGAGTCGAATCTACATCTATAGCTATTCGGGTGAGCACTTTTCTAATTAAGCAACGAAGACTGACAGACCCGTTGAATTTTTTTCAGTATTGCTTAAGTAGACGCCGGCGCCATCTTTACTACATACAACATATTAGGTACAACATCTACAACATGAAGAGATGGTAGAGTACTCGCCCTGATAGCGAGGGATGTGGGTTTGATTCCTGCCTGAGTTTTATGTAATTATTTCTTTAGCTATCATAATCTGGTGAACTTTTGCGTAAGTTCCATTTAGGTGATTTCAAGTAAATATGTTAAATTATTTTAATAGTTTGACCCCTGTCAGAATAACAGCGCCTCTGTGTTTATTCTGCCCAACTGTGAATGACATGGAGGCAAAATGCTGAGGCAGGGTATTTGTTGACCCCACACAGGAGTTTCACTTTTTTTGTATTTTTCACATCTTATTTTTTTTTCTTTCTCCTATTCTTGTATCCTCTGTCTGTGTGTGTGTGTGTATTAATAAATGTTTCTTTCTTTCTAATAGAAAAATTGTAGAAAAAGTCGACTCAGCCTACAAGTAAATTCTCAGGCGGTAGTCACTCAATTTATTTGTGAGCCAAGTTGATTTTTTCTACCATTTTTCTATTAAAGTAATTTATGATATAAAATAGCATTGAAAAATATATATAAAAAAATCAAGTATACAATTCGTCTAATGCTTTCGCGAATTCTCAAACACGGTGCGTAATTTTTTTTTTCACTAAAACCTCATTAAGACCATAATAAAAATAAAAACCAAGTCTAATTAGCTTTTCTTTATTCGTTCGTTTTACCATTTAATTTTTCATTTAGGTATATGGATTGAAATTTATTATTTTAGTAAAGGAATTATGTTGGAACTCCTTCTAGAAAAATGAGATTTATTTAATTCAATTCTAGAATACCAAAACATATGCGTTGTCCCAAGATTTAATTTACTAAACCAAGGAATCTCATTTTTCTATCAAGGTCACTGAACTGCGTTTAGGGAAATTTAAAAATGTTTACTTCAGACTTTCGCGACCACTCATTGAATCGGAACTCTTTTATCGGATACCGGAAATCTGTTTATTTCCAAGTTTTTAATTACACATCCTGTGAATACGATTCGTAAATGGAGTCGAGACGTCAGGATTAAAAATATACTTATGGCAACGAAGGGTTAATTGATGATAATTTTTAGATTAAAATTAGGTAAGGTTATCTTTGTTGGAGCGGAGCGAGCGAAGCTCCCATGGATCAGCTTCAATGACGAAACGTATGTGACGCCATAACTCTACGAGTTCTTAGCCGATTTTCGTATTTTTTTACCCTTTGTCCTAAGTCGGAATAAACACGACAACATTAAAAACAACAACATAGTAATTTCATACTTAAGTTAACTGTTTTTTTAAGTATTTAGTTAGTAATTATAATTAACAAATATTTCTTACACTTATACCAATAAGCCTCGCCCAAAGTAAGTATTGTAAGGTTATGATTATATATATTTGTGTTTCGGATAGACATCATACATATATGATACATAAATAAGTAATAATTATACAAATATATATTAATACGTATGACTCAAACAAAAATGCTCGTTTTTAATTAACATCTGCTCCTTCGAGGGCTTGAACTCGAGACTGTTTGGTTTTAAAGATAGGGTCACTTCTGTTCGGCCTAACCGGTTGTCAAATACTGTCTTATACGCCTTTAGTAGTATAGAAAAAGATTTAGTAAATTTATAAACTGTTACAAATTAATTTAAGGCAGAAAAGACTGCCGAATCCTCTATACAAGGTTCTAGAATTTCAAAGCACGTGTGAGAAAAGCTAGAGAGACCAAAAATATTATTCATATCCCTAATAAATAACTATCTAATAATTGAGCAAATAAAAAAAATGTCATGGAAAAACATTCCTTTAAAAATTTATACAACATAATGTGGTTGAACATAAAACTATGCAGAATAACTTATTAGAATACTTTAAAATATCAAAGCAAGGTATACAATTTACAACTAAATTCTTGATTTCATAAAAAATAACATTAATTTGTAATTACAACAATCATTTAACATATACCCACTGCACATAAATATTTGTATGTATGTATATGCAAACACAATCGGTACATATATATGTATGTAGGTTTTAAGTCATGGTCAAACTTAGGAGTTGATTTTTGAGTGAAAAGAGAAGTTTATTTTATAACCACTGCTCTTTATAATATAATCCTAGCGCGCATTTAATACAGTAAAAAACCCGCTTATTCCACAGCCAGAATGTAATACAAAGTGGACCTACGACAATACCTTCCGATGTACCCTTCTTTCCATGCAAACAATGCTCAAGAAATGAACTCTCGAATCTACCTCACCTTCTAAACGTCAAAATAATGGAATCGTGTAAAGCCTTTGAAAAGTTTTTGAGCTTCCGACGTCCTAGCGTGCAAACCTTCACCCCGCACCGCTGACATAGTTTGGGTGCAACGAGCTTCTGCCGGAAGTACAATGCGATTATCGATTTGCTTATGATGACAGAAAATGCGTTGAATGGACAAGGATCGCGGTATGGCGGGAGGCAGGGCAAATCGCTCGGTTGGTTCAGTGCGCGCGGGGCCGCGGGCTGCGCTGTCGTTCCACGCAGCCCGCTAAGCGGAAACAATTCGTGTTCTGTGCAAATGCTTGTGTTTTTATGGCGTTCATATTACGACTGTTGGCGTTGGGTGTGATCGCGGCGGCAGCCGGCGGTTAGTTATCTAGTTGCATTAGTTGTTGTGACCACGTGCTGGCCCGGGAGCGGAGTCTTGTTTACGGCATTGGGCGCATGCGCTCCTCTTGTTTGCCACCGCGGGTCAACCGCCTAACCTAAAGCCTACATCATATGTATGTCCGTCAAGTAAGTCTAGAATATAGACCAGGAGATGCGACGAGTGGTAAGCCAATCGATAGGCGCAGTTGTTTTGGTTCGTCCTCTCCTTGCCTCCAAAACAAACAGGTTTCGCCTTCTGAATGTTTCCGTTGTTACATTACGTTTACTGCTGACACCGGATAGTCCTCTTGTGTACGCACTCCGTGTCTGTTTACCTGCCTATGTCCCGAAGTTTACGGTGTTGTTTTATTAATTTGCAACTCCTTGTGGTTCTGTCCTACTTTCATAGCCCGATTCTTATTTGAATTGCTTGAGAACTCTTCTTATAAGATTTAAGCGTTATAGTCTCAGCCGGTGTACACATATATTGATTTTGGGACAGTCCTTTATGAAAACATTATTATTGTTAAAGTCTATTTTGAGCACACATTTTTTTTAAATATAGCTAAATAAAATTAAGATTGAAACTGAAAAACGTAATCCTCTTTTGTTTTTTGTCTTGAACCTGGAATATATTTATCCTTATTTGCGATATACCACAAAAAACAACTTTGACTGTTTGTTTTCGAATGTTTATAATAAATTACACGTAAAACTTAATGTTTAAAGTAATCCAATACAGAAATCAAATGGTACATTATTCAAGTTCAAAAAAATGGCATTAACATTTCACACAAGTCGTATAAATACTTATCTACAGTAATTTAAATGTGTCGACGCAGGCTGGAATTTATCATCTGTGCGTCGGAACCATGCGTGCACTTACACGCAGTAGTTATGGTAAGGAAATAGCGTTTTAATTGTCAAGGCTAATAGGTACCTACTGTTAGGTGTGACATTGTATGCGAATTGTTGGTTAGAGCTACAATTAGATGAAAACTCCTTATCTCACTAAATTATACTTAGTTTTATTTAAATTGTTAATGTTCATAGTGGTAAATAAATAAATGTTATTAATCTTTTTAAGAAAAAAATGGTGCCCAAGTTAAGTTTCAAGTTATATGTTACAAAAATAAAGCAGCTAATGTTTATTTAAAATTTTGACTCCCGACAAAAGTACAGATAGAAGAGATTTTTATATTGACGATGGTTTTTCTACAAAATTATTATCAAACCTACTAATACAGAGTAACAAATTTAAACAGAACCATGTTCAAAATAATGAAAAATTTCACAAATCGGATAGTTGTAACTACTAATTATAAACTGGCAATAATGCAGCCTAATAACCACACTAAGATGGCAACACCAGCGAATTTTGAATAAAAATAATGAGTACAAAACAAATAAAATAAACTGAAACCTATAAAAATATAAAATCAAAGCTATCATTCAAATGTTACATCAAGGTTGTAAGAGACGTGAATAATTGTATCGATCACTCAACTGACCACAGCAAAATTAAAACCAAGTAAACATATTCTAAAACCATTTCATGCTTAATATGCGAAGACAGCTAATAACCGAGCCGTGTTACAATCTGCAGTAAAAACAATATGAAGCTATTAAATTAATATGTCCAATCAATTCGCGCAAATTACCAGCTCAAAAGATTTGCGAACTCCAAGCAAAGTCGATGGAAAAGTTTTCTTAACCATCCCTCGGTTAGCTTCAAACTTTTTCTTGAAGTTGTTAGACTTGTTAAAGGTTCAGTAAAGTTCAACTATTCCTGAATACCTTATTAGGCATTTGGGAAAGCAATAGTGAATGGCAACTAACGTAGTCCAGAAAGCCTTTTGTCATGCAGTACGTACTCCAGAAAGCCAACTATTGTTCCGAGCGAATACATGAGAAGTAAATTAATTAAATAAGAAGTCTTTGTATCCGCCTTGGGATTGTCAATAGGCAATTTTGGGATTGTATAATTGCTGAAGACATACTCCTCAATAGCTTTGGGAGGCCTAAACTAATTACGTTTGTAAATATGCCGTTTATGGCTTTCAAATACGCAACCGTTTTCTCAATTAGATCAAATTCGAGCGACGTTATAAGAAGAACCACATTATCCAAATATAGCAATAAATATTAACATCCCATTAAGTCAATAGGCCGTGCTCGCATCCTCTGAATAATGGCCAAGATAAATTCCATAAATATTTATTGACAGTAAATAGAAACAATGAAATTATTACGGTTACATTTTCCGAGTAATAATTCACGTTACGAAATCAATGTGGTATCTATGACATATAGTTGAATGTATATTGTTTGCATCTGGTCCAGTTTTTGTATCACATAAGTAATCCGTTTCGTGAAATGCTACCCTTCACACGAAGAAGGTTACACAAGGTCGCAGTAATAACTTTGGCGATACCTACATATATTTGTTTGAGAAAAACAAGAATAATTTGGTAGTCTAGTCTACAGAAAAAATGTAAAAAGAAAGCCAACGAGGTACTGATAAAACGTAGGAATTTTCCATTAATGCTAAATGTTATAGTGGCGACACATTAAGTACTATATTTTTATAGACTTGAGATTTAGAAAGAAAGCTAGAATTATATGATCGGACCTTTTATGTAGATCTTGTTTGGAAGCAGTAGATTTATTTGGAAAGGAATTGAACGTTAATACGCAGGTTACTAACATCCTAAACCTCTTTGTTCATTCATAGTGTTTCCTTTATATTGTTTAGAAAATTATGTAGTCCAGGAATCATTCAATGAGGTTTCTGTTCTGTATGGACAAGCTCTGTTACAACATGTGTTATATGAGATTGTTTAAGAATTAATAAAAATAATATAAGCATCTTGCTTTATGAATTAAACGTACTACATTACTTCAATCAGAGCCTTCTCTAGAGTTAAAGCAATGACTTCCTTTAACATATTCAAAGAGCGTTCAAATGTTCAAATATTTTACGCAATTATAAACACCAGACCCTTGAAAGTAACGTCATCGCCTGTATTATATAAGTACGATACCTGTGTGTGCTCATAGTCCTTTGAATTACATAATAGCCGAAATGAGACAAAGAAAAACGAGCGTGGCTTACTCCAATGTAAAACACCATTTGCTGATATTTATTCCAACATCTCAGTCATCATGCAATCAATCCAAAACCTGTCCAAAACGTTCACTTCCCGTTCATCAACGTTTCCCATTGTCAATGCCCAAAAGAGGCCCTCGTTTATTTTTTATGTCTAACGTTTCGCAAAAAAAAGTGGCGTGGTAGTTCAAGCTATAATCAAGGTTAACAGTCTTACCTAAGAAAATGTGCGGATTTGGGGACATTCGTAAGGTCTCCGTTCGTCTCGGATAGTTTATTTATTCGATGGCCCCATTTCCTAGCGGGGGGGGGGGGGGGGGGCATCTTTGTCTTTTCCGATTGTCCCTAATTAAGGTCATCAGTGAATATTCGCAATGAATATTGCTCTCGGAGGCTTTTCGATATCAAAATGCCCTTGGAGATCCATTTGCTCGCACGTTGAAGCACTTTAGTTTGTTTTAAAAGCGATTAAATTGGTTTTTCGTTTGTATATATAATATACAAACAACAATTCGTAGAGTTAAGCGAAATAAAATAGGTAGCATTTGTTCGTTGCCAAAATACTAGTGTTTCGAAAACAGAAACTCCTAAAATGGGCAAACCTATTTATTAGAGCTGGAATTCATCCAAAACCTTAGTGTTTAGAGAAAACAGGGCATCAGATCTAGCATGGTTCGATGTCTTATACAAGAAATATGGACAGAGAATGACGGGATCTCATTTCGTTCGCAGCGACCGAGTGTGACTCTCTATTCCTAGATTTATTTGATATATAAAAGTTACTTTATCAACATTTTTGAAGCATGTTTTCGGAATTATTATAGAAAGTATTCCTAATTTGCTTAAAGTAATGTGTTAAAATCCTTATATCGAGCACATTTGGTGATGCCTAAAAAGGAAACATCCACACTCATTCGTTATAATAAGTAATTGCGTCGCAATATTTATGTAACACTGTGTCAGCAGACATTGAAAAGTCTTTATAGTACTAATATAATGATTGTGCAAAACGTATACGAAATTACGCCGTGAAGGTTCCATAAAGATGTTAGCTACTTGCCGAAATATAGATTAAATAAGTTTGTGGAAATCAAAGTAGCGTTGGTTGGTGCGGGACGGGGGGCTCCGCGCCATCCAAGGTCAGGGGCCCTCGCGGCACCAACCAGCCTCAGCGATCGCGCGGCCACTCCAAGGGATCGCTCACGTCGACTACTCATTCAAACGCTTTTGTTACAACCACACATTGACATTAATATACACAACGTTCGTCACGTATTTCTTATTATTCGTATAATAATTTTGTTATTCTTTTTTTTGTGGATTATTTATGGTGACGACGTATAATATTGTAAATATTACTTCTGTTAAAGCTGACGACTTTCTCACGCCCATTCTTCTTGTCAATTAAAATACGTCCTGAATGAAGTAGGTAAAAAAGTTGGACGATTCAAAACAACTTATTTTAAGTGCATCTCAATAAAGTTATTTTCACGTTATATTTTTTTTTAATGAAATCAACAGCGGTTTTATTAAACGGAGTTACGTGCGAAAAAAATTACGCGCCATTTTTGTAATGAACGTTTGCAAATTAGCAAATAATTATAATAATTTCGATCTTAAAAGATCACACGGACACGTGATAGCGAATGGAATCATTCTGTGGTGTAGAAAAAATTGATTCCAACTCGTCTAGTTCGACGGTTAGCAGATAAAAAAAAACTAGTAGAAAAAAGGTTAGAATGATGAAACGCGCTGGCAGTGTGCGAACTTTTTTAATTGATATTTTGCAAACATGTTTGAGTAAGTTGTTTGGACATTGTGTAAAGTAATCAGTATTTTTACAAATGAGATGTTCACAGAAATCGTGGGATTCACATAACTGAGATTAAAGATTTTACACAAATTAATGATGGCTATTTTAGCTTTATACGAATTAAGGTTTAATTTTTTATTTCGAATGGGTTCGCTTTTGATCCTTATTAAGCCTGGGGGCCAAGACTGGATCCAGGATAGAACAAGCTAACCCAGAAGGTGCCTATTCACCCTGCCTTTAAGAACAGACGGGTTATAATCACTCGGATTACGTGCATTATAAAAGAAGTTGAGAAGCGCTTGGTGCGATGGGTAGGAATAGCAATCAAAAAAGGGTGGTAGCCCGCAGTATGTCTGGATGTCCGATGGAAGAAGGGTGATGGCGGTATGAGCTTATGCAGCTTCCAAGCACACTCTCCAAAATATAATCTGTAGAAGAACGAAAGACAGGCAACTTTGTGGCTAATTAGTAGCGGTGATGGTAATCCGTAGGTTACATTTTTAAATGTAAAATACGTGCTTATCTCGTTTAGTCTAATAAATCCAGTAGATGTTTGAATATATTATTTAACGCATACATTCATTTCTAAATATAGATGACGGTTAACTTAGTTATCTCAATGTAATCTCATATTGGAGAGTCTAATTATAAATTTTCAGAACTAAGAGTTGCTTAATTCAAAGATGGTCTTTAAAATATGGACGAATCTAAAATGATAAATCTATTGTATGAAAAATATCTTTATCGATTTATTTGCATTTGTTTGTTTTGATTTTCGAAGACTATCTGGTGCAACGGTAGCGATTCTGCTTTTCGCATCGACGGTGCTGAGTTCTAATCCCGGAACGGGCTGATGTTTGTGTGATGAATATGAATTGTCATGTCATGGATATTTATATATATTTCTATTAATATTACACATCTATGTATCATAAATGTATGTCTATCCGTTACCCTAGTTTCAATAACACAAGTCTTATAGTGCTTACTTTGCGCTAGGCTGATGAATGTAAGAAATGTGAATATTATTATTTTAACCGAGTAGATAACTCGTTCAATGCATCAAATGGAATGCACATTCATTCATAAATTTGATATCGCACGATGATGGGTCATAACACGAAATAGTATTCACATTTCAAATATTTAATTTTTAATATTATGTTGGTTTATTTATTTGTGGCGGAAGTCCAAGGAGAGTTTAATGTAGATACTGGATAATAATATTAGTTCATAGTGTTGAATTATATTGGATTATAGCGTAGATTTTAACTTATAAAGCTGGTTCCATCTTAAACGAATATTTAATATTTGTAAAAAAATACTTTAAAAGTATTTAGCGATGCGGTGGAACGATAATAGCTCATAGCAGAAGTTGAAATAAGTTTGTAAACGACACGTCTGCCAGCGTCTCGGTTGCTCAGCTGTCAGTTCGCCAGGATAGCGAAAGGTCGAGGGTTCAAATCCCAACTCAGAGATCGGAGGCATGGTTGTTTTTATATGCGTATTTTATATCTTACTAGCTTTTTTCCCGCGGCTTCGTCAGCATTTTTATTTCAATAAAAAGTATCCTATGTCACTTCTAATACCTCCAAAAACATATGTACGAAGTTTTATGACGATTGGTTTAGTAGTTTTTGCGTGAAAGCATAACAAACAAATCTACATTCACATTTATAATAATAGTAGGATTAAACAATTGTTTTGCTTTCGTTAATTATTTCTTGGAAAGCGCAATGTATTTAATTTTTAACGTTAGTTACATCGTATTTGAAAGATATATATCATAATTGGATTCCAGTTATACACGAAAAAATAAGAAATGACAAGAAAATATATATAGTAAAGTTTGAAATGTTCTGGACCATCCAGAACATTTCAAACTTTATTCTAATGTTTCTAGACGACATGTAAGAGCTAACTATGCTTATACATTATATCAACCTCGATGTCATAAAGATATTTATAAAAGAAATGTTCTAAACACGTGCATACAAATTTATAACAAGCTACCCCTTTGTATCAAAACATTAAACGGGCATTTATTTAAAAAAAATCTAAAGAAATGGCTGAATGAGAAATGTTTTTATAGTGTAAGAGAATACATAGATTTTAATAAATAATTTTGAATATTTTTTCTGTTATGTCGAAGTTTTATTATTTAAATGTTTGTTAGTAATGATTTGAGGATGAATATGACATTTTATTATAATTGTTGTCTTTTTTTTTTAATTATATATATATTAGACTCAATACCACTAAAAATTTGCACGCCTGCTTGCAGGTTAAATACAAAACTAAAATAATATTTATAAGACCTCTGTATAATTTGTATTTCTGCAAATAAAAAAAATTGATTTTGATTGATTTGATTGATTGATATAATTACAAAATAATGTGTGCAGTAGCGAAGAAAAATTAAAAGAAGTTTATTGATAAGAATAATTCTAAAATGCATATTAATCAACCGGTACATGGTATTGTTAAATAAATAGATAAATAAAGTCCGGACAACTTACAACAATTATCTAGTCCTCAACTAAGGTGAGCTTGTACAATGGATACTAAATAATTTATAGAATACATAAATACGTATATAAACGGCTTACACATATGCTTATGTTTATCACACAAACATATTCCCTTACCGAGATTCGAACCCCGGACCTTTAACGCAGAAGGTAGGACAGCTAATAAAAATTTTAACAGTTAGTAACGTGCCCGATTAAAATATTATGAGGGTAGTAGTAAATATATGAAGACCGTTGCTATAGTCATCCTGTGATCACGGCTCCTGTAAAGGATTTGATACGTCATGATTTAATATAAAATAAATTATGCGCAAAATCCGTAAAAAAAGTTGTATTTTTTTTTAAATTTTGATCTTATGTCAAAATATCTTTTCCATCGGACATCCAGACGCACTGCAGGCTACCACCCTTTCTTGGTTGATATTCCTACCTGTCGCACCAAGCGCTTTTCAACATCCTTCATAACGCGCACAGCAAAGGAGTGGAACTCCCTCCCTGCGTCTGCATTTCCGAGAACTTATAACCCGTCTATTTTCAAAGCCAGGGTGAATAGGCACCTTCTGGGTTAGCTCGTTCCATCGTGGATTCTGTCATGGCCCCCGGGCTTGATTGGGATAAATAGCAAACCCATCCTAAATAAAAAAAAAAAAATAGGAATTATAAAATTATTTTAAAGAAAGGGACTTCGAAAATAATCATATATAGTACATATCTATGTTTCATATTTGTATGTCTATCCGTTATCCTAGTATCCATAACACAAGCCTTACAGTGCTTACTTTGGGCTAGGCTAATATTTGTGAATGCAAGAAATATTATTATTATTCATATATATAGTCATAGATCTATCATCACTATTGCTTTTTAGTGTTTTGTTGATAAAAATGAACGCAAAACTAACTGCAATAAAGTTCTATCACGCGATGATATGTCATTGGCTTTCAGCGACCATCATCAATTAAAAGACAGATTTGTTTGTTGTATCAGACACGATACTTGTCAATTTAAATTACGGCCAACCCATATCAAGTTGTTTATTTTTCGACGTAAATAATTTTATGCAAAAAAACACGTCCAGTTTTTGATATGAAATTATTTAAAGCAGTAATAATAATTACTTTCATTATATTATTTAGGTTTTCATCTAATTAGATAGTTTGAATGTTTGACATTTGTCAAATATCCAAAACGAAATGTTTGACTTTTAAAGTAGCCCATTTGACAACAATGAAATACGAATTCATTGCTGTCAAACATTATTTAAAATTGTACATTTAATTCTTACAGTAGTTAAGAGTAATCTTAGATATAAAGAAACTAAATTGTATAAACTTAAGGACGTGCCTGATTAAAATATTGGATGATAGTTATTCATTCTGTGATCACGCCTCGTGTAAAGGAGTCGAAACGTCCAGATTAAATATTAAAAAGATAATAAAACGCGTCTTTATTCCGCTAAAAAGGTTTTAATTCAATTTTTATAGATGACTAAAGTTTTCGAAAGTTATCAAATGAATACGAATAATGCAACTTGATTTATATTTATTTATTTAACGGATCACCAATAACGTTGCATTAATACAATTATAAAACAGATACCAACATAATAATTATTTGACTAAGTAAAACCTTAATTAGAGACGACATCGGTAGAACGGCAAAATCATTAACAATTACCGATTAAAAAGTAATAATTTAACAATTATATAAACTAACTTAGTAAAGTACAGATAGTTATATATATATACTTTTGTAAATTATGTAGACTAGCGGCCCGTCCCGACTTCGCACGGGTGGACAAAATTCTTTAATTTTTTTCTATTATTAAATATTTTTCCGTTAGCGCCATCTACCGTCCGGTAGACGAACTACTTGTGGTTAACGCGTTGCTACGGTAACGTTATTGATACAATGGAAAAAGAGCGGAAAAAAAGAAAGGACAGACAAACACACAAACCACTGTGATCTTAGATTATAGATTTGCAGGGATCACAGATTTCCATTTTCCACAATCCTGACATACAACTCTCGCTTCTTCAACTGTCATCAGCCTTATCATCAGTACTTTTGACATGACCTCTTTTCAGGATATCTTCTATTTGGTCCTTGAAAGTTAGCCTTGATCTGCTTTTACCGTCGTGTCCATGCACATTTGCCTCATGAAGTTGTTTTGTCAATCTCTTTTCGACCATCCTCTTTACATGTAGAAACCATCGAAGCCTTTTTTGCCTATACATATAGAGCTTAATATATTAATCATAGACAAACTGATACAAAGGTTCCTTTTTCACCAATGAGGTAAGGAAACTCTAAAATTTGACTGTCATCTGTTAAAAAACAATAGCTGTTAACAGTTTCGTTTGGAAATTATGAGATAAATTATTAAAGGTAAAGTTTTTGTTGCAAATCAGATAATTCACATTATTATCCGTTACTAAGCCATGGCTTAAGGGCGAGATTATTCAAGATTTAAGCAACATTTGTAGCTCAGCCGTTTCTTTTAACCTCATTTGCATTGTGTAAATTCAAATTACCATAAGATTTGTTTTATGATTTAAGTCATGTTGGCTTTAAATAAATTTGGGATTTTCACTAAAATTCTTTAGTTCAAAACTAAGCAAAGCTTAACATATAAATAAGTATTTAAACGACTATAAATTGAGAAAAAAATTGGCTCATTACACAAAAAATCCTTTTAAAACAATTTAAAAAATGACAGTAACAAAATATCACCCTTATCACAGATATGTATTTTCATATTATACAAAAAAAATACGCAAACTTAAGTTCTGTATTGAACAATTTAGTGATAAACGACTTAATATTATTTTTTTTCTTCTTTTTTTGGGAGCTTTGATCGATATTCGAACATGTTAGTTCCATCTGAACCTAATCTTGTTCACTAAATCATCTTAAGACTATTAATTGTAAAGCTGACGATAGTTTTAGCTGCATCTGAGAATGGCTCATCTAGGAGGTTGGTCAAGAAACCAACATTTTGCAGATTCACATTCAAAGAATTACAACCTTCAACTCCACATTCCATCAACAAATGATGAACATCATCTACCTTTCCGCACATCGAACAATTTGGAGACTCAGCAATTTTCAGTACCTAAAAATTTTAATTTATTTAATGGAATGTGACCAGATCGCTACCTTGGGCCGTAACAATATATGACCTACTTAAACATGTGTGACAACTCGAGGAGGTTGTGTCTGTAGAGTTGACTTAATCTATAATCTAAGATCACAGTGGTTTGTGTGTTTGTCTGTCCGCTCTTTTTCCATTGTATCAATAACGTTACCATAACATCGCATTGACGTTAACAAGTAGTTCGTTTACCGGACGCTAAATGGCGCTAACGGAAAAATATTTAGTAATAGAAAAATTTGAAGAATTTTGTCCACCCGTGCGAAGCCGGGACGGGCCGCTAGTCTATACATATAAATAAAATTGGAGTGTCTGTTTGTAATATTAAAATAACCGTTTTTTACTACATGCATATGAATGAAATGAAATAACATTTTTTTCAATTTTTGTCTGGCTGTCTGTCTGTTTGTTCCGGCTAATATGGCTAATATGGCAAGTAGCTGATGTAATAAGGAGTAACCTAGGCTATTTTTATTTTAGAAAATTTATTTTATGATAACTGAGCCACGGCAACGTGTGGCCGGGTCAGCTAGTATTAAATAAAAATAAAGTTTTCATTATAACTTAATGAGTTAGGAGAATCAATCTAATATTTTATAAAGGAATATCTGATAATCTTTACCGACCATCTTGTATAAAAAGGTCTGATGATAATTAAAGAAGCGAGAAATGTATGTCAGGATTGTGGAAAGTGAAAATCTAACGGTCTCTGCTTACCCCTGCGGGTAAAAGGCTTTCATACAAGCTCGTCGGTTAAGGGTACTTTTGACCTGTCCATTTTCAGGACATCTTCTATTTGGTCCCTGAGAGTTCGCTTGAGTCTGCCTTTACCGACTTGCCCATACACATTTGTCTGATATACTTGTCTAGTCGATCTTCTTTCTAGGTTTGCACTGGATAATTATCTTAATAATTATCGTTGATAATAACGAGTAACAGTTATTGTACAAAACAAAAAAAATGATACATTGTTGTCGAGGCGCGGAAAACCAGCAATTGCTGGACGAGTAGAGTTTGAAGTCCAAGCCGTAGGCGAGGACTTTAATAATACGAGTCAGTCAAAAATTACAATAATTAAGTAGTACACATATCAAAATTAAGAGTTTTTTTTTAACAAAAGTAGTCTCAGACTCTCAGGTAAAAGTTATGTCTAAATATAAAAAAATCTTTCATTTATATATATGTTATTTGATTTGATAGTTGGATAATTATCGGATAATTATCTGATAATAATCAGAGAAAATGATTATCTTGATAATTTGCAACGCTGCTTCTTTCGTCCATCCACTCTTTTTTAATACTGAAGTCTTTCGATACTATTATTCGGTTGGAATGCATTTGTGTGTACTAGCTGACCCGGCCACGCGTTGCTGCGACTCAGTTATCAGAACTTGCAATAAATAGAAAATTTTGATTATAAATTAAAATGAAACTTATCCTATGTCCTAAGTGGGATCAAATCCAGCTAAATAAAAAAAAAATACTTCAAAGTCAAACACTGAGACAGGGATTTTTTATAAATATATATGTGATTTCTATACCTTAATGGTAAACTATCCCTACGGTGTATCCATCCAAAAATGACCTGTGCCCCAGACACAGAAATAAACACATCAATAGGACGACGAATAAACCCAACCAGAAATCCTCTATGGCTGCACTGGTATTCAAAACAGTCCCGTCTAGGGATGCCCGAAAGAAGCAGAGCTTTATAATATAAAGCGAAAAAGCGACAGAAAACCGCGCACACTGACATGAGTGAAAGCGAGATAGAAGGCCACGCACGCTGAGGTGGCAGCTGGCTCCTATATATATCGTGTAACGGTAAAATCTGACGCTTAGCACAGATAGGGTGGCCGCACAGCGAGCGCCTATATGCGAGCGTCCCGAACGTCCGTATAGAAGCTTCGCTTCAAAAACTAGTGTGTACTCACCCTAAGTTCTATTTTGGTTATCCACGGCGCCAGTAAATTGCTCTGTCAATAAGTAATTCATAAAGTTTAATTACAGTCTCAATCAATAACGTGTCAAAGATATGAACAATAAATCTATAGCATAATTAATTCGCGGACACGTTTTAAATCATAATTATAATTTGTAATTCAATTTGTGAATCATGAGTTTGATAAGTAGATATTGTGTTGTGGAAGTATAAGTTATTCAATATGTTTCATTGACCACAATTATATAGGCGGGTGCTTAAGAAGTGGGCGCTGATGGTGGTCTGTTTAAAGGTTTTTTATCGCAGTTACTTTAGGAATTATAGAAAGATGACTTTGTTATTGCAATGTAACTGAACATAGACAAGGTAGCTAGTCTATCCGTTTTTATAGGATACATTCCGGAGTGTGCAGCAGAATTGCATAGTATTGTTCCGCCGCCCCCATTTTTTCATGGGACAACCAGACTTACAAATAGGCGCCACCGTTAAATGATTTATATACTAAAGATTCGCACTAAGCGTTTTGGTTCCAATTTCTAATCCGTACCGCTAAAGAGTGGAACTCTACCTGAGTCTGTGTTTCCTGATAAATACAATTTAGGGAGGTCTAGGCGAGATAGCGGTTAAGCGCTTTCCTAATCACGATGAAAAATGCAGCTTTAGTGAGTGAGTTCAACATTTTATTGCTTAAACCAAAAAACATGAAGATGTTCAATAAAATATTATGATAAGTAAATTAAAGAATATCTCACATTTTCCGTTATTTGTGCTCTAAGAGTTTGGGTCATGCTAAATTTCATGGCTCTAAGTCAACGGAAAATACCCTTATAGGTTGCGATTCCCTTGCGAGTGTAATTTGCGGCATAAATGGTAATATCTTTTGATCGCATTGACATAGAAACTTGATTTGTTTTACACCACTAAGGGACCGTAGATTTCAGTATTCGACATTTTCAACTTCACATTTTTACGCGTTCCTGAGAGGGTTTTGACAGACAACGAAGCGATCCTATAAGGATTCCGTTTATGGGTCGGGCACAGCAACTAGCAAAGGGGAAGACCGTTCTTTGATCAATAATTATATAAAAATACCATGTACCAATGTTTGACCGAGATGAACTTCAAAGGTACTCAACCGATTTTGATGATTTTTTTTTCATTTTGCTGGATTTGTTGCGACTTAGGACATAGGATAGGTTTCATTTTAATTTAAAACAGCAACGCGTGGCCGGGTCAGCTAGACTTTTATAAATATATAATAAAAAATCAACGTTTGAATGTTTATTCCCTATTCTTTCCGAAATCATTGATCATATTTATAACAATAGTATATCTACTATTGTACTATCGTAAGTTAAGACTTACAGGTTGTTTTGTTTATATGGGATGCATGTTTATTTATGCTATAAATTCACCTTTTCAAGGTATTGAGATATAAAGGTCAATTAAGTAATGATTAAAACTATACCTATATTGCAACGTAAAGAGAAAACAAATAAAAATTCAACTCTTAACAATTATTTTAACTTTTTAACATTAATTATATAATAATAAATACGTAACTAAAATATTTCACAAAACCTTCTTATTTAAAAAAGCGAGAAATGCAGAATTACCGTTTACTTTCGAAATATTCCTTCATATTGTAAAAAGGTTTGACTATTCATTTAATGTTTAGTTTATTTTCAATGTAATGCCTTGGAGGGCTTTGAGATTATATACCTTAATAGCCATATAATACGCATTATTCTTAAATAAGATTAAACTTACTGCTGGAATAAGCAAATTATTTTCACGGCGACGAGACAGATAGCGGCATTGTTTATCTCCCATTTTAGGGAAGTGATGAGCATATTTTCTTGTGTGATTGTGATGAGACTGTGTTAACTTATTGTATGCATGCTAGGGAAGGTTTACATGTGTAGTCAGCAAAAAAATTTAAAATACCATTGCAAGGCATGACGAATGCAGCTAGTTATAAATAAATATAACAATTTTAACCCTTATATCCCTGTGTGACATTACTGTAACAAACTAAATAATTCCTAAAAAAATCCACTACACGCATTTAATCTCTTTGTAAGTCAATGTGTCGTATCGGTACCATACCTGTCTATGCATTTTAGTGCAATAGTCATGAACTAGATGGCTTTACTTGTGTCAAACTCGTACGGAATTCACTTCGCGCCAATTTGTGACATTCGTTCGTGGGTAAAATTTGCAAAATACAAATAAAATATAAAAAAACTACACAACTGTTTTGAAAACTGTGACGTAGCATTACGGTATAATAAGTTGAACAATTGTTTCGAGGCATTTTACACATCCTAGGGGAATAGCATAGCACAGTGTTACATATCTGTAACACTCCCTTTTTAATGATTTTTACATATCTAATAAAAAACGCGTAACAAAAAATTACGTGTTTTTTTATTTATTTTTACCTACCATAATAACAAGTATTGAAGAAAATATATGTTGTTGAGTCATAAAGGGTAAATAACACAAGCCAACAAAATTTGACAAAGTTTCTTACCCAGACACCTGAGTATATTTTCCCGAAGGATTTTGGTGTGCTGAATCCAAATCCGGTCGCAGCTCTATCACGTCAGGTTTATGAGATCTGAAACTGATCTAAACTAAACTGATGACAGTATAGGTAGCATGAAGCAAAATGAACTTCAAAATACGATATCTCAGCAAAAAAAAAAAGAATTTGTAAACAGACTCAACACCATTTGAAAGTTCAAGACTAGTACTTTAAGATGACCCCTGTAGTTTTTTAGGTATACTGAAAACTGAAGGATCACATAACCTCAAAAATGGGCGAAAACGGCGTTTTTTGCACTTTTAGGTTAGAATATCTTAAAAACCTGACATGATAGAGCAATTCTGCTACCGGATTTGGGTTCAGCACACCAAAATCCTTCGGAAAAGTATACTCACGTCTCTGGGAATTTTTTTTGTTGACCTGTGTAATCATTTATATACTGACCTTTTTAAAATTAAGCAAATAATGTTAGTTTAGTAGTTTAATTTATTATTTTTAGATTAATTAGATTTACTGAGTATAATAAGTTGTATTTGAAACTAGAAGTGCATTTATCTTATGATAACAATGTTACTATTATTTTTTTGGAAAGATGTCGGATAATGTAAACGGCAATATTATACATCATTGTATTAGCAACAATTTGTTTGATCGTTTGGTGCAACGACAGCGATTCTAACTTACGCACTGACGGTCCTGGGTTCAAGTTCTGGAAAAGGCAGACGTTTGTGTGAGAAAGGGATGTTTACATATTTTTTATGAATATTACATATCTATGTGTCATATATGTATGTTTATTCTTTACCTTAGTATCCATAATACAAGCCTTACAGTGCTTACTTTGGGCTAGGCTCATTGGTGTGAACGTAAGAAATATAATAATAATAATAAACGACTATATTACAATTTCGTATAAATATTCAAATATGTAGCAATTTACACCGAAATGTTTGATGAGAAACAATCGCAAAAAAATGTCTTTGACGTTCCGTTTCACACAAACAATTGTCATACCCATGTCTATTATTTTATTGGACACGTTCGTATATTCAATTTATCTAATATAATGCGATATAAACACATCAAAAGTGACGAGGGGTCAACCGCGTTTTTGCTAGTTACTGAAAAATCTGATTTTTTATTATATTTAAATACCTGACAAGAAAAACTTAAACAAACATTGATTTAATAATTACACAATAATACAATAATTAATACAATAATCGTTTCACTTTCAATGTGTGCCAGTTTATATTTAGTTAATTAAGCATTTTATTAAAATTTGTTCATAAATATTTACGTTCAGTTTACCACCAGTTTATAAATTGGAAATCTTCTCTGAACTGGGAAAAACAACTCACGGATACCGAACCAACAATATTTTAAGGTCTTAATTGCGACGCTAATAATAATATTAATTAACTTATTTACCATAACAACCTTACTAATTAAAGACGACTAGGTTGAGAAAACACCCAGTAATTAGTTTCACATATAGAAGTATCAAGAATATGTGGAAACAAATATGTTTTCACATATTACTTAGACTACCCGCTGCTGCGATAAATGTTTCTATCCAAACAAAAAGTTATGTTGACTACTTTACTCACATAATAACTCACAACACAGCGGGGTGTGTACTACGCAACTAAGAAAATCAATGAATAAAACATAATTTTATTGCAAACTATGTATTTGAATAGTTATTTGCAAAGGAGACCTGCAATCAAGATAAAGGCTGTCTGTGAGTGAATCATCAATGTTTAGAGACTACCAACTCGATTGTTATCAGAATACAACCGTTTCAGTGCTCGCGAGACGCGGATTTAAATAATTTTGTTGCAAGTCACTTTAAGTTCACGTACAGTTTAGATAACGTTAAAAAAAATTAACTCAATTTATTTTGATTTCAAGCACTTATGAACGCTAAAAGAATACGAGTATTTGGTCAGTCGATCGACTGGAAGAAAACTGTACTGTGTACAACTTAAATAAAGCTTGGCTGAATATTATTCCTTACACACCATGTCAAATTAAAACAACAATTTTATTTCTTAAATTTCTGCGCCTGACGTATATTTAAATGAAACCTCTTTACATGGATTTACGACGCAATTTTTCCTCTTTTTTATATTTAAGATAATTAAATAAAATTTCATAATGAAATAAAAATAAATTGTATCAATTAAGTGGTAAGGAACATGCCCTATTAAAATATTGGATAGTAGCACATGTATGACGACCATTACCTTAGCCATTCCGTGATCACAGTTCTTATAAAGAAGTTGAAAAGTCAGGACTAATTTATAACAAATCAAGGTTGTCAATCATTTAAAATTAACACGTGACAATTTTTTTTAGAGCGGGCAACCACTACTTTCAGTGGTAATCACTCTCTGGGTTACCCCACATGTGTTTGGTCAAGGATTGATGCAAAAAAAATCACGTGGGAATAGGAGAAGCAATGATTTCCAGCTTTCAGACATATAACTTCTGTGTGTATAGATTGTATGACTTAGTATTTTTATTGCCGCCTTGATGTGGTTCAGTTATTATAATTTGCATATTTTATTTACTATAAATTAAAATGAAACCAGCCTATAATCTTAGTCTGAACAAATCCAACAAAACGAAACAAAAAAAAAACATTAAAATCGGTTGAGTAATTACAGAGTGTAAATAAACACTGACAGGGAATTTTTATATATATATTTTATTTTTATTATTATCTCTTAGTTTTTTAGTATAAATTTTGAGTCTAAACACTTTGGAATAAGGAAACTCATCCTTAGGAAATTGTATACCCTTGATGATATTATAAACGTGACGTATCTAATTTTTAAAAAAGTATTGCTCCAATTAAAAAGATAAGTGGAGATTTAAAGAAAAACTTAACTTTAACAAAAAATGTCTTCTGTACATAGATTTATATAAGTAAAAATTAAAACTTGATATCTCTAAACGTTTTTCGAGTATAATGTTTTACATGTAGTAAGACAGAAAGTAAATAACTAAGTTAGTCTTACTAACCATTTTTCGTTTAAAAGTTCAACGTTCAAAAGTTGTTTCTTTTGAGGTATGGGTTATATAAAGAATATATTGTTTTAAAATTTCATGGTCACTAACATTATAGTAATATAAATTATGTACGGGATTGTTACCATGTACCTTGTTTTTGTCTTTATTGAGTTTCCGATATTTCGGCTCTGTTGCAAGCGTCACGATCACGGAGCGACTGTAAACAAGGTGCAAACAAGGTATATATGGTAAAAATCCCGTATATGACCAATATTACTTAAAAAAATAATACATTATTTTGATAGAAATTTCGTTTTTTTTGTATTTTATTATCAAAATAATTTATCAGTAATTAGTAAATTATAAAATAAGATAGCATTGAAAAATACAATAAATATATAAAAATCTTTTTTTTTTAAAAACAAAAGAAGACTAAAGTAATAGTAAAAATGATGTTCATATTGCATTTTCAATGTTATCTAATACATTTTATTAGAAAAATACTAGAAACAATGGACTCGGCTCACAGGATTTCCGCCACCGTGAACACTCGTCGAAATTTTCTAGGACTTTTTACGTCGTAGGCCAGCATTGCTTCATCAACGAGATGAATATCCTCGCATTCGAAAGAAACATTTTTACAAATGTTTGACAATCGATTAAGATGAAACAGCAATTTAATTTAAGAATTTTGTAAAAAGGAGAATAACTTGTTCGTGAGCAGAGTAGATGTGTTCCATTATTTGTTATTAAACTTTATTATATAGGATCATAACATTGAAAACACCAAAATTTAAAAATCATTGATTGGAGATCGCTGTCCATTTTGAGATTTATGGAAAGTGGATGATGTTTATCTTCAGTATTATTAGACGTCATTTATGTCACCCATAAGTGTGAATACAAGCACTGTGTATAAAACTAACAAGATGTTTTAGAAGTAAACATAAATTAATTAATGAAAGTTTATTTGGCACATTAAATATAAAACGCAATTACAAGTATTAACAACAAAAAACATAAAAAAATAAAAACATGGAGTAATAAATGTTTTTTTTTTAATTCACAATGCCGTAGTTCAATAAGATGCTAGCGATACTAGCCCATAGAAGTTAAAATAAGTTTGTAGATTTCGACGCGTCGGCTAGCGTTTCGGTAGCTCAGCGGTCAGAGCACTCGCCCGGATAGCGAAAGGTCGTGGGTTCCAATCCCACCTGAGGGATCGGAGGCGTGGTTGTTTTTTACAGACGGATTTTATATTTTATAAAAACATACAGATAGTGCCAAAAAGGTCTCTGCTCAGAATAAGCCGTGACAATGCAAGTCATCACTGGTATTCTGCAGATACAAGATAAGTTTAAAGATAGTATTGAATTGTGAAGGTAGTAGAAAAACTATGACGACCATTGCCTTAGTCATCCTTTGATCACTGCTCCTGCAAAGGAGTTGAAACGTCACGATTAAGTATAAATTATCCGTAAAAACCGCGTAAAAATTTGGTTTATTTAAATGTGTAATATGCGCGGAAGTGTAAGAACTAAATATGAAATTTTATTGGACAGCTGTTGACCCGATCGTTGTACAAAAAGGACAGGTATTCGAAAACAATATCCGATGCATCGTTAAAGCTCATCACTATCGTGT
The DNA here is from genome assembly GCA_927399485.1 of Calamotropha paludella. Lineage (NCBI taxonomy): Eukaryota > Metazoa > Arthropoda > Insecta > Lepidoptera > Crambidae > Calamotropha > Calamotropha paludella. Next base: position 25,484,028 of record OV656815.1, on the reverse strand, counting down.
CTGCTAGGGAGAGGACACCATGACCTTCCTCACCCTAAAAACGAGGGTCAACGTGTAATGTTCTCATATTTAGTGTTATTATTTCGAGTGCTTTGAATAAGAATAAATGGTTCTTTTTAGGGCTGTGTAGATTTATGGGTGTCTGCGTAAGTAGGTAGCCTGAACTTTGAAAAGACTAAAGTTTACTTATTTATTCGACTATCGGGTGATTTCGTAAGTAAACCATACTTTTAGATAAAGATAAAATGCTATTGAAGTTATACTTCTTTAGGCGCGTTATGAAAAAATGATGCGGGTGAAATTATAAGATGCGCGCGCATCACTGTAACACAAAATTATCATGTTGAAGTTGGCCGCAAAAGCGACATAGAATAAACCAGCAGGATGAAGTTGGCCGCTAATTATGAATGTGTCTGTGTGATTTTAAATTATATATGGTAGTTAACTATAATTTTTATAATTTTTATGCATTTTCAATGTGATCTTAAGATAAATTGCCTGAGAATTCACTTGTGACCCGAGTATGTTTTTTCTAGTATTTTTCTATTATAATCATTTAACAATAATTTTTATAAAATTATAATATAAGTTATTTTTATTTAGTAACGATAAAGAAGTATAACTTCTTACGTGCGTACATAAGTGCACACAACGGTTTTTTTATTTAATACGAACATATAATGCATTTATTGAAAGTCAACTATGCCATGGATTCATAAGTCCTGTAGTAGACCTTGTACAGAGAAGAAGCCGCAAGAAACTCAGCCAGAGTAATTTATTAATATTTTACAGATTTTCTCCAAATTAAAAAACTTTTCTAGCGTTTGTAAAAATGCAATAAAAAATAACTTTACAAAACATTAATTAGAAGTATGATTTTCTTAAAGGAAAGGCCATTGACTCCACGCCGTTTTGTCCCTCAAATAATCATCAATACTGTAATAGCCTTTGCTTTGGTTTTTTAATCCTTATGAGCTTTTATTCTTTTTTTTGCTCTTATTTGTTAAATATTAGGACAATTAAAAGTTATTGCAGTTTAAGGATGTGTTATTATCATGATATTACATCCGGGGGTTAGTGCCAGGGATACTCCTCGCCCTAGAGTAACAACATGGAGAGAAAAAGTCGAGCGCATCAAAGTAGGTTGCATGATCAGCATTTATATCTGAGCCTAATTTGAACGTAAATCTTATCGTTGGAGACCTTAATGTCGATAAAGAAGTAGTAGTAGTAGGTAGTGATAGAATATAGTTTGAGCTAAAATCTAGAACAACATGAAGAGAAAAAGCTCTCCATATTGTTACTCTAGGGCGAGGAGAGGAGTATACCTGGCACAGACCATGTATGTATATCATGGTGGTGATGGGATGTATATCATGATAATAACTGTTCGATGTGCGGGAAGGTAGATGATGTTCATCATTTGTTGATGGAATGTGGAGTTGAAGTTGGTAATTCTTTGAATGTGAATCTGCAAAATGTTGATTTCTTGACCAAATTCCCAGCTGAGCCATTCTCAGATGCAGCTAACACTATTATCATTTTTGCAATTAATAACCTTAAGATGATTTAGTGAACAAGATTAGGTTAAGATGGAGCTAACATGTTCGAATATCGATCAAAGCTCCCAAAAAAAAGAAGAAAAAAAGATAATAACACATCCTAAACTGCAAAAACTTTTAACAATCGAATCAGAATACAAAGATAGAGCGACAGAATGATAGGAAAGAAAGAAAAACAACATAGAAATAAAAAGAAGATAACCACCCTTATGACATAGTTTGTAGAACTTATATCCACGTAAGATAAAGATTGAATGATTGTTATACAGTATAAGCATTTACAATGCGTGTATTTACGTCAAAGCTACGCCATAACTTCTTTAGTCCTACGGGAGACCTAGTAACGTGAAGAAACCGCAAGAAACTCAGCTAAGGCTGTTTTTTTTCTCCCTTTTAATATGTGTTAGATAGTTATAAAACTGTTTAGAAACATTACTTTTTACCAAAACCTACTTGGAATTATGTACTGTTTAATTAAAGAATTTTTTAAATAAATTTAATTGTTTTTGCTATTGAATAACCCTATTCTATGCAATATGATTTAAGGTAAATATTGCTCTCTTCTTGGATTATAAACTTGAGTATATTTTGTACTAGTGTTTTGCCCAGAGTTCGTGCTGGTTAAAAATAATGTATAAATTTTAGCAATGCATAATTTCAATTGTCATAAAGTCACTTGGTATAATCAAAACGCATAAATTGATATACATTGTGGAAGCGATTCCTTTATTTAGCATAATTTTTTTATTCCTAATTTACTAGGCATAAAAGCAAGAGTCATAAATTGATAAATACTGCAGCATTTTTTATCAATTACCGTAATTTATTAATTTATTTAGCACTTAAGCTTTCTGGTTAAATGAAATAACGATTTTAGATATCTTTTAATAAACTGAGGTTGAAATAATACATTGTATTTTCGTATCTATGGCCCCAGATTCGATTCCCGGAAGGAGCAAATGTTTGTGTGATGAATACGAGCATTTGTACTTGAGTTATGGGTATTTACATAATATTACTAAGAATATTACATATCTACTAGTGGACCCGACAGACGTTGTCCTGCCTGTTATTTTTGCAGTATAGATAAATAACCTAGATACCGTCTGCAGCGCCATCTGCCGGGCTGATTTGTGAATCTAAACCATTCTCAGATCCCCTTGAACACACACAAAAAAAATCATTCAAATCGGTCCAGCCGTTTAGGAGGAGTTCAGTGACATACACACTCACAGAAGAATTATATATATAAAGATGTATCGTATAGGTATGTCTATCCGTTACCCTACTATCCATAACACAAGCCTTACAATGCTTACTTTGGGGTAGGCTAATTGGCGTAGGAAATATTGTTATTATTTAACAAAAATATCTCAGCAACTAACAAAAGCTCGGTGGCCCAGGTACTTTATCTAATGCATGTGATATAGTTACATACTTTATTACCAGCCATACAAAGGTTATTTCATTTTATTGCTTCATAAAAAAATCTTTAATTGCACGTCTTTCCCCTCAGGAGGGTGGAAATGTAATAAAATCTATTAATAATATATAACGAGTTTGACTCACGAAGGGGTCGCCATATTGAATATATGACATGTCTTCCGCAATTAAAAAAAAATCTCCAGTGTCAAATAAGTATATGAGCACAGTTGAATATGGAAATGTAAGTCCTCTGAACTCTGTTGATACAGTAAAAATGTAGTCAAGTTTTTTTTTAATAGGTTTGTTTTGATCCCAATCAAGCCCGGGTCAAGATGGGATCCACCATGGAGTGAGGTAACCCAGAAGGTCCCTATTAAAAAGGGACGGGTTTTTTTTTTTTTTTTTTTCATTTATTGGGGTTAACAAACGGTTTCACAATATGTTATAACTACTCGAAAATAATAAGAGGCTCATTATTAGGACGATGTATTGCGTTTTATAATAAGGTGCCACACCGTAGAAATGAACAGCCTTTAGAAAAAAAAATAACCGGCCAAGTGCGAGTCAGACTTGCGCACGAAGGTTTCCGTACAAACTTTTAGTTAAGTAAAAATATCACGTTTGTTGTATGGGAGCCGCCCTTAAATTTTTTATTTTGTTTTAATTTTATTATTTATTATTAAAGTAAAAATACAACTGAGTACTTTGTGCCTTATCAAGTGCTTACTTGTTGCCATTATTGATATCGAGCAAAAAAGGCAAAGCGGAGCTACTTAGAGTATAGAGTTTTCAAAGGTTATATTATTATTAGCTAAAAAAATATTTTTTTTATATATTAAGTCATATATGATTATTCTTCTTCTTTGGGTAGGAGGGGGAGGGGGGGGGGGGTCCGTTTGGGGTGGAATCGATTTGTCAGTCCATATAGTAGATAATTTTTTTTTTTTTAATTTTTAGGTCAAAAACGAAACCGGCCGAAATCCCGCCTTATTGACTTAAATATTTATTTTATCTTGTTTTATTTAAATGCTCGTATTCATCATACAAACATTTGCCCCTTCCGATATTCGACCCCAGAATCGTCTTTGCGAAAGGCAAGGATCGCTACCGCACCAAACGGTTAATATCCTTCCGTCTATCATTATTCTTTCGTTATGAGAGTTTTATAAATATTCCAGTTCATATTAGAAAAATTGTTTTCTCATGTACGTATCAAAAGTACAAGAAATTTTTCTTAATTTTTTTTTGTAATCATATAACCAATAATTGAAGGGTGGAAAAACAAGATCTTTCCGACTTTTTTTGCGGCTTCTTCTCGGCACAAGTTACGACGTAGAACTTACTTACTGCGTAGCTGTTGACGTTTAATATGCGTATAAATGCTTACAATGAATAAAAAGTATTTTATATAATGATATTTATATATATATACATATGTTAAGTATTGCTCATCTTGTCTTTGTTTTATTTTGTTTCTATTGATATTTATACCAAATAGTTGTCATTTATAATGTTATATTATAAACTGTGATTTTTGTAAGTAATATAAATTAATAAGTTGGAAAATGTTTACCATCTTAGTAAAACGAAACGTTCTTAGTGGATAAGTAATCTAGTTAATCTGTGAATAAAACTCGTTACTGACTAATCTGAAAAAAAAGGGAGAGTGATCGTCTTCTGTTTTGGCAACGGTTGTTTTCTGAACAGAGACAACTAAGACTCCAACGAATTTATATTAATATTTCCTACTCAAAATAAAGAAATTTGTGAAGTGCAGTATTTGTTTATACTTCAAAACATAGAATCATGCCTTTTTCAGGGGTAGGCGACATACATCTCTCGCTTCTTAAACTGTCATCGGCCTTTTTATACCCGCTCGTCGGTAAGGGTGCTTTTGAAATTATATAAGATATGAAATACGCCTGTACTAAAATCCATCTCAAGAATCGGGGGCGGGGTTATTTTTTTTGTACGCATATTTTATGTCTTATAAAAATATGGCATTATGAAAGCAGAACAAAAATAAATACTAATAATATATTTAAGTATATAACTGCTACATTTCTATATTTAAAAATTAAATTGCATGATAAAATTTAACTTGTCTCAGGCGGGACTCGAACTCACAACCCTGGCTATCCGAGCGTGTGCTTTAAATTAAGTGAACCCGGCAAATTTCGCTGAGTATTTCTTAAGCAGACGCCAGCGTCGTTTCTTTATGTTCTAGGCATAACTAATAAATTCTATTTTTTATACTATGGAAAATAAATAACGAATACATATATACACTATATAAACAACCATTACTTAAAAAATGCTTGAACTCGTCACAAAAATATATACCCTCACCAGGGTTCGAACTCGGGACCAATGGCGCAAAGGATCGCTACCGTTCCACTGTCGTAGGCTCAACCAATTTTCTCTGATACATGACGCATTTTTTCTTGTTTCTCCCAAGCTTTTATCGACTTTCATCTGTCTCGGTGTATGTAATGAAATCTTGCAAGTTAAATTTGCCCCGGTTCCCGGTTCCCGATTGAGCTGAAATTTTGCAGTATATTGCGTTACAAAGCAATATTATGATGACATGGAGCTGACAGCTGGAGCTGGAAGTTCGTCTTAATAAATAGTTTGATCCTAGATATTATCCGAATGCAACCCCATCAAACTTGGGAGCATACGTTCGTTCCATTTGGTATGAACATGGATTCTGTTTGTTTAGTTTTTAACTTTTTAGTTCGTTTTTTAACAAGTAATAATACCAAAAGACAGCATGTGTGCAATTCACACGTGGTAGAAGTGAAACCTTCTAAAATAATACGTACACGTATACAAAATACCAGGGTTGTTGTGATGCCTTCTCTCAAGCTTTGTATTTCGCATGCGCACACAAACACGTATTAACACACGAACATAATGCTTCCTATCTCATTTTCTCATACGTTAAATGTTATGAATTTATGTGTCTATCCCTTTTTACTGTCGTTTTTTCGTTTCATCGACTTTTAAATCAGAACGATGCTAAAGAAGCCAGGTTCAGTCAATCTAGTGCATTTTCAATCACATGGTCGAACAATAAATTAATTAATGAATTCTTTTAAAAACCATATTATATTTTAAAAAATGTGGCTTTTATTCGTATTTATTTGTTTACTGTTAAGCTACTTGTAGTTTGATCTATATTTTCATTGTTGTCAAACACCCTATTGTAAAGCGGAAACGTCAAAATTGACTTGTCAGTTTTGACATAAACATATGTCAACCATAAAAGCTTGTCCTTTCGCTATCAATAGATGGCTCATTAAAAAAGAATTACCAACAATTGCCCTTTTAAAACAAGAAACTTTCACTCTGTAATGCTTATTTATACTTTTACAATGTTTTTTGTTGTGAGTGCAAAATATGACTTTTAAAAGGTAATCATTAATATAAAGATCGTTTTATTTCTATGAATTTTAAATTTTATTTGTGTTGTTTGAAACATCAATTTCCTTTGTTAGTATTTCATAGGCTGGTTGCTATAGCCTGTTCGGAGAACGCCGGTTTTATTCCTTTTTAGTTTAATTTATGAATTATAACAAGAAACGGTAAAAGATTTTTCACATGAGCTATGAAATAATTAAAATAATTAACATATGTTTTGTCCCTGTCAATTTAATGAGAATACCTACATACTTATTTTTATTTGACAGTATATTTATAAATAGGTACATTGAATTATTTTTGTAGTGATAATGATAATATTAAATAATATTTCTTACATTTACATCAATTAGCTTCACTGTAAAGCTTGAGTTTTGGACACTAGGGTAACTTATAGACATCCATATACTAGGCGATGCAGTCGCTAAGCATAAAGCTACGGTAGCACCATATATTGGAGCGGAGCGTAATACCTAAAAAAAGATGTATTGTTTCAATGGGAATTTTTGCGAATTTAAAAAAAAAATTCGTCACAATCTGGTCCTAAACCTGTTGATTCGATTCCACACAAAAATATGACAATCGGTTAAGAACTCGGGGAGTTATGGCGTAACAGACATTGCGCCATTGAAGCTGATCCATGGGAGCTTCGTTCGCTCCGCTCCAACTAGGCGATGCAGTCGCTAAGCATAAAGCTACGCTAGCACCATATATTGGAGCGGAGCGGAATACCTAAGATTTTTTTGTTTAGATGGGAATTTTTGCGAATTTCAAAACTCAGACTCCGTCACAATCTGGCCCTAAACCTGTTGGTTCGATTCCACACAAAAATATGACAATCGGTTAAGAACTCGGGAAGTTATGGCGTAACAGACATTGTGCCATTGAAGTTGATCCATGGGAGCTTCGCTCACTTCGTTCGCTCCGCTCCAATAATACATAGTTAACTAATATTAATAATAAATATATAAATACCCATGGCTCAGGTACAAATGCTTCAAACAAACATCTGCACCGTCCGTAACTTGACCCAGGACCGTCGGTCCGACCGAAAGGCAGGATTGCTAGCATTGCACCAAAAGTTGAATCGGAGAAATTACGCTTTTAAAGAAAAATAGTATATCTATCTATCTATAGTATATTATCCCTGTGTTTTTGACAGTTTAAATTGAAAAAAAGCTAATCTTTCCTGTTTCTAAACATAGGCAACTTGTCTTAATAAATAAATGAAACTTATTTAAGTTATATATGTTATACATAAAAAGGTATATAAAAGATCAACCATCGTACACATTTTTAAACCATTCACGATTTTGTTAGTTTAGAAAAACTCTACCTGAAATGGGAGGTATATATATTCTCTCTTCTTTATTAGAATTTAGTTTCTTAAAGAAAGAAATAACATTTATTAACACATACACAGAGACAACGAGAAAACAAGAAAATAAGGAACGTAACAATGTGAAAATAGAAAGAATAATAAAAATACCATAAAAACTACTGTGTGGAGTCATCAAATATACTGCCTCAGTATTTTGCCTCCATGTCATTCACAGCTGGGCAGAATAGACACAGAGGCGCTGTTTTTCTGACAGGTTCAGAAAAAAGACTTATATTAATAAAATATTATATATATACATATATAAATCATAAATATATCTTCACATAACTATTTCCATAAATTTGAAAAGATAACACAAACAACATTTTATGCAACCAAAGTTAGCAGTTGAATGTGAATTCGAACGCATAAAATCATTTAAAAAAGGGGAAATTTTATAGTAGCCTTATGGTGGATCCACACGATACAGACTTAGTTAGATTTTTTTAGAATTTAGTCTGTGCAACTTAGCAGTACAGACAAAAAGTCTCAAGTCTGCATGAAAGTTGAAAAAAAATATTTATACCTATCTGTGCATTATTTTGAATAAAAAATATATTAATACAGTGAAACCAGATTAACTGGGCCCTGGATATGTGAGAAACTTGTGTTATATGGTTACTGGATGTGTGAGAAATAAACTTCCATTATTGATGATAATGCAATGGCATTTTTTTATTTTTAGTGGTTTAGCTTTTGATTTTAATTAAGCCCCGGGCCAAGACGGAATCTACGATGAAACGAGCTAACCCGGAAAGTGCCTATTAACCCTGGCTTTGAAAACGAAAGTACTATATACTCGGAAATAGAGAGGCAGGGAGGGAGTTCCACTCCTTTGCTGTGCGCATTATAAAAGATGTTGAGAAGCGCTTGATACGACAGGAATAGCAACCAAAAAAGGGTGGTAGCCCGCTATGCGTCTGGATGTCCGAAGAAAAAAGGGAGATGGCGGTATGAGCACATGCATCTCCTGAGCACACTTTTCAAACTTCATTCTGTAAAATTCTGACACTTTTGTCTTGAAATACCGTTTTTACTGGAAATTTTGAGACCTTGTTAACTGAGATTAGATTTCATAGATTTTTTCATTGTTTACCTCTATTATTGGAACTTCGTAGATCAATAACCCGTATAAATGAGACAATTTATCAGGTTTAAACAAGTTTTGACATGCTTGTTTTCAAGCAGTCTAAATTACCTGAGTCTAGAGAAGAGTTGGACCCTCTATAACTCAGACAACTGTCATGTCAACCTGCCTATTTGGGAAAATGGCTAAATGAAAGGCTTTCATTTAGTATGAATATATATTTCTCATTAATCTGAAAATTATAAAGTTGAGTAGGTAATGTGTGTTTGTGTCGCTGACGAGACGTACAAGAATATGGATACTAAATCCGTTCGTATTGTGGTTATACTTTTATTTTGTTTAAAATGCTGTATTTTTGGTTTAAGTTTTGTTTTTTGTTTGTGTTAATTTATGTAAACTATTATTTTTACGCAGTACCTCCTTCAGGCCTTGCCAGAATACCAGATGCACTGTGACGTGTTATAAATGTTATTTTATTAATCTTTATTTTCTTTTTCTCTGTTTTGTATAAAATTATTTTATTTGTGCTGTGGGATAAAAATCTTTCTTTCTGTCTAAAGTGCGCAGAAGTTAAAGAACTAATTATACTGATAATAAGTTTACAATTTAATTTCCCTCCTTACTATACGATATTTGTTCATTTTATTAAATTTTATTGTTTAGTTAATATAAAAATAAAGTATATATTAAATGTTATCCATGTTTCTTTACAACCACTCGCAGTGAGCTTTACTACAAAAAAATTCTCACTAGAAAGAGTAATTTTTTTTGCAAATACTGTTCATCCCGATAAATTGAAGTCTGAAATAATGAAAAGTCTTCAGAAACATTTTATTGACATGTCTGCTTAAACATTTTTCTCAGACTTCGTAGTCTGTACGAACGAAACTTTGTATCGTGTGGACCAACCATTATCCTTCATTATTTTTCAATCTAAACCGGACGTTTCGTAAATGGAGTTGTTTTGGGTCATAAAGTTACGTTTCTACACAACATAAGTCTGCCAAATTATAAGTATGAATTCATTAACTTAATCACTTCCTGTTTAAAGGGGATTTTAATTAATTGTAATGCACGTAAACAAACATAAACCAATGAGAATAGAAAATTTTATTATTTCTTTTTATAGAAATAATGATTGCAAATTTGAATGAATATAAACAATTCAATATTTAGTATTTGTAAACAAAACCACCTTATTTAGTTCTTTAACTTCCGCGCACATTACACATAGAACAAAACGTCAGGATTAAATATAAAATAAAATGTATGCAAAATCCGTAAAAAAGTGTTTTATTCTAAGACCACCTTATTTGGATTAGTGTCGCGTTTAATTTTGTTTTTATTTTATTTAATCCTGACGATTCGACTCCTTCACACACTTGATCACAGGATGACTTATCTCATAAATGTCGATCACAGGATGACTTATCTTGCAATCTTGATGGCCGCGGAAGTTAATACGATTTTGAATAGACTTTGACACCTGAGACATTTTATTTATTGTAAAAAAATGTCTCATATGTGGGCAAGTGAAACAGTACTTGTCCGGATAGCAAAGCTTTGGATATAAAACTATTGTTTTAATTTTTCATATTCACTAACATTTTTAATTGTCGCATTATTTATCAAACTCCGATATTCAAGCGCAGTTAAATACACCATAGTTTTACGGTGAAACTCATCTCGAGTTCATAAGAACAAACATTGTAAATATCCCGTTTTCAATAATACTTTTATCGTTTTCAATTATACTGAAAACATATTAAAACTAACCGCTATTCTGTTTATTATAGTCATTAAACGAAACAGCTTTCTCATTATTGTCAATTCATCATATTTTTCCATCATGGTAACTTTACGAATTATTATTTAAGTTCGAGATCGCAAGTATAAGACCAACATTCTGAAAATGTGCTGACCATTTTGTAGACCAGGGGAGGTGTATCGGGATTGCCTCCAGTAATAGTAGTCTTTTATGACACCTTTAAATGTGAAGGATTGGTGATAATCTATTCTGCCGGTCGCCATAATTGCAATATTCAGTATTGCAATTTGCAATATGCAATATTTTTTAATGGCTTGTCATTAGAATATGCATTAATTTTGATTAAAAATGGCAAGTAGAAAATATTTGAGGGTCTGAGTTCCGCCTTATTCTTAACAAGTGAAAAATATTCACTATTGTAAAATTTTATTTTAAAAGTTATTCTCCGAGCTAGCTCTTATAAATTATACAAAAGTATTACGTATATTACAAAATTATAGGTTTGCCTTAATTTGAAATAAAGTTTGTTTTTATTTATTTGCACCCCCAATGCAAAAAGAAGAGTGTTATAACTTTGACCGCTATGTGTGTGTGTGTGTGTGGGGTGAAACGATTTGAATGCGGTTAATTGAAAGCAGGTTTTATCAAAATCAGTTCAGCTGTTTCAAAGCTATCCAAGTCTTTAGATAGCTGCAGTGGTGTTAGACGCACAATAAAATTGACTGATCTTTTTCACTTATACTCGACTATAAACTATGTATGGTTGTTATTTATAATAAAGTATATTTTAAAACATAATTTAATTGTTCGCTCATCTTTTTTAATATTATATCCGGAATAAATTATTATTTCGGATACTTAAAACCGATAGATACAATTAAAATTAAATTAAGTGTCACACAATTAAATTAAATGTCATTATAATAAACAAACATAGATATTTTAAATAAAACAAATCAATGTCAAAATAACTACCTTTAAATAAGAGGGGCCGTAAGCGTGCAGCTTCATCCACGCTCTTAATTTTGGCGAATCCCACCGATCAGAAAATACGCTCAGGATACTTTTTTGAGTCTGAAGTACTTATATTTTTAAATTAATTATAACATTTTTATTAATTATACATTTGATTATAGGGCCAAACTTTACCTTTGTTACTTGTCTTATTTTCAGTTTATCGATATTGTAAAATCGATGTATAGCGAATCACTATTGCAAGCCAGACGGCTGCTATACAACCCATTGCTCCGGAATTGTTCGCCAAATCTGGTCAAACAAGTCCCTCGCTTATCCAGAATTCTATTCAGATGGGAAGAATTAGGTGTAGCTGTGGGAACATGTGTTGTTAAGCCACGCTTATGGCGTTTTATAAGGTGAACTATTTAGAATGGTGGTGTAGCAACAAGATTTAGGTAGCGAACGATAAATTATTTCTTCATTGTTAAATTACTCAAATTGTTAAATTACCTCTTGTTTTCAGATAATTATATTTTGATAACTTAAAGATAGATAAATAAATAAGGTTAAAATTAATCTATAATCTGAGATCATAGTGGTTTGTGTGTTTGTCTGTCCGCTCTTTTCCCCGCTCTTTTTCCATTGTATCAATAACGTTACCATAGCAACGCGTTAACTGCAAGTAGTTCGTCTACCGGACGCTAGATGGCGCTAACGGAAAAATATTTAATAATAGAAAAAAATAAAGAATTTTGTCCTCCCGTGCGAAGCCGGTACGGGCCGCTAGTTATTTTCTTATTTTTATAGATCACAGATTTTCATTTACCACGATCCTGACGCATCTCTAGCTTCAACTCTCATCAGTCTTCTCATACAAGCTCATCGGTTAAGGTTGCTCTTGTACTGATCTTTTTTCAGGATATCCTCTATTTGGTTCCTAAAAGTTTGTTTTCGTCTGCCGTTAACAACGTGCCTACATTTGCCTCATATATTTTTCTTGTCAATCTCCTTTATACTTAGTTTCATTAAATGAGAAAACATCATTTACATATTGAAATATTGGCTTGTGGTTACTTCTAAAGCTTCGGATTCTACAAAAACATAATTGATAATGAAACGTTGACACAAAATGATTTGTACGTTAAAGACTGAATAAAAATATATGTTGCAAATTACTAGTTAATTATATTTTCATTCCTTATATTAATAAAAATAAGTATTAGACAACATGATATACATTGTTTTGTATTATATAACATATCTTTATATCATATACATATGTATGTCTATTCATTACCCTAGTATCCATAACAGAAGCCTTACAGTGATGATTACATTAGCTAGGCTAATTGGTGTGAATATAAGATAAATTATTATTGTTTTTACTTGTGTTATGGCATTCAGAAACTAAGTCGGCCTCACAACATCCAGACTCGAGCCAATATAGAAAAAGGACCTCAGTGGCGTTACCATAAGAACCGCTATGCGAAACACTCGACCATTTCTTTTTGTATAAAGCCCACTAATTAGTGTTGGTCTAACAGGATGGACTTAGTCAAAGTCTTGATCTAATACATAATAATTTTCACAACCATATTTTTTATTAATGACTAAATAAATTTCGGATAGATTATTCTTTCGTTCTTCTTTGACGACCATCTGGTGTGTACTGGTAGGTATCCTGCCTTTCGCACCGAAGGTCCTGGTTTCGAGTAGGGTCAGATGTTTGTGTTATAAATACGGGCAGTTGTACCCGAGTCATGGGTATATATATATATATATATATATATATATATATATATATATATATATATATATAGGTAAATATTTCTATGAATATTACATATCTATTTATCATATATGTATATCTATAATACTATTGTGTATTAAACCAAAAGGATGAAGCTTACTTTAGCAAAAATCAAGCAAAAGTGCACCCACCCACAAATAAATACCGCAGACACCGACACACCTTCTACCTTCACTAAATACTCTACACGTGTTTCGCTCCCACACGGAGCATCATCAGGAGCTGTTAGACTTACAAAAAAGCTTAATATAAAAAAAAAGAAAATTAAATCGCTGTTTTGATCTAAATCGATTGTCCAAACATTTGAAAAAAAAAAAATCTCTCGAATACGGCCTACAGCGTAAAAATTAGAAATGTACTAGAAAATTTCGATAGGTGTTCATTCGGTATCTCAATTGGGTGAGCATTGGACCGGACATCAAAGCTGCTGTTTCGCATCCCGCCTAAGAATTTATTTGTGAGCAGAGTCGATTTTTTCTAATACTTTTCTATTATAATGCCGAGTGACGCCTATTTCTATCAAATACTCTTTTGTATCGTATAGGAGCTTGTTGCGATATTTTATCAAAAAAATAGGAATACAATTTCAAGCAAATTCAACTAAATAAAAATCAACTGTTCTCGGAGTCTGTATTCGAACTCTTAAACATTTCTTACTTACAATTTTTTATCAAAATAAAATCCATAGCGACAACCTATTAAGAAATATTGCAAATTGCAATACTGAATATTGCAATTATGGCGACCGGGAGAATAGATTCTCACCAATCCTTCACATTTAAAGGTGTCATAAAAGACTACTAATACTGGAGGCAATTTCGATACACCTCCCCTGGTCTACTAAATGGGCAGCACATTTTCAGAATGTTGGTCTTTTACTTGCGATCTCGAACTTAAATAATAGTTTGTAAAATTACCATGATGGAAAAATATGATGAATTGACAATTATGAGAAAGCTGCGTCGTCTAATGACTGTACTTAACAGAATAGCGGTTAGTTTTAGTATGTTTTCAGTATAATTGAAAACGATAAAAGTATTATTGAAAACGGGATATTTACAATGTTTGTTCTCATGAACTTAAGATGAGATCGTTCGTAAAGATGACGCTGAAATATCGGAGCTTGCAAATTTAACCACGATTTACAAAGTTAGTTACTAAATTGTTTTTAACTAACTACACTTTTGAAATAAGATGAGTTACCGTTGACCGTTTAGTGCAACGGTAGCGATCCTGCTTTTCGCAGTCCTGGGTTTCAGTCCCGGGAGGGGCAGACGTTATTATGATAAATAAAAGCATTTTGACCTAAGTCTGGGGTGTTTATATTTCTATGAATATAACATATCTATGTATCAGTTACTCTAGTATCCGTAACGCAAGCTTTACAATGGTTACTTTGGGCTAGGCTATTTGGTGTGAATTTAAGAAATATAAGTAGGTACTAATATATCTGAAGTCCCACATGGCGGCTTTAAAACATGTGTCCAATTACAAAGTTTTAGGTATCCATCCACCCAAATCCATCACAAGATACAGAAACTTCTTCTGCCAACCTAGGGATTTCTACCAACCGCCCGTCAGATGGCGCACCGGACATAAGCGCATCAAGCTAGCTATGGGGTCCATCAATCTCAGAGCAGGGATTCCAAACATGGTGCATTTGTCCCGCGTTTTCATACAAGCTTTCAAATCCAAATTTTTGAAATAAGGAAAATGATTGTAGTGATAATTCATAAAATTGTGAATTATAAATAAACTAGTGGACCCGAGAGACGTTGTCCTGCCTGTTATTTTTGCAGTATAGATAAATAACCTAGATACCGTCTGCAGCGCCATCTGCCGGGCTGATTTGTGAATCTAAACCATTCTCAGATCCCTCTGAACACACACAAAAAAAATCATTCAAATCGGTCCAGCCGTTTAGGAGGAGTTCAGTGACATACACACTCACAGAAGAATTATATATAAAGATTTTAAAGTGAAAACATTTTTGATAAGATATTGTACTTTAAATCAGAACAATTATTATGAATTCCATAGTAGCAGAAAATTAACTTAAGACATTTTTAAAATAATCTACTAACTTTTTATGTTTCTTCTTTAAATGTATAAAATTTGATAGTTACCAGTTCAGTTTAAATGTAAATATATTGGAAATAGTTTATTGCGAATATAAAGGTCTTCCAACAAGTTTGAGACAAGATCTAACGCCTTTACGAGCAAACCCCTACATTTCGATATCTCACCGTAGTTAGCAAACGTCGGCGCTATCCGATATGTATTTAGTTGTAACACAAATCAGTAGCAACAATTTACTCATGGGAAAAACATATTGTTATCATTTTATCACCATTAATTACTTTCAGGGTAGTTTTGAGATTATCTAGCAATAATAATAATAATTTTTACAATCACACCAATGAGCGTAGCCCAAAGTAAGCACTGTAAGGCTTGAGCTCTGGATACTGGGGGAACGGATAGATATACATAATTTAACACATAAATACCCATGACTTAGGTAGAAATCATCATTTATCACACATATATCTGCCCCTTCTGGGACTCAAACCTAGGACCGTTGTTGCGAAAGGCAGGATCGCTACTTTTGCGCCGCAATAACGTTTTAAATTCGCAACTATTGGTACCAAATCGTTTATACATGTAAGATCATATACTATGCGATGCAGTCGCTAAGCTTAAAGCTACGCTAGCACCATATATTGGAGCGGAGCGTAATACCTAAATAAAGAAAAAAAAAATTTGTTTCGATGGGAATTTTTGCGAATTTTAAAATTCGGGCTCCGTCACAATCTGGTCCTGAACCTGTTGATTCGATTCCACACAAAAATATTAAAATCGGTTAAGAACTCGGGAAGACATTGGGCCATTAAAGCTGATCCATGGGAGCTTCGCTCCAATAATTTAAAATCCATTTTATCTCTCAAAAACGACGAAAAAGCACACAACGTCCTAAAGAGTAATATACCTAATAAAGACAGTTTAATATTATATTACAATGAGTCATTCTGTGAACACGACTCCCGGAAAGGAGTAGAAACGTCAGCATTAAATTGAAACATTGAATAAAAGTGTTACGGGGTTTGATAAACAATGTTTCAAAGAGAGCTGCTGATAAGGATAAGCTTTATGTTCTGTTCATATTATTTTAGTGTTTGCAATGTTTTCTCATAAAGGAAGCAAATTTATGAATGTTTAATGATCAATGGGTGGCGAAATAATAAGGAAAATACCTATATCCCTAGGCTTGGAAAAGGTTTTACTGAAACATCCCGGTAGAGTTCTGGAGAGAGAGTGAAAATACATCTTCTATGAAAATATAAAAATCACCATTATTACACACTAATGACAGTAATAGCACAAATTTTATATAAATTTATATAAATACGAAAATGACTAAATTGCCGTTCCCTCCAAAACTCTTTTTTTTGCTTAGTTTTCCTATAAGGGAAGGCAAAGAATACAATGTCCATACGTCCTCAGTAATTTCTTTCAATAATTAGATCATGATGAATAATGAATGAATCTTAACCAATGGATGATCAATGAATAATTAAATAATCCCTATCCATAGGTTTCAGTAAAGGTGTGGGGTCTTAATGACAACACTTCGTAGAATTCTTGAGAGAACGTGAAAGACACCTTTCATTGTTTTTTTTTTTAATTGCCAACTTTCATGCGTATTCATAATCACTTGGTGATCAATAATCCACCATTATATATAACACAACAATATCAGCCATAAATTTTAACAAGAAAACCAAGTCTATTAAAGTAATGCTTTTCGCTCCCGTCAAAAAATCATCTTATTTCTTCAAAAGCTTTTCAGGTTTATTACTACAAATTAATTCATAGTTTCTAGTAGGACATTATATACTTTTAGAATAGACCAAATTTAAACGCTGGTGTTGTACAATTGACGACGTATCTGAAGAAACAAAATCAATAAAAAAATAATATAACTACAAGTAAAATAATAATAATATTTCGTACATCACACAGATTAGCCTATCCCAAAGTAAGGCTTATGGTTACTAGGGTAATAGATAGACATTCATATATGAATTATATTCATATAAATTACACCTATGACTCGAGTATAAATACTCGTCTTCATCACACACACATTTGCTTCTGCCGGCACTCGAACCCAAGCCCGTCGGTGCGAAAACCAAGATCGCTACCGTTGCACCAACGGTCGTCAAGTTATAAATATCAAGCCATGTGCAATGCAAGATATGTATTTTTGATTTATGTTATTTTGTCACAGTTTTAGCTGGCTAATAATAACCCTTTTATTGCTTTCAGACGAGTCAAAAACATTTTTGCGTAATGACTGGTTTTTCAGTTTTATTAATTTATTTTAGTTTCTCATTATTATGCATAAAAATATTTACATAGGGAAGATAACTAATCCGTACCGTAATCTCCGTCAAACCTGTTATTGTTTTAATACTAATTTGCTAATTATACTTTTGCCTTCATTACAATACTTTAGACTGTTCTAAAGCAAACATTATGTAAGTACTTATACAGATTTAGAAGATAAAACCAATGATTCTGAACAGACACACGGTGAATCAGAGTTTCGACTCTTGTTGGCGAGTTCAGATGGCAGTATTGATAGATTTCTTTACTAATTGCGATCGAATCTATCAAGTCAGAAGGTTTGTATCATAGCTGGAACCCAAGTGCGGCCCCGGCCGATGAACCGACCAAAGAGTATGAGCTGAACATAAAGAAAGGGAATTACAAACTTTTTGGTAAATACTTTTTTGATGGATTACTGATACCCAGTAATTGTTTATGGTTGTCGGAATTAAAAACTTTTGGTAAATACTTTTTTGATGGATTACTGATAGACAGTGATTGTTTATGGTTGTCTGATGGTTGTAAAATGTACGGTATTTATTTATTCGAATATAGTTTTGGCAACGAAACAGATGATTATATACTTAGTTTTATGTTCTTGTTAGATGAAAATTGCATACTGCCAGTATTGTTAAGCTCTGCATTTAATAATGCTATTTTTAAAGATACTAGTAACTTTTGTATTTTAAATCAGACAATATTTAGAAAGAAATATGATAAATAATGTTGATTGTTTGTTAAAATTGTCTTTTAAATGTTAGACACTGTTGTTCGGAAAACTGAAAGATTTATTTGAATCGAAAATAAAAAAGTGTCAATGTCAATCGTAGTTCAATATAATTATCAAATTAAATAAGAATATATTAGGCCACGGGTTCATTATTATCTTCATCATAAATGAAATTGCTTATTATATAAAATAACGCTAAATGTCATTTTATTTTTGTACATGGCTTCGTTTGATTGGGGCCTACAATATTAGGCTACGGTTGATTTGAAATATTAGACAAACAATATTATTTTTGAATTTTGTAAGTATTAATAATAAGTATTAGGACAAGTGCTATAGTTATTCATGTTTTTTGAAAACATGATGTAATCTTATGCCCTTTTCAAAATAATCATATTTTAAATACCACTTTTTAAACAGACTTAACTGACAAGCTTGCATGAAAAGGCTGATGAGAGTTAAAGAAGCTAATCGGGATCATGGTAAGTGGAAATCTGTGATCTCGGCCCTGGAAAAAAAGCGTGATTTTATGTATGTACGTATGTTTAAATATTTTTTATAGAAAAGATAGATGACACATTGTTTTAAGACACACATTTCCTTAAAGATTCTTACAGTGAAAGAAAATTGAATACTTTTTGGAATCGATCACTCAGTACATACATATTCAACGCTATTGTAGAATATTTATTGAATTTACATACTACGGATTCGTGGAATCCTTTAAATCTACATTTGGCCTCACTATGTGACCTCAAACAGGCGTGTTTGTATACATGTGCTCGTTTTGTTTGAAAGCTTCATGATGTCTCAAAAAAGTATTGAATTCCATATAATTTTATACAGAAACAAACATCGAAAGACAAATAATAATTATAGTGCATATATGAGTTATAATTTTAGCAGCTATCCATCACTTTTGAGTAAAGCGAAATGAGTTCGATTGTAATCACAATTACATAAGCAAAAATTTATTTCAAATGCCTATTTGACGTGGTAACGTCTTATAAATCGATGAACGCCGGCTGCATGCACGAAAAAGTGTAACGTTCCGCCTGAGCCGAGCGTGCAAACGAGAGCGCGGAACAAGCGATACAGAGGCGTGATCGGCCTAAGCGTTCGACTTGTGGCGCATCTATCTCTTTTCCATTTCATGAAGTGAAAAGTTAATGTGGTTTCCTTCCCCTACAACCTAGGGATATAGGTTGTTTATTACAACAACTTAATGTTAATTTATCGAAAAAAAAACAATTAACTCCTTCTTTGTATTATACAATATAATGATAATTCAGTGATAATAATTCAATACAATTCATAAAAGTATGCAATTTTTCATAAATTTTTTCTTATGACGCTATCACGTAAAATTATCGTCCGTAAACTGAGTTTACAGATAACCATTTTTTTTTACCGTGAATAGGTAAGCGCTTGACCGCTATCTCGCCTGATGTTAAACGATGCGATCTAGGTTGTGACACGCCTAGTAGATACGTATTAACTCGTGACTTGAAGACCTCTAAATTGTATTTATCAGGAAACAATCGTAGGCAAAGAGTTCCACTCTTTAGCGGTACGGATCACAAAGTTGGAACCAAAATGCTTAGTGATACTCTTTGTCTTATTGATATGCTGTCGATTGTACTAGGGACGTGGACTCGCAAATAACACAATTATAAACCCAAAAGGGGTTAACGGGCATATTATTTAATAAGATGTTTGTTTGTTTGCAAAATAGAAATAAGAGACCAGCCATTCAAACGAATTTCTGACCATCAAATGATTGTGAAAATTACCATTGTTAGCTTAACTGAGGGCATAAGCGAAGTAGCAAACCCTTTGTTCGTAAAACTAACGCTAACTTTTAGGGGCAAAATAATAAATTAGCAATATAAACATGACAAATACGATAGTTTTGATTGCTACAGTGCTTACTTTGGACTAGGGTTGTTATTGTGAATGATAGAAATAGTTATTTATTATTGGTATAAGCTTACGATATAGGAATTAATCGATCAGTATCCATTTTTTAACTATGTTTTTAATTCGTTTCTGATCAAATGAAATAGGAGTTTGCCATTATCTTCCGGAATAGGCATATTAAAACAAAAATAGGCATTAAAAAAAAGAATTTTGACTTTTGTTTGTACACAGATAAAATATTAATTTCTAGTAATCAATACGAATTTAATAGCATATCAAATAAATGAGTGTAAAATCCATAAATAATCTGAATTAGGTAATGATATTATTATAAACAAAACCTTATATAAAACTTTAATGCGTATTCAATGAATCGTTTATTAAAATTAATAAAGAAAATTAAACTTGAATAAAAAAAAACAAAAATTATTTAGTATATAGGTACACATAAGCCCTGTAAGGACATAACGATATTATTCGGCACTTTAAAATTAATCAAAAAAAGTGAACATAAAAAAATCCTAATTCTATCTTTTTTACTAAAAATTAAAATCATTTTAAAATTATAATTACAATTATGTTAATTTATAATCCAAATTTTATTATTATCACAATTAAATTATTATAAAGTTTTAATAACCGAGTGTCGCCTCTGCTATACCGTAATCTTTGGCAGTGCCATACGTCACTACAGCGGCGATCGTTAATGAAGAATTTTTTCTGAAGTCTTACGCACGAGCGTGCTAGCCTAAATGACCTTGTGTGGGGCCAGCCCATACAAATTTAGATGCCGAAAAACAATTCTAAACATTACGTAGACGACGTATTTTCAGTGTGTGGAGTTACGCGCGGGTGGGAATTGTGTACAACCCAAAAGTTTCTTTAATAAGAAATAAACACATAAAACAAACTATTTTGTATAAAACAACTTTTTTACGGATTTTGCACATAATTTTGTATTTAATCTAATTTGGACTCCTTTACTGGAGACGTAATCACAGAATGGCGAAGGATCACAAAATGGTCGTCATTTATTTTCTACTACCTTCACAATATTTTTATCGAGCACGATCTTATTGTTAAAATTTTATATAAATGAAATTGTTATATTTAGGATTTTATTTAGTTATTGAATTCTCGCTACGATTAAATTGTATACTACTGAGTCTAATACCAGTTCCGCAATCGGGAGGCCCTTCCGAGAAGAACTGGCGAAAGGTCGGGCAGGAGACCGACCTCCATCTTACTGTTATTATTTGCTAAAAGAGTCAACTACATCAATCAGGTCTTGCAATGTGTGTCTTTGGAGATATTAATTTTTAATATCTCTAAAGACAACTACTTTACTGTTCGTCTTATTGTGTGATCTCTATATATATACTAGCTTTTATCCGCGGCTTCGCCCGCATTTAAAATAATATTTTTTTTCAATAAAAAGTATCCTATGTTACTTCTAATACCTCCAAGAATATATCAAATATATATGAAGTTTTATGATGATCGGTTTATTAGTTTTTGCGTGAAAGCAGAACAAACAAACATACATTCACATTTATAATATTAGTAGGGATGTAATATTAATGAATACTGAAATATCAAAAAAAATATTGATGTTATTTTGCTCCTAGTATTTTTTTTGACATTGCCTTTAATTATGTTTTTATTTCAGAGCACTCGCCCGGATAGCGAAAGGTTTGAAACCTACTTGAGGGCTCGGAGACGTAGTTGGTTTTTACACGCGTATTTTGAATCTTATTGCTTTCAATTATAATTTGTATTTAACTGTGTAAATATTTATATTGTAGAGATATTTTTATTAGAATTTAATTATGACATTGGTTAATCATCATTATATTACTAGTTTTAACTGCATGCTGTATTATTTGACATTACTAGGCGATGCAGTCGCTAAGCAAAAAAACCTAAAAAAGAAAAAAAAATCTATGGATTTTTTTGCAAATTTCAAAATTCGGGCTCCGTCACCATCTGGTCCTAAACCTGTTGATTTGATTCACCATAAAAAATATTAAAATCGGTTAAGAACTGTGGAAGTTATGGCGTAACAGATATTGCGCCATTGAAGCTGATCCATGGGAGCTTCGCTTCGCTCCGCTCCAATAAAGCTTTTCACATTTTAACGTTTGCGTGCCAGTATCTGAACACACGTACACGTAAACATAATGCAATTTTATCCATCTTTTGTATCCTGTTTGCTTGCAAATAAATGAATGAATAAATGAATGAATTTAAGGGTTGGATGCCATGTCATCCCGAATATGCGGCAGCTTCGTGTTTGTGTAAGTTATCAGGATATGTAATAATTTAAATGTATTTCGATGGAGCTTGCATGTCAGGAGACAAAAGCTTCTAAATAAATAAAAAAAATACCATGTCATGATTTTCAGTAATTTCTTATCTTAATACGATGATGATAAGAGCTGATTTATGAATGATTAAGGTCAATGGATGATGAAATAATAATGCCAAAACACCCCTTTTCCTACCGCCCGTAGTCTTCTTCAGTGAGAATGAAAAGGCACCTTTCGCTTTAATTTCATTTGGCCACATTGGTACATGTTCATATAAAATTAGTGGTTAATAATACACCATTATTAACACAAAACAAAATTAACAAGGAAACAAAAACCACTAAATCGACACTTCCATCTCCCGCCAAAAATTCTACAAGCGTATTTTGTCGAAATAGGCTTTTAAATTAAGCTCTGCCGCCTGACACCTCTATTATTTAATCTGTGTATTCAATTTGACATACCGTGATATACGAGACGAAATTTTCTAAACGGAATGATATCGTGTTCATACTTTAGGCAACAACAGGGATTTATAACGTATACTCACAATTCCTGGTAGTATCCTCTTACGTAGAGGATTTGATAAATTATTATTTCTAGGAAGATTTGTATCACTGCTCGTTTTAGTTATTCAACTTTGATATTGTAATATAACATGAAATATATAAGAGAACTAGCTGACCCAGCCACGCGTTGCTGTGTTATAAATTAAAATAAAACCTATCCTATCTTTTAAGTTAGATCAAATAATAGATAATTACGAAGTTTGATCAAAATCGGTTAAGTAGTTTAGGAGTCCATTGCGGACAAACATTGTGACACGAGATTTATATATATTAAGATATTTTTAGAACGAACAAGAAAAAATGTGTGTAAATATATTTTGTTTTATTTATTTAATTTACAAGCTTTATTGATTATAAAATACTAGGTGATGCAGTCGCTAAGCATAAAGCTACGCTAGCACCATATATTGGAGCGGATCGTAATACATAAAAAAGAAAAAAAAAATTTTTTTGCGAATTTCAAAATTCGGGCTCCGTCACCATCTGGTCCTAAACCCGTTGATTTGATTCACCATAAAAAATATTAAAATCGGTTAAGAACTCTGGAAGTTATGGCGTAACAGACATTGCGCCATTGAAGCTGATCCATGGGAGCTTCGCTTCGCTCCGCTCCAAAAATTGGGACAACAGAAGCACTCAATACTATTTCCTTCTATCAACCTTTGGGAAAAACTTAACTTTTTAAGCGATATACAATGAATATAAATGGACTTAAACTTACATATATAACAAACTATTAATCATATATAAATCATATATTTTTTTATCTTGAATGAGTTTGCTCTTGATCGATGGAGCGAGCTAATCCAGAAGGTGCCTTTTTACTCTGGCTCTGAAGACAGATGGGTTATATATACTCGGAAAAATAGACGCAGGGAGGGAGTTCCGCACATTATAAAATACTAGCTGTTGCCCGCGACTTCGTCCGCGTCAATTGCTGTTATTATGATTTTTCACTGATGCTTCGCTCCTATTGGTCGCAACGTGTTGTTATATAGCCTAAAACCTTCCTCGATAAATGGACTATCCAACACAAAAATAATTTTTCAATTCGAACTAGTAGTTCCGGAGATTAGCGCGTTCAAACAAACAAACTCTTCAGCTTTATAATATTAGTATAGATGTTGAGTAGCGCTTGGTGTGACAATTAGGAATGGCAACCAAGAAACCCTTTCTTGGTAACCTGCAGTGCGTTTTTTATACCCGAAAGAAGAAAGGTGATGGCGGTATGAGCTCATTCAGTTCCTGGCCAAAGTATAATATTCTGTAAAAGACCGACAGACAGGCAACTTAGCGGTGGTGAGCTAAGGTGTGAAGCTTGCTCTTCACCAATTTTCCATTGCCAATGAGCCTTTTAACTCTGCGCTGAACCTTGTCCAGTACAGCAAGTTGGTATCTTGCTGAGCCTTCCCAGAGGTATATAACTATACAAAATAAATTACGATTTCTTCGTTCTTTTCTAACAATAATATAAATATAAATGTTAGACGAATGGTTGTGAAAATATTTGTGTTATGGAAATCAGAAATAGCAACAGTTCTGGTATCAGACTTGTGGCATGATGCAATATTGAAAATATACAATTTTCTAGATTTTGAAGTCTGATCAAGTAGAGAACCAATCCAAGGACATCAGAAAGGGATTGAGAAATATTCAGTAAAGGTTTTAACATGTAAAAATGTGGGTATGATATTTAGGTTTTGCTTTTTAATTGCTCGCCTTTTTTCCTTTTAATGAGGCAGAATCGTGTTTCGAGAAAAAAACATGAATAGAATTATTTAATAAAATATTATCATTATAATGAGAGCTAAAATGATCGACCGGTCAATAGAAGCTTGTGGTATTTACATCTAAAGCAAATATGTGGAAAAACTTACAATTAGGGTCTCCAAGTTACTAGTGAATGGGTTTTTTTTTATTTTGAATGTATATTTTTGTTTTTCCAAATCCCAATCTCAAAATCCCAATCTACGATGGAACGTTCTACGGACGGGTAATAAATACTACGTTATATTGACGCAGGGAGGGGGTTCCATTCCTTTGCTGTGTGCATTATGAAAGATGCTGAGAAGCTTGGTGCGACAATTAGGAATAGCAACCAAGAAAGGGTGTTACCCCGCAGTATCTTCTAAGCAAGCACGATACATCCTAGATCGCATCATAGCTTACCACCAGGCGAGGTTGCGGTCAAGCCCTACCTTTTTACTTTAAAAAAAGTTCTTTTGGAATTTTAATAATAGGAGTGACATGTGACTTGATTGGAATAAACACATACAAAAAAAAATGCATTTTATAAATCGAATTTCATTAAAATGAAACTATTTGACAAAGGTTTAGTGCAACGGTAGCGATCCTGCTTTTTCGCTACGTTGTTTCTCATAAATGTGAGCTGTGTTGTACTTGAATATCCATAACACAAGTCTTACAGTGCTTACTTTAGGCTAGGCTAGTTGGTGTGAATGTAAGCAATATTATTATTATCATTATTTTATAATTCATGATTTAAAGGCGCTTTTTAGAAGCCGTGTTTACACGATAAATAAAAATGGTAGTCACATATGTGGCTACCGTCCAATATTTTAATCGGCCATGTTTCTAACCAATCAATTTGAGTGGTTAGGAAGGAGTCGAACAGTTAGGATTAAATATAAAAAAAAAAACTGAAAATAGTAGTATGAAGTATAGTTGTATGACGACCGTTTGGTGCAACGATAGAGATCCTGCCTTTCGCACCGACGGTCCTGGGTTCGAATCCCGGAAGGGGCAGATGTTTTTATGATGAATACGAGCATTTGTACCCGAGTCATGGATGTTTATATATATTTCTATGAATATTACTTATTTATGTATGATATATGTAAGTCTATCCGTTACCCTAGTATCCATAACACAAGCCTTAAAGTGCTTACTTTGGGCTAGGTTAATTGGTGTGAATGTAGAAAATATTTATTTATTTTATTTAAGTAATCCGCTTAAAACTGTTTCATTTCAATGAATGGAAGCAAAATACAGACGTTGACCCTTTTCTATAATACTATTACTATCTTTATTGCACTTACTAAGTAATGGAACAGTACAATAAATCTCTTCCAGCCAACTGAGTCTCATTATCTTGAAACCAAAATTTTTGAAGGTTTCACTTCTACCACGTGTGAATTGCACACATGCTTTAATTCATCTATTAATCGTCTTTCATAAATCAGCTCTCATCATCAAACATCAAGAAAAGAAATTATTGAATATCATGACATGGCTTAAAGCGCACGCATCCAAGCTAATAAATTTATACAAAAAAAGATTAATGTTAGGCTCTGATAAAATGTCGTCAAAAAATACTGACATTTCAGACTTTTTTCAAAAAACAAGATAAATGTCCTCTTTATAAAATACTAGTCCTTTACCCGCGGCTTCGCTCATCATTCTCTAATGATCTCTGATTAAAAACAACTTGCTAGGGTTATATTAGTATAGTTACCAGTAAATAAAAATTGGTCGATTTTTCTTTAGATTATAACGGTTCGAACAACCGTTTGGTACAACGGTAGCGATCCTGCCTTTAGCACAGACGGTCCTTGGTTCGAGTCTCGGAAGGGGCAGATGTTGGTGTGATGAATACGAGCATTTGTACCTGAGTCACGGGTATCTATATATATTTTTGTATAAATATTACTTATTTATGTATGATATATGTAAGTCTATCCGTTACCCTAGTATCCATAACACAAGCCTTAAAGTGCTTACTTTGGGCTAGGTTAATTGGTGTGAATGTAGAAAATATTTATTTATTTTATTTAAGTAATCCGCTTAAAACTGTTTCATTTCAATGAATGGAAGCAAAATACAGACGTTGACCCTTTTCTATAATACTATTACTATCTTTATTGCACTTACTAAGTAATGGAACAGTACAATAAATCTCTTCCAGCCAACTGAGTCTCATTATCTTGAAACCAAAATTTTTGAAGGTTTCACTTCTACCACGTGTGAATTGCACACATGCTTTAATTCATCTATTAATCGTCTTTCATAAATCAGCTCTCATCATCAAACATCAAGAAAAGAAATTATTGAATATCATGACATGGCTTAAAGCGCACGCATCCAAGCTAATAAATTTATACAAAAAAAGATTAATGTTAGGCTCTGATAAAATGTCGTCAAAAAATACTGACATTTCAGACTTTTTTCAAAAAACAAGATAAATGTCCTCTTTATAAAATACTAGTCCTTTACCCGCGGCTTCGCTCATCATTCTCTAATGATCTCTGATTAAAAACAACTTGCTAGGGTTATATTAGTATAGTTACCAGTAAATAAAAATTGGTCGATTTTTCTTTAGATTATAACGGTTCGAACAACCGTTTGGTACAACGGTAGCGATCCTGCCTTTAGCACAGACGGTCCTTGGTTCGAGTCTCGGAAGGGGCAGATGTTTGTGTGATGAATACGAGCATTTGTACCTGAGTCACGGGTATCTATATATATTTCTATAAATATTACTTATTTATGTATCTGTTTCCCTAGTATCATAACATAAGCCTTACAGTGCTTACTTTTTTTGTACTTATTGTTCTTCTGACTCTGGTCAGAAATTTTTTGTATCTTATTTTTGTTTATGGACTTATTGGCGGGAGCGGGAAGCGTCACGTTGGTGGTTTTGTTTCTCTAGTTAAAATTTGTGTTGTTGTGGATATTAGTGCGTAATAATGGTAAACTATTAACCACTAAGTGTTTGTGAACATAAAGGAGTGTTGGCAAGTGTAACAAAGCAGCGAAAGTTGTCTTTTCCTGCTCTCTCAAGAAGTCCACGGGGAGGTTTCAGTAAAACCCCACACATTTACTGAAACCTAAAAAAATTACTGTTCATTCATCATTAAATTAAGAAATTACACAAGAACTGGCAATTATACTTACTTGTCACTGGCTAAATGCACAAATCGTGCAAGCCACAAATATAGAAAAAAACATTTTTGTTTATTTAACTTTAATTTATATTGATTATGTTTTGTTAGTTTTTTTAGTTTTTTTTATGTTAACATCTTACGTCTTATTTTTTTCGATTGCAATTTTAACTAAGTATTTCTATAATAGCAGGTGTCCTCTTACTTCGTCATTTCGCATTATGTCATTTAAGTGTCTCTACGTTGATTTAGTATCTTAAGTTTGTTGATAAATTCATCCGTTCCAGGGTATGTTTTTGACATTCTGTCAATAGATGGATAACTGGCTCTTTCTAGTTTATATCGTATATGTAACAAGGCGTGTCCTTTTTCTTAAACCTGTGTTGGGCTAGGCTAATTAGTGTGGATGTGAAAAATATTTTTATTATTATAATACCCACTTGTTTACTCGAGGGGAACCATAGGGCAAAGCAAGTTATAAATAAAAGTTATAAATAAGTCATAAATGTTCGCGAGTAAATAAAACCTTGAGAAATACAGCGGGCCTCAGAGCGGCCTCAAGCGCGTGACGTGTGCGTGTGCGCCAATACAGAGTAGAGAGACCGATAACCGCCATTGGCACCAAATTTAACTAGTCTGCGAATGGCAGAGACAAAGACTAATAATCCACTTTTTTTCATAACCAACAAGGCAAACACTTTAATCAGTAAAAAAGATTTTGAACTTAATCTAGGAATAGTGTCTATTTAAATTTATGCCGAATATTTAGGCTGGAGCGGTAAGCGTCAATTTGGTGATTTTGTTTCTCTTGATGAAATTAGTGTTGTGGTCGATATTAGTGCGTAATAATGGTGTATTATTAACCACTGAGTGTTTGTGAACATACAAGAGTGTTGGCAAGTGTAACAAAGCAAAGGAAGTTGTCTTTTCTTGCTCTCTCAAGAAGTCCGCGGGGAGGTTTCAGTAAAACCCCAAACATTTACTGAAACCTAGGAAAAAATATATTTGACTGTTCATTCTTCATCATTAAATTAAGAAATGATTCGAGCACTGGCAATTATACTTACTTGACAAAGGCTAAATGCACATATCATGTAAGCCATAAATAAAGAAAAAGAAAAAAGAATTTATGGCAAATAAATAAATCTTTCAGAAAGTTAAGACTAACTACACTTACCTCACTATTAATATAATACAAGTAAATATGGAAATATTTAACAGTACTTAGTTCCCTTTTTAACCTCCTGACACCTGGCGTACTTTACAAAGAGCTAAATAAACCGTACTCTAAAGACCGAATATTTTTGAACTTCTTAGGTCGACAACGGACGACCGTCCTTCATGTAGCATCAATTCCCGAGTGTTTGTTTTCTCCCGCTAAAAAAGTATTGGTCAAGTGATTGCTTGTAGCCAATGAAATTTAAGCAATGGCGATAGTTTGTCCTTGGAGTTCGATAGAAATGTCATACCTAGTGGCTGCCATTCTTGCGACGCGTGCTCAGGAGTTCATAAAGAGAGCGACACGTGGCCGACAAAGTAAGTAAAACTTAAAATGGTTTTTGTTAAATTCACTTGTTTTAATGTAGATATTTATGGAAATGCAAATTAGTAAACATTCTTTTGAATTCACGTACTTTTGGGGAGAAATAAAAAAATAATAAAGTAAATAAACCGTCGTAAATAAATTAAACCTATAGAAAGTCACTTCGTTCGTAATTCATGTTTTAAGTATATGGAATTGATACTTTCGGCGTTAATATTTAAAGTAGCGTAATATTATTTTCAGCGTTACGAGCATATTACGGAATTCTTAAATAACTCCGAGTATGAAGCTCGAGTGAGGATGAAGATTTCGTTGAGGCTTTTACCAATGAATCCCGATCATCGGCAGATGAACGAACTCGAACGAGAGTTACGACAGCGATAATAGCAATTTTTCAAGAGGTCGAAGTGGTTTTCGTAGCCTCGGCTGGACTACTGGTCATCGAGGTCGGGGCAAACGACATGCTGGATGTCGGGTTCATACACGTGGTGGCACTCCCAGTCATGGTCAGAGTCGGCCACAAGTTGGTGCTTTGTGGAAACGAGATAAATTCGATGTTGGTTTACCATGTTTATGTTTGTCTTCACCCTCTTACTTGCCATCCATTCAGGATCCATCAAATATCATCGAGTATGTGGAAGAAAATTTGGATGAGGAACTGTACAAATTAATTGTATAAAAGTCTAACGAGACAGCTATCGAAAAATCTGGTAAGCGTCTTAGGTTATCTATTGAGGAATGCAAAACTAATGTGGGTATAACTTTGCTTATGTCATGCATCAACTATCCGCATTTTTGGATGTACTGGAAGTACTGGTAAATACGCTATTCCCATTATAACTGAAGCTATGTCTGGTGATAGATACATTCAGCTACGGAACTCATTGAAGCTAGGATATGATCTCGATGTCAATATATTTTTTTTAATTTAATATTATAATATATAAGGCCTCATGAAAAAACATTAAAAACCAGATTGTTGATTGGGTAGTCTATTACTTATAACTATTTATTATTATATTGATAAAAATAAATAAATATGTTTATGTCTAGTTCTTAATTTGTGACATTACATTAAATTATGTGAACAAATTTAATAATTTGTTTTATTTATACAACTAACCAACTTTGCCTTAATGACCTAAAGTCCTTTATAAAAGACAAAAAATAAGTAAACACAAATATGCTCAATGACTTTGTCGAATAATATTAAGAAACATTTGTTTTAGTGAAAACTTGGGAAAATCCTAAGATTATGTTTTATTTAACTGGCAAAGTCTCGGCCTTTGCAACAAAAACAGTTTAATGATTTGTAAAGTACATTCGGCCGTAGTTACAAGTGATTTCAGTAAATGCTCAGGTGTCAGGAGGTTAATATATAAATAATTGCTGACACGGTCACTTCTTGTTGTTATAAATTAAAATGAAATCTATCCTATGTAAGTCAGAAAAATACCAGCAAAATGAAAAAAAAATCAAAATCGGTTGAGTAGTTTCGGAGTTCATCGCGGGCGAACACAGGGAATTTGTATATGTATAGATCAGACAACATTACACACATTGTCCTGAATCTATCTCTGTTATGGAAATTAATTGACGGTCGTTTGGTGCAACGGTAGCGATCCAGCCTTTCGCACCGACGGTCCTGGGTTCGAATCCCGGAAGGGGCAGATGTTTGTATGAGCATTTGTACCTGTGTCATGGATGTTTGTATATATTTCTATG
Source organism: Calamotropha paludella (assembly GCA_927399485.1). NCBI lineage: Eukaryota > Metazoa > Arthropoda > Insecta > Lepidoptera > Crambidae > Calamotropha > Calamotropha paludella. The sequence continues at coordinate 25,452,529 of OV656815.1, read as the reverse complement.
AATATTACTTATTTAAGTATATCCATAACACAACCCTTAGAAGTACTTACTTTGGGCTAGGTTAATTGGTGTGAATGTAGGAAATAATAATTTATTTAATTAAAAACACTGTACCACAAAACCAAAACCCAAGACAATATCAAAAATTGTTTTCTTAATTATTAAGTTGTTATTTTTATAATTAAAATAAGTTATGTGTGGAACATTATATTGGTGTTTGGAATATTATTTGCTAAAAAGGCTTGCTTGATGACAGGCTTGTCCTAGCGGTAGTGACTCTACCTTTGAAACTACATGGTCTTAGGTTTAAGTTCTGGTGTTAATACTAGTGTTGCCCAAATTCAGTCTTGGTCTTGCAGTCTTGGTCTTGTTCTTGCGTTTTTGCAAGACCAAGACCAAGAACAAGACCGCGTATTTTTAGCAAGACCAAGACCAAGACTGACCGTGCAAGACTTGAGCAAGAACAAGACTAAGCCTGCAAGACTCTTGCGTCTTGCAGCTAGGACTTAGCGCTATTTCACGGAGTAGTTAGGTGTAACAGTTCGGTGTATAGGTACGCTTAGGAATTCTATGAGACGCAAAAAACTGTATCAAAGAATATGAAAAACTGGATCTATGCGCATTACGACTAATACCATAAACATACCTACATAGCGAATAAAAAAATATCCATTAAAATCAAACTGAGTGCATGCATAGTTATGTTTTAACCATCGGCACTTTGATAATGCGGCATCAAAGGTTTTGTACTTACTTCTCAAAGAAATTTGCTGCTTTTCGGAAGCACATGGTTATAATACACGCGCCGGCGGCTTCTTTTGAAATCATATACAACAATCGTTGCCGCCGCGCCGAAATCACAACATTTGACACTATTTGATTGCCGCCACAGGGCGTAGGCGTAGGTATACTCATGCAAAATAATTTCGAATTTTAAGAGTACCTACAGGTGTTCCAAAGAATAAATAAGTTTCAGAGTGCTTATAATGAAAATGAATACATTATACTGATCACGCAAGTAGTATTATGATTAGAATAAAATGGTAAGGATAGGTAGTAGATGTCATAATAATTTATTCTAGTAAGTATATATTATAATATTGATTATATGGTTTTAAACTAATTACTTAGGTACTATTATTGTACATTTAGTCATTATATTTCTTAAGTTTTTACAAGAAAAAATAGCAAAAAAGTGTTCAAATATCACCCGTTTGATAAATATTGTAGCCACTTTTAAATATACTTGAAACGTGTAAAAAAATTCTACATAATTAATAAAATAATATAAAAAGCGTAGGTACTTACCTACTAATAAAATAAAAAGCCTGCGATTTATTATTAGTAAATAATCACGGCAGCCGAGAGTGTGTCTCCACTTTTGAATACATAAATCATAACCAGATCACTAGAGCCACTTCAAAAAAGAAATTTGTAATTCCTAGGGTTCAAAATTATTTTGGTGACAGAACTTTACAGAAGCGTATACCATATCTTCTTAATTCGTTGCCCGAAACTATTAGATGTGAAACGGATAAAAATAAATTTAAAAAAATATTAAAAGATTATCTGATGACTACTATTTAACACAACAATTGTATGTTTTTATTTATTTTTTTGCATTCACAATGCAATATTTCTATAAGATATAAAATACGTGTGTAAAAAACAACCACGCCTCCGAGCCCATCTGAGGGCTCGGAGGCGTGGTTGTTTTTTACACACGTATTTTATATCTTACAACAATTGTATCTTATTATTATCACCGCTAAATTTTCCTTCAGTTTGTTGTAATTCAGTCTAAATCCAATTATTGTGCACTTAACTTTACCTGATACAGTTATAGTTGTATTATATACCTACATAATTATAATTATAAGCTAAGAGACTAAAGATCCCTCAGTCAAACCGACAAGTCGGTTTTGTGGGACTAAATTGTATCTTTGTATTTTTTTTTCTTGTATATGAAATAAATAAATAAAAAAAAATAAATAAAATAAAAAAAAAGTATTTACAAGCAGTGCCCGCGACTTCGCCCACGAAGAATAGTAACTTTGGAGGTATAGTGACGTTCAGGATTTATTTATTTATTTTAAAACTTCTGTCATCAAACATACAAACAAACTCTTCAGCTTTATAATATTAGTATAGATTAGTATAGATGTACGCCAAAACATTCACTTATATGTAAAGAATAGTGATTGGCACTAATTCTTTACATATATTTTATTCACGCGTCGCGTCTGTACAAGTAGGTAATAATCTGTGTTTGTACGCCGCACGCGGCATCGTTTGATTTGCGGCGGCATCCTTTTAATAGAGCCGGCACGTGGCGAGGCGGCGCGGTAGAAAGCAAGGAAACGTACTATAAACAAAGGAATTATTTTAATTCCAGTCATTTCCAATTGAGCTGTGCTTCGAGTCTAACTTAATAATTGTTTTTACTAATTCTTGTTGTTTTCTAAAAACGTATCACGTGTACAATTTAATATGAGTGACGAAGATTCAAATTATTCTAGTCCGAGTAACGAGAGTTTGAGTCACAGATCTAAAAGACCCAAAAGCAAATTTGAGGAGTTTTTCGAAATAATTCATGCATCCCAAACTGCCTTGTGTAAATTGTGCCAACATAAAAAGACTGAAATAAAAATGAAAAACAGAAACACTTCAGGCTTAAGGAAACATCTAATATCTTTCCACAAAAAGGAATCACAAATATTTCTTCCTGTTAAACCAAAATTAAGTGGAGATATCACAAGCTTTTTAGTAACCGCTGGAAGAAGTGGACAGGTAAGAATATATTTTTTTTATATGAAAACTCCAGGAACTCAAAAAAGTCTTTTTTGAACAAATGACTTTAAACTGACTTCGGAATATTTTATAGATATTGATAAAATAGTAATACATAGGTACATATTTCGCGTCATTTTTAACAATGGTCGAAATTGTCGCTACGGGAATTTTAACTCCGCGTAGCTGTTCATGCGATACTTTCAAAAACGCCATTAACTTACGTAAGTATTTTTGAGTTAGTGGTGTTTTCATCTAGGGGTGCGACATATTAAGTATGTAATTATCGTCTTAAATATTTTTATAAACACCTATATTTTCATTTGTTTTCATAATCGGCCAGTAACAACTAAGTACTTTATTTTGGTAAATTACAGTACAGTGCAACCTTAATATAACAAATGTCAATTTAACGATTTTCTCGATTTAACAACAACAAACCTCCTCCTCCTAAACGCTCAAACCTAGTATGTTTTAAATAATAACACAAGATTTATTGTTTTATTTCAGTCGGAAAACAGCAGTGACAACATCACGACAGCTACAGTTGATTGGGTAGTGAAAAAATATCTTCCCTTCTCATTTTTCGATGACGAAGCTACACAAGTATATTTTCGACGTATTTGCCCTAATATGGAGTTTCCTAAAAGGTCTACACTTAGAAGGAAAGTCAAAGAGCGATTTGAAGAGCTCCAATTTAATCTCAAGGAACGACTTCAACAATTATCATCTAAAATGTCATTTACCATTGATGGGTGGACGTCAATTGCTGGTAGGAGTTACTACGGGGTTACTATGCATTATATAGACAACGAATGGAAGTATCGATCTGTAGTTCTTGATTTTATACCATCACGCGGTCGACATACTGGGGAAGATATTGCAACGATTTTCCATGAATGTTTATTGGAATATGGCATAATTGATAAAATACAAGGTATCACGGTCGACAACGCAACTGCAAATACCAAATTTATGTATGAACTGGGCAAACAGTTGCCACACTTTGATTCAGACAATCAACATTTCCGGTGCTTTGCTCACATTTTAAACCTTGGTGTACAAGATTTATTAGAGACCTTAGCATTACACTGTGAGTCTGACACTAACGCGCAAGATCAGCAGTATGAAGACTATGCAGACGAAACTGAGGAAGATGAAGAATATGCACCAAATATTGCTGACTCGCGTACATCTGTAACAAAGTTACGCAGTATTTCCAGTAAAATAAAAAGAAGTGAGATAGTGAAGAAGAAGTTTCAGTCTGCTTGTGAAGCAGCTGGCGTGCCATCAAATCTAAATGCCATTCTTGACTGTCCAACAAGATGGAATTCCACACATGATATGATTGGATTTGGTTTAAAAGTGAGAGCGGGCATTAACATATTGTGCAGTTCTGTCACCGAATTGAATGATTTTCAAATCACAGCTAGTGAATGGCAGGTACTCGAAAAATTACATAAATTTCTAATAAACTTTAAACTTTTAAGTACAAAACTTGGTGGAGACAAATATGTTACATTACCGCTAGTCATTGTATCATTCAATCTCTTGCTAGATAAAATTGAATCCATGGTAAAACAGTTAGATGAGAAACCTAATCGATCTGAAGTGGATGAAAGGCTCATTCTAGCTTTCCAAGCAGCTCGAGACAAAATGCTTAAACATTATAAGAAGAGCAACTGGATTTATTGTACTTCTTTAATTTTAGACCCAAGGCATAAGGCTCAGACTTTTGACCTGACAATGTGGGGGAAGCAACTTAAAACTGAAAGTCTGCGCAAGTTCAATGAACTTTATGAAGAATATAAAAGTCTACACTCACTGAACAAATCTCTGGAATTGCCAAGAAAAGAAAATAAAGTATGTGATGAAGATGAAGACATTATAGACTTTGATAAACTCTATGAATGTCCCTCGACGTCATCTGGATCTTGTCTTCAAGGCTTAGTGATAGACGAGTTGGAGGAGTACCTGAGAAAACCAAGAACTGCCAGCTCGGAAGACATTTTAGATTGGTGGAGGACGCATGAGACAGAGTATCCGACTTTATCGAAGATGGCCCGTGATTTTCTCTCAATACCTGCAACTTCAGTACCTGCTGAGAGATTATTTTCTAAAGCATCATTAGTAATTAGAAAACATAGAAATAGGTTAAGTGATGAGTCAGCCAGATGGTTACTTTGTATTAATTCTTGGTCAAAAGAATTGATATAAAGTAACATAACCTAATGATAAAGCTGTTGTGTACTGTTATGTTTGATTTGTGTTGTATTTTATTTTTGATTGAAATAAATGATAAATCATAAAACTCTTTTATTAAATTTCATGCAAGTTGAGGGTTCAATCTCTTTCTAGACAGACATTGTTATTTAAAATACAGTCAAGTTATTGTAATTAATTTGTTTTTTTACATGTTTTAGCAAATGTAAGCTTATAAATCATAAATGTTTATTAAGAAACAGTTACTTCCATGGAAAACGACATATAGGTCAGTTGATTTTTCGACTTTCTTATCAAATCTTCAGTTATTTATTAATCTGATTGATCTTTACTATGGCTATGTTAATTCAAGCTCACAATGTTCCAATTCTAATACGTTTTTCTAAGATTTAAAGTAAACTTTAATAAATAGCAATAGACTAATAGGTAATTGCAAGACTTGCAAGACTCTTGCTGCAAGACCAAGACCAAGACCAAGACTGCAAGCGCAAGACCAAGACCAAGACCAAGACCAGGTGTATTGGCGCAAGACCAAGACCAAGACTGGCTAAGTCTCGTCTTGTTCTTGCATTTGGGCAACACTAGTTAATACGGTGTGGGTTATGAATTTGTACTCGAATCTGGGTATCGATATAAATTTCTATATACATTACTTATTTATGTATCTCTGTCCGTTACATCAGTATCCATAACAAAAGCTTTACACTGCTTTTGGACCAAGGTAATTAATATAAATAAACTAGCTGACCCAGCCACGCGTTGCTGTGGCACAGTAATTTTAAAGATTTTTTTAAAATAAAAATAGCCTAAGTTACTCCTTATTACATCAGCTACCTGCCAATAAAAGTCCCGTCAAAATCGGTCCATCCATTTCAGAGATTAGCCGGAACAAACAGACAGACAGACAAAAATTGTAAAAAATGTTATTTTGTTGTATGTATCGTATATATATTCATATGCTTGTAGTAAAAAACGGTTGTTTCAATATTAAAAACAGACACATCAGTTTTATTTATATGTATAGATAGTATGAAAGCCTTTGTGCTGTCAAAACCAGAAACAACCACAGTACCATAAGCCAATACAGAAAAGTTCTAAATTGACCCGGCCAGGTATCAAACCCGAGACTTCAGAGTAGCGTTATCATGAAAACTGGTTTGCGAGTCACTCGACCACGTAGGTGTCATATATGATGACCCAAATATGATGACTGTGTAGAATTCTTACCCATAAGGTAAACTCCAGGGACAACATTTTATCAGCCTGGGGGACCTGAGAGCTTGGAAGATTTAGAACTGCTTAGAGGGTTACGAGGTTAAAAAAGATTATTCCTGACTTGGCGAGGCACAATATATATTTCAGTTCGCATTGTCAGGTTCCATTGGAACATCACATAACTCAAATATAATATAATATTTATCGTATTATATGTTTAGCTACAAAAAAATAGTTGTCTGTAATGTCAGGTTACAGACGACAATTTTACGTGATAGCGTCATAAGAAAACATTAATGAAATGACTTTTATGAATTGAATTGAATTATCATTATTTTGTATAATACAAAGGAGTTAATTGATTTTTTTTTTCGATAAAAAAAATATTAAGTTGTTGTAATAAACAATGGAAACGACATTAGCTTTTCGATTTATGAAGTGGATGAGAGATAGATGCGCCACAAGCCGAACGCTTAGGCCGATCGTGCCTCTCTATCGCTTGTTCCGCGCTCTCGCTTGCACGCTCGGCTCAGGCGGAACGTTACACTTTTTCGTGCATGCAGCTGGTGTTCATCGATTTATAAGACGTTATCACGTCAAAAGCCGATTTATATAGTCTGGTCACCGGTAAGAGTTAATGGGAGCTTTTGATAAACCTTTTATTTTTTACACTTTCGCGCACTTTACTCATTTAAATAATATAACTTTTTTACGGTTCTTGGCTTCTGTAAAGAGTCGAAACGTCAGGATTAAATATCAATTATGCACAAAAACCGTAAAAAAGTAATTTTTATTTTTATTGTTTCTAGTTTTGTAGGTGTAAAACAATGGTTTATGGCTGTGGGATCTCAACTTCGGCAGATATGGCGTAATAAATGAATCCACCCGAACTCGTTAAAAATAATTTCAAAAGTCTCATTATTAAAACAATACGGGCAAAATACCTTATGACTGTGGATTTATCGATAAAGTTCATCATATTGCTGCCTTAACGAGTCAGACACCGGTGACCACACAGGCTGTATATGATACAAGCTGAAAAAAATATTTAAACGATATGTTTTTCTTACTTATAATGTATTTCGGTTCTAAATTTCGTTTTGACGTGATAACGTCTTATAAATCGATGAACGCCGGCTGCACGCATGAAAAAGTGTAACGTTCCGCCTGAGCCGACTTGCAAGCGAGAGCGCGTAACAAGCGATATAGAGGCACGATCGGCCTAAGCGTTCGGCTTGTGGCGCATCTATCTCTCTTCTACTACTGAAGAGAAAAGTTAATGTGATTTCCATTATTTACTACAACAACTTAATGTTAATTTATCGAAAAAAATATGTTTTTTCAATTAACTCCTTTGTATTATACAAAATAATGATAATTCAGTGATAATAATTCAATTCATAAAAGTATGCAATTTTTCATCAATTTTTTCTTATGATGCTATCACCGAAACTTTTCGTCCATAAACTGACTTCACAGACGACCAATTTTAATATCGTATCCGAAGTTTATCCGAAAAATGACAATGTATCAATCCCGCGAAACAAAGAAGTCAATTAATGTATTTTACAAGATAAATATATTTTTTGTAGAAAAACAATTGAAATATGTTCTCAGGATTGTTAGATTTCAATTATGCAAATGTTACTTACGTTTGAGTTAAGATTTCACATTCAGAACTTATTTTCTTAGAATTAAGGTCTATAGCAAGTATTAACTATGTTAGTATTACGGTTGCATGATATACAAATATTAGCTGAAACGGGATAGTATCATTTACACAAATAATAACATACTTAGTCTTCTAGATTCCAAATTTATGACACGTAGTAAGGTTTCTAACGACTTACAGATTTTTTTTATAAAAATCTGTAAGTTTTTTATGGCTTGGATACATGTTTATTGAGCCATGACTTGATATTCAGTATTTTTTTAAGATGATGAATGATAATGAGTAACTAATGATTAACGGATAATAATGAATAATTAACTAATCATTTTCCCTAGGTTTCATTAAAGGTGTCGGGTTTTATTGAAAGCTCCCCTTGAATTTCTTGAGAGAGCGTGAAAAGACAACTTCCGCTATTTTGTTTCACTTGTTAATATTCGTGCAAAATTTATAAACACTTGGTGGTTTTTACAAGAAACAAAACTACTAAAGTGACGCTTCCCGCTCCCGCCAAATAGTTTAGACCAAACTATGCGTAGTGAAAAATGAGCAAATTAATGGACAATACAGGTGTGTAGTTTATATAAAATAAACACTTTTTTATTTACTACTACATAGTACTTTTACATACAATATAAATACAGTGAAAGTAAATACATAGATAAAAAAACATTATAACTAAAAAAACAAAAAAAATATTGATAGCCTAAAAATTAAAACAAATAAAAACGTACTATGTCCCACGTATGTACCAAATGGGTGACCAATTCAGCTTATGTCAGCTTGAGGGCTGACGGTGATTTTTTCCCCTTCTTTTGACACACGCACGCCCGTGGTTAAAGTATGTGGTTAGTATAAATAATAATATTAGTCTTTTTTAGGATAGGCGAAGGCCTAAACCATACCGCCAGTTCTTGAGAGTTGGTTTCTTAATCTTATGGACTATGGTACATCCACATAGATAAAAATATCTTTTTTTTTAAATTGTTTTGCAAGGTTTCGTGCCAAGCCAACTGCACTAACTATCTATGATTCGAATAGCAGTAGTTTGTGAAATGAGAATAAGTCTTTATTCCAGCGTCATGTTTGTCTACTTTTTTGTTTTTGCCTATTCTATAGTACCTGTAGAACAAGCTTTATAACTTAGTAAAAGAAATTGTTGTATTATTTTTAAAGGAAAAATATTTTTCTTTTGAGTTAAATTACTTGTCAATTTGCATTAATATTTCATTTACAGCATCCAAGCAATACAATCTAAAAATAAAATGATCTTTATTGAAATAACGTAAGGTCGGTCTAAACTTCAAAGCGTGGGTGCTGTCGACTGTACTTTTCCTCGACGCCTTGTCCATTAGTTTACTCTGGAGCTAATGAAAAATATCACAGTAGGTGATTAGCACACCTTTCGGAATATCAAAATACAAACAACGGACGTTGACACATTGAGCAATAATTTATTGAGTTTCTTTTTTTAAAAAAAAAACAGCTTCGGCAATAAAATTCAAAAGAAGTTTGTAGTTTTTGGCTCTCTTTTTTGTTTTGGTGCATATAAATGTGCAATTATGATGAATTAAGACAAAAAGCAGCAAAATCTGATTTTGAGCATTTTCTCAAGAAGTTCTTGAAGGTTTACAAAATTTTGCTAGATTGTATTTTGTTTTTTTAAATTTAATCCTGACGTTTCTACTTCTTGAAAGCCGTGGTTAAATTGCCGAAACGTCAGGATTAAATATAACAAAACAAAATATAACGCCGTCGTCAATCCTGTTTAAGTGGTTTTATTTATCTGTGCATAGGCGCGGAAGAGTAAGAACTTAATACTGACATCTTTATGATTGTGTACTATTGTGTATATTTTTCATAAATCACCTCTCATCACCATTAACAATTTAACAAAATGACTAACTGAAGACGAGGCTGTATGGGTCTTATACCCTCTGCTTTCCCCAAATGAAAACTTTACAAAAAAAACAATGCAACTTTATAGGATGTCATATTCGTAATTATTTTTATATAACGATACTAATAATTAAAAGTATGTACAACGCGTATGTAACATGATCATAAATAACTACGTTTCGTTAATGCTCACTTTGGGTAGCCACAATAAAACATATTAAGGCTCCAGGGGGTATTTGGCTTGTTTATTGCATGTCAATCGAGTGGTGGGGGGCGATCGATGGGAGGGGAGGTCAAGGACAACTTTCATGGTTAGGGAGAGTTTACTAACACGCCGAGTTAAAAGGGAAATTCTATATTGTATTTCGTGAGCAGTTGTGTTTATAAATGAGGTTGACAAGTAGATCGATGACTGTTTTATTTGGTGCCATAAATATTGAAATATAAGGTGTAAAGAGACCTTTACTATGAGCAGTATGTAATAAAATGCTCTTTAATCCATACGATTATTTACAATTTTTCAGCGCACAACCAGACTTACAAATAGGCGCTATGTATAGTTCGTTTTTTTAGCATTAGAAAGAACAAAATTTGGGTTCTTTATTGTACACATATAATGTAATAAGCAAAACGTAACATTGTGAAAAGTTTACACTAAAAATACCTTAAAAAGCAGAAGTTGCAAACTTGTGGAACGAAACGTTGGTCAGTTTGACACGACAAAATTAAAAAGTACATGCCAATGTTGTTATACGTACCATATAAGGTGATTTTTAAAATGGTCGCTTAACATGGCCACCATTTGCAACAATAGCGGCAAATGTCAACGTCTGCATTTATCTGTTTTGACTATTTTCGTTAGTTTATTGTTAAGTTTCTATTGTTTTTGTTGAAGTTTTTTGTTAAAAGTTTTTGTTGTTATTTATTATTTAATCTGTTCAAAGTGGACTCCAGCACAAGGTTAGCCACCACTGCTTCTTTGTTTACATAATTTCTAATGCTAAAAAAATGGACTATAGGCTATATTACTTTCGACTCAAGGCTGCAATGGGATCCTCATATCGATGCCTTATCGGGTAGACTTATTCCGCAGCATATGCTGTGTATTTATGTATGCTATGTATTTATGTGTATGTGTGTATATGTATGTATGTATACGTATGTATGTATATGTGAATATATATTTATCGTTTACACCGCCGCCTCTTACGCTTCCTTCCAGTCCTATCCATCCAAAGGTTGTCTGGAAGAGATCGCTCTGAGCGATAAGACCGCCCATTGTAACACTATTTTAAGTTTTCTCTTGTTATCTTATTATTTCAACGTGGTGTTATCAATAAAGTGTTTTGTATTGTATTGTATGCTGTTAAAAAATTAAGGCTAATGACTGATGTTTAGACGGCAAGAATTTTTATTTTGGTTATTTTCATGGTTTAATGCCTAATGGACTGTTGTTGTGGGGCTCAGCTGCCAATGAAGATATATTTATTCTTCAAAATAGCGTGGTGCGCGCTATAAACAACCAGCAAACCAAAGAATCTTGTCAACAACTTTTGAAAGAAATTAATATATTAACAGTCGCAGTTTTATAAAAAAGAGCGATATTAATTCAATTATTACTCGAAACAAGAATAAGTTTGCTGTTCGAAGTTTCAGGCTTCAAAAAACAAGAGGTTCGTTTTTAGGTCGTGGTTTGACTTTTGTAACAAAGTTTCACACAAGCTGACTGAACTGTCCTTTGAAAAGTTTAAAAAGGTTGTTAAAAAACGCTGTGATAAAAAAGGCTATGACCATATCGGTGAATATTTAAAAGACAAGAATCCTAAAAGGAACTCCCATGCAAAATATGAGATTCCTAGCACTTGTGGTTTTGAGATTTTGTGATGAACAAGTGACCTTCGCTTTTATATATACTAGCTGACCCGGCCACGCGTCGCTGTGTTATAAATTAAAATGAATCAATCAAATGACATAACTCAGTGTTATGAATGTTATTCTTAGGCTTTTACTGACAATATGGTAACAAACACACACACAAAGTATTGTCATAATATAATTAGGATAATGAGAGATGGTAATTGTTTCAAATCCGTTCTCTGTAATAGTAAATTTTACTAATACAAAAAGTTTACTTAAATTTTACTATGTATATAATGTAACACATAAAAGGGCAGAAAAAACAGCCCTTGCCGAGTTTTGCTGCTGCTTCTCGGTACAAGGTCTCCCGTAGGAATAACTAAGCCATGGCGTAGTTTTGACGTTCAATACACGCATTGTAAATGCTTATACTGAATAAAAAATATTTTTTTTATATTATGATCCCTTGCTTGTTAATTTGGTATGTATTTTTAGCACATATAGTAAAAGAGAAAAAATCAATACTGCGAAATTTAAAAAATAATAATTATATATTTTTTTAGACATTAATATTTTTTTGCAGAAATACCTTTACAAAATATGGTATACTCTGTGGTTTAGTGGGTTACTCGGTTATATGCTCAGAAGTCCTGGAGTGGGTGCATTATTTTTGCTCGGTTTGGTGGTGAGAACTTATTTTAAAACCTGACTAATTACCACCATCTTAATTAACTCTACCGTAACAATAATTTTCAACATTTAAACAGTAACAGTTAAGCTAGCCAGTACCTTCTTTGTCAAGGATTCCTTGTGTAAAGAGTTGTCATGACTCAGTTTCATCAATTTTATTTATAAATTACATTAATTAGCCCCAGCCCAAAATAATCACTGTAAGGCCTGTGTTATGGTTACTAGGGTAACAGATAGACATACATTTATGATACATAGATGTGTAATAATTACAGAAATATATATAAATACCCATGACTCGGGTATAAATTCATCACACAAACGTCTGCCCCTTCTAGAACACGAACACAACGAAAAGCACCAAACGGTTGTTGATTATTGGTACCGCATGATGGTTTATTAATGGTTTGGATCAGGAAGTCTCTTTGAATAATGTACAACTACTTTTAATGTGACTACTAATTCTATAAGCTTAGATTTCGTGATAGTGGTACGAGGGGGAATCGATTTTCCGTCGACGTGCTACTCGTACATTCAAAAGCATTCCGTCAGTTTCGGTTTTATTTAATATTTATAATCGCTGCCCTTTGGGTAAACTGTAGGTTTGAAAGGGGAAATTAAGTAATGAAACAATTTTTCAAAGGTCAATTGATAACAATAGAAAATCTTTAGATAAAAACTACTATGAGAAACGCCTTTTAACATTTTAAATATAATTTAACTGTGAGAAATATTATTTTTAATTTCAGTGATAGCAGTTGCCTCTTGGGTGGTGTTTTTCTAGAAATGGTATTCTTGAAGTAACAGTATTTTGAAGAGTGCTCAGGAGCTGCATGTGCTCATAGCGCCATCTCCCTTTGTCCATCAGACATCCAGACGCACTGCGGGCTACCACCTTTTCTTGGTTGCTATTCCTAACTGTTCCACCAAGCTCTTCGCAATATCTTTTATAATGCGCACAGCAACGAAGTGGGACCAAGTTTGTATTTCTGAGTAGTTATAACCCGACTGTTTTCAAAGCAAGGGTAAATAGTCACCTTCTGGGTTAGCTCGTTCCATAGTGGACCCTGTCTTGGTCCCCGGGCATGGAATCAAGAGCGAACCCATTCTAAATTAAAAAAAAAGGCTAGGGAAGTAGAGGGGGATTCGGTCAGTGGTGACAGACGCGGAACTAGGAATTCTAAACTTGGCGTCTGAGCGTAACGGTCGTTTTTGGAAGTATTATATAACCTATATCTTTTGGTGCCAGAAATATAAGTATTTTTATACCACTGAGCTTTTAATCTACGCATCTGAGAGAAGTCGCAAATACATGAAGCATTGTTGTTCTATTATATCGATTATGCCAAAAGATTGTGTGCCAAATGTTTTTTTTTAATTTTGAATGGGTTTGCTCTTAATCCGAATCAAGTTCAAGGGCCAAGACGGGATTTAAGAAGGTGTGAGTTAACCCAGTAGGTGCCTATTCAGTTTGGCTCTGAAGACGAACGAGTTATATGTAGGGGAAATACGAACGGTAGGGATTTTCACTCCCTTCCAACCGATAAAGGGTGGTATCCTGCAGCGCGTTGGCATGCCCGAAGAAAGAAATGTGACGGCATGAGCTCATTCAGCTCCTGACCAAAGTATAATATTTTGTAAAAGACCGACACACAGGCCATTTTAAGGAGGTGAGCTGAGGTGCGAAGCTTGCTCTTTACCAATTTGCTGTCATTAATGAGCCACTCAGCTATGCGCTGAACTGTAAGGCTAAATACAATTCGCCGATCTAATGTATACCTCCAAATAAAAACATAAGTATTTCGTTTTAAAGATTTATTCTCCCGACAAAACATTGTGATGCTGTATAAATATCACGACGAAAATAGATATTGGAAAAGCGTTATACTAAGTTTTCTTGAGGAGCCGAAAGTTCAGACGTTCATTGTAAATATAGATACTTTATTTAGTTTTTGCAATTTATCATCCACTCATAGAAATGCTTTCTTTTAGACGAAACATTTATTTTTATATCAAATCTTGACATATCGACTATTTTTCAAGTTGTTAACAGGATGACTAAGAATAGTTGAAAAGAAAATGAAAATTACTTTATTCAAATGTATTTAAAATAAGTTGTTTTGTATTGTCCAACATTTTTACATACCACCTATTCAGGTCTTTTAAGTGTAAAGAAGAATGGCCGCAAGAAACCCATCAGCTTTAACTTTCATTACATCGTTGATTACAACAAAGTCAACAAGTATCTGTTTTTTATACAAATTATAAACGATAAATTTGAGAAAGGAACATAAAGATGTTTAATATATGTCAATAATACTGGTAGTTTAAAGCAGAGTAGCAGACCCATCTTCCAAAGCGTGCTGCTTCCATGAGCATGACGTGGAAGGTTAATGTTTGTCCAACCATCAATTCAAATATGACGTGATATTTCTACTCCCTTTCAAAGCGGTTGGTAAGACATTACATTAGTGTGAACTCAACTCTTAAAAGGGAGTCGAAACGTCAAGAATTAAATATAAGCCTTGTCTGAGCCTGTGTTTCCTGACAAATACAATTTAGGGGTCTTCAAGTCACGAGTGAATAGTTATTTTCTAGGCAAGCGCGTCACATCCTAGATCGCATCAACGCTTACCATCAGGTGAGGTAGTGGTTAAGCGCATGCCTCTTTTTTATAAAAAAAAAATAAAAATAATTGTGCCTATACGCTATGTCCTCACCAAATGTATTCGCAACCTAGTATAAATTCAGGAGTCGTTCATAAAAATACAAAATTTAAATAAACTAAGAGTAGAGCTATTCTATTCGGTTGAAATGAGACCCAATTCATTTAGCAACATATGATGTTTGTTCCGACAAGATAAATTGAACTTACTGGCAAAAAAATGTTTTTTTTTTTGTATAAAACAAATAGGCAAAAAACTAACATATAACTAATAACTTACTAATAAAAAAGGAAAATTTTGTATATTGATAATAAGATCTTCGTGGTCGAGTCTCGTATACCCTTTTTCATGATTACTCTTGTCTGAGGCCCCGGGTTCGATAGTCAGTCAAAACGAACCTTTCTACCGCACCAAGCTCTAGATGATTTGGTACCATTTTTGCTTCTGAATTCCTTAACACAAGTGCTTTAACTACACAATTTGGGTTCAGAACAATGTATTTAATGCTGTCTAACATTAATTAATTATTTATTTAATCAATTTTTAATATAGTGAGTCATAATATTCGTTTAACAGTAAAACTGTTCTTTCCTTTAGTTATTTTCACGGGATTTTGCGTGTTTTTCGCTTATTATTTTGCACCAGATATGAAAACGGACCCCATAACCACGTTATTGGAGCGGAGCGAGCGAAGCTCCCATGTATCCGCTTCAATGGCGCAATGTCTGTTACGCCATAACTTCCCGAGTTCTTAACCGTATTTAATATTTTTTGTGTGGAATCGAATCAACAGGTTCAGGACCAGATTGTCACGGCCCGAATTTTGAAAATCGCAAAAATTCCCAGCGAAACAAAAATTTTTTTTTTTCCTTTTTTAAGTATTACGCTCCGCTTCAATATATGGTGCTAGCGTAGCTTTATGCTAAGCAACTGCATCGCCTAGTTTATTTCCATGATGTCACACTAGAAGTTGAATTTGGTTATTTTTATATCATACCTACACTTGCAAAGAAAAACAATAATTATGTATTTAAATTGTCAATTCTCGGTAATCAGCATATGTTGGATATTAAGTTGAAGAAGAAGAAACACGAATGTATGATTAATGCAAAGGAAATGAGTGCTTCAAGAATAATAGTAGGTGTGAATTTAATGGATAAAATAAGGAATTATATGATATGAGAGTTGTGTAGTGTGGGAGAAGATATAGTGACAAAGATAGAAAAAGGGATGCTTAGATGGTTTGGACATGTAGAGAGGGCGTAAGATGATTGACAAGACCAGTATGTTAAGCACAGGCAGGCCAAGGACTTCCAGGGTCCAAATAGCCTTAAAAAGGCAAGATAAAAAGTACCCTCAACCGACATGCTTGAATGATCTGATGAAAGTTGAACACGCGAAAGATGTAGGTGGAAATCTGTAATAGTTACCTCTTTGGGAAAATGGCGTGATTTTATGGAAGTTGAAAATTGTATGAAACTGCATTTCAGTGTTAGAAGTCAGGTGAAGTTAGCGGTCAGTTTTGTTAATGTTCATTTTGCGCATTGTTTTTCAGTATATGCGTAAGGTCATTGACTTTAACCACAGTAGCGTAATTAAGTAAGTAAGTGAAATGGGTGGTCACGTTGTCATCACTTTTTTGTAGGTTTTGTTTATTATTCTTGTTGTATTATTAGTATTTTGTATTCCTAGATGGAAAAATAAAATAACTGTACTAAAAAAAATATAAGAGTTGGATAATTAATTAATAAAAACACTTTCGTTGTCGAAATTTTTTTGTGGGTACTTTTGATTATTTTTTTTGTATTTATCTAGCATTTTACAGCTTTTTATAGTATTTTTATAATATTTTTCTATAATATTTTTTTGTCAAAATTTAATTGAAAATGTAAAAATCATAAATTAAATGTATGTTTTATATTAATCGATTATTAAATATTTGTAAAAATATTTTTTTCGAATGCGAGGTTATTCCTTTCCGTTCGAGGTTATTTCCATTGATAAAGCAACCCTCGCCTTCAATGTAAAAAAGAAAAAAGTACTAGAAATTTTGACGGATGCTCACAAAGCTCGGTAGCTCAAGTGGGATCCTTAGAGCAGTAGCCTGGACATCCAAAGTTTGCGGCTTCGAGTCCCTTGGGTGTCAACATTGCATAGAAAAAAGAAAAAAAATCTGCTGTATGTATTATGGTTTGAATTCTTAGTAAGTTACTTAGTAACGATTAACGATATGCTTTTTGCGTGTCGTTTCATAAAAAATGCAGATAGTAAACCTCTTTTTTTGTTTTGCTTAAGCTAAAGCTTTTAAAAGCTTAAGATAATTCATGTTTCATCACTATTATCTGACGCCCGAACAAAATGATTACCACATAGCATTCTTTAAAACATTCTTTGTTTCGTTTTGACACAGTTTTGAAGTAACATTTCAAATAAAAATTAAAAAAACATATCACACAAATTAGCCTAGCCCAAAGTAAGCACTGTAAGGTTTGCGTTATGGACACTAGGGTAACGGGTAGACATACATGTATGTTAAGCAGATATATGATATTCATAGAAATATATTTAAATACCCATGACTCAGATACAAATGCTCTTATTCAAGCATCTGCTCCTTCCGGAATTCGAAGCCAGGACCGTCGGTGCGAAGGGCAGGATCGCTACCGTTGCACAAAACGATCGTCTATTGTTTTTATATAAAATATACAAATCACTATAAGTTTTTCTACTTTCTTATAGTTTTAACCACCTGTTACGTTCTTACGATGTCGTATCGTAAGGTGTGGAAATACTTATAACATTCCCTCTACTAAAAGTTTCGAGTTAATTAAGACTTTAACTCCGTCCTAGCCAGAGCTTAAAGCCATGTTCTTATGTTAGCCCAAATCTCTCAGAAGCTTAGTACTTAAAACTAAACAAACATTTAGGCGTAGCAACTCAATTAGGTAACCAGATTACATTAATAAAAACTTTGAAAAAACAAGCTTCTACTATTACTTTGTTAATAAAACGAATTAATAAGTAAATAATGAACTGTCATCCATGATTTACGTGTGGTAAAATTTTGAGCTCTTTATGAGCATCAGAAGTGGTCTTATTTTGAGTTATAAGATTAGAACTTTTTTCGGACCGACAGAAGGACAGACATAAACGAAAGCAAGATAATAAAAACGTGGTAAAAACGAGTCAAACAAGCCCAAACTCGATGGGTTGTGTAGTTTTATTGCTGATTTCCTATGACCACCTTCGAACTCTAACATCAGACCCTGCTTACCATATAGGATCAAATTACTGGTCAATACGAATCAAACGAGTCTAAACGCGATAGGGTTGTGTTGTTTAACTGCAAAGTTCCTATGGCCACTCCAGGTTTGGCATCAGACCAGCTCCAAGTCATCATAATATGGTATTGTCGCGCGATATACATATACGTACGAAATCTTAAAGCTTTCCCCTGGTCAGAACAGAGTTTAAAGATATCCCTACATTTGGAACAGGGATGCATTTGTCGACCAGTGTTTATACAAAACTATTCTTTTTCTTCCATGAACAAAAATTTCCTTTCAATGACTCCCTGCGTCTGTATTTCCGAGTACTTATAACCCTATCCGTCTTCAAAGCCAGGGCGAATAGGCACCTTCTGGGTTAGCTCACTCCATCGTAGATTCTGCCTTGGCATCCGGGCTAGATTGGGATCAAGTGCTATAGTGGATGACTGATGAAAATATGACTTCGCGTGCAAAAGTGTTCTTGGTATACCGGAAGTCCGATATTATCTGAGATTTAAATTGTTATATTGAAAGTATCATTATCTACCCATATATAAAACGTGCTGATGTCACTAAATCTGCTAGTTTTATAGTAAATGCTTAACACACATAAATTATTCAACATTTTTAGACAATTTGTTCGCGATAAGGGCCAAGTTAGAACGAGTTTGTGTCAGACGCACTTAACTAACGACGACTTGCAAGACTGATATATTAGTTTATTTAATTACTATCCCGGATAATCACCATTACGAACTTAGTTTTCTTTATCTAATTATAACTTATTTGGTAATTTACCATTAATTTTGTGGCTGAATTTATTCATTTATGATTACGGAAACACTGGTAAGAAAAAAAAAGGTAACAACACAGTTTTAATGAATACTGACTATAGCTTTTGGACTTTTTGGCGGGAGCGGGTAGCATCACGTTGGTGGTTTGCGTTTCTCTTGTTGAAATTTGTGTTGTTGTGGGTGGGTTATTAACCACTAAGTGGTTGTGAACATACAAGAGTGTTGGCAAGTGTAACAAAGCAGCGGAAGTTGTCTTTTCCTACTCACTCAAGAAGTCCACGGTGAGGTTTCACTAAAACCCCACACATTTACTGAAACCTAGGGGGGGAAATATATTTTACTGTTCATTAATCATCATCAAATTAAGAAAAGAAATTACTCAAGAACTGGCAATTATACTTACTTGACACTGGCTAAATGCACAAATCCTGCAAGCCACAAATAATGAAAAAGAAAAAAGAAAGACGATAGCTTTGTTTATGCTGTAGTGTACCTCCGTGGTGTAGTGACTCGCATTCCAGTTTTTAATGGTTAAGCTACTCCGAGCTTCCGGGTTCAATACCCAGCCGGGTTATTGTGGAAAACGATATTGTTCTATATTGGCTCGGGTCTGGGTGTTGTGGTACCTTCGCTGTTTCTGAATTACATAACATAAGTGCTTTAGCTACTTAATTTGGGTTCAGATCAAAGTATGTGATGTTGTGTTATATTATTATTATTTTTATTTCTTTATTTATATTATGTATTTATAAGTGTTTGTTAATTTACATAACAATTAATTTGACAATTCACTTGTGAGCCGAGTCAATTTTCTCTAGTATTTTTCTATTAAAATAACTTATAAGATAGCATTTAAAAAATGTATTCAATTATAAAGCTAAACGGCTGTTTCATCTTAATCGATTGCCCAATTATTTATAAAAATGTTCCTTTCGAATACGAGAGGATGTTCCTCTCATTGATGAGATAACGCTGGCCTACAGCGTGAAATTAGAAAGGTACTAGAAAATTTGGACGGGTGTTCAAAAAGCTCGGTAGCTCAATTGGGAGAGCATTAGCCAGACTTCCAAAGGTTGTAGGGGAACCTACTGAGAATTCACGTATGACCTGAGTCGTCTTCATCTACTTTTACAAATTGGCGGCCATTTTAAATCTCGAAATAACTTCTCATGATCTTTTGCTATAAACGGCAGTTCCTATTTCTTTAATGCAACTTTATACAATAATCTAAACAAGCCTCCGTTTACAGATTTTTATTCAACTAGGTCATAGAGTATCCGTGGGAACCTAACATGAAAACCATCTATTCATGCATTTGGAATTTAAACTTTAACTTAATAATGATAAGAAACATTTTGACTTAAACCCTTTGCTATCATAACGGTTTGTCTTAGTCCTTATTAGTGTGGAATGCTACCTTTATTTGTGGTGCAAATTATTTTGCTATAGACAAAAATTATGGCAAAGGTATTGGAAATGTTTGTCATCTAATATTTAGAGGGATTTGTTTTAATTTTTACATGTTTTGATACGAAGAAAAGAGCAATCTTATAGCATTTAATTTGAATAGTTTAATATATAAAAGATTCCTTAAATAAAATAACTTCATATGTTATTGCTTAATAATACGTTAAATTTATAACTGAGTTTAGAAATGTTCTATTCTCATGTAAATATCATGGTTTCTTATGGTATCATTTTATGATAGATTTAATATTGATTTCAATTATATTCAGATATTATTGTATTATGTAAGCTTATATTTAGGCGGTCATAGACCATCGGTTTAGATCTCAGAACCCTGTTCTGAGATTACTGGCTTCGTTGATTAGCTAAATATTTGTTTATTTATTTATTTGTTTATTTGTACAAATATATTTTTTTTTAATATAAATTGCTTTGTACTGCAAATTCGGAAGTTAACGAAACTACGTCTTACACGTAATAAGTTCTTCTTTTTTATATTTTTTATTAGTAAGTATATTTAAATAGTTTTCTATTTGATGTAATTTTTTTAAGTAAATAAAATATTGTCTAAATTAATATTTCTGTTGTCGGCGTGTTTCGCTCAGGTATCTAGGATTAGAAAATTAATTTCTTAATAACGAATTTGCCTACTGATTAATTAATTATAGTTTCTTTACAAAGAAACAATAAAAAAAAGCTCAAGCAGGTTTTCATTTAGCCATCTTGTCAAACATTCTTTGTTAAAATAACGTTATTTGTTTTTGAGTTCTTTTAATTTTCTTATAATCTAAAAAAATAGACGTTTCAAAAGGAAATAATTAGTTTGTAAAATGAGTCAAAGTACCTATCAGTCCTAATTTTCTTTGTTAGAAATAAACAAAACACTATTTATTTAGTCTTTGGAGCTTTATGAAATACCTTTGACTTTTAATAAAAAAAAGGAGTTCTCAAATAGACCTAATGACCTAAGGCTTAGATTTCTGGTATATTTCCATTAGCTTTATTTTTCATTCTGTGAGAGAATGTGAGGCAAACTTTTTTGGAGCGGAGCGACCAAAGCTACCATGGATCAGCTTCAATGGCTTCACATACGAAGAAAACGAGTTCTTAGCCGATTTTAGTTTTTTTTTTAATGAATCTAACCAACAGGTTTAGGACTAGATCGTGACTGATAGACTAGATATTAAGTGGGACACGAACCCACAACCCCTCACTAACCGAGTACTCTTTGATCTACCGACACCTTGGCATACTCGTTGAATTTTTCAAAGTGTTTTCTTAACACAACACAACTATCTTCAACATTGAATGGTAGTCCTTTCCGCCTGACACGGGTAACAAGAAGGTTTTTATTTTTCTAGTAAAAAAAAGAATAATTGTTTTATTCGTAGATCGATACAGTCGCTAAGAATAAAGCTTCGCTAGCACAATATATTGGAGCGGGGCGTAATACTAAAAGAAATAAAAAAAGAAAAACTTTTCAAAAAGCGAGCGTTTTTCGTTTTATTGGGAAATCCCATAGAGCTAATGTTTTTGGTCATAACTTTTTTATTTTTGCGAATTTCAAATTTCGGTCTCTATCTAGTCCTAAATGTGATGATTCCATTCCACACAAAAATTATTAAAATCGGTTAAGAACTCGGGAAGTTATGGCGTAACAGACATTGCCTTATTAAAACATATCCATGGGAGCTTCGTTCCAATGATATAAAAAACAATTATCTATAAAAAGAGAATTTTAAACACCAGGTTGGTTCTCATAGTGTCCAAAGCGGGTCGTTGAACTTAAATGGAAATCACTTTCACTGTTTGCCTAGTTTTCTAGATCCAGCTTAGCGTTCATTAGAACCGGTAACATAATGTCAGACAAGCTAGTCTAGATTCGATAACAAGATTATAAGTAAGTTCTTTAATTGGATTAAAATTATTCTTGAAAATTGTTCTTAAGTTAAATTAAATTTAGTATAAACTTGGACGGGTATAACAGCAATTTAAGGTCACCCACTTATATTAAAAATAATATTTCTTAAATTCACACCAATGAGCCTAGCCCAAAGTAAGCACTGTAAGAATTGTGTTGAGGATACACTTTAATAAGGGTCACACATTGAATCTGTTACAGAATTATTCCTGTATCACTTATTTTGGTGTTTTGAACCTGTTTTGCGTCGAACATTTATAAAAGTGTAACAGATATAATGTTTTCTGTTACTAATCTGTTAAAAATTGTTTTACGTTTAACTATCTATGTGTATATGTCACCGGAAAATAACAAGATCCGTAAGTTTATCAATCCACTAGGAAGTTTATAAACATTCGTAGGATTTTAAACGGGAGATAAATTGCAATATTTTACGTCCTCATTTTCGTAAATATATCAATTTCCGACGTCACAGGTAAATTTATAAACTAACGAATATCTATTCGTAAGATTCTAAACGGTTCGACCAATCACAAAAGAGCTTTTAAACAAATAACGCACTGCTCTCTGATTGGTCGATGTTGACAGTGGCAATGCTTGTGTTCAAATTTATCAGTTTCGACTACTGTATTTTTACTTTAAAACTAGGTAGGTACCTATTATACAGAATTACTTTTTTACATAATATGGCAGGGGCCTCACTCTACCAAAATAAAACACCAGAAATCGTGTTGTACGATATTAAAGAGGTTTATTAAATAAGAAAAAACAATCATAAAACCGGCCTTCTATCAAAAAAAAGGTTAGGTTAGGTTATGTTACAGGTATTGACTGCTTGTAACTATTTGTACCACTGGATCTTGCTGAGATTTCCTTTTCACTATCAAGACTTTTTTTTTAAATTAACTTCGTCTCTAAAAGTCATAATATCATCCTTTTTGGCGTGATAGTATTCTTTGTCTGTGGGCCGACGTCACAAAACTTTAGCTTTATTAAAATCTTCTATCATTTTAATGACATTTTTAATTTTTTCCTCTTTCCATTTCGATTTCTTACTATTTTGGTCATGGCCATTATAAAACTTTCGTGGCTCTGTGGTAAATTTTTTACTTATTATTTTACGCGTGAGTACGGTAAGTTTATCAATTTGCGAAAATAGGGGCGTAAAATAATACAATTTATCTCTCGTTTAGAATCCTACGGAAGTTTATAATTTTCCTAAGAAATTTATAAATTAGCGGTTCTTGTTATTTTCCGGTGACATATACACAGTACACCAACATAAGTATTTCAAAGTACCCAAATCATTAGTGAGCTGTCGCATAGTTATGCCAATGTGAACCATATTGACTGTAACAAATATTAACACTTATGAACCGGTATTTTTTAATATGCACCTTCCTTGGTGAATAGGCATCTCTAGGTTAGCTCGTTCTATCGTGGAATCTGTCTTGGCCCCCGGGTTTGATTGGGGTCAAGAGCTAACCCATCCTAAATTAAAAAAAACCATGGAATAGTTTTAGAGTACATCGCAGTCAAACATTGTGACAAGGAATTGTTATATATAAAGATATATTCTAAGATATTAATCAATAAACCCCAAATAAAAATATTATAAAAAAAATACGTACCTGTTTCGAATACGAAAAGGTATTACAGTCAATATTGTAGGAAGTAATACTCAGAACATGAAGAGACTGCTAACATCAGCTTAAGAAATACTTGGAAAAATTCGGCGGGTCTGAAGCCTTCAGTAGAGTAATCATTAAAGATTTTTTTTTCTTGTATTAATTTCTTTATACTATACTAGCGGCCTGTCCCGGCTTCGCACGGGTGGACAAAATTCTTTGAATTTTTTCTATTATTAAATATTTTTCCGTTAGCGCCATCAAGCGTCCGGTAGACGAACTACTTGCGGTTAACGCGTTGCTATGGTAACGTTATTGATACAATGGAAAAAGAGCGGGAAAAAAAGCGGACAGACAAACAACAAATTTGTGACCTTAGATTATAGATCTATTAAAGTGTCTATTATACATACATATAATCACGCCTTCTTACCGCAGGAGTAGATAGAGATCACAGATTCCCACGTACCATGATCGTGAATTACATCTCTCGCTTCTTCAACTCTCCTCAGCCTTTTCATACAAGCTCGTCGGTTAAGGGTACTTTTGACCTGGTCTTTTTTCAGGACATCCTCTTTTTGGTCGCTGGAAGTTCGCCTGGGTCTGCCCTTATTGCCCATGCACATTTGCCTCATATATTTGTCTTGTCAATCTTCTTTTGTCCATCCTCTCTACATTTCCAAACCATCTAAGTATCCTTTTTCTATCTCGTCACTATATCTTTTTCTAAACCACACAACTCTTTCATCATTCCTTACTTAATCCAATAATTTTAATAAACAACAAATAGAAGTCTTGATTAGTTTCTTATATATTTTTTGCATTTTTAATGCTATATTTTATGATAAACTAGCTGACCCGGCCACACGTTGCCGTGGCTCAGTTATTATAATTTGCAAAATATATTCATATGCATGTAGTAAATAACGATTATTTCAATATTACAAACAGACCCTCCAATTTTATTTATATGTATAGATAAAATAAAAGTAGCCTAAGTTACTCGTTATTACATCAGCTACCAGCCAATAAAAGTCCCGTTAAAATCGGTTCAGCCATTTCAGAGATTAGCCGGAACAAACAGACAGACAGACAGACAAAAATTGTAAAAAATGTTATTTTGGTGTATGTGACGTATGTATATTCATATGCATGTAGTAAAAGACGGTTATTTCAATATTAAAAACAGAAACTTCAATTTTATTTATATGTATAAATGTATAAATTATATTAAAAGAAAAATACTACCGTTTGGTGCAACGGCAACGATCCTGTATTTCGCAGCGACGGTCCTGGGTCCGAATCCCGGAAGGAACAGATGTTTGTGTGATGAATACGAGCATTTGAACCTGTGTCATAGTTATTTATATATGTATATTTCTATGAAGATTATATATCTATGTATCATATATGTATGTCTATCCGTTTCTCTAATATCTACGACACAAGTATGTCTGTATATCATTGAAATGTTTAAGAATATTTAGTCGAAACAGATACTTGTTGATTTTGTTGTTATAAACGATGTAATTAAACCATTACACTTCTATTACTGTGATAACAAATAAAGCAATTAGCATTAAGTCCGCCTTTTGTACCATTTTATATTTATGGTCAATAAAGATTTTTAAATAAATAAATAAATAGATAACATAATAATATTGTACTTTGTGGGTTATGCATGTTGACGACGTATAATATTGTAAATGTCGTTACTTCTGTTAAAGCTGACGAGTTTCTTGCGCCCATTCTTCTTGTCAATTAAAATACGTCCGGACACTTTTTTATGTGCATTTGAATAAAGCTATTTTCATTTTCAAGCCTTGCAGTGCTTACTTTGAATGTGTTATTGAGAATAGATTTAGATAGAGAAAAGGTCCCATGATTTGTCATCGGTCGGGTATTTATTTGGAGCGGATCGTGACGTGACTATCGGTGCATGCCAGGCATCGAACCGGCGGCGGCGAATTACTATTTACTTTGATTAATATCTCTTTAGAAACGGGTTTTCTGTATTGTGAGAACGGTTTTAATCGCATTACGTATGTTTAGAGTAAGTGATGGATTTATTTTTTTCTTTAAAATATTTCATACACTCACCAATTAGCCTAGGCGAAAGTAAGCACTGTAAGGCTTGTGTAATGGATACTAGGTTAACGGATAGACATACTTATATGATACATAGATATTTTATATTTAAAGGAATACATATAAATACTCATGACTCAGATACAAATGCTGGTATTCAGCACGCGAACATCTCCCTCTCCTGGTTCTTGAACCCAGTACCATCGTGTTATCAAGAGAAAAATCAAGATTAGATTTTTTTTCTTCAGCTACTGTTTTGGGTAGGCTGTATATTTTTATCAACCAGCCAAGATAAATTATTAAATATCAAATACTAGAAAAAAACGATTCGGTTCACAATTTATTCTTAGGCAGGAATGTAAGCCGGCTTAATTTTTTCTAGTATTTTTCTATAAAAATAATTGAAAAAATATCATAAACTAACCAAAACCTATATTTTTTGGCATTAATATTTAATTTTTATTATAACACGAGCTGGAAATTAAACATATATGAAATTAATATAAATAAAATAGAAATATGTACATATCCGCCAAAATCTAATTCACACGATGGCGCCACAAGATGGCGTAATGAAATGGCAGGAGGCAGCACTGTCCCCGCGGTTAGTTCACGCTTTCAGCTCGTGCATAGTATCGCTGTATTCTCTGTGGTCGTTAACAAGTATACTGTATTTTTGCCGCGATACTCTTCAGACTCTTGATGACAGGGTTGCCAACAATATTGTTACATAATTATTCTACTAGGCGATGCAGTCGCTAAGCATAAAGCTACGCTAGCACCATATATTGGAGCGGAGCGTAATACCTAAAAAAAGAGAAAAAAATATTTCGATGGGAATTTTTGCGAATTTTAAAATTCCGGCTCCGTCACAATCTGGTCCTAAGCCTGTTGATTCGATTCCACACAAAAAAATATTAAAATCGTTTAAGAACTCAGGAAGTTATGGCGTAACAGATATTGCGCCATTGAAGCTGATCCATGTAATATCCTCCAATAATCAGGGAATAAGTTGTAAGTGACAACACTGTTTTGTCAATTTTAAAAGCCATTTTCATTTTAAACAAGAGGGACAAATCATGTAAGAACACCTATATATATATAAAAATTCTCTGTCACAGTTTTTGACCACGATAAACTCCGAAACTATCAATCTCACGTTTTACTGGATTTGTTCCCACTTAGGACTTACGATAGATTTAATTTTTATTTATAATACAGTAACGTATAGAGGCCAGGCATCTTTTATAAATAAAAACATTAGCCAACATTATATACATGGTTTTGAATCCAATAAATTAAAGCGCTTGTGTTATGGAATTCGGAAACAACAACGGTATTCGGTATAACGGTAGTCCTGAACCAATATAGAAAAGCTCGTATTCTAAATTGAACTTGCCAGCGATCGAACTCGGGACCTCAAAGTGGCTTTACCATATATAGAATATTGCAGCCACCTTTGGGATGGTTCAGCAAAATATCAACTTGCTGCACTAGACACGATTCAGCGCAGAGCTGAGAGGCTCATCGGTGACAGCAAATTGGTAAATAGAGCAAGCTTCTCAGCTCATCGCCGCAAAGTTGCCTGTCTGTCGGTCTTCTACAGACTGTACTTTGGAGAGTGTTCTCAGGAGCTGGATTTGCTCATACCGCCATCTTCTTTTTTCCATCGGACATACAGACTCACTGCAGGCTACCACTCTTTCTTGGTTGCTATGCCTACCTGTCGCACCAAGCGCTTTTCAACATTCTTCATAATGTGCACAGCAAAGAAGTGGAACTCCCTCCCTGCGTCTGTATTTCCGAGAACTTATTACCCGCCCATTTCCAAAGTCAGTGTGAATAGGCACCTTCTGGGTTAGCACGTTCCATCGTGGATTCTGTGCTCCCGGGCTTCAAATACGGAAGTCTACAAACAATCCTTATAAAACAATTATTAGAAAGGCACTTATTAAATGCTTATTTCACTTTATCTGATACTAGCGGCCCGTCCCGGCTTCGCACGGGTGGAGCCGGTGCCTATTTTTTCTATAAGTAGAAACGATTATGAATGATTTTCAAGAAGTTATTCAGATAAAAACATGATAAGATAGGATAAAAGCTTATTATTCAACATAAGTAATGCATTTATTATTATTATTCAATGAATTATTAAACTGAACAAAGAAAAACAATGTAAGCAATACCCTGCAAAACTGTACTAACAATTTGACTGTTAGTCTGATTATTTGGATGTCAACAACGATGCCATGATTTCAGGAGATTTTGTGGTCTCCAAGAAGAAACTCCAAGAAATTCGGCAATGGCTGTTAATTCTTCTTGATATTAGAAAACTACAACTTCATTACGTTTTCAATATGTATTTTTTAGGAATAATATGATTATTTAAATATTTATCTCCTTAGAGACCCAACAATAGGGATTTTTATTGGATGACGAGGAGAGAGTATTTTTAAATCTGTTGTCAAGGCAATATTAGTGCCTTTTGAAGTCAAGGACGTAAAATATAAGGAGATTATTAATATCTAGTCAGATTACTTAGATATTGAATTTGCTTATATATAAGCCTTACTTGGCTAAAATTACATTGAAAAATCTCATTAAAAAGGTATTAAGGTATTAAATAATTAAAAAAAAAAACTTTTCCTGCCTATAAAAATGTTTTGGAATTTAAAAAGAAAGAATAAACATTTATTCACACACAGAGAGAGAGAGAGGGAGAGAGAGAGAGAAAGAGAGAGAGAATAAGAATTGGAGGGATAAAATAAGGGAGGAACAATGTAAAAAATACAAAGGAATAAAGAGTTCAAACTAATGTGTGGGTTAGCATTTTGACTCTGTTTCATTCACAGTTGAGCGGAATCGATACACAGAAGTGCTGTAATACTGACAGGGTCAGAGAGAAAAAGAGAGACAAAAAAGAAAAAATAACATATATCAATATACATATACATAAAAAAAACTAGCACTTTATTCCAAATAATCTATTTGGGTAGCTACGCTACTTTTCTTTGGTCATTTAAAATACGTTTTTGTAGCTGTATTGGAGGCAGCCCTGAAGCCGAGCCCGTCACAAGCGCATCGACCCCGCCACCCAGGTGCATCCGATCTAGGCTTCAAGTTCAGTCTTACACAATACTGCATGCCGTACGTAACATTTCAAATAACAGTTACAAGTGTAAAGTTATTTTTAGCAGAATAAAAAAAAAGAAAATAAATATCTCTTACAAAAAGAAAATTTACTATTTCCACTTTAACGATGCTTTAGTTCGTTTTTTTTAATTTAATCTATTTTATTTAATCCTGACTTTTCGACTTCTTACAGTAGTTGTGATTACAGGATGACTGATCATTGAGTCATCTTCTGATCATGGCTCCTGTAACGGTGCCGATACTTTGGGAGCTTATTTATTCAGAAACCCTTAAAACAAAAAGAATTATCATTTGCTGACTAGTACATAGCCCTCAGAGTATTACTCTGAGACATAGCCACTTTATATAAAAGAGAAAGGGAAGAATACATATTACCTTATTTTAAAATTAACTTCGTTCGCGTTGAGATTAAAAATAATAATTTTGTCCCTCAGAAACTGTACTTTTTCTGGAAAAAAGTTTTCAATCAAAAGTTGATTTGTCATTGAAAACTGTCACTTAAAGCTCTGCTAAGTATAATATAATTTGTGAATATTTACGAATTATTGAGTTTAATGTTATAATTACTCGCACGGTACGTCGTTTCCATTTTTCTGACATGGCTTTAGCCGGAGGCTTTACGGCTCGTAAGTATAGATTGATAGCAGTTCGCCGGATTTTAAATCGACTGGTTGATAATGAGTGATAAGTGATTCAATTTTTGAATAGGTACATGTCGATAATTATTAGGATATTGGTGTTTTATTTATTCTGATTTTATTTAAAAACCATTTTTACCGGATTATTTACACATTTTTTTATATTTAATTCTGATGTTTCGACTCCTTTACTAGGCTGTGATAGTAAGATGACTAAGGTAATGGTCGCTATACATGTGCCATCCAATATTTAGGTATATCGGGCACGTTCCTAACTGATAAATTTATGCAAATAAAATTGTTTTATTTTGGATTTTGTTTTAAAAGCGGTTTTATTTCATTGTGTGAGAGAGAGAGAGAAAATATTCTTTTTTTTTCACTTTTTAAGTGTTATTTATTTCTTACACTACCGCGCATATTACACATTTAAATAAAACAAATTATTTTGTGTTTTTTGCGTATAATTAATATTTAATCCTGACGTTTCGACTCCTTTACAGAAGCCGTGATCACAGGATGATTACACAATATTTTAAAAGGGCAGTTAGGAAAGTGCCCGATTAAAATATCGTGAAGTTAGTAGAAAATATATGACGACCATAAGCTTATTCATCCTGTGATTACGGCTTGTAATTACCTGTAAAGGATTTGAAACATCAAATATAAATTATCCGCAAAAAGCCTGCGAAGAAGTTGTTTTATTTAAAATTTGAAGTGTTTTTGGTAAACGTGGTGACTGGTTGGAACATATCAGAGAACTTGTCATGAATGAGTGACTTCGTATTTACGTGTGTACACCGTGACCGATGTGAATGAGCGCTTAGCCAATGAGAATGAATGAATAATTATACATTTTGGCAACAGGAAAACACTTTTTTTTCTGCAAATTTCATTCAATGTTTGCATTTAAGATATTGTTGTTGGTATACTTGAACTGATGTTAATAAGGGTGGCAACAAACTGAAGGTTGTTGGGATTTTTTTTAACTTTTGTGATTCTATAAAATCTGTGTAATAGACTTATATTATAAAGAGGAACAAATTGTGAGTATGTTATAAGTAATAATTGGTTTTAATCGATTTTGAAAAAAAAATTACCAGTTAAAACTGCATTATTTTTGAGTGACATATTTCACTGATTACAAAATGTTTAGCGTCCAACAAAGTAAGCATGGGTCAGCTAGTAGATCCTATATTTTAATTAATGCATATGAAAATTAAATCAAGTATTTTAATATTTATTTGTACGTTATGTCACAGGAAATACTTCCTACGTTAATTTAAACGGTAGCTAAGCCTCATACATAGATATGTGTAGGAATTATTTCAATTACTTGTAGTTTTCGGTATAGTTATAGCAAAAACATTAATTTTGAATATTTTCCGCGTTTTTCTTTCATATCTCAAAATATGATTTTGTGGGTTAGCGACGATTTAGCTAGCGAACGACAGAATATCTAAGTTAACATTTTATGTGATTAACGAAACGAATTAGTGCACGGCTCCTATAAAGCAGTCGAAACATTCAATAAAAAATATGCGCAATTTATCATTTAAACTGTAAGTTTTTATGAGAAATAAATATTCTTTACACTGAAAGCGAAACGGTAATTTCACCTTATATTATTATGTATATTAAAATACTCGAGTATTAACAAAGGTTTCTATTCCACCCTATTAGTTGAGTGATGAGGAAAAGGCACGCAATATTGTGTCCGCGGATGAAAATACAGAGTAGCGAAGTTCTAACCACGCCAACCATTTCCGAACCTTAATTTAGTGGAGTCCGTTCACCCTCGCCACAGTTCACGTGATTACCGTATGATAAATGTGTAATTAAGCTTAAATAACAAGTTCGTTCTACAGCGTAAAAAAAGTACTATACTTGTAATATAGGATGATACTTTTGACAGTTGACACCTATATAGAGTGTATAAAGTTGCTATTGCAATGTCAAGCCAAACATAAGGAAACAAACACAACCTTAGTACGTAGCAATAAGGAAGTGACACCTGTCAAAAGTATCATCCTACATTAGACAAAGTATAGAAAATTTCGGCGGGTACAAGGCTCGGTAGCTCAATTGGGAGAGTATTGGACCGGACATCCGGAGGTTGCGGATTTAATTCCCGCCCGAGAATTTACTTGTGAGACGAGTCGATTTTTTTCTAGTGCTTTTCTATTAAAACTGCTTAAAATCAAGCTATGCGTTATGTCCCTAACGGTTTTATTTTTCGATGTCGCTTATGAAATTACATACTTTTAATTATTTAAAGTGTTTTAGGGACTTATGGTTTTTTATAGTGCTTCTAATGCATACGATGAATGATATGTAAGGAGACATTGATTTTATTACTTGATAAGTTTCATTTTATTTGGGATTAAAAAAAATCTTAAAATCCAAATTAAAACAACCAGCAACGTTATGAAATGGTATGGTTTGGTATTGTGTTTTTAATTGTTTTATCTGAATAAAAAAGTATTATTTATAAATTAATTCCATAAATTCTCAAATTAGCAACATCATCTAATGATAAATTTAGTTTTAAATAACCACAGTCGATATTATTTCAATTTTCTATATAAACTGAATAACTCCAACTTACGTGTTCAGGCGCGTGTAAGGAAAATTATTATCATATATAAACCTTATCTTTGTCGCCATCAAAGCTTCTTAGTCCTTTTCTATAGGAATACTAAATTCTTTACAAATTGAAAACACTGATAATATTGCTATTAGATTCTGCCACAAAGTATTTCACGCTTTAATACTCTTTAAAGTGTTATAAAATAAGCAAACTTAATATTTTATGCTCATTTTTTCATTATACGACCGTTTGGTGAAACGGTGGCGATCCCACCTTTCGCACTGCTAGTAGAGGCAGATGATATTAAAAAGTTACTTACTATACTTTGTCCAATGTAGGATGATACTTTTGACAGTTGACACCTATATAGAGTGTATAAAGTTGCTATTGCTATGTCAAGCCAAACATAAGGAAACAAATGCAACCTTAGTACGTAGCAATAAGGAAGTGCAATTGTCAAAAGTATCATCCTACATTGGACTAAGTATAAACGTTTTAGTTCCAATTTTGTTATCTGTACCGCTAAAGAGTGTAACTCTGCTTGAGTCCGTGTTTCCTGACAAATACAATTTAGGGGTCTTTAAGTCACAAGTAAATAGGTGTCTTGTAGGCAGGCGCGGCACATCCTAGATCGCATCGTCGCTTACCATCAGGCGAGATAACGGTCGAGTGCTTACATATTTACGAAAAAAAACTACTAAAAAAAATAAATTATTAGTTAGTCTACTGACTGTACATACGTTTCGCGATTCTAGGCTCTGCACCGACGCGAGCGCAGGCATTTCCGCAGGGGAGGGGGGCGTGAGAGCGTGCTTAGGAATGCCGGCCAATGGCGCCGTGTTGAAGAGATACTTACGTACTTGCATGACGATGCGATGACGAACGTCATTCTCCTATTAAACCTTTTTTGTAACAAAACAATATGGAATATGCATGTGATTCAAATAAAAGCGAATATTTTATAAGAGATTTTATTATTTATTTAGTTAAGAAACAAACAGTGAACACATTAAGATATTAAACTGAAAATAGTCATATAATAGCTGATATGAACTAATAATGAATATGAACTAAACTGATGTGAACTCCAATAAGAGACGTGTACAACACTCACATAATAAAAGTCACACACAGGTACAATTTCGAAAAAAAAAACAAATTTAATTTAAATTAAATAAATAATAATGAAAATATGAAAAAAATATAATTCAAAATAAATAGGTCATAAAACAAATTAAAATAGAAGTTACAAATTAAGATCCAAATGCAAATAAAAATTGCTACCATCTGACTAAAATGATTTCAATATTTTAGAGAGTAATGAAAAATTTCGGGTTCAATAATTGAATTTATAGCATTATACATTATATTATATTATTATTATTATATTACATCAGAATTGTGCCTTCATCAGTAATTTTGATTAAATTTTATTTTTAAAAATTCGATATTGCGGAGGGAATTTGAAATATTTCAAACGCGACGCCATTAATCAAAGGGATTATGACGTAAAGGTCTATGACAACAAATGTCTATATTACTGAGTGTGTGGTGCTCTTCAACCTAACCTCTCCACTTGTGCGTTTGTTGTCATAGACTATGACATCACACTAAGCGCGCCAAAATGGCGGGCATTAAAAGTGACCTGTTGGGTTGATTATTTTAATCTTTTTTTATACTCAAATTACTTTTTGCTGTTGACTGTGCCATATATATTATATAGTGATGTAACTAATTTATACTTACATTAGTTTTTTTACCACGTTTTTATTACCTTGCTTTCGTTCGTGCCTGTCCTGTCTGTCCGCAAAATTTTCTAATCTTATAACTCGAAATTAAACCACTTCTGATGCTCCTAAAGACCTCAAAATTACCACACGTAGAACATGGATGACAGTTGATTATTCAGTCATCACCAACATAAACTTAATAGTTAGATAAGCCACAATAATTACTTACTTAGAACCAAGCTAAATCTCCCCATCCGATTTCTTGCATAGATATGTACCACGTGTAATGACAATTAAAAAAATATTATAAATTGAAATGAAAACTATCCTATGTCCTAAATGGGAACAGATCCAGCAAATTGAAAAAAATCAAATACTGCGACAGAGAAGTTTTATATTTAAAGATTATTTACAAAGTGAAACGAAACACAACTTTTAATTACCTATTATACTTTAGCTATTTCATTGTCTTATGAAAGGTATTTCTGAAACGAATTAATTGATTATTTGTTGGTGTTCAATCAAATGGCGGAGAAACAATTTAAAAACGATTTCCGATAAAAAAGCGTTTGATTGAGTCCCATTTATAAACCGTTATCTTCACGTCTACTGAATTGATGTAGATTTCTTTGAAATTACATTTCTTGATGAACAATTTCTAACTGAACATATTTCATTACTTTTGTTTTAACTCAGTGGAAACGTTTATTGGTGATATTAATTAAGTAATTTAATAAAATAAACGTTATTCAAAACTGTAATTATTTAGTAAATAACTATAAACTTTTTGCGGATAGACAGAAGGACAGACACGAAAGAAAGCAAGTTAATAAAAACGTGTTAAAAAAATAAAGAGGGAAGGGCCTCCCAATTTCCGAACTGGTAGTAGACTAGGTAAGTAGTACAGAATTTTATAACTATATAAAATGAAAAATAAAGCAATTTGATTTATATATAAAAAAAACAGTTAAAAACGAAACGCTAAAGAAGTTTTCAAATATATCTGAATTATATGTACATTGTCACAGTGACAACTGTTTTTTTTTAAACATTGTAGCTTGTGATCCAAAAACTGAACAATTTTCACAATATTACATACATACGAGTTGAATAGATTAATAATCAATAATTTATTAAATTTATCCAGACTTTGTATCTACAGCCTTTTTACACCATTTTAAATGTATAAAGTACTATTAATAATCATTGGACCGCTTGTGTTAATTTGTTATTTACTTTAATATTTTTTTACTGGTGGCAACTTTTTCGAGTAAAATGCTAAATCCAAGTGTGATTGTATATTTATAGTTTAAGTATGGCTATTTTTGTTACAACAAATAAATAATGACAATTCGAAAAAAATAACAAAGAAACAGCATTTTTATGTGTTAACATCAGTGTGTCAAAAACCAGTATTGGTTTGTCCGCACACTTTAATAACCTCCTTTTTTTAAAGACGGTTAAAAAAGCGTGCCTGTACTTATGTACGCGTGGCAGAAGTTATAGTTTTTTTATCAATTTTTTAAAGGAGATATCTACTTCTATTTCTATCTCTACTTACAGCTAACTTCACGGCGTCACTTTATCGTTGCAATGAAAAAAAATTTATCAAAATCGGTTGAGTAGTTTCGGAGTTCATCTCGGTAAAACACTGTGGCAGGGAATTTTTATATATAAAGATATAGGCATAAATAAGTAATGTATATATACGTAATATTCTTCTTTGGAGAATTGGCACATTTCAAACATATATAAGTATTCGTCTATAACTGTCTTTTAGGGCGCCCGCGATTTTTCCAAGCTGACGAACTAATAAGGTTTGATAACTTTCTGAAAAGATTTCTTAATTATATGTGTTAATTATGTTTACGAAAACGTATATTTGTATAGCAAAAACAAATTATAAATTAATGGTTTAATTAACCTTAATAAATATAGTAATTTTGTTGTTTTAAAAAGTAATTTTTCAAATTATTTTAGTAACTAAATGATATTTCGTTACGCCATTTTGTTTGTACACTCGATTGTTATCTTTATAAGCAAAATAAAATTGAAACAAAAACTATGTATTTCAATTGTTACAAAGTATCAAACCGCCAACGACTGACGTCAATATCAATTAATTTTATTAATAGTCGGATATTATCTGTATTGATTCATTTATTTTACTTAGTACTATTTCCTTATAGAAATTATGCTCAAAATTGTGAGTAAGAAAATTTTATAGATAGGATGTAAAATACCCCTACCGCGATTCTAACCCGTAACCTTCAGCGCAGAGGGAAGGGTTGTAGGACCATTGCACCAACCAACCGTCGATTTATTTAGATATAAAATCTAGCAGATAATACTCAAATAACGTAATATGATAATTAACCTGAATTAAATATTCATTAGATTTTACAACGGCTTTTTAGTCCTAATTGATCGGATATCATTAGCATTATTTTAGTGCAACGGGCGGCGTTTAGCGCTAACAGTTAAAAACTGCATAATTGCAACTAAACCGTGGTGCAGCTGACTTACCACCTGTCACCGATTTATCGAGCCGATAAGTTGTTTGAATATTTTTAATTGTAAATAGGTAGACTTGACCACGATCTCGCCTGATGGTACGCGAGGCGATCTTGGAGGTGACGCGCTTGCCTAGAAGATACCTGTTCACTCGTGACTTAAAGACCCCTAAATTGTATTTATCAGGAAACACAGACTCAGGCAAAAAGTGCCACTCCTTAGCGGAACGTATCACAAAATTGGAATTAAAACGCTTAATGCGATTTTTTGGCATATCAACCATATAACGGTGGCCTATTTGTAAATCTGGTTGTCTGATGAAAAAATGGGGGCTTAAAAAGAAGTTTGTGCAATTCTGCTACACTCTCGGAATAGTATCCTATAAAAAGCGGATAGGCTAGCTACCTTCCGACTATATAATCAATTTTACGAATAGGAAATTCCAGATTTAATGAGCCTAGTAATTAAATGAGAATATTAATAATGTGTTGAACTCATTGTTGAT
Source organism: Calamotropha paludella (assembly GCA_927399485.1). NCBI lineage: Eukaryota > Metazoa > Arthropoda > Insecta > Lepidoptera > Crambidae > Calamotropha > Calamotropha paludella. The sequence continues at coordinate 25,415,226 of OV656815.1, read as the reverse complement.
ATTATCTGAAAAATGCAGGCGAAATGGACGTTACAAAAAATCGTTGGGCGGTTTAGTGCTTTTAAGCGTTGACAGATTTTAATTGCGTTAGTCCATTATGCTAGTGTTAAAAAGAGAATGATAGATAGATAATAGTAGTTTATGATACTGTTGCATAATAAGGGTTCTTATAACATGAGTGTGTTTTAAAAAAACGAGCCGTAGGCGAGTTTTTTTATAGTATCACACGAGTGTTATAAGACCAAGTTATGTACAGTGTCATACACTACTTTATCTACTCTCATACTATAATATGTAAAACAATATTGCAAATAAAACGCTGAATATAACAACAAATTTATTTAAATGTCAAATGTTGGCGCCAAGGTGCAAACATCAATTGCGCATGCGTGTTGCGTCGGTCGTCGAGGACTCGTTCATTGAAACCTTTTTAAAGTAGAGGTTCAACCTCCTTGGTCCAGCTGGAGGTTGTATAGGTGTATCGTTATGATAAAAAAGTTATATTATGTTACAGGTGTCCATACAAGACCTGTATCGTAATGAAACTTTTTTTTTATTATTTTTGGCCTGTACGTAATGTTTGTCATAAGCATTTTGTTTTCAGTTTTAGAATCTTTGTATTATAGTATTAGAGTAGATAAAACATTATATCATGCGCAATTGATGTTTGCACCTTGGCGCCAACATTTGACATTTAAATAAATTTGTTGTTATATTCAGCGTTTTATTTGCAATATTGTTTTACATATTATAGTATGAGAGTAGATAAAGTAGTGTATGACACTGTACATAACTTGGTCTTATAACACTCGTGTGATGCTATAAAAAAACTCGCCTACGGCTCGTTTTTTTAAAACACACTCATGTTATAAGAACCCTTATTATGCAACAGTATCATAAACTACTATATTGATACAATATATGCATCAAAACTCATATATAAGTATCAACAAAGAAACAAAAGATTTGGTATAAAACATGACTCGATGAAACATGACTTAATCCTGACGTTTCGAGCTCCTTTACAGGAGCCATTTTCACAGAATGGCTGTCCATCATCGCCCTGAATCTAGTAAAAGTAGTTTTATTTAAAAGGAAAACAGTTAAAAAACCAATCAACCAAAGCATGTCACCTGATAATACAACATTTATCAGTGCTTAAAACAATACAATTAAAAGGGAGTAAATTATTTTTATTTTTATTTGGAATGGGTATGCTCTTGATCATAAGCAAGCCCGGGGGCCAAGACAGGATCCACGATGAAACGAGCTAGTCCAGAAGGTGCCTATTCAGCCTGGCTTTAAAAACGAATGGATTATAAGTACTCGGAAATAAAGACTCAGGGAGGGAGTTCCACTCCTTTGCTGTGCGTATTATAAAAGATGTTGAGAAGCGCTTGGTGCGACAGTTAGGAATGACAACCAAGAAAGGGTGGTGGCCCGCAATGTATAAATAAAATACATTTATGTTATAATAAATTATTAAAATTCAACGTCCACACAGTTTTTGTGTATTAGAAACCAGTAAGTTAGGTCAAAGTTTGGTGGGATGTCTTACCCGGAAGCAACGACCTTGATTTTCAGCTATTATATGGAGACGAAACGCGGGAACAAAACTTTTCAATTGATAATATTGTACGTTTGTTTATATTATATAGATGGTAAAATCCAGAGCCATCGAATTTATATGAAAATTTGTTTTCAAAAAAGTTCCTTTACATGAGCCGTATATTGTGTAGTAATCATATTTAATCCGGGGGAAGAAAGGGCGAGCGTTAGTTGTAACTCTGTTGAGATAAGTCCTGTTTATTATTTTTATCATACTTAAATATACAACAATAACATGCTTTTAGAAATACATAGGAAAATAGGAATCATATCCTGGGAATCTCAATTACATATGACAGATAAATAAATGAAATATTATCTAACAAAAGTATTGAAATCGGCAGACCTCAACGATTTGTTTGCTTGAAGAGAGATCCACTGATTTTCAGTCTACCAGAGGCAGAGATACAAATATTTAATTTCAATTTCTCCTACTCCTCCATTATTATTAGTTGGAGGTTGTAGAAACGTCAGGATTAAATGTAAATTATGCGCAAAAACTCTTATTATAAACTTATTAAGTTGTTTTATTTAAATACATTAAATAACTTGTATTGTCAACCATAACGATGACAACTGAACGTCATGGCGCGTAATGGCGGCTTGCTGCAAAATGGCCGCTGCGTTCCGTTCCATTATCGCGCTTTGAGTTTCGTGGCGTTTAAATGCAAAAATCTATATGCGGTTGTATAGTGAAATAAAAGAGCGCCCCTTACGCTAGTTTGCTCTGAAACTGCTGACCACTGATTTTTTAAAACTGGCCTTAGCGGGTTACCAGTTCAAAAATTAACAGTGAGATTTTTTATATGTATCTTATTTTCCACGATAAGATAGGTTTTTACAGGTCCTCACACATTTCCCTCAGGTTTTTACAGTCTTATTTTATATCTTATAGAGTTATCGTATTGTAAATGGAAAAAATAAAATATATGATTACTCCACCATATTTTATCAGCCACAAGTTCTAAACCAACATCTACTATTTTAAGAAAAAGCACGTTTTAGGCGCCAGACTTGTTTGCGGTATGTTACTACAGATCAAATATTGAAACAAGTGTCACAATTTCATATATACCTATATACTGGAAACGACATATAATACTTGACACGTGCTACGCAAACATGATCCTTATCAAAAGGAGGTATGACCGCAAATGGAGATTTCGTAAAGTTAAATACATATGTATCTTCCTATTTCATGTTGGTACCGAAAAAGGAAATACGAGAACATTACATATATTATTACATTATGTAGAGTCAATTTTATCTATTTATTTGTAAACTAGTAGAAAATGAATAAAAATAACTTTTTTCAAATGCATATAAAAATAAGTTGTTTTGAATCGTCCAACATTTTTACCCACCATCCAATTAGGATGTCTTCTGACAAGAAGAATGGGCTAAAGAAACTCGTCAGCTTTAACAGAAGTAACGACATTTACAATATTATACGTCGTCACCATACACAATCCACAATGAAAAAACAAAATTATTCTGTTATCACAATAATAGTAGTGTTATGGCTTTATTTCAGTTTTGATTAAAACAAAGTCAACAAGTATCTGTTTTAGGTAGGTATATTGTCTATTTTTTTTTAATTTGTCATAGACTATTATTAGTTTTTAACTTAAATATATCTAAGTTGCTTATTGAGCGAACAATAACACTGCCAATTAAAATCGATACTATACCAAAACGATTATCGTAACAATTCTGATATTTTTCAATTTAGATAAGATAAAGATACAGTTCTCTTTTTTATATATATTACTAGCGGCCCGTCCCGGCTTCGCACGGGTGGACAAAATTCTTTAAATTTTTATAGCATTCAATATAGCCTATGACACTCAGCAATAATGTGCCTTTTGTATTGGTGAAAGAATTTTTAAAATCGGTTCAGTAGATCCCGAGATTATCCCTTACAATTTAACAAAAATACAAACACACAAACTTTACTTCTTTATAATATCAGTATAGATTAATTACATTAAGTTCATTTAATGTTTGCGCTATGTCTTAGTAAATCCTTTGTTGGAAGAAGATGAGGAAAAACTACATACACTCAACAAGGGTTATTTTTCGTCGTTTTTTGTACAAACAGATTTACTCAATTAATCTAAATTAAGCGATAATAAATCCTTAGACTAATTGCTTGATTAATCAATTTATAAAACAAAAACTGAGCTAATCTAACTGGAAAATGGATATGTTAGCCAATTAGCTTAGCCCAATGTATGCACATAAGGTTTGTGTTATGCATACTAGGGTAACGGACAGACATTCATATATGACACTTAGTAATGTAATATTTATATATATACTAGGTAACCCGGCCACGCGTTGATGTGTTATAAATTAAAATTACACCTATTCTATGGCCTAAATCGGAACAAATCCAGTAAAATGAAAAAAATACTCATCAGAATCGGTTGAGTAGTTCGGAGTTCATCGCGGTCAAACATTCTCTTATACATATGTATATATATATATATATATATAAATCTCTTGTTACTATGTATGTTCGGGATACTGAACCGATTTTGACGATTTCTTGTCATTTTACTGGATTTAAACTTAGGAGATAAGATAGGTTTCATTTTAATTTATTACATAGAAACACGTGGCCGGGTCATCTAATATATATATATTTATATATAGATATGGATAGCTGACCCGACGACGCGTTGCTGTGGTTCAGTTATTGAGCGAAGCTCTCTTTTAGGCAACTCACAAATTTCGCTTGTCTCCCTCCTGCTACTTAACGGTTCAACCGATAACCTGACGGACATAGGCTATGTTAAAAAAAAAAATGACTTTATCATGGAGGGAATAATCACCAAAATAAATTCAAAAGCTGATCACAGCCAAACCGCTGATACTACATGGATGAAATTTGGCGCTAAAACTCACAACGTGGTCGTGACTAATGTGCAAAAAAAAAGTTTTGAAATCGGACATACCATCGAGGAATAATCACCCTTCAAAAATCTAATTGCTTCGCTCAGTATTTGCAAACAGCAGCATGTATTGCAGACCTAGTTATAATTTGTAATATTTTTTTATTATAAATTAAAATGAAACCTATCCTAAGTCCTAAGTCGGAACAAATCCAGCAAAATGAAAAAGAAAAATCAAAATCGGTTGAATATTTTCGGAGTTCATCGCGGTCAAACACTGTGACAGGGGATTTTTATATATAAGATACATAAGTACTCATGCTTCAGGTACAAATGCTCGCATTATTATTAAAAATATATAATTATCATGGATGAAAAAGAAAAAAGTCATATTATTTTTTACAACCTTTTTTGCTTGCAAATCTTTAGCAAGAGGTGTGTACCGCACATTTTAGCATCTACCCACAACAAAGAAGAAAAAAGTTTCAACTCTTTTTGTTTGAATGTTAAAGGGTAAAAGAAGGACGGTTGTAGGTTTTCCTTATTTTTCCAGTTATTACGCCTTTTCCTGGACAACAATAATGTTTCAAAATATAAAGAGAAACGTCGGTAAAAAATGTTTTGTCGAAGAAATTATTTTTTCTGTTAAGAAGGCCTTAAAGTGTGGTCATTGTTTTGTAGATTCTGTTGTAAATATTCTGGGAAGCGCCCACTCTTTTGAACCGTAGTGTACCTATTCATATAAAGTGATAGCTTGTATTGATATATTTATAATAGCAAATCGGGGCACTGCGGGCTACCATCCTTTCTTGGTTGCTATTTCTACCTGTCGCACCAAGCTCTTCTCAACATCTTTTATGATACGTACAGCAAAGGAGTGGAACTCTCTCCCTACGTCTGTATTTCTGAGTACTTATAACCCGTCCGTTTTTATAGCCAGGATGAATAGGCACCTTCTGGGTTAGCTCGTTCCATTGTGGATCCTGTCTTGGCCTGTGGATTGGGATCAAGAGCGAACCCAATAACCTCAAAATAAAAAAAATATTATGATTTACTTTCCATGGCTAGTGAATATAACTATAACAGGTATGTACAGCATTAGTACAAAAGGTTAATTTGAAACAAGGTTTCAAATACTAGATCTAACTTCATAAAAATACAAATAAAAGCCAAGCCAAGCTTTACTGTTATCTTTGCAAAAATTTGATTTACATGAAATATCTACGTAACATATAAGTTGACTACTTCCGTGGTCGTATAGCTAGCGTATCCGTTTTAATGCTCATCTCCCGAACTCTATAAAAAAAAATCAAAAGTTCGCTATTTCAAAACAGTAGAGGCAAAATAGGCATGTTGCGGACTCTTTGCAACTATTTTTTTAGTTTTTCGGTTCAAATATTTGTCAAAATTATGAGTAGTTTTTGGTATCCTAGATACGATCGATGTGTTTGTGGTTTGGTTATTATTGGCGTGTAAGATTGCAAGTTTGTACTTATATTTTCTATCAATGTCAGTTTAAATATATATTTCTTTGTTTCATAATACAGTCCATCATTGTAGTTAGTGTTCGTCATCTTCAAGGCATTTTGCCTCTACTGTTTTGACATAGCGATTACTGTGAATTTGTCGATAAAATTTATTGAAATGTATTCCTTTGCTTTAACGGGTCGGATATTGGTGAGTAGACAAACTGTATCTTATATAAAAATCTCGTGACATGTATGTTCGGGATAAACTCTGAAACTACTGACCCGATTTTGATGATTTATATTTCATTTTACTGGATTTGTTCCAACTTAGGAGATAGGATAGGTTTCATTTTAATTTATTGGAGTGGAGCGAGTGAAGCGAGCGAAGCTCCCATGGATCAGCTTCAATGGCGCAATATCTGTTACGCCATAACTTCTCGAGTTCTTACCCGATTTTAATATTTTTTGTGTGGAATCGAATCAACAGGTTTAGGAGCAGATGGTGACGGAATTTTGAAATTCGCAAAAATTCCCATCGAAACAAAAAAACACTTTTCTTTTTTTAGGTATTATGCTCCGCTCCAATATATGGTTTTAGCGTAGCTTTATGCTTAGCGACTGCATCGCCTAGTAAAAATATAACACATCAACACGTAGTCGGGTCAGCTAGTAAAGTTATGAAATAGGAGAATATCGTATATAGAGTAAAATGAGAATTTGTACATATTTATATTTATATCATGTAATACAGTAAAGCCTGTATATTACCAATAAAATAAAAATTATTCTCGGTATCACGACACTTCGCTAATACTGCTATAATGATATTTTTTTAGCTTTGATCAAATATCTTGTTTCTTATTCGATTACAGAAAATCCAATTCCGTACTCAGAGGGGGAAGGGGCGGGGGATTGGTAGTTCTCATTGAAGATACTCTATTTAGAATACTATTTTATTTCTGATGGAAAAAAAATGTGTTATCTGAGGTAGGGCGCACTGATTTTTTTCTACCAAATAGGATATTTTACTTTATATAAGAGTATACAATTAACAAGATCACACAAACATCTGCCCCTTCCGGGATTCGAACCCAGTTGAGATAGAACCCATTGCAACAAACGGTGCACGGTTGCACCAAAAATAATAACACAAAGACAATAATCTTACAGAAATAATTTAAGGTTAGGTAAACCAGTATTCTAGAAGACATATCCTTCTACTTTGTATTGTGATGGGCAGATGTTTGTATAATAATAACGAGCATTTTTACCAAAGTCATGGGTGTTTATATATATTTCTATGAATATTACATATGTATGTATAAAATATAATGTATGTCTATCCGTTACCCTAGTATCCATAACTCAAGCCTTACTGTGCTTACTTTGGGCTAGGCTAATTGGTGTGAATGTAAGAAATATTTATTTATTTATTTTTAATTATTATTGGACAAAAAATATTATTATTAGTGGCTATATAGCAATTGCGTATTCACGCATTACAATACAATAAAAAGTTGGCTGAATAAGAAATAGTATTGGCACTGGCAATATGCCTTTGTCAGGAAAACTTTGTCCCAATTTCGTTACAAGTTTTGTTGTTCAGTTGTTCTTTGAAGGTTCTAGGAAAATGTTTTGTTACATTCGCATTTTCACAACCACACGCTTAAAATGTGTTTTATTTCCTTTTTTTTCTTTATACTAAGTAGGCAGGTTCTTGACCGCTATCTTGCCTGATGGTAAGTGACGATGCGATCTAGGATGTGGCGTTAGTTAAAATTGATTAGTCACCCTCACCTTGAAGGCCTGACCTCTGCTACTAACGTAGCATCCCACAGGAGCTCTGGAAACCTTACTCACTTACAGGAACACAACAACACAAAAGTGATTGTTGTTTGGATGCGGTCTTCGGTAAGGTGGAGGTATTTCACCAGTTGGGCTGCTCCAATTTGAGTGAAATAGTTCGCTATACCCTATCTCTCTTAAGGACTTGCATGGAATTAGATTGATTTTCCGCTGAAATTAATGAGCCAGATATATATTCTATTTTTAGATAAGTACATACGGGTAATTAGGTAAGTTCTTTTTATTATTTTGTACAATTTTATCTAGTTGGATAATTTATCTGACAGATAAATTTAATCAGAAGATTGAAACGATTTTGCACAATATTTCTGCATTGAGGTATTTCTGCATAAGGATGAGGAGTGGTACATCTTTTTTCTTCTTTTTTTTTGTTAATTTTTTCCATAAGGAAAGGCAAAGGGTACAAAGCCCATAGAGTATTCAGTTATTTCTTTTCTTAGTTAAATCATGATGAATAATCCTTGTGTTTGGCAGAAAAAAGCGCTTGCGAGCGCTTGTAAGAAAAATGGCGATCGCTGAGCGATAATAAGCAAAATGGCGGATTGTGTCAGCGCAACTGAAGTTAGCAAACATGTCCTGGCTGAAAACTGTATAGTTTTTTTTCAGCGCTGGTAAGTGCTCGCACGCCCTTTTTTCTGCCAAACACAAGGATTGATACGAGTTGATTTATGAATGATATCAATGAACGATGAATGAATGAATGATGGTGTGGGATCTTACTGAAACTTGAGAAAGCGCGAAAAGTCACTTTCCACTGTTTTGTTTCGTTAGCCAACACTCATGCATATTCAGAAACACTCAGTAGTTAACAACGCCATTATTACATACTAATATCAACCGTTGAGGATGAGAGAAAAGTAACAATGAAACCAAACCATTAAGGTGACGCTTCGCGTTCCCGCCATAAAGCCTCTCTTCTCGTTCACCTTTTTATCACATACTAAATTATTTATTTTATTTAAAATAACCTACTTGCATAAACATAAGCAAAAATTGGTACATCTATTAACTTAGAAATTAAGTAAAGTGTTTAAAAAAAAACCACATTTCCGAGGCCTGAGGTAGGATCCTACCTAAATTTTAAATGTTATAGAAATATAAGACTGAATGCTACAAAAGGAAAAAAAAATAATTGAGCCCTTACTCAATTTAAAAGCAAGTTAATTGTATAAGCTTCAGTGGAGGTTGTTTCCTAGGTAGATTTGCCACCAGCCATTGCGTGATTGAAGGGCTACTTACATAAAAAAACGAGTTTAAGACCTAAACCTAGGAAAAGGTTTGCCAGATGCCTCTTATTTAACGAATTATCCAGTTTTTTCGGCTACAAGTTCATATAAATTTAAATTTCCCTGTTTTTATTATAATCCCGTATTTTTTGTATCTTAAAGCAATTAAAATCGCATTGATTTATGACAAGATCTTAATTTTTTAAAATTCATATTAATTAGTCGAAACGTTTTAAATGTGGTAACTTTTTATATATACTTGTAACCGAAAAAACGAGTTAATCCGTAGGTACTAAATATCTAATGATCAGTATAATGTTTGCTGAGTCTACATAGTATAATTCATTCATCGATTATCGCGAGTAGAATCCTTGTTAATTATTAAATGTCTTTCACGGTGATAAATACATATTAAAAAAGTAACCTTAAAAACTTACACGCGAACATTCTGCTTTAATATTAAACAGCTATTTTGCACCTCAAAGAATAACTGCGCTGATCAAGTTCGAATTAAGAATAACGTTCTTATAGTTCCGTATAAAGGAAGTCATTATCAAAAGTGGGTAGTTTAAAAAGAAGTTTTTAATCTGACAAATGACGCGGTTATTAATTTTTTTTTATTTAATCTTGACGCTCATTCAGTGCACATGTAAAGGAGTCCAAAAGTAAGGATTAAATATGAAAAAAAAAGTGTTATGGTTCCGGTGAAAGAGGTTTTATTTAAATGTGTAAATATATTTCTTAAATTTTCACCAATTAGCCCAAAGTAAGCGCTGTAAGGCTTATGTTATGGATACTAGTGTATCGGTTTAACGAATTGATATACATATGTACGAGTATATGATATTTAGATGTAATCTTTATAGACATATATATAGATATCTATGACTCAGGCACAAATGCTCATCTTCTACATTTGACAGCCGCTTGGTGCAACGGTAGCGATCCTAATTCCTACCTTCTGCACCACAGGTCCCGGTTTCTTATTCCGGGCATATATTTGTGTTCTGTACTTTATTTAGTACTTGGACAAGCTCAGTTTAGTTTAAGACTAAAAAATTTATGTGAGTTGTTCGGAATTCATTCAATTTTACACAGAAACAGCTGCCCTTTCCGGGTCTCGAACCCAATGGTCGTCTTATATATGATTTTCTCCATAATCAACTGTGTTGTACCTTATCTATAGCAATTAATTAATTAATGATTGTGATTAAAAAAATAGGTATTGACGACTGTTTGGTGCAACGGTAGCGATCCTGCCTTTCGCACCGGGATTCGAACCCAGGACGGGTTCGAATCCCGGAAGGGGCAGATGTTTGTATGATGAATACGAGTATTTGTACCTGAGTCATGGATATTTGTATATATTTCTATAAATATTACTTATTTATGTATGTTATATGTATGTCTATCCGTTACCCTAGTATCCATAACACAAGCCTTAAAAGTGCTTACTTTGGGCTAGGTTAATTGGTGTGAATGTAGGAATTATTTATTATTTATTTATGTATTTTATAAATATTATAAATACGAATGTGCGTTTATTGCCCTTTCACGCTTTAAACTACTCAACCGAATATCATGAAAATAACTTTGTCATTGCTACAAAAAAATACTGTTCCCGAAGGATAGGAATTTTTTAATCGATTGTCTATAATAAAGCGAGGAAATTTACGTGTAAAAGCTAGTTATTATAATAATGCTAATTATATGGATTGATGTAAGTATAACATATAACTGTCAATATTCACAATGACTATTTTACACTAATTATATTATAATTCTTCTGTAGTTTTGACGTGATAACGTCTTATAAATCGATGAAAGCCGGCTGCAAGCACGAAAAAGTGTAACGTTCCGCCTGAGCCGAGTGTGCAAGCGAGAGCGTGGAGCAAGCGACGATCGGCCTAAGCGTTCGACTTGATGTTGATTCATTGAAAAAAATAATAATTTTCAATTAATTCCTTCTTTGTATTATTTAAAATAATGATAATTCAGTGATAATAATTCAATTCAATCCATAAAAGTATGCAATTTTTCATCAATGTTTTCTTTTGACCCTTTCACGTAAAATTACCGTCCGTAAACTGATTTTACAAACAACCAAATTTTTTCATGTATATTATCGTCTTATATATAATTTTCTACTGAACCAACTGTGCTGTACCGTATTTATTTATGGCCAAAAAACGACTATGATTTCAAACATGTATCAAGAAATCACTTACTGCATATATCTTATAACTGATTCTCAATTGAAATGACATTCCTTATTAGTAGTATTGGTTTACTGTTCTACAGTATATAGTCCATAGAAGGCAGTCTTTGAGTAGATTATCAATTACGTTTGCTCAACTCATTTCAATTCATTTTTCTCAAACAATGCACTTGTACATACTAATATGGCGTGCTTTAATACATATATGTGCCAATCTAAAGCTTTGGGCGAAATTCGCATCAAAGTGATACGATTTTAAATGGTAAGTAAAAAGAAAAAAAAATGTAGACTTTTTGGCGGGAGCGGGAAGCGTCTCTTTAGTGGTTTTGTTTATTTTTATAAAAATTTGTGTTGTAGTACATATTAGTGCGTAATAATGGTGGATTATTAATCAATATGAGTATGTTTGAGTCTATGAAAATCAGCGGAAGTTGTCTTTTTCTGCCCTTTAGAAAATCCACTGAGAGGTTTTAGTAAAACCCCACACCTTTACTGAAACCTAGGGAAAGCGAAATTTCATTCATAAATCGGCTCTCATTATCATTCATCATCTTATTGAGAAAAAATAAGTAAAGGTTAGGATGTATGGGTTTTGTACTCTTTGCCTGCCCTTATGAGAAAACTTAACAAAAAAGGAAAAAAAAATGGTGCGTGTACTTATCTACGAGCGTTAGAAGTTATACTAATCTTTGGCGTAGCTAAGAAAAAAGTAGCATAAATGATAAAATTATCGAAGAAAAAAAAAGCAATTAATAAAGAATTGAAAAATGAACATACATAAATTAATTTAATATTTATTTTTATCTTATGAAATAAAATATAAAAATAACAACGTGTTTTTTTGGTTACTTCGGGTCTAGTCTGTATATGAGTTAACTTAGTAAAAGAAATATAGACTTTCAATTATATTTGATGGCCAACTTCATAATGTCGGATTGCCGTAACGGTGTGCGCGCGCAGTTCTCAATTTTTTATCACCCAATCGCGCCAAAAGAAGTAAAACTTTAATACTGACCAATAAACCACACAGAGAAGGAAATGTATTGTGTAATGTGACATTTCAGTCCCATAGACAACGTTTTAACAGTAATCGTTATTATAACGTTAAAAAAAAATTACTGTTATATTAATTGTGTTTCTAGCTTTATACATAAAAAATATACGGAGTTTACAGGTATCTTGAACATTTATTACATATTTAATTTTTATAAACTTTAAGTTAAAGTTATCGTCAAATGAATAGTCATAATTGAATATTCAAATACAATGATTCATCGATTCTTATTGATATACTCTGTTGACTTGAACTCGGTAACAGATGTAAAATCGTTTAATTCTAAATTTAAAATTTGGCGCGAATCGTCAACAACTTATAATGACATTTGTTTTCGATTATTCGGTACTATATTAATGAGATTCAGTCTGTCATAATAATAATTATTGGTATTATTTGTAAAAAAAGCAAACGCTTAAGATACTAATTTTATTTTTATTAAATATTTTACTTCTCTTTTTCTATCAAACTCAATATCATAATTTGAATGAAAGAGACAAAACACCTTTGATTGAAATAGAAATATTTTTTGGTATAATACGGAATGTATTTGCTTCTTTAAATATTTTTATTAAACAACCTAAATGATTGTAAATGACCTTTTACCTATCTAAATATAAATTGTTCCTTTTATTATTTAACCCTAATGAAGAAAAGGTATTGACATTTGGAAGTTAAAGAGTTAGTCGCGTGACCTGAGGCAATGGACCTCCCAGGCACATTCTGCCGCATCGGGCGGGTCAATGACCTCGACTAGCTCGGTTCGGGCAATGCAGTTTATAATGCACCTTCAATAAAAGGATCGTTACGATTTTGAACATATTTTTTATTTCTCATGTATCTAATTAAAAAAGATTATTTATTGAATATCTAGGAACTGTTTTTGGTCACTACGATAAAATATACAATAATCTTTTCAAAGTAGTATGCAAATATTTCTAGATATTAATATAGAATCACGTTATGCGGTAGAATAATAATATTAATAATTCTTACATTCACACCAATTAGCCTAGTCCAAAGTAAGCACTATAAAGCTTGTGTTATGGATACTAGGGTAATGGATAGACATACATAAATGATACAAAGATATGTAATATTTAAAGAAGTACTAGTTGACCCGGCCACGCGTTGCTGTGTTATAAAATGAAAAACAAAATCATCAAAATCGGTGTTTTGGAGTTTTGGAGTTCATCGCAGTCAAACAATGTAACAGAGAATATTCATAGACATAGATATATAAAATTGCTCAAGTACAAATGCGTAATTTCATCACAAAAACATTGCCCCTTCCGGGACTCGAACCCAGGACCGTCTGTGAGAAATGCAGGCCACCAAACGGCCACCATAGATGATACCATTTGATGACCACATAATTCTATATAAGATAAAACTAACATGGTTATTATTTAATTTGAAAGCCTTAATGTTGTTAAGACAAAGGCATATTTTTGTGTGAATAGCATTAGTATTTCTTTATGAATCTTAATCGTTTATTTATTACTATTTGATAATCGGTTTTCTTTCGATAATATCGATAAACGAGGGGCGCCCAATCAATAGTATCGATATTTCATCGTCAAAGTTATCGATCTTATGAGCGATTACTCGTAAGAAATATCGATTGTTCGATAGTCGTTATTTTTGCAACACTATTGTGTATTGTATCCGTTATTTAGTAACTATATTACCAAAAAAGGTCTGATTGTCAATGGATCTGCTTATATTGTTTTATTATAATAAATACTTAGATATATATTTTACTTAGACTATATAGATTATACCTACTTAGATTATATAAACCTCGAGATACTGCGCTCTAGCTGTACGCATGTAAGTAGTTGATAGTAAAACGGAAATATTTAAAACACTTGTATTAAACGTCACGTTTCACGTTCACGTTTTTATATACAATGATATAAACAAAAAGTTGCATACATACCCACTAACTCATCATTGTTTTTTAACTTATGCCTTGGTTAATGACGCTAAGTTATTTGGACACTGAAAATCTTTTAAATAATCAATCATTATTAATAATACTGATAATGTAAAAATATTTTGGCATAAAATAAAACCTTAACCAAGCCAGCACACAAATACATAAACACAAACACACACACACACACACACATACACACACGCGCGCGCACAATAACATGAGTTTGTTAAAAAAACTAATTCTTTTTTGTAAACTTACCTTTGTTAACCTGCACGGCTTAGAAAGGCGGTGACTACCTTATAATTCAAGTCGCGTTTTCCCATTATTGTAACTCCAAACAGTCGTTTCGTCAATCATTATTCCTAAAGATATTCCTTTGATGAATTATTACTTCAACGACCACTCATTTTGTTGATGGTCATGTTAACGAACCTTCGCTCTGTTGATCGATATTTCTACAGTGCCACAAACTTATCTAGTATAGCGGCAAAAATTAGTACTAAAATTTACGCATAGATTTTGACATTTCTATGGCACTCTTTGTTCTTCACTAGTGATACCACAAATGGAACAAATAAATTTGTCGCACTGTATGACAATTCACGTTATGTGACGTTATTAATAGCAGCTTTGGCGAGAATTTGAAGTCGCACTGTCACACTTATGTGTTTGAATTTATAAAATTTTTGTTAATTAATTATTAACGAATTGTACTTATGGTACAATTCTAACCATTTAGCGTTCAACATGCAAGAGTATTGGTTTGTGAAACAAAAAAAATAGTTATTATTGTTTTACCCTCAAAAAGTCCAAAGGTGTCAATAAATTTCCACATTTTTACGGAAACCCAGAGAAAAGGGTGAATAATATTTTTAACACATCAGCTGTCAGCATTCATTATCTATGTCCAGAATTTGTTTGACAAATTTTGAAACTGGCTGAAATAACACTTTATGAGGATCTATATTTTTTATATATTTTTATGCATTTTCAATGCGATCTTATAAGATAAATTATTATAATAGAAAAATACTAGAAAACATCGACTCGGGTCGATGTTTTCTAGTATTTTTCTCGGCGGGAATTCCCGCCTGAGATTCACTTGTGACCCGAGAATTTTTCTATTATAATAATTTAACTTTATGAGGAATTAGTTTCTACATTTAAAAATAACAGAAAGTTTAAGTGTCTATGTCTATATGACTGTCAGATTGTGGCTCTGTAATTCACAAATGAATAAAGAATCTTTCAGTAAAACAATAAGGTGTAAAGCCCTTTACATACTGCGATATATTGCATCTCTTCTGCAGTTAATCGGTCTAAAAAGTAGTACAGTCAACCTTAATTATTATGATATACACTAGTCGTTTAATTTACATTTACGACTGTAGCGATCCAGCCTTTTGCACCGATGGTCCTGGGTTCGAATGAATACTAGTATTTGTACCTGAGTCATGGATGTTTGTATATATTTTCTATGAATATTACTTATTTATCTATGATATATGTATGTATATCCGTTACCCTAGTATCCATAACACAAGCCTTGAAAGTGCTTACTTTGGCCTAGGTTAATTGGTGTAAATGTAGGAAATATTTATTATTATTATCTGTGTAGAATAATAAACACGAACGAGTATTTGGCAAACTCATTTTTATATTCAGTACGGAAACGTGTATTGTGTAAATATATTCGAAAAAATTCTATCTTATTACCTAAAACTAAAATACTTATTAATTACAAGTTTAAATGGTCCGAACTGGATCATGATATAGACGGAAGGTAGCTAGCCTATCCGTTTTTTATAGGATACAATTCGGAAAGAGTGCAGCAAAATTGCACAGCCTTGTTCCGCCGCCCCATTGTTCCATCGGACAGACTTACAAATAGGCGCCACAGTTATATGGTTGATAAACCAAAGAGTCCCACTAAGCGTTTTGGTTCCAAGTGTTCCGTACCGCTAAAGAGTGGAACTCTTTGCCTGAGTCTGTGTTTCCTGTTAAATACAATTTAGGGGTATTCAAGTCACAATTAAATAGGTATCTTCTAGGCAAGTGCTCAGGGAGTCCAAACGTTTGGACTGAAAAAATCAGGAAAAGTCAGCATATGAAAAAAAATAAACTTGTCGTGAAAGAGGTTTTATTTAAATGTGCGATCGCACGGAAGTGAAAGAAGTAGAGAAGTTTTAACTCTGGCAAGAATTATCTCGGCTCTTGGTATAAGCATTTCATTAATTGGGATTTCTAGTGGTTCGCTTTTCGTTTATTTAGGTTCAACATTATGTAATAATTCTCTGCCACAGTTTTTTGACTGCGATGAACTACAAAAAAATATCGACCGATTTTGAAGACTATATTTTTATTTTGCTAGATATGATCAGACTTAGGACATAGTATATGTTTCATTTTGATTTAAAAGTGATTTAAAAGATCAGTTATTTGATCTATAATTTTATTATAAATATAAAAATAGGATATTCGAAATGTGATCATCGAGTTCTCCTGTTTAATCTTTTGATTCCGTAACGATAAATATTTCTACTTAATCTCTTTTCATGGAAAAAAATAGATGACGTCTACAAAACTCTGCGTAGGCAATTTTGATTTATTTCTATCAGTCTTAATAATAATATAACAATATCTTTTATAATCTCACAATTTACCCTATCTCAATTTAATCACTGTAAGACTTGTGTTATGGATACTAGGGTAACGGATAGACATAGATATAATTGATGAATATTCAACACTAAAATACATGGTTGAACGGTAGTGATTCTGACCGACGGTCCTGGGTTCGAGTCCCGGATGGGGCAGACAGGTTTTTCTGATGAATACGCACACAAGTACCTGAGTCTAGGGTATTTCTATATTTTGCCATGTTTATTACGTATCTATGTACGTACGTAGGCTACGTTCGTATCTACATATCTAGGCTAATTGGTGTGAATGTTAGATATATGTATATGTATGTACATGTATATATATGTACATGTATATGTATTAAAAACTTAGGACATTTTTAATTTATGACCAAAAATTTTTTATGCAAATTTTACTAACTGACCCCTCCACGCGTTTGTTATTATTTTTATTGATGCTCGTATTCATCACCCAAACATCTGGTCATTTCGGGATTCAAACCTGATACCTACCGTTTCGCTTCTGTAGTGGTCACTCCCGCTCAACCAATCAGGTCGTCAAAAATGTTTATGTTCCCCAAATATAAGCTTCGATTAACGAACATTTTATACCATCACGAGAAGTGCCTCCGAAGCACGTCGTTCATAAAATATTCAAACCGGAAACTCGATGTTCCGTGGGGAGGGTGGGGGCAACTTCCGGCGTAGTTCACGCGGAGCTGTGTTGCCATCCGTAAATATTATGTAACGAAGTTTTCTTTGGGTGTTTTTATTACGGGTAACGGTACGTTTCATTGTGATTTGTATTTTATTAATGTTGTTCAAGGCTTGCTTTACGAGCGGAGTTGCCAAAACAGATTTGTACTGGACGTGCATAATATAATTCTGACCCTGAAATCTTGGGAACATGATTTAGTTTTCGTTTTAACGAAAATAACTTTATTCAAATGCACTTAAGAAAAGTTGTTTTTAATAGTCCAAAATTTTTACTTACTCATTCAGGACGTCATTTAACTGACAAGAAGAATTTACGCAAGAAACTCGTCAGCTTTAATAGACCAGAGTCGATAATTTTTGAGACCAAAAAATTATATTAGGATGAAACCCATTGGAAAAGGTAGAGAATATAACAAAAATGATAGGAAAAATAATTTACGGGCGATCTGAGGTCGGGAAGGGGAAGGGGCTGAGCTTTTAAGGGGAAAAATGGGTTTATCTCGATTTCCGGCAAAACTACAAGTCCTATGAAAAAAAGTTAAATGGCAAAGTTGCAGGTAATAAAAAGATCTACAACTTTTGTATTTACACTTTTTTCACATAACCTCAAAATTTATGTGAAAAATCCAAATAACCAAGTTTCTGGTTTTTTAACGAAATTTGCTGAAAACTTACTTTTTTATATCCCAAACACGCAGTAATTTTTTTTTATTTAAAATATTTATTTTTCACTTCAATTTGATTTAATATCCAAAAATTCAATTGAAAATTCTCACGTCAAAATATCTGCTTTTTTGAAAAAGTCGGTGTGCTTTTTGTTCGTTGAAATCTCTACTTTTCAGTGGTATAAAAAATATACATTACTATAGTAAATGTTCTCACAAAATGCAAATAATGGAAAAGCTCGAATCCGATATTTTTATTTAATCATTATGTACAATTTGAGCTATTTATTAAATTATCGACACTGGTCTATAACAGAAGTAACGTCATTTACAATGTACATAATACGTCGTCACCGTGCATAATCCACAAAAAACAATATTATATTCTGCTATCACAATAATAGCAGTGTTATGGTTTCATCACATCGTTGATTAAAGTCGACAAATATCTGTTATATTTTAAGTATCGACATAATAAAAGATAATATGAATTTTATTCATTATGAGAATTTGCAACGCGTGTATACGTCAAAGGTAGTACGTGGAACATGAATAGTTGACTTTTGCGTCAAATTACGTAAGACTAGGAATTTTTTTTTACGTTTTGTAAAGGTCTTATCTAAAATTAATCTTAATTTAAATAACTCGCCCGTATAGCGTCGGGATGTGGGTTTGATTCCCGCTTGACACCTTATAGACCTTTTTCTTGCATTAATCTTGGGAATGCTTGTGTTTCATTGGTACTTCTACTTATTCTTATACTTCTTTCATTATAGGATGATAAAATAGATGACGACCGTTTGGTGCAACGGTAGCGATCCTGCCTTTCGCACCGACGATCCTAGGTTCGAACCCTGAAGGGGCAGATGTTTGTGTGATGAATACGAGCATTTGTACCTGAGTCATAGGTATTTATATATATTTGTATAAATATTACATGTCTGTGTA
Organism: Calamotropha paludella; assembly: GCA_927399485.1. Taxonomy (NCBI): domain Eukaryota; kingdom Metazoa; phylum Arthropoda; class Insecta; order Lepidoptera; family Crambidae; genus Calamotropha; species Calamotropha paludella. Next base: position 25,395,974 of record OV656815.1, on the reverse strand, counting down.
TCATATATGTATGTCTATCCGTTATCCTGGTATCCATAACACAAGCCCTACAGAGCTTACTTTGGGCTAAAAATCTACACAAATATTATAAAAAGGAAAGATTTGTATTTTTGTATGTTTGCAATAAATAAACTCAAAAACTACTACGTCGATTTCAAAAATTCTTTCACCATTGGAAAGCTACATTTAACTTGAATAACATAGGCTATATTTAATGCTAGAAAAAATTCAAAGAATTTTGTAGTAGTAGTATTTAAATAAATATAAATAATTGCTTAAACTGTAGTTAGAAGTAGAACCATGTCATAATAAAAAGATTATAAAAACCAAACGACCTCTTTCGTAGGCATTTCAATAATATGATACGACATAGTACCACGTTATAGCTATTTAATGCTACGTAAGTATGTAAGAGGATCGAAATAAACTATCCGTAATAATATCGCTCGTAGCGTGCGGCGCAGTCTCGTAAATGCAAATCGGGACCTTTACACTTAAATTCTACACCAATATCGACCTTATTACAAAGTGGTAACAACGTATAAGAAAGTGGTGGTATCAACCCTAATAAAAAAAGGGTTTTTTACTGCGTTTCGCTTTTCTATCGTTTTGTTTCTTGTACCGCAATTTGTTTCATATATAACGTTTAATAGTTAAGCTGGGATATATATGTGGATAGCAAAGATGGTCAGTTGTGTTGTGAATTTCAAAGATGTAAAAATGGAATTGGAATTAGCATATTTATACATACATACATACATAAAATCCCGCCTTTTCCCTGCAGAGGCAGACACAGATATCAGATTTCCACATACCACGATCCTGACATACATTTCTCGCTTCTGCAACTCTCATCAGCCTTTTCATACAAGCTCGTCGGTTAAGGGTACTTTTGACCTGGCCTTTTTTCAGGACATCCTCTATTTGGTCTCTGAAATTCGCCTTGGTCTGCGTTTACCGAATTACCCATGCTCATTTGTTTTTTCAGTCTTCTTTCGTCCATCCTCTCAACATGTCCAAGCCATCTAAGCATCCATTTACTTTATATTGTTTTAAACATTCATGGTCACTATTGCTCCGTAATCATGACGCTTGCAACAGCGCTGAAATATCGGAAACTCAATAAAAACAAAAAACAAGGTACATGGTAAAAATTCCGCATATAACTTATATTACTATAATCCATTTACTTTGTCACTATATCTTCTTCCACACCACACCACTCTCTTATCACATCATTCCTTATTTTATCCATCAAATTCACTCCAGCTGTGCTACTACTGCATTAATCATATTACGTGCTTCTTCTGCTAAACTCAAGATTCACTTCCATATATTAGAGCCAGTCTATGCGCATTTGCTTCTTCTTTCGTCTTAGGTGGTGTTTGCTTAGGTTTGGACATGTAGAGAGCATCCCTCTTCTGCATCCATCATCTTTGTTACTCTATCTTCTTCTACACCACACCACTCTTCCTTATTTCATTACTTTCCTTCCTTATTTTATCTATCAAATTCACTTAAGCTATACTTCTTAAAGCTCTCTTTCCACTGCATTCATCATACAGTCGTGCTTCTTCTGCCAAACTCCAGATTCACTTCCATACATTAGAGTCGGTACCAACACGTCTCTATGCACAGCCAGTCGGGCCTTTTTGACACCTTCCGGCTCTTCAGAAAAGCGTGCAAAGCCCAATCCACTCGATTTCCTGCATTCAATTTCAATTCTTCTTTCAATTCTTCTAATATCACTTCCATATCTTCCATCCCTTGTAAACATAGAGCTATTTTATATTAACTGAATGAATCCGTAAAGTGATACGAATTTAGCAGCAGCGTGAAACACTTTCGTGTTTGGCATAAAACTCAACAATATAGTAGTTGTCTTAGTCTTAGGTTAGTTCATTGTAAATGTTCAAATGCTATTTCAGATGCGTATCGCATACGAAGCTATTGTTAACAACGGAAGTTAAGTTCCTACGCTTTTTTAACGTTTAGTATTCTAGACTTGTGTAGTCTAGACCAGGTCTATTTCGTAGAATCAGATTGCATTTCCTTCTGCTGTTTTGATTCAAGCATCTACCTATTCATAATGGTTGTAAACACACGTCATAAAAATACGCCACGCCACAAATTAATTTGAAGTCAATTGGTTACTTTCATTTATAATAGTTGCAACCACAAACCACAAATGTGACCACAAGCGCTGTTGCCAAAAATGAACTATGTCATAAACAAATTGGTTTCAATTTAAGCTTCTATTCATACTGATCGCAGCCATAACTTAACGTAATAATAAAAAAATAGTGACAATTGTGGCTTATGACAGCAACATTTCTTTAAAAATTGGACGGCGGATATTTCTATAAAAAAGAGCTTGCCATTGGGGCCCCATTGACGCATAGACTCCACACCGAAGGGAACAAAGATGTACCTGCGCGCAAGGGCTGCATACTCGTACTAATACTATGTTTTTTATATGATTGTTGAAAATGAAACCTATCTTATGTCCTAAGTCAGAACTAATCCAGCAAAATGAAATAAAAACCATCAAAATCGGTTGAGTAGTTGAGGAGTTCATCGCGGTCAAACATTGTGACAGGGACTTTTTATAAATATAGATATATATCCTAACTTTAACTCTAATGTATTTATATCAAATTAGTGTGATTAGTGCGCCAAATGATCATCAAAAGATACCAGTTGGTAGCAATGGGAAGAGTAGTCGCTCGAATAGCGATATATTGTGAGTTCGGCTCTTGTCTGACACAGAGAAAGTCATAGTTCTTTATTTGGTTCATGTAGTTTAACATAAAACGAATAAAATCTTAGATATATATATCTTACATATATATATACTTTTTATAACTTTGTGTGATGTTATATAGCCTAAAACCTTCCTCGATAAATGGATTATCCAACACAAACATAATTTTTCAATTCGAACTAGTAGTTCCTGAGATTAGCGCGTTTAAAGAAACAAACTCTTAAGCTTTAAAATATTGATACAAAATTAAAATATAGATACTAGCGCATACTTTATTTTTAATCCTGATGTTTCGATCATTCGATTCATCCTGTGATCACATAACCGTGATCACAGGATGACTAAGGTAATCACGGCTCCTGCAAAGGAGTCAAAGAGTCTCGATTTAATATAAAGTACGCACAAGTATCCGTTTGAAAGTAGTTTTAATTAAAATCTTTCATATTGTAAAAACAACATCGTTCTTTCAATAGCATTGTAATAATAATAGTTATTACACTAGCTGACCCGATAACGCGTTGCTATGGTAACGTTAATTGATACATTGGAAAAAGAGCGGGAAAAAGAGCGGCGGACAAACACACAAACAACAAATTGTGATCTTAGATTATTGATTCACACTAATTAGCCTAGTCCAATGTAAGCACTGTAAGGTTTGTATTGTAACTACTAGGGTAACAGATAGACGTACATATATGATAAAAACATATATATATATTATTAATAGAAATATATATATATACCCATGACTTAGGTACAAATGCTCGTATTCATCATACAAACATTTGCCTCTTCCGGGACTCGAGCCCAGGACCATCGGTGTGAAAGGCAGGATCGCTACCATTGCACCAAATGTTCGTCAATTTCTATAAAAATTGCTTTAAGCATATCTATTTGTAAAAATATATAAAAATTGCTAGAGTATCAAGAAAGATTGCCACAAACGAAACTGTGTTTCTTTACTGTTCGCAAATTGTCTCTCTCAATTTTTCTGACCTTTTATAAAAGTTTAGTAACCCTTGGAGTAGACCCAAAATATGGGGTGTGCTATGTCTCATAAAATATTGGCATTGTCCTATCTTATCCATATTGTCCTTTCATTCTTTTTGATGCAAATATTTTACAATTTATACCGTACAAGTTTAAGAACTACAATTTTCTATACCTAAAACGCAACCTAGGTTATTCTTATAACTAACTGCACCCAGCATGTTTCGAAATGCTCTTTTTTGGAGACTATATATAATAATAATATTTCTTACATTCACAATTAGCATAGCCCAAAGTTAACGATATAAGGCTTGTGTTATGGATACTAGGGTAACGGATATACATACACATATGATACATAGATGTAATATTAATAGAAATATATATAAATACCCATGACTCAAGTACAAATGCTCGTATTTATCACAGACATCTGCCCCTTCCGGGATTCGAACCCCGGACCCTCGGTGCGAAAAGCAGGATCGCTACGGTTGCACCAAACGGTAGTCAAATACTAAACTAAACTTAACAAATTTTCATCACAATTTGATCAATGGTTTCATCAATATTTGAACGCATATAATTTTTTTTATGTATATTTTATGCATTTTTCAATGCGATCTTATAAGATAAATTATTATAATAAATAATCCAAAGGTCCGGATTTCCAAAGGTTGCGCATTCGATTCCCGCTTGAGAATTCACTTGTGACCCGAGTCGATTTTTTATAGTATTTTTCTATTATAATAATTTATCTTAAAAGAACATGTCTGTTATTTTTTTATTATGTCAATATTTATATATAACAATTGTTATTTAGTTATCTTGTGTTTGTCCAAATTTCCTCTTTGTTTAAATATTAAAAGTGTCTACGGTACTTATAACAAAAAACAATTTTTTTGTCTGTTTTATCCGATTAATCTCCGGAACGTATGGACGGATTTTGATGGGACTTTCACTGGCAGACAGTTGAGATTTTTATTTTTTATTATGAATGGGTTTGCCCTCGATCCTAAACGCTTGATCAGTTAACCCAGCTCGGGGGCAAAGACAGAATCTAAGATGGAGCGAGCTAATCCAAAAGGTACCTATTCACCCTGGCTTTGAAGACGGACGGGTTGTATGTACTCGGAAATACAGACGCCGGTAGGGAGTTTCATTCCTTTGCAGTGCGCATTATGAAAGGTGTTAAGTAGCTCTTGGTACGACAATTAGGAATGGCAACCAAGAAAGGGTGGTGCCCACAGGGTTATAAGGACTTTTAATAAAAAAAAGAAATATGCTTTCCACAAAACCCATGATTGTGAGGAAAATCCAACTCAAATAGAGAATGCCATTAAAATGTTCATCTTTAAAGTCTTTAAAAAAATTGCAAAGCCTGTATTTATATCCGTGTCTTGCAATCTGTATCTGTAACAATGTGTATCTTTATAAACATCGTATTTTTTTCTTGTTGTAAACATACTGTAGATGTGAATATTATGGTATGCTATAAGAAAAAAAATACGGAGCATATAATGTCGTATCTACGTGACAAAAGAAGCGCACTAAAGAAGAATAATGAAAAATAAATGGTTTGCAGATTCACGGTGAAGGCTTGATAGTTCTGTGACATTTGCTTGGAATGGAATCTATCTTAGGAAGAGTAATACATCTTGGCTGACTGCGGCAAATTATATTGTTAAGGATTTTTATTTATATGAATTAATATATAAAAAAACTAGCTTCGATAACGTTAATGTAGGCTGCTGATTAAAAGTTATATTTCTATTCCACGGTACCAGTACCTTTTTTCTGAATAAAAGGTACCTTATGTACTAATGTAGCCCTGTCAATGTATATGCAAAAATTCATGATGATCGATTGAGTAGTTAAGGCGTAAAATGTAACAAATATATTAATTATTACTAAAAGATTCTTACCGAAATGATATATAACCTATCATTTGCAAAGTCACTTGTTCTTACTATATAACAAATCGAAATCGGTTAACCCGTTCTTGACTTATAGAAGGACATACAGACAAAAATTTTAAAAATTGTGCCATAAAACGAATATTTATTATGACATTTGGCGAAAAATAAATGCACAGACAGAACCTACAGATTTATATCGTAGTATAGTAGATAATATTCAAGTGGACCGAGTTCTATCCCCGCCGCTCTACTACGAACGTGGTCCCACTCGTGACACAAGTGTTAAGCTCAAGAGGAGCTTGTAATAGAGCAAGAGCCCACGACAGCCAGACCTTCGTTATTTTATAAAAGCTGAAAGTTTCTCTGTACATGTCCCTTATACGGGTAAGAACGACCAGCGACTATGCAGTTTGGGTAGTGGTTACATTGGCAGATAGCAGGTAGTAAAGGTGTACAAAATAGTACCCAAAATTTGTTAGAGTATAAAGCTCAATTTTTTTGTATTTTCATCGGGATAACTTTAGAAATCTCGTCATCCATTGCCGGACACTCATGACAGTTGCTACCCCCTGCCAGACACCCCTGAATTTTAATAAATTATAATTATACTTTCGGTATAGTATTAAAGCTAAATTTTATATATGCTACTTGGGGTCCTATAAAAAGATGTTACCTCAATAGACGGACAGTTTTCATGGTTTTTACATATCGCCAGACACATTGAAAGCCTGCTGTAGGTGCGAGCGCGAATGCTTAGTCGATTACGATTTTTTAAGATATCTAATAAAAAAAATATTACGTTCATGGCCATGTTGTATAAAGTAAAAAATGTTAGTTTAATATCATAAAAAAGTATGATTACAGGTAAAAAATATATTTAAACTTTTTTATTAATTTAAGCATTGTCGTTGACGTTTTCATTTTCTTCATCACTACTACTCCAGGTAGTTAGGTAGGTAGGTTTTGGTTAGGTCTACATATCTTAAATTATTTCCAGTGCCCGTAAGCATCCGAACCACCGAATCACTTTTAAGGTGATGCGTGTTACCAAGCATTATAGTCGCAATATCGGTATCAGCACTTCTGATTACTATTTCTGCTGGATAGTTGATGTTACATGCGTGGTATACTATCTTCATATCTGCTTCCTCGTGAGTTGGGCATGACAACTCTTCATTAATCCTTGAGACAACAGATGGTGCGCAGTAAAAGATCGCACTCGACTAAGCGCCCTATCTAACTCGCATCCGCTTGAACAGTTGTTACCTCGCGCCCGCAAACACATCAGTGTCTGGCGATATGTAAAAACCATGAAAACTATTCGTCTATTGAGGTAACATCTTTTTATAGGTCCCCAAGTAGCATATATAAAATTTAGCGTTTATACTATACCGAAAGTATAATTATAATTTACTAGCTAACCCGGCAAACATTGTTTTGCCATGTATATTATTTCTAGGAAAAGTTTTAAATTAATTAATAAAAAATAGGGGTTGATGGTAGAGGGGTGAAAATTTAGGGTTGTATGTATTTTTGTATGTTGTATCATAAAAAAATAGAAACTAAAAATTTTGTCTAAAAAATAAAAAAGAAATTTAGGGGTGGACTACCCCTAACATTTAGGGGATGAAAAATAGATGTTGGCTGATTCTCAGACCCACTCAATACGCTCACAAAATTTCATGAGAATCGGTCAAGCCGTTTCGGAGGAGTATGGGAACGAAAACTGTGACACGAGAATTTTATATATAAGATTAAAATTTAGGGGTGTCTGGCAGGGGGTAGCAACTGTCATAAGTGTCCGGCAATAGATGACGAGATTTCTAAAGTTATCCCGATGAAAATATAAAAAATTGAGCTTTATACTCTAACAAATTTTGGGTACTATTTTGTACACCTTTACTACCTGCTATCTGCCAAGGTAACCACTACCCAAACTCCATAGTCGCTGGTCGTTCTTACCCGTATAAGGGACATGTACAGAGAAACTTTCAGCTTTTATAAAATAACGAAGGTCTGGCCGTCGTGGGCTCTTGGGCTATAATGTCCTTATTTAATTCAATTAAATACATTTAAAAGCAAAAATCCTTAATCGAGTAGCTTATATGAAAAGGCTGATGCGAGTTGAAAAAGTGAGATGTATGGCAGCATCCTACCTTCTGTACCAAAGTTTTGTGTAGAATATAACAATTTGCTCCAGAGTCATGATAGCTTACATACTTATTTATGTATTCTTTACATTGTTAAGTTCTCATAGTACAAGCTTCGCTTAGTTTGGGAAATAATTGTTGTGAGTTATTCGGAATTTATTTATTCATAAAGTAAGCTATAAGGCTGTCGTTATGGATACTAGGGTCAAGGATACATATACATATATACACAAATAAGTAATCTTCATATAAATATACATAAAGACACAGGTAGAAATGCTCGTATTCGTCACACAAACATTTGGCTCGATACAGAAAAGTTAGTTTTTTAGATTGACTCTGGTGAGGATCGAATCCGGGACTTGTGAGTGGCGTTACTATGAAAACCGGTATGCGATCCACTCGACTATGAAAGCTATTTTAAGTCTAAAGATTGATTGGTGGAATGGTAAAAATTTGGATTATCTCGAATTCAAAACCACCGAGAGATCGCCGTTGCTAGAGTGTGTGAGAGAGAGAGAGAGCCGTTTGTCCACCGTCAACCGGGATAAAATAAATCTTACATTCACATCAATTAACCTAGCCCAAAGTAAGCACTATAAGGCTTGAGTTATGGATACTAGGGTAACGGATAGACATACATATATTACACATAGATATGTAATATTCATAGAAATATATAATGTGTCCCGTCACTAGTGTCGGAGCCTTTAATGGTGTGAAATATGGCATTTTTATCGACAAATTGCCCCTCATGTTTGGTTTTCTCAAAAAGCCAATAATTAAAAAATACACAACAAATAGATTCTCTATTTGTTTTTCTTTAATTTTTTTTTCTATTTTTTATTCCATGACAATTACAACATGATGGCTGTGTAACTGTTGTCTACTTGTTTAGCTATCAAATGACACCTTTTTAATTTTGATAGGACATTTACATGAGTAGTGGTGGTCGAAGTAGTATGAGAGCCCAGGTCTTGGTTACCAAGAAAACAAAATGGCGCTGGCGGCCGTAAGAGAAAAAAAAAAATTTGAGGGGCAATGTGTCGTTAAAAAATGCCATATTTCACACTATTAAAGGCTCCGACACTGGTGACGGGACACACTGTATATAAACACCCATGGCTCAGGTACAAATGTTCGTATTCTTCATACAAACATCTGCCTCTTCTGGGAATCGAACCCAGGACCGTCAGTGCAAAAGGCTATAGATTACACCAAACGCTCATATCACCGACAACGAAATGACTGACCCGATTTAGGGATACATACATTTACTATGTGTGTCTATCGCACGCCTGCACCCGAGTTCTGTCATCCCTGTCCGCCGAAATATCGCGCAGTTCAGCGCTACCGCTAGAACTCGGCCCGAGATAGTGACGGGCTTGTGCAAGCAATACAAAACAGGTTTAAACTTATCCACTGGCGCTGTGCCGTCGCACCGCAATAGCTTTAATTATTTATATCAAAAATATATCACACACTTTAAATAAAAATGACCAAGAAAGGGGTTTGAAGGTTTTGGCCCTAACAGCCGCCATATTGATTTTTTTTTCAAAATCGCGGTGCACAATAATGTCATATATTTGGATAGGGGACACTTATACAAGCATAAAATGTTATATAACATAATATCATAAAGCGTCACGTTTCTGAGTTATTCAAAGGTAAAAATAACAGTTGTAATAACGAATTTATTTATTTATTTTGTAGTTATTTCATGTTGTTTAAGTTTTTACTTGTAATCTGAATCAGACAAAGAAATAAATAAATATTTTAATACTAATAATTGTTTTTGTTAATTAATAACATTTTAATACAATTCAGTATAAGAATCAGATATAAATGTGTTTAATTATAATGATTTGTTATATCACTTAACCTTTTATTTTGGTGAATAACTCCGAAACGTGACGCTTTAGGATATCATGTTACATAACTTTTTTTATTTGTTTAAGTGTGCCCCATCTAAATATATAACTTTCGTTGTGCACCGCGATTTTGAAAAAATATCAAAATGGCGGCCGACGTAAGGGCTACCCTCCATACAAAAATCCTTAAACCCCGTGAAATATGAAATTTATTCATTAATGGAACGGATGAGTGAGTTCAAAGATAAAATTTTGCGAAAAAATGCATGGCACGATATTTGTGTCTTTCTTGAGACGTACTACAAGATACTGACTGAACCGCTTTGTAGCGGTGGACAAACGATCGCCGTCACGTTATTTACATCTCGACCAGAAATAATCTAGTTCTCGGTGACGTCCCGGTGACAATGGCGGTGGACAAACGGCCTAAGTCAACAAGATTACTAGGAAACTACATAGATAAAAAAAGATAATAAAATTAAATAGCTAGTTTTTGGCAGAGGAATCTGGCTCTTAATGACTTACATTTAGGGTTGCCCATGCGAAATTATTTCCTCTATTATTAAGTTTTTCAACATTACTAAGTACATCAAAAAACAAATCGTCATAACTTAACAGCATATAAGATTAGAATAATATAATTAAAAATAACGAATTGTGACAAACATTAAATAAAAAATAAGATAAAACTAGGCATTTCGCATAAATTATAAGTATAAAAAAATATTTAATTAAAATAGAATGAAATTTAATTTTAAAATTTGTATTTTTAAATTTATCATGACTATTTCCAACAAAAAATATTGCAAGTGAGCAAAAAGTTGTTTCATATTTATACTTTCTCACATTGAGGGTACTGTTTTTTTTAATGATTGTAGTCATAGTGTGTTTATTTTACAAATACGAGTTAAAAGTCAAAAGCATATTTTAATTCTTATACATTTTGCGTCACACGGTTCTTGTTATTTTTTTTTTGTAATTAAGACGGATCTTAGTGTTGCCTGAAAATCGATAATCTATCGATACTATCGATAGATAATCGATTGGATAGTTTGAGATATTTACATGACAGTATTTATGTATTTAAAAATCAAGACTAGGTGCAGAAGTATTGTTCGTGTTAACAACTGTAGAAGTCAGGGACAAGACAAGCAACATTATAATAAATGCAATGTTGTGCTTACGTATATAACTTAATGTAACGAAAAACAATAGAATTATGTAAAAGTGTACATTTGTATCTTACAACACACACTCTTACACACACACACTTACTTATCTCACAAGTGTGTCTTACCATTTTATTTCAATGTTATAGTAAATAGTAAGTATCGACACTTTTGATGCAATTTTTTAACGAATATAGGTAAGCGCTTGCCGCTACCTCGCCTCTTGGTAAGCGACGATGCGATCTAGGATGAGATGCGCCTAGAAGATTTGTTTTATCAGGAAACGTAGACTCAGGCAAAGAGCTCTATTCTTTAGCGGCACGGATCACAAAATTAAAACCAAAAAGCTTAGTGCGACTTTTTGGTATATCAACCATTTAACGATGGCGCCTATTTGTAAGTCTGGCTATCCAATAGAAAAATGGGGTGAGGAACAAGACTGCAATTCTGCTGCACACTCTCTGACTGGACACCATAGACTAGAGAATAGATCAATAGTATCGATGGCGTCACTATCGTTTGTACGATGGTCGATTTTACTGCAACACTATCGTATCGATTCATTTTCAGGAGCCGTGTTAACAGAAATAGAACACGATTCATAAGGTGTCGAAATGTTAGAATCGGAAAATATGAACAAAAAAACTTACGGTATCGATATGAATATTTCATAGCTAACCCTAGTTGCATGGTGTCAGACAGCCTTGGACGAGGCCGTTCACTCTCTTAATAGATGCGTCTGCGAAGTCGTTGTTTACGCGCAACTTCCCAAATTTACGTAATACATGGCTGCGCGAGCGCACCCTAACATAAGGTTTGTAAAAACAACTAGACCTGACCTAACCGAATGAAATGTGTAGTTGAGTAGAAAAATACTATTGGCTTTTTTATTATTTAATATGCGCAAATGAAGATAATTTACGATTTAGACATTTTAGAGGAATAGCTATCTACTTTTGAAGAATAAACATATACTCACAATCTTCTGTATTTCTTGTAAATATACCCGTTTCATAGATATAATTGTAACTTACGTTTACTGACAATTATTTTGTAATATTAGTTACTTATAATTGTCTGTTAATGCTTACAGTCATTTGAATAGTTTATGCAACAATAAATATTCGTCAAACATCTATTTTTATATCGTGCTTTATTTTAAATATGATACAATTTCGTTATAATTATTGTATTTTATTAAAAAGTGAAAGTGTATAAAAGCAATGCAAATTAGGTAGAAAGTATAAACATACATTTTTTAGAAAGTATTAATATACATGAATTGTAGTTTTCATTTTTTCTCTCCAAAAACAATTGTTGAGAAAAAACTAAAGACGATCAGTCTACCTTTTTTCTTTACAGATTAGTCAATTACGAGTTTTGCTCACAGATTAACTAGATTACTTATCCACTTAGAACGTTTCGTTTTACTGCGATAGTAAACTTTAACAGAAGCAATAAAACAAGAATCAACTTTTACATGAATACCAACAATTTACAACGTATTGACTTATATTAATAATCACACATTATAACAATACAAAACAAGATGACCAATACTTAACACTAGTGGTTTGAAAATCATGTTGGTAATAAAGGAACGATAATCGCAATTATATCGACGATTTTGATCGGTACACTTCAATAATCGGCAGCAAAATGCGCCCTCTACCCAATTTACATCGCTTCTATTCACTTGGAGCATTAAAATTTTTAATAAAATTCAATTATTATAACCAAAATTTAAAATTAAATAACATTTTATGTAGACAATAGACAACAAATATTTATAGATTTATTTTTGACAAGTTACTAAACGAAATAATTGTTTTGTCTACTAGAAATATTATCAAACTATATCTTAAAATTAATAAACAGATCAAACTGTAACAGAAGTGACATTATTTTCATATTAAAATCAAATCATATTTGATACTTATAGAAATAAACAAGAAATATAAATAGCAAAGTACGATATTAAAATACATTTTTATTTTAACTAGATGGCGCTGTATCGGGATGTGGGAGTACGTAAGGGCAAGTTTAGTTTTACAATGTAAGGATAACGATACAATATGGTAACAAACACACAAAGTAGGGGAGCGGGGGGCACGTTGTTACAGGGGTAAGAAGTTACACGCGTTTTGTACCGGGATTTTAAACTCTTTGATGGACATAACTGGACTCATTCGTTTTCTTATAACATTGTGCATTAAATAAAAACAATCAGTGACCCGCCAAGCGCTGAGCTGCTAGGTTGTGTGCTTGTGTCCCGATTTCAACCAAGTAAGTAAAAATCCTTTACGAAATTTTTGATACCTGATGACTATATTTTTTATTTTGTCAAAATGTTTAACCTTGAACGTTCATAATATATCTACCTTTAATTTACAGTATTGTTTTATTCTACTATCGATATCCATTAATAATGACTTCAATTTATATTAAAATACGTGCCATGGGGCAAGTAGTTACAATTGTTTGGGGTAAGTTGTTACATGTAACAACGTACCCCAAAAATATTACCATATCTGGTATTGTACCGTTCGTTTTCTTATTTTAAAAATTCTACATATTCTTTGTTTTTTCCAGAATGAGAAACTTTAAGAGAAAAACAGAACAGAACCGAGGTACAACTAAAGAAGTTTATGAATCTGCTGCATCAGAAGTACTGCAGAATAAAACGAGCATTCATAAAGCAAGCGAGATGTTTAATTTGTGTCCGATGTCCTTATCCAGGTATGTCAGAAAAACCAAAAACAACGAAAGTGGTTCATTGGGTTACGTTAAACCTAGATTGGTATTCTCAGAAGAAACAGAACATAAATTAGCTTCTTATCTACTCAAAAGATCAGCAATTTATTTTGGTTTACTACCAACAGAAGTACGCAAACTAGCTTATCAATGTGCTCTAAAACTCAACTTAAAAAATATTCCCCCCAGCTGGCATAAAAATAATACGGCTGGGCCGGACTAGTTTAAAAGTTTTATGGATAGAAATCCTCAACCATCTCTACGAACATCAGAAGCTACATCTTTGAGTAGAGCAACATCGTTCAAAAGACTTATTTAAAAAAGCGTATGAAGAAAAACTGGCAAAGACCAAAAAAACGTGTGACAAAACTAAAGGAAAAGGAAAAGGTAAAGGAAAGTCGTCGCAAATGAGCGAAGAAGGAAAGAAAAGGTGAAGAAAAAAATTTTGGGTTCCGATTCAGATTCTGATACTGATGAATGGTTTTGTTTAGTGTGTAGCGAAAGTTATAGCACCTCGATAAAGGAAGATTGGGTAGAATGTTTAGAATACAAAATGTGGGCCCATGTCAATTGTGTAACGGGAAATGTTCGCTCATTCATTTGCAATAATTGCAATTCTGATGAAGACTGATTTAATATTTGTATGTGATATTGTTACCTACCTCTATAAAAATTACTATATATCTTTCTATAATATAAGTGCCTAAAAAATTATAGAATGCAAAGTACTTTAGTCTGCCAAAAGTTTACCAAAATAACTAATTAAGAAGTGAAAGTGAATAATTTAATTACTACAAGTTGTTATTTGCAGACTAAGTCTGTGTTTTTAAATAAGATTAAAAAATATTCCTGCCAAAGTGATTTTTTACAAAAAAAACTTAAATAATTACCATAATAGATATTATAATTACTCATAAATGTTAGAAGACTGTATAAAGTGATCTCTATTGTTTATATCTTTTTGAAATACTAATAAAAAAATATGTATCACAGATGTTTTTTTTTATTTATCTACCGTAACATCGTGCCCCGATGATGTAACAACTAACCCCAATTCCGGGGTAAGATGTTACAATCTACTTGTTTAGTTAAATTCTCCATTGTGGAAAAATTACATAAATTTTAATAATATTTCAGTCATATTTTAATAGCTAAATAGACATACTAACATTACAAGTAATCAAATGTATAATTTATTTGATAGCTTTTGTCATATTAACAACTATCTAAAAATTGTAACAACGTGCCCCCCGCTCCCCTATTGTCATTATATAATTAGGATAATTATTATTTTAACACATTTTATTATTAAAAGATGTTACACTTGGAACGTGATGCTATTAATAATCGTATCATTCCTGACTTCTGTGCTAAGTTGATAGCTACATTACGTACATTACACATCAAAGAACTGATTGTCATACACCTGAGGATTTGAGAACACATATCACTTGTGAAGGCAACGTTTGTGGTTAATTTGTCGTAAAGCAAAGTTATAATTTGAAATGAGATGGATAAACTTTGCTTTATACTGGAAACTTTATAAAATGAGCTTGTAACCATACCCGAAAGATTTGTTATTACTTTATAATTACAGAATGCATATTTCCATTCTGTTTGACTTAATATACAGAAAGGGCGTCGTGGATTGTTTTAGTTGCTTTTAAATTGGCTTATTAATGGTTGAGGATAGGGATCTATTCCTTTCGCATAATGATTTTATTCCTTATATATTTTTGCATAAAATCATAAGCCATAAATTTTTATACATTGCTGGTTAGGATAGGTATTTTTCATCCATTTCCAGTCAGCAAGTTAAGTTTAATGCCATTCAATTTTCTAACAATTTTTTTACGCCAAAACAAGGACGATCGTTTGGATTTTATATTATCGTTTAGATAGTTTAGAATTTCAAATAACTAATAATAATCAACGTAAAAATCTAATTAAAAAAAATTCAAAATAATTTTCTGATATCAACTATTTTTTTAATATGTTATTTCCAATGGGTTGTTAATAGTTGGTTTTCAAATTTGCTAGTATACTCAGTGAATAAAAATGCTTCCCTTCTAAACCAAAATCAAACTATGCGATTGAACGGTAAAGTTAAAAGAAGATATAATAAGTGATTACATTACGCGCAATCTTATGGCAACCACATGCATCCTTAGCGATGACTCTAGCGCCAAGTTCGAGGTCCAAAGTCTTGTTCGAGCTGATCACTCGGCAGTACTTAACCGATTCGTTGCTATATACTATTACCAGAAATGAAGGCTGCGAGCTTGATTTACGTGAAAAATGAAGACAGTTTTAATCTGGGTAGATTTCCCTAAAACTTAATTAGAATGAGTTATCATCGATTTAAAAATGACACAGCTTCAGTGGTTAGCGCCACACGCGAAAGAAAGTTATGGCACGCCAGACGTGCCATCAGCAACGAATCGGTTAATAACAGATTTTTTCCTAGAAAATAAAAAAGTAGGAGTTTGCAGTAAAATACCTTTATAGTGGTAAACTCTATTGTCCATTTTGTGGTCCACGAGAGGTGTATGGTTTCCTGCAGTATCATTAGTAGCTTTTTTATTTTGAATGGGTTCGGTCTTGTTCCCAATCAAGCACGGGGGCCAAGACAGGATCCACGATAGAACAAGCTAATCCAGAAGATGCCTATTTACCCTGGCTTTAAAAACAAACATCCTTAAGGGTTGGTGGTATTCTGCTCGGAAACCTTTTGCAACGCATTATTTTGAATTGTCGTAAAGACACTTGGCATACTTTATCAAAAGGCACAAATTGATATAAATTGCAGGTTAGGTTAGATGTTTTTTATCCATTACCAGTCAGCAATGTATTTTTTTTTTATAGAAAATAGGCATGCGCTTGACCACCATCTCGCCTGATGGTAAGCGTCGATGTGATCTAGGATGTGACGTGCTTGCATAGAAGGTACCTATTTACTCGTGACTTGAAGACCCCTAAATTGTATTTGTCAGGAAACACAGACTCAGGCAAAGAGTTCCACTCCTTAGCGGTACGTATCACAAAATTGGAACCAAAACGCTTAGTGCGACTCTTTGGTATATCCACCATATAACGGTGTCGCCAATTTGTAAGTCTGGTTGTCCGATGATAAAAAGGGGACGGCGGAAGAAGATTGTATAATTCAGCTGCACACTCTCCGAAATGTATCCTATAAAATACGGATAGGCTTGCTACCTTTCGTCTATGCTCAAGGCTTTTGGACTTTTTATAGAAAAGATCTTCATTGCCGATGAGCCTCTCTCAAATTATGCCTTTTATCAGTATTGGTTTTCAAATTATACGTTTTAAATTTATGCAACCTAATATAGACCCATTATACTCTAACCAGACATCGCATGGCAAGGCAAATTTTATTCTTATAATAATAATTGTTTTTTTATTGACTTCAATTATTGTTTGTTTCATTGTACATAGCAGAATTTAAAATGAACTAGTGTTCGAAACACACTACCCAATCTCGGTCATGTTTTGAAATTATAATACGGAATCTATTTTAAATAATGCATTATCCACTACGAAAACTATCAAAACAGGCTAGCTGTTCAATTCAGCGCCAGGAGAGTATTTAAAATCTGTCCACTTTTGGAAATTATTGTCTTGACGCGCATTGTGAATAACAAGGGGAACTACGATTGACCTAAACGCGATACATTGTTAAGAAAAAGTCAAGACATGATAATTCGTATAAAAATACAGACCGCCTCCCATGGTTTTGCTGGTAATTTGTATCATGATCTCAGCCGAAAGATGGTCACTGCTGGAAAAAAAAAGGATAATCACCATAAAACACTGGAATGTTTAGCGGGTAGGTACGCGCTTTTTCTTTACATGCATAATAACAAGTTCGACGATTCGATTGATGTTTTCGATTAATTTTAACATATGTTTTTTCAGACATTTTAGATTTTTTGACTGACAATTATACCGTCGTTATATACGATTAATAGACATTATGAAATATCGAAGAAGAAAGCTCTGCCTAATTTAAACTTCGAATATGATAAATTATCGAAAAAGGCATTATGTCGAACGTCTCTTGTTTGAGTCTGGTTTATACTGAAGCGACATAGTTTTTAAGACTTCGTTTCCTTTTAAAGCTTTTAATATTTGATGGAGGTACTCGTTTAATTCGTCAAGATGCGTGGGTGGTGGGTGACACCTCATGCATAATTTATCTTTCGACGACTTTACGCGTGACGTGATGTGTGATTAATACAATGTTACTTTGCTTTTCATTACTAGGCCTCTACCTATACAGAAACGGTTATGTTGAATGAATTTAAAATAGTTTAAATTATTTTGTATAACAACTTACCAATTCCGTGGTAGAGGAAAATAGTTTTTATTACTTTAATATCGAAGGTATAACAACTTAAAAACTCCGTGGTGGAGGAAAATAGTTTTTATTACTTTAATATCGAAGGTATAACAACTTACGAACTCCGTGGTGGAGGAAAATAGTTTTTATTAATTTAAATCGAAGGTATAACAACTTACGAACTCCGTGATGAAGGAATATAGTTTTTATTATAAATTATTATCAGATCGCATTGAAAAATGTATAAAATATATAAAAAAAAAATAGTTTTGATTACTTTAATATCGAAGGTATAACAACTTACCACTTCCGAGGTCAAGAAAAAATAGTTTTTATTACTTTATTATCGAAGATATAACAGCTTACGAACTCCGTGGTGGAGGAAAAGATTTTTTATTACTTTATTATCGAAGGTATAACAACTTACGAACTCCTTGGTAAAGAAAAATAGTTTTTATTACTTTTTTATCGAAGATATAACAACTTACGAACTCCGTGGTGGTGGAAAATATTTTTTATTACTTTATTATCGAAGGTATAACAACTTACGAACTCCTTGGTAAAGAAAAATAGTTTTTATTACTTTATTATCGAAGGTGTGTAAATCAGTCGAGTGGTTCGCCAGATCGATGTAGAAATTTATTTTTTCTGTATTGACTCGGGTATGGATGTTGTGGTGTCGTCATTTATTCTAAATTCCACACATTTTCTAAATTCTAAATTCCGCACATATCATTTTCTAAATTTTAATTTCCGCACATAAGTGCTCTAGCTACTTAACTTATGGGTATGTGATGTTGTTTTATATTTATTTATTTATTTAATCGAGTGGACGTCAGTTAAATCGATTCGGCAATATTCTATATTTCAATGATATTAAAATTAAACAATAAAAATCCATTATGTTATTTATATATATTTTTCAGCGGCTCTGTTCTTTCTGTAAACACAGCTTCTAATAAGCCAATAGGTATGAAATTTTATTTAGTTTATAAGCAACGACTGTATCTTGACGCCATTTCATTTACATAACTGGGTTGTCTATACAGAATTTTCATTGACTGAAACTTGTGTACAGAAAAATAGGATGTTGAGAAATATGTTAGAGATTGCGTTATATACAGGTGACCCAATAGGATGGAATATAACAAAAATGTCTGCCGAACTAGTGGCCATTATTGGGTGTTCAAAGGTAATGTTATGAAAATGGCAGAAAGAAATACGCAATTTCAACAAATATGATTAAATCATGTAGGTTGCTAGTGACGCAGAGATATCGATAATTTATTGATATCGACAAATGTTTGGTCTTCAAGCCCTAGAAGGAGTAGATGTTTGTGTGGTGAATACGAGCATTTGTACCTGAGACAATGGGTATTTATTTATATTTCTATTATTATTACTTATTTATGAATGTAAGAATATTATGTATATCGATAATAATAAAAAAAACTAAATCTTTATGATTTGGATTGTAAACTGTATTGTTTTATATTTTGATTGATTAAATATTAATCATATTAAATAGTAAATCTTTATAGCAGCTATACTTATAACAGAAGCGCCATTTGGGTATCTGTTAAAATTGTAGTTGTACTATCGATAGATTATTTAGTTACATCACCAAACACTAGAGCGTCGTACTAAAATGCTTTTCGTTCAATTTGTATGTATAATTAAGGTTAGGGACGCATTTCTTAAAATTATTTTATCGATAGATTTTGACACTTCATAATAAAATATTACATATTGTTACATAATGTTTCATAAATATATTTTAATTATATTTCTAACAATCACATCAATTAACCTAGCCCGAATTAAGCACTGTAAAGCTAATACTATAACCAAAGGAATACATACTAATATAAATAATATTAAAGCAACACTTTGCTGATTCTTCCCTGTGAGTAATCACAAGATACTTCTTTTGTGGACATCAGTAGATCACAAAATGATAACAATATAACAAAAAAAATTGAAATTAGGTTACAACATTAAAGGTAGTGTTTAAGTTATGAATTTTTCTTTTTAGAACGTAGTTATGAAGTGTAATGATTTGTGTGTACGTACGTCTGATTTATTTGGGGCTTACTATAAGTTAATTTACTGAATTTTATTACTTTTAAGTTGTTAAAAATAGTTCAGTTTACTGTTTAGTTAAATTTAATATTAGCTTTTAGATGTACTTTTAGGTTCTTTGTTATTTCAGAGTTAAAGTTATAAGTTGTTAAATTTTTTCATAGTCTAGCGGATGTAGCCAATCTCGTACTTTAATTAATAAATTTATATACTCTTATTTACCTTGTTATACAAATGGGGTGCAAAAAGCATGAGTTTTAATTTTATAAGTTGTTATTACTATTATCAAAATATTTCTATTGTCATTTATAGGCTTAATATCAAAAAGAAACAACACTTTATTAGGTAGGAACGGAATATTTTCCCTTCTACTTATATACAATATTCTACATTTCAACAAAATAATGTTATTTGGCAAACAAGACAGGGCCGGGTATGGCAGTCTGGAGGCCGTGGGCAAATAAAGTATGTTATATATGAATTTTGAATGAATTTCGAATATAGATTATACAGTTGTTTTAAAAAATTTCAAAATTCTTCCAATTTTACCATCTAAAACTTCTAAAAAAATTTGAAAAAATACGATCTTTGCTGACCCGTCCAAATTTGTCATCGTTTCGTCGCAGCCAAATTTATTTATTTAGGTATAACGACTTACTTATTATATAATACTATCCTATTATATAGTAATGTCCATTGCTGGACAAAGGCTACCCTCACAGTGACTGGCCCTGAGCTGCTTCCCGCGATCACCAGATCGTCCGTCCACCGAATGGGAGGCCTGCCTACACTTTAATATGACTAAAAAATAACTGTGCCGTTTAGGGACGCCCGAAAGAAGCGAAGCTTTATAGTATAAAGTATGTCTGCAAAAGTGAATGGCGTAGATGCATAGAGTGGAAAAAGAGATAAAAAGAAAAAAAAAAGAAGCAGCTGGCTGGTAACGGTACTAAATGTAACACTCTCGTGTAATGGTAAAATCTGACGCTTAACACGGATAGAGCGGCCACGATGGGAGCGGCGCGAACGTTCCTATAAAAGCTTCGCTTCAAAACGGGCAGTAGCCCCACCTGCCCTTCCCCAAATCCGGGCCTGAAACAAGAGTTTATTTCTTAGAATTCTAACTCGGCTGTTCTCATTTACTTCGACTGTGAATATCTCTTTTGTGTGACGAAATTGATTCTCATGAAATATTATTACAGATGGTAAGCACTCAATAACCGCTCTACGCATATTTGATGCTTCTTAAAGATAAACGCTAGAAGTATCTTGATAACTTTGTTGTTCAACAAATATTTCATTTAAGATATACACGTTTAATTAGGTGTAGTAGTGTTTTTGTTTATTTATTTATTAGAACAACCAAAAAGGTCTCTTGTAATTGAGGTTAAGGAGAATCGAGATTTAGGAGTTACGTTAGACAAAAAAATGTGTTTTAGAAATCATTATAATATTATTAAGTGCTTAGGGTTCGTTTAACAATTTTTCTTACATTCACAACAATTAGCCTAGCCCAAAGCACTGTATGGCTTGTTTGTGTTATGGATTATTAGAGTAACGGATAAACATACATATCTAATACAAAAATAATTAATATTTATAAATATATATATCTATACATAAATGCTCGTGTGCTTCACATAAACATCTATCCGAAACTCGAACCCAGAGGTATCGGTGCGAAAGGTAGAATCGCTACCGTTTCACCAAAGGTTCGTCATATGTTTACTAAAAGTAGGACTGTCACTTCTTACCCCAACACTTTTAAAAATTATATGACCTTATCCAAAAAACTAGTCTTCACATCTTCTAACATATAACAATCACTACATAGTATAAAATAAAGTCGCCTTCTCTGTCCCTATATGTATGCTTAAATCTTTTAAACTACGCAACGGATTTTGATGAGGTTTTTTTAATAGATAGAGTAATTCAAGAGGAAGGTTTATATGTATAATACATGCATAATATAGTAGGGCATTGCATCCGCGCGAAGCTGGGGCGGGTTACTAGCTTTATATAAACTACTTTTGAAGATTAATAACGTACATAATTATACTAAATGATACTGAGTTAATATTAAAAATAATATTTAAATTAAAAACTTGAAGTAATTATTGTACAAATATTAAAAATAGGGAAAAAAAACAATTTATTTTAATTAACATAATTCCAATTAATTATTCTTTATATATTTCCTAAGTCCAGAATGATGTTTTTATATTTTCTGTAAAAATGCCTTTAAACTAAACTTGTTATTTTGTAATTAGAGTTTAATGTAGTGTGGGAGCGTTAGAACACCGGCGTTCTATTGAGCTTTGACGAAACTTTCGGTAAAAAACAGAAAGAACTCCAGCGGTCTTATGAGCCTAAGCCGGTTAACTTATGGTACACTAAAAGGGTATAACTAACATAAAATTCCGTCCATCGCATTTTTTGTTCGGCCTTTTATGGATTATTTTAAAATAAAGCCTAAGTCTACACACACTTTTCAGGGTTTTAGAATTCCTATAGAATATTGCTGTATTTTTTTGGATTACCACCAATTAAAGCTTGTCTGGTCTGTTGAAAGTATGAAGCGTTATTTATAACGCTCAGGGATATATATTTGTTTAAAATGTTTGTTTATTTTGGTCCCATCTTTGTGATCCGTACCGCTAAAGAGTGGAACTCTTTGCCTGACTCTGTGTTTCATGATAAATACAATTTAGGGCTCTTCAAGTCACGAGTGAATAGGTATCTTTTAGGGAAGCGCGTTACATCCTAGATCGCATCGTTGCTTACCAGAAAGCGAGAAAACGGTTAAGCGCTTACCTATACATGATAAAATAAAATGAAAGGTCAAAACAGCCAAAGACACATAAACTCTAGTAAATGATATAATTTAATGTGAAATGGTTCAAATATCATAGTTTTTTAATGCATTTGAATGCAAAATAGTGCAAAAAACATAGATTATTATTTTGGTGTAATGCAAAATGCTTCAAGCGACAAAACAACAAAAAATGACAAAAAAGCTAAATGCCTACTTACATGTGTTATAAAAGTTCGAAAATTTTGTACGAGCATTTGAACCTGAGTCATGAGTTTTTATATAATATTTCTATAAATATTACTTATTTATGTATCCCTATATGTTACATTAGTATCCATAACTCAAGCCTTATAGTGCTTAATTTGGGCTAGGAAAATTGGTGTGAATGTAAGAAATATTTATTAATTATCAAAACAGCTTAAGTCATCGGATCCTCAAATTTGTCTTATTATGTTTAGATCAATGAGCTTAAAGGCCTGTTTTTCTGTGTGTGCTAAGCGCCAAAAAAGTCTTCAGAAAAATATCAAACCTCTCCAACGAAGGAGAAAAATTAGCAGATTCTGAATATGTATATAAATATATAAAAAGTGTCGCTTAGACTAATAAGCCTTCCAACTATGAATAAAACTATTATCGATCTCAACATATTCTTTACATACATCTTTGTAACTTTCTTAAGTTTGTTGTTTATTCCTTGTCTATTATTGCAATGTTTAAAGGTACTTAAAATACTTGTTGACTTGTAATCAACGACATAATGAAAACATAACACTACTATTATTGTGATAACATAATATTTTTTTGTGTATTATGTATGGTGACGACGTATATATAATATTGTAAATGTCGTTACTTCTGTTAAATCTGACGAGTTTCTTGCACCCATTCTACTTGTCAGTTAAAAACGTTTTGATTTCAAAACGTCAGAATTAAATAATTATAATATTTCGAACATTCACGTTAAAAAGCCCAAAGTAAGCACTGTTAGGCTTCTATTATTTATACTAGGGTATCGGATAGACATACATACATATAAGTTATCTGTATATATTTCTATGAATATTACATATTTTTGTATCATAAATATAAACAAATAACTTTAACTCATCACACAAACATCTGTCCCTTGCGGGACGAACCCAGGCCCGTCGGTGCGAAAGGTAAGATCGCTACCGTTGCACCAAACAGACGATATAAAATAAAAAACGGACTTTTAGGAGGGAGCGCGAAACGTCTCTTTGGTGGTTTTATTTTTTTTGTTTAAATTTGTGTTGTGGTACATATTAGTGCGTAATAATGGTGGATTATTAATCACTTAGTGTTTGTGCAAGAGTGTTGGTTAGTGAAACAAAGCTGATCATGATTAGGCCATTCATCATCAGCTTATGACGAAGGAAAAAACTAAAGACTAGGCTGTATAGGCTCTGTATCCTTTGTCTGCCCGTATAGTAAAACTCGATAAAAAACTGAATAAACGCGTCAATTCAACTAAAGTGGTTTTATTAAGAATATTATTAGTATAACGTAGGTATAATTTTCTTTGAATTAACAATGATTGTGGGATAACAATGGGTTAGGCAATATGGTACGAGAGTAAACCGTTAAATAATTCATCAGGCGGTGACGTCACGCCTCCGAGGGCTCGTATGACGTCATCGACACATTAATATGATATCCTGCGTGCCTTTCCACTTCATAACACACAATATGAATTTTAGTCGCCATTTTATAACGCCTTGTTTTATATTTTGTTTTTTTTATGATCACTTAAAGCAGAACTCAGGGGTTTTGATGGCGTATGGTTAGCTAAATGTAAGGGATATTATTCTGTTTTTACTAACACGAGAGATATAATTATAAAAACTTAATTTGTAGGCGACTGAGCCTGTAATTAATCTCTATGTATATGTTTATAAGGTTGAATTTATTGTTAATCTAAAATTATTAAAGGAGACCGGCGAATTTGGGCCTAACTTGTACACGAATCGGACATTTACTAATATTAATTGTATATTTTTTAATAATTTATGGTAGATAACCAAGTCACGATTCTATGGGGAACAATTTATTGTAAATAATAACAAAATATTGACCACCTACGTACTTCCCATTCAAGTCAAGGCATTTTTGAATTTTTTGATTGGATGTCTGTGCTTTATAGATCGAAAAACAGTGTTGCCAGAAACAAAAAATAATACATTTCGTATCGATTAATACGATCGGGGCTTATTACAATGACGTAATATTAATGGACACGAATACAAATTGCTTTAAAAAAATGGTGCAGTTGTTACCAGCATTGACAAAACAAGGCTATGTGCGTTACTATTGAATCTAAGATTTTTGTTGCCTCTATTGAATGCTTACACAACATATCTATAGAAAAAAGCGACATATGAAACATCATTGGCTTTTATTTCTTTTGCGATCAGTCGCTTTAGCAACGGTTGCGCAATCGTAGCTGTGAAACTACAGAATCGTTGAACCTGCCCCCAGGTTGCGCGAGCTAACAAATATGGATATTGGCATGGGCTTCATTTGACATATATTATGCTTCAAATATCAAATGATGCCCATGTCCATACCCGTTGCTAATGTGACTGGTTGCAAAGATAAGTATGAAGGGGGCCGGCAGGCTAGAATCTTAATAATAAGCCCACCGATTATTAATTTCAATCTAGTGCCTACAAGTAACTTTAATCAATTCATCATAATATGATAAGGTTAAATGTATATAGATCTAATGTGTGTTTTTTTTGTTTTTCTATTAACTCACTGTTACTTAGCAAGAAAAAGATTTCATATTCTCTATCAAATGATTATTTTAAAATCAATAACTATTTAATCGATTAATTATATTTATTACAATGTAACTGGCAACAATTTTTAAAAATGTCACATTGGTTCCGTCTGTCGTGTGGTGTTGTTGTTGTGATTTGTGGTTATCGTTTGTTTCGCTGTATTTTTTGGATTCTTTTAACGACCTACGCTTTCATACTGACATTTTCTCGCATAAACATTCAATAAGTACCATTGAAATGAATAAAAGTCAATTAATAGGCTGAAATAGTCAGTTTAGAATTTACGTTTTATAATTTTAATTATTTACATAACTCCGTTTTCCCATAGAATACCATTACAACATTAATACTAATAAAACATGTGTATTTGACCTACAAAATAGTCCAAAAATCATTAGTGTACAGCTTAGGCCCAGATTCCATATGAAGTCTGCCATTCTCCTTTAAACCTCGCACATTTTTTATTCTGATAATTTTGAAATTATCAACTATCTTTTATTTTTACACTAACGAAAACATAAAATTCAGTAAAAATGTATATAAATAAGATTTTATGGCTTGAATGCGTTTCCTTTCAGCCATGTTTTTATATTCATCTAGAGACCCGCCCCGGCATCGCACGGGTGCAATGATTTACTATATTATGCATATATTATACATATAAACCTTCCTCTTGAATCATTATTTATTAAAAAAACCGCATCAAAATCCGTTGCGAATCTTCAAAAATCTAAGGATACATAGAAACATGCAGCAGGAAGCGACTCTGTTTTATATTATGTAGTGATGATTTATTTTCTTAATAAGATTATGATGAATGGTGATTAAAGCATTTATGAATGATAGAGAGCGGTATCTGATAAATAAATAATGAAATAACCACGTTTCCATAGATTTTTTTACTGAAACCTAGGGTCTTCCGTAGGTTGTATCAGGAATAACAGTTCTGCCCTAATCATAATCAGCTATAAAACATGTCTGTACATAGATTTAAGTTGACTGCTGTTATTCTTTTACAATAAAAAAAATATCCGCCAAAACTGTAAAAAATGTTTAATATATGTGTAATGTTCGCAGAAGTGTTAGAATTAAATAAAAGAAATAAGTTGTGGGTCTTTACTGAAACCGCCCAGAGATTTTGAGATAGCAGCTTGAAAAGATACCTTACATTGTTTTACAAATACTTATTGTTTTATAATTCCTCATCATTACACACTAATATCCGCCACAAGAAAATTTGACAAGAAAACTAAAAACATTAAAATGCCTCTTCCCGCTCCCGCCAAAAAGTACAATCCAATATATTAATTCTACTTTTTTATCTAATATAAGTTGACTGGTAAAGCAAAGAAGCTTGACTATACAGCCTAGTCCTATCTAAATAAGGTTGACGTCAGAAAAGTGAAATTTTTTTCTTTATTATTTGAATAAAAAATGCCGCGTTAATAACTCATTTTGGATTAAAGTGTAATTCTAAATAGGTCCGCAAGCGAGTCTTGGTGCATTAATTTGGATCATATGCCACTACAACACAAAATTTAACAAGAAAACTGAACGATCAAACTGTCGCTTCCCGCTCCCTCCAAAAATTCCGATCCCATAAATTAATTCAACCTTTTTTTTATCTAATATAAGTTAATTGGTAAAGCAAAGAAGCTTAACCATACAGCCTATTCTTATCTAAATAAGGTTAACGTAGGAATAGTAAATTTTTTTTTCATAATTTGAATAATAAAGAATGTCGCGTTAATAATGTCATTCTAAACAGGTCCGCATGCGAGCCTTGGTGCAATAATTTGGATCATTCGCCAGGATCAATGCACTCGTTACGTCATCGTGCATGTGCATGGCCGCCATGTTTTGACGGGATGACTTATTTGAACATATACTATGTGGGGAACGGGTCATTGTTGGAATTCTTGTGGCACAGGAATCGGCATACACCCAGTGCAACATAATGTATATAAAATACCTATATGAGTAATACTTATGTAAACAATATAATTAAATGTAAAATTAAGAATTAGTATAAGAATAACTTGGTGGGTTTTGACGTCACATAACATGTCGAATAGCACGTGAGATGAATTTTTTAACACAATTTTTTCTATATAAAATTTATACCTATGGTAGAAACTTATGGAATAAATTAATAAACAAATATTAGACAAATTAAAATTCATATTTTTGTTCACTAAAAGTGTTTGACTAAAAGCTATCACTTTCCGTTAACCCTTTATAAAAGCTTTTAATAGAAAGATCTAAGTTTACACACACTTTTCAAGGGTTATCATATTTCGACAGAATATTATAGTATTTTTTGGATTATTATTAGTTTATCTCAGTTTTAATAACTACATTAGACAGCTGAGTTTAGTTGTGGGTATTAGTAAGGTAGCAACTTATGGAGGGAAGAGATTATTTAATATTAACTAATAGATATAGAGGTTTTTAATATTTACCCACGTGCTACACTAGCGCCACCGTAATTTAATCACTTTCAACGAACACTTTTATATACATATAGACGGTTCTCCTTAACCTCTATTCTCCATAAAGTAACTATCAACGCCGTATCAAGTTTCATATTTATTATCAACTCCAAATCCTATACAAAAAAACTATTCCTTTATTTTTTGAAACTTAAAGATAAACTTAACTTTAAAAATTTCATAAATAACATATA
This sequence comes from Calamotropha paludella, assembly GCA_927399485.1. Lineage (NCBI taxonomy): Eukaryota > Metazoa > Arthropoda > Insecta > Lepidoptera > Crambidae > Calamotropha > Calamotropha paludella. The sequence continues at coordinate 25,367,616 of OV656815.1, read as the reverse complement.
CAAATAACAATAATAAAACAAATAAAATTAATTTTCTGTTACTATGGCAATTTTTAATATTTCTAATTTAAAGTATTACTAGCAAACCCGGTCATGCGTTGCTGATTCATAAATTAAAATGGAACCTATTCTCTGTGCTAAGTTGCAGCAAAATACAGCAAAATGAAAGAAAAAAATCATTAAAATCGGTTGAGAAATCGGAGTTCGTCGCGGTCAAGCACTGTGACAAGGAATTTATATACTTATATGTACTTATATCTATAAAGTATCATCCAAAATATTTTCCTACAAACTTTTCAGACAGTATCTTCCTGAAGCGTATTAAACGTGTATTTCAATTAAAAAAGCTATGCTATGCTTAATCGACCAAAAGGGTTGTACGTCGAAAGGTAACGCCATCTAGCCAGCAGCAGTAGAACTAAAAATGCTATTCAACCTCCATATTTCGTGCATTTTCATATATTGTTAGTCTTTTGTTTACAGCTAAGTCAATTAAATGCGAATGTTCTTAATTATATTGTCAACGCGTTAATCACTACCAATGACCCTTATGCCCTTAAAATAAGGTACTAAACGGTCAAATTTAACAGCAAAACGATTGCAATTGGCACATTCCAAACACACACATCGAATGCAACATTCTTCCGTCCCGCAAATGTCGTGTTGTTGATGTAGGTCAGTACGACGGCTCTCCTCGCACTTATTAAGGGGTCGTATTGCGGTCTCGCTCTAATAGGGACCGGCCACAGGAATTTATTGACCACGCTTGCTTGAAATGCATTCTGTAGCAAATACATATGTTGGTGTATCAACCAAGTTATTGCAGGTGAAGAGTAAGTATTTGTTATCGGTTGTTTTAAAAAGAACAGTCTTGTTATCTACGGCTTACTATTAACGAAGATATGCTTACTTAAAATTAGCTTAAGATCATAATTTAAAGTATAGTTACCGAAGAATTTGAAGAATTTTTAGATTATGCGAAAAAATATAATCACATTTCTTACATTCACATCAATTAACCTAGCCCAAATCATTGTAAGGGGTTGTTATGGATACCAAGGTAACGGAAAAGTAACACACTTGTCACATATATATGTAACATATATGTAAAATAATATGTATATAAATACTAATGACTCAGATATAAATGCTCGTATTCATGATATAAACATCTGCCACATTCTCGATTCGAACCCAGGACCGTCGGTGCGAAAGGCAGGATCGCTACCGTTACACCAAACGGTAGTCATATATTTAATAATATCGAAGATTTTGTAATATCTTTTAATTACTCAGTTGATATTTTGATTATTTTTAAGCAGATATACATATATATCTAATATCTATTATACTGGCTGACCCAGCCACGCTTTGCTGTGTTATAAATTGAAATAAATTCTACGTCTTATGTCGGAACAAATCCACCAAAATAAAAAAAAATCGGTTGAGCGGTTGCGGAGTTCATCGCGGTCAAACACTGTGACAGATATATATATATATATATATATATGATTAAATGTGATGAAACACTAAGGTACACGTATATTCTAAAATGCTTCATTTCACAGAAAACTGTTTCACCGTATTTTATTGGAACGCGGCTCCCATGGATAAACTTCAATGACACAATGTTTGTTACGCCATAACTTCCCGAATTCTTAACCGATTTTAATTTTTTTTGTGTGGAATCGCGTCAAAAGCTTTAGGATTAGATCGTAATTTTTTTAACAAGTTTTGAATTTTGCAATAATATAAAAGTTATAACCAAAAAACATTGGCTTTATGGGATTTCCCATTGAAACAAAAAGTGCTCGCTTTTTTGAAAGTTTTCATTCTTATGGAATTTTAAAATTTACTCAACACTAGCGGCCCGTCCCGGCTTCGCACGGGTGGACAAAATTCTTTAATTTTTTTCTAGCATTCAATATAGCCTATGACACTCAGCAATAATGTGCCTTTCTATCGGTGAAAGAATTTTTAAAATCGGTTCAGTAGATCCCGAGATTACCCCTTACAATTTAACAAATATACAAACACACAAACTTTACTTTTTATAATATTAGTATAGATTATTGATTTTTTTTATTTTGTTTTAGTATTGCGCTCCGCTCCAATATGCTAGCGAAGCTTTATGCTTACCGACGGCTAATCTAGTATATATAATAGTGTATATATATAAATTTGGTGTAAAATTATACAATGACTTTAAACAATATTAGCCGTCACCCGCCCACATAACACTTAACTGTGAACTGACATTTCAGTTATCTTATTTAACTTTTGACGTTTTGACGTCAAAGAATTAGTTTTTGACGTAAAAGTTTAATACAGAAAAAGACCGACTGAAACCGTTACCATAGCAACCCACCGGAGAAAATAAATTCGGTTAAAATGTTTATAAAAGTAAATCGAAAAAAAGGCAAGGGGTCCATCGAATTAAAAAATTAAGTAGTCTATAATTATCTACTGATTTTCCCGCGTTGATTGGTCATGGTCCCATATCGATATATTCAGTAGTTTTGACGTGATATACAAATATAAACCTAAAGATTCTGTTTTTAAATTAGACAGAGGAGTTTTGTTAGTGAAAGAGTTATGAATAATTATTCATAAAGCTTTCTGGCCGATCCGTTTCACTGAGAGCGATTAATAATTTTAAATCTGCGATATCTATCTAAAATATTCATTTAAATGATATACTGTAAAGGAATTTTGATAATATAATTCACACCAATTGGACCCATTTTTGCAAACAAGAACCAACCCACAGCAGGTTGGTTTCGAGAATACTAGACTTTTGTAAACAGAATGTGCAAAATGCATACATAGTATATTAATGAATGAATACTTGTTAACCTCATGTGAAATACTGTAGCCTATCTAGGAATATCAGATTTATAAATGTTGTAAATAATAAGTGTATAGGTCCTATTTTGCATAGTTCTCAAACTGTGGGTTGGTTCTTGTTTGCAAAAATGGGTCCAATTAGCCTAGCTCAAAGTAAGCACTGTAAGGCTTGTATTATGGATACTAAGGTAACGGATAGACGTACATATCCTTGTTTTAATACTAGCGGCCCGTCCCGGCTTCGCACGGGTGGACTAAATTCTTTTTTCTAGCATTCAATATAGCCTATGACACTCAGCAATAATGTGCCTTTCTATTGGTGAAAGAATTTTTAAAATCGGTTCAGTAGATCCCGAGATTACCCCTTACAATTTAACAAATATACAAACACACAAACTTTACTTCTTTATAATATTAGTATAGATTACATGTCTATGTAATATTTATAGAAATATATAAATACCCATGACTCAGGTACAAATGCCCGTATTCATCACACAAATATCTGCCCTTTCCGGGATTTGAACCCAAAACCGTCGGTGCGAAAGGCAGAATTGCTACCGTTGCACGATCTACATTAAATGTATAAAGTATCTAACGTATTTAATTGGATACGAATGAATACTGTATTGTTTTAAAAAGTCCATTATACCGATCCATCTTTTTATAACAAAATCCCAATTGCAATTAAAGTAGAATCAAGTATAAATTAAAAATATATTTAATCCAAAAAGCGTTCTACTCTGTTAACGAGTTCATGTCAGAGAGAAAAATCTCACAATTAGTAATTATTTCACAGTTATAATTAAATTAAGTGTATTGTTTGCTTGCTATATCTTAACTGGGTCATGTACATATATATACATTTCTTATAAGAACTGTAATGTATGTATGTACATGTGCAATATTAATCAATAAAATAAAATAAATAGCTTTATAAATCTATAGTCTAACATCACAGTGGTTTGTGTGTTTGTCTGTCCGCTCTTTTTCCATTGTATCAATAACGTTACCATAGCAACGCGTTAGCCGCAAGTAGTTCGTCTACCGGACGCTAGATGGCGCTAATGGAAAAATATTTAATAGTAGAAAAATTAAAATAATTTTGTCCACCCGTGCGAAGCCGGGAAATTGTCTAAACGTTACAGAAATTTGTATCAAAACATATTATGTAATTTAGAAGTTATCGGAAAACTGACAGACAGAACAGGAATTTTTTATAAATTATAGTACATATTTGCGTTAGTATAGAATTAGTACATTTAATAACTTAAGAAGGTTTTTATGGTAAACGCCATCCTGAGGTCTCAGGTTTGGTTCCCTGCCGGATCTATGTAGAAAATGACTTATTTATATTGGCTCGCGTCTGGGTGTTGTGGTACTGTCGTTGTTTCTCCCCATAACACAAGTGTTTTAGCTACTTACGTACATCATGTACAAATGATGTTGTCTGATATATTTTTTTATATTTTTTTTATCATATCTTTTATATTATTAACGCATAAAGTTCAAACATTGAGTCTGTATCTTTGTTCTCTATGCGTTCCGAAACCATTACTCAGATTGTGATAAAACTTTGTTAAGCTGTTGTAAGCATGCTAGGGACGGTTTATATGTGTGGTCAGCAAAAAAATCTGCAAAAAAATCATCAAAAAATCAGCAAGAAATCATCAAAAAAATCAGCAAAAAATCTGCAAAAAAATCAGCAATAAAATCAGCGAAAAAAGCAGCAAAGAGCATTGCAAAGCGCGCCAGATGCAGCTAGTATCATACATTTCTGTTCTCTTAACCACAAACTCGTTTAACAGTTTAGAAAGCAGAATTTAATCATTCACAAGAAGCGTTGTAAACATTTTCGGATGAACATCTTGTGTCGTCATGAAGGGATTAAATCCAAATAATCCTTTGAACATTCAAATACATATTACATACGTAACATTATTCCCCTTTCAGATAAGGGCTGTTCGAAGACAAAAGTGACCAGATTACTTTCAAGAGAACAGACTAAAAGGGTTGGATCCTTTTAAGGATCTGGATCTGGTACCTTTCTATATATTATACTGTTCACTTTCGCCTCATAGCACACATTTGTGTAATCATTGACTGTATGGAAGTGGTTTTGATTTTATCATTTAACCCGCCAATGGTGACTTATATGTCTGTTAGACCGGGGTTTTACAATAATAATAGTTTAAAAAAACTGGTTGGTTGCCTGTAAAGTCGGTATACGGGCGAAAGTTTTACGTGACAACGACTTTGAGTGGTAAAATAATTTTAATGTGAATATTCATTCGTATAGTAGGAAGAAGGATGAAATAATAGTAACAATTTAAAACATTTATTTATACAAAGAATTATATTTAAAACATTAATTTATAGGCACGCGTCCCTTCCACTTTTTATGTCTGTCTCTCTCGCTCTTAGGCGGGCTAACCATGCCCGAGTGGAAGGGACGCGTGCCTCTCACTCGCTCTCATTGTAAGCGCATATATAGTTGAGTGGGAAAGAAACGCAAGGCATTCGGCGGGCCTCTCTCTCGTTCGGTGACTCATCGTAACGTTACCGAGCGTTACACTTTTTCATAAGTGACTCCCAGCCGCAACCTAATTTAAGACGTTGTCACGTCAAAACTAAAAATCACGCTTTTGGCATTTTAGCCGTCCGCCGTGTTGGGTTTAAGTCACGTGACTATTTTTTTCGTATTCCTGACAGCAAACCCTTTCATTTGATACCCATATCATGGAAGTGCATTTCAAACAGCCAGTTCGCCATCTTGGGGAGGCCGCCATCTTTGATTTGTAATGACGTTTCTTAGCTAGTCATGTATTGTCATCAGAACTCAGAGCGTGTGCAAAATTTCATCCTAATCATAATCAAAGACCGGAAAGTGAGTCAAATTAAGATTCCAAGATTTTCTTACATAGTTACAAGTGAAGCTAATAAAAGCGTGTTAAAAAAGGAATATTTTTCTTATATTTGGAGCGAAGTTCCCATGGAAATGTATGTGACGCAATAACTTTATGATTTCTTAGCCGATTTTTGTAACTTTTGTTATGATTCGAACCAGCAGGTTTAGGCTTAGATTGTGAAGATTTTTCAAATACGCAAAATAAAAAGTTATGATCAGAAACATTGATTCTATGGGATTTCAAATTGAAACAAAAAGCGCGCGCTTTTTGAAAGTTTTCATTCTGATGGATTTTTTCATTTATTGAATTTCTTTTTTTATAGTATTACGCTCCGCTCCAATATATGGTGCTAGCGAAGCTTTATGCTTAGCGACTGCTTCGCTATTTTATAATATATTTTCTGCATTTTTTAAATATCTTATAAGATAAATTATTTCAATAGAAAAATTTACACACAAGACTCGGTAGCTCAATTGGGAGAGCATTGGCCCGGACTTCCAAAGGTTTCTGGTTCGATTGCCGCCTGATACCATGAAAACCGTTAAGCGAGAAAAAAGATTAAATATTACGATCAACAATAATAATTTTGGAACCTAAGCTCTCTTATCTAAAAATTATTAAATACTAAATACCAAAAAAAAACATTTTATAAAGAGTTACATTGTTACGAGCTTCTTTTGTCATGATTTCGCCTAATAATATATTAAAATTAGCATTTTTTGCGTTTACAGAACCTAACTGGTATTCATGGTAACATCACTCCGAAACTCCCGAGTTGGATTCCGGGCCGAGCCATTATAAAAAATAGTGTTGTGGTACAGTCATAGTTTATGAATTCCATCACACAAGTGCTTTAGCTACTTAACTTGAGTTTAAAACGGAATAAATAGAAAAAGTACTGAGAATTTCTTATATTGCCAAATATAGCAGATAAATAGCAAGTTAATTCTCGCGGCATATATCGCAGCTTTAATACTATAGGGGCACAATTCGAAAAACATGATTGTTGGAAAAACGCGTTTAAAGAATTTTGAGCCCTGTAGTTTCACAAAAACGGTCATAAATAAATTAAACTATTAATAGCAAAATCATAAAACATCATAAGAGTATGTTCATTAAGTATGAAATATTTTTCGCACATTAAATTTATCCCAGCACTAGTTACTTGCTATCAATAGTTTAATTTATTAATGACTGATTTTGTGAAAATACAGGGGCTCAAAATTCTTTAAATGCGTTTTCCCAACAATCTTGTATTTCGAATTGTGCCCCTATAGTATTAAAGCTGCGATATGTCTTTCCCGCATACATTAAGATGAACGAAAAATAACGTTAGTTTTGGTAGCGGTAAATCCTACTCCTGCCATCTAGCGGCTATCGTGATCAACATGTAGTTAATTCTTATAAGCCCAAAACTTTCTCACACAACTAAATAGTTTTTGTGAGTGTTAAGTACGCTCTAATTGTCATACATATTAGAAATGTAACTGAATCAATTTAATTTATGTAAAGCCTTTAATAACGTATGATATCGCAGAGCTTAACGATATTCATAATATTTAATTTACAATTTATAAAAAGTTACGCTATCTCACATTTAAATAAAAACTCTTTGGCGAGATTTAAGGAGAATTTAATTTTGTTTTTTATATTTAATTCTGACGTTTCGACTCCTTTAGAGGAACCGTGATTACAGGATGACTAATTACTGAGTCTACCACCAGTTCGGGAATAGGGTATTTGACAGATTTTCGTAAAGTACTTCAAAATGTTCTAAAGTCGCTAAAGATACGCTTGACAAATCTTTTTCTTATATTTAGAGCCATTTTAATAACAAAAAGATAGTTTTAATAATTACTTTTTTTATTTCCCGCTGAAACGCTAGGTCACGTGACAAATCAAAGGCGTGACGTCATGATGTAATAGTCTTTATGTAAACAATACGCGAGAGATTAGTTTTCGTCCATGATTCTTTAAAAAATGGCTTCAAAGACATTTTGTTTATTACATCGTGACGTCACGTGCTCTGATTGGTCGTTGAGACGTTTCGTGTAAATGATGCACAGATTCAATAACTCTAATTTTTATTTACGAAAATAAAATATTTAATAATTTTTATTTGTAATTTAAGTAAAATGTTATTAATTAGGACCTTAAATTCTATAGTGTCCAATACAATACTTATTTATTTGTCAACTATGTCAAATACCCTATTAGGAGTGAGTCTGAATTGAATTCTGTGAGTGTGCCATAAAGTTGAGAATATTAATATACCGAGTCCGGCCATAAGTTCTGTTATAAATGAAATTGCCTTTTTTATGAAATAATGTAATATATTTATTTAAGTCTCAGCAAATGAAAAAAAAATAAATGGCTACCTTTGGCTAAAGCCAAAGGTAGACATTTAAATTTGTATGTTTATAAAAAGTTATAAAAGGTTTGTATTAAAATACAAACCTTTAATCTGTCTGGCCACGAATCTATGGATTTACGTGCTGTTTCCATGGGAAATTGCGCCACTGATTGCTCCAGACATTTTTTAAGATACTTGATGTCGCCGTCTTGTTAAGATCAGGCCATGTCTTCTAGAACTGACTATAATTTGTAGTCTAAAGGGTTGACGTCTGGGTTAGATGAGGCTCAGTCTTATAAAGTCTGGAACGTGGTTTCAAGTCAGGCTTGGGTAGTTCGTGCCGTGTGACCAGCTGCAGAGTCCTGCTGGAAAGTCCACGGTACATTTTTAAGTGTATTGCTGAGAGGTTTCACAACATCAAGACGTCACAAAGAAGTTGTACCTTTTCGAGCACTTGAGCAGTTTCTTTAGAACTGTGAGCGTACGTTTTATCATTTTGCTTTTTGTAGTGCTCTTCAGTAGTGAAAATTTTTTCATCGGTAAAGAGGATATCTCTGCGCCTTTCACCTGCGTATCGTGACAGAAGGCATTTTGATCGATCCACTCTCTTTAATTGTAAATATTGATTTAGGGCATGTCGACGATAAGCACCGAGCTTCAGGTCTTGTTTTATAATACGCGACAGAGTCCTAGCGGGAATCGTTATTTCTCGCGATAAGATTTTTCACGGTTTCGACGAATTCTGGCTTTAACAGACTTTGTAGTTCTAATAGCACGCGGCAATCTTTTATGGTCTTCGACAGAGGAAGTGTTGTTGTATCTGTACAAGGCGCTCAATATAAGCCTATTTTCTTTAACACCCCATTCCATATTGTAATTCCATAATGAACACGAAAAGAATGTGAAAAGGCGCGAAATCGATTGAATTTTTAAAAATAATAAACGCGTACCAAATTTAAAATAATCAAAATGTTGAAAAGAAAACGTTTAATTTTTTTTTTGTTTTGACGACCGTTTGGTGCAACGGTAGCGATCCTGCCTTTTGCACCGACGGTCCTGGGTTCGAATCCCGGAAGGGGCAGATGTTTTTATGATGAATTCGAGCATTTGTACCTGAGTCATGGATGTTTATATATATTTCTATGAGTATTACATATCTATGTATCATATATGTCTGTCTACCCGTCCGTTACCCTAGTATCCATAACACAAGCCTTACAGAGCTTACTTTGGGCTAGGCTAATTGGTGTGAATGTTAGAAATATTTATTTATTTATTATTTATTTAATAGTATTTATGGCCAGACTAGTTATGTTAAACAATTATAATATCAACAATTATTATGCCCCAAAAATTAATGACTTGATTAAAATGTTATGCTAATTTATTCTATTCAGCCACTTCAGGGACTGTTTATACTGCGTCACTTCGGTGAAACGGTCAAAAACAATTATTCAGTCTGTTAATTTCTTATCGGCAAACAGCGATAGAAATAAATCAATGAGTTTGAATCAGGGAAGCAGAATAATCACTCGAAAAGTTCAATTAAGATCCCTTTGCCTATTAACAAGTTGTACAAGAAATTCTCGCTACAAGAGATCTCGGAACTTCGATAAGACTCGTTTGTTCCAATTCCTGTTTGTCAAATAGTTTCTAAATTACTTTGTATACCCTTCTGTGTAGACGAGATGATCTCTATTTCTTATTGGTAGCAAGTATTCCTCTTATAATTTGGACGTATTTATAACACACGCTAGGGATGTGCTCAGCCTTAGTAAGCAATAAAAAATGATAAATAAATAAATATTTCTTTCATTCACACCAATTAGCCTAGCCTAAATATGATACATAGATATGTAATATTAATAGAAATATATATAAACACCCGTTACTCAGGAACAAATGCTCGTATTTATCATAAAAACATCTGTCCCTTCCGGGATTCGAACCTAAGACCGTCGGAGCGAAAGGCAGGATCGCTACCGTTGCACAAAAACCTATTGATATCCGTAAATCTGTTTCACTATGTTTTATGTCGTAAAATGAAAAACCCAGACCCGTACAATACAGGCGATAGTTCTGTAAATATAAGTGACATAAAAACTTGGACCTGATGTCGAAAGTAAGTGATCTTAAGTGTAAAATGACACCAATAACTTAAGAAAGTGTCTTGTCTAGTTTTTGTTTTTACTTCCAATTTTATATTGTGTTTATCAATAAAATGGCCGATATGTTCGGATATTTGTATTTGTTCGGATTTTTGTTTTTTTTTTGATATTGATAAATATAAATTATGCGCAAAAACTCCAAATAAGTTGTACTATTTAAATTGATGATGACAATTTGTGTATCATTTAATTCATAAATTAAAATTATCATAATAGAGAGGAGGCATAGGCCTTTTCCTAAGACGAAAACACCGCGAAGAGTACGGAATATAACTCACTCTTCGCGGTATAATATTTTTGTATTTTATCGTCAATCTTTCCAATTCATCTAGAATTAATGCCAATGTTCTGTAAAGATATAATTATATCTCAAAACAATTAGTAGATACAGATCTATATCTGATATGATTTTCACGTGATCGCCCGATTTTCTTAATGAGAAAAACAAAGGCAAAGGTTTTAATTACTGTAAATATATTGTAGACTGATCCATGAACTCGTTCAAATCAAACGACTTTTCCACTAATTTCCCGTTTATTACCAGAATTGTACAATAATTGTTCACACTATGAAATTTCGAAAGCAACAGAGACGTCTTTCAATTAAAATCAAGATGGCGGCAAAACGCCGCCAACGCATGTTCTAATTTTCAGTCGTTTTTACGTTATTAGAAATACATATCATGTTATACTCGTATATTATCATTACAATACTTTAGTTTTAGTTATTAATTATACAATACAATATTAAATTAAGACCCATTTGATTTTTCGTTAATATACAATTTGCGTTAATAGAATTCAAACGACTTTGGCTAAAATTAGAATATATCAATCAATACTCTTTAATGCTAATAATTTTGAGATTGTTACATACATATTATAAGAATACTATATAAATAAATTAATATTTGATACATTGATTTATATATTTAATAAAATTAACACAAACATATTTGATAAAAAACAAATATTTAAATAAATAAATTTCTAAAGGTTTTTTGCGTATAATTCTAATACATACCTATCTAATCCTGACGTTTCGACTCCTTTACAGGAGCGGTGATCACAGGATGACTAAGGCAACAGTCGTCATATATTTTTTACTACATTCACAATATTTTAATCGGGCACGTTCCTAACTGTTAAATATAAATTATGCGCAAAAAACCGTAAAAAATGGTTTTATTTAAACTTGTATTGTTCGCGGAAGTGTAAGAACTGAACAAGCTTTTGTTTGATAAAAAAGATTTAAAAAAAACACTCGTGTCATTGTCGTACTTAAAATGGGCTATCCGAATTGAATGCCTGCACACAATTTCGTTTCTATGCTGTTGACCGATAAAGAGTTCTCTCGTAGGGAGCCGATCCTGGAAGTAGAGTCAAATTATTATTATAATGAAAATTCATTGCTATCGCAACTTAAATTTTAGGATTTAGAACATAAGGATAGGGGTAGAATATTCAGGTTCGATCTCATTGTAAATGTATCTTGTTTTATAAATCTAGCTATAAGATATTACTTACACTGTTATGGATTTATTTTAAACTAGCGGCCCGTCCCGGCTTCGTACAGGTGGACAAAATTCTTTAATTTTTTCTATTATTAAATATTTTTCCGTTAGCGCCATCTAGCTTTCGGTAGACGAACTACTTGCGGTTAACGCGTTGCTATGGTAACGTTATTGATACAATGCAAAAAGAGCGGGAAAAAGAGCGGACAGACAAACACACAAACCACTGTGATCTTAGATTATAGATTCTGGCTATTGAGATATAAAATACGCATGTGTTAGAATTAGGAATAATTCGGAGTGTATTAATTGTTACTTAATCATATTCATTGTCATTATTTATATTTAAATGATTATTTATTGATTTACTAAATTGATTTATTGATTGATTTAACTATGTACACTTTATAGTACAATATTTTTCATCATTGTCTTTGGTCTAACGTGTTATCTGTCATAGCATAGACAACACGATCGGTCACGTCACCTCCCCGCCAGGCGGTGGAGTGACGCGGTGCCTTTATAATGCCTCGCACTGAGTCAGACGGTCTCTTTCTTTGCTTGACGCTCAGAGCCGGCGGACGGCCGGTAGTCCTTATCGGATTATATTCAGCACTAATCGTTGTGCCAAAGATAAGTATATATTGGTAAAGTGCGAATATTAATTGTTGAATCATCATACAATATAAATTTAGAGCATTTGAATATTTAGTTTTCCATTTTGATGGCAAATACATGACCTAGATGAATAAACTGATTTTGGCCACTTAATAAATACTTTATTATCTACCCTCTTTTTGATATTTCATTTGATCAAAAGAAAATATAATATTTCCTCTTTTCCGTTTGATGACACATGCAAAAAACGACCGTGAGGGCTCAGAGGCATAGTTGTTTTTTACATGCGTATTATATATAGAAATATATAATATGTTTGTTACACTCTCACGCCTTAACTACTCAACTGATAATCATGAAATTTGGCATAAACTTTGGCAGGGGTACAGAAAAGAACATGGTATAGGTACCTTTCACCCAGAAAAAAGTACAGTTATCGATGGAAAGAAATATATTTTTTTATCGGTACATTAACTGGAACAGTAAAAGCTAGACTGAAATAAGTAATTTTATTTAATTAATAATTCGGCATGTAAGATTTATCCCACACAAACAAATATGAATATTTTTTTTTTAAATTTAGAATGGGTTCGCTCTTAATTCCAATCAAGCCCGGGGGCAAAGATAGAATCCACGATGGAACGAGCTAACCCAGAAGGTGCCTTTTCACCCTGGCTTTAAAAACAGACGGGTTATAAGTACTTGGAAATACAGACGCAGTGAGGAAGTTTCACTCCTTTGCTGTGCGCATTATAAAAGAAGTCGAGAAGCGCTTGGTGCGACAGGTAGGAATAGCGACCAAGAAAGGGTGGTAGCCCGCAGTGCGTCTGTATGTCCGATGGAAGAAAGGTGATGGCGGTATGAGCATATGTAACTCCTGAGCACTGTCTCCAAAATACAATATAAAGAAGACCGACAGACAGGCAACTTTGCGGCGGTGAGCTAAGGTGTGAAGCTTGCTCTTCGCCAATTTGCTGCCACTAATGAGCCCCTTAGCTCTGCGCTGAATCGTGTTCAGTGCAGCAAGTTGGTATTTTGCTGAGCTTGATAATTATGTTAAACTTGTAAAAAGAGATTTGATAATACATCGTATTCCTAAAATATACGTAGAAAGAAAATTATTCGCTATTAAATATCGAACTTCAGGCATTTGTATCGTAAAGATCTTAACTTCAAAGCAAAAGCCTTATTTTTCCTGAAGATGAGACATCAAACAAAAACTTTATAAGAAGTCGTCGGAACCGAAAACCGTAACACGTTTCGGGCACGATCTTTGCAAAACACACGTACATTAGCAATATGCTCACGTAACAAAAACAATATGAAAAATGCTATCAAAAGATTACACGTTGACAAAAAAGGTTTTTTGTCTGTGCTTTTATACTTTCGTTTTGTATTTCCAAGCTTAATCTTTTACAACGTTGTAATATTGCGATATTTAAGGATACTTACTTAAAACGGATACTTGTCGACTTTGTTGTAATCAACGATGTAATGAAACCATAAAACTATTATTTTGATAACAGAATAATGTTTTTTTGGGATTATGTATGGTGACGACGTATAATATTGAAAATATCATTAAAAGAGGTCCTAAATGGATGGTAGGTATAAATCCTTGACGAAAGTCAATTTGAATAAAATCATTTTCATTTCGGGCGAAGTCCACAGCATGTCAACCCCTGATTTGTATCCGGAAGATAATATGATGTATCACTCTCACCCGTCTAACTTAGCCAGGAATGCTCCAAGCCCCTTACTTTGATGACGACCGTATTCGGCAGCTCATGGATCTCAGATATAACATTGTCATTAATATCTCTTGTAATTTGAACGAAGCAACTTGTGGTACTAACACAAACTTCAGCATTGATCAATTCATTAGTGAGTACAAACTTATAGATATTACTGTAGCAGTTTAGATAAGAAGCCTTATCTGATAGAATGTGGGATTAATTAGGTTGCAGACTATCCTAACTAATACTATACATATGAAAGTGAGTTTGTCTGTTTGTTACACTTTTACGCCTCAAATGCTCAAGCGATCATCATGAAATTGTGTATACACATTCTCAGGGGTATACAAAAGGACATAGAATACGTTTAATCTAAAAAAAGAGTTCCCGAGGGATAGAAGTTTAACTTTTATTCGGTAACCAACATTAACGCGAGCGAAGCCGAGGGAAAACCGAGTAATTTTTAACTGTAATGGAGGGTTATAATAAAACTGTATAGTTACTTAAAAAATAACCGAGCAGGTGATTTAAAGGTAAAAATCCTAAATATTTAAAACTAATTCGTACTTCACGTGCATTGTTGCAGAAACTGCAGGAAATATTTGATTAATGGTAGAGTTTTATTTATTTATTCATACCTTATTACCCAAACTGTATTAATGACGGTCTTAATGCCATTAGGTATTCTCTATTAGTCAACCGCCGAGCTGAGTACAGAAACAGTAAAAGGCGGTGAATACTCATTAGATTTAAATAATTGTGAGTAGATATACGAATGCAACTCAATAGAATAAAGAAATAGATATGTATTTTGTAAATAGGCAGCATTTTGTGTTAAAAAAACAAAATCAACTTATTACTCTGATTTTAATAAGTTTTTTACAAGATTAGTATAAAACGTATTTTACATAATTTGAAAATGTTATTAATGAATAATATAACCAAATTTCAGGTCTGTTTTTTAACAGAAAGGTAGGATTTATGTAAAAAATTACTTAACAATCTTCTATCCGTGGGATAAAGTATTACTAATTGCCTTTCTCGGCGAAATGGAAGGGCAATTAATAATAAATGGCAAGTGATTTTTTATGAATTTAAAAACAACTTTTTTCGTCCTTTATAATCGTGCTTGCTTTTACTAGGAACCGCATGGTCATGGCAATTAAATAAAAAATAACAGTGGCGTAGCTACCAAAGTGCTGAACGGTGCCAGGGCCGCCAAAGTCATCTGCCTTTTTCTTTTACTTGATTGTTATTACTAATTCTCGCACCAAGCGCTTCTCAACATCTTTTATAATGCGCACAGCAAAGGACTCCTCCCAACCTGCGTCTGTATTTCCAAGTATTTATGATCCTTCCCTTTTCAAAGCCACCTTCGTGTGAATAGGCACTTTCTGGGTTGGCTCGTTCCATCGTGGATCCTGTCTTGGCCATCAGGCTTGATCAAGAGCGAACCCATTGAAAATAAAAAAACACAGAACCCTTGGACCCCAACCAGCAAACCTTATTGAACTGGCTAAAAATTTCTTCCACATTTAATCTATACATATAAATAAAATTGTCTGTTTGTAATATTGAAATAACCGTTTTTTACTACATGCATATGAATATATATACGATACATACACCAAAATAACATTTTTTACAACTTTTGTCTGTCTGTTTGTTCCGGCTAATCTCTGAAATGGTTGGACCGATTTAGACGGGACTTTTATTGGCAGGTAGCTGATGTAATAAGGAGTAACTTAGGCTACTTTTATTAAAAAAAAAAAAAAATTTATAAAAAAAAATACTGTGCCACAGCAACGCGTGGCTGGGTCAGCTAGTATGTAAATAAAATAGCTAAAGATAAAATGCTTTTTACCTGTTAATTTGAGTGGTAAAAACGGACCGGCTAGAGCTTCTCTATCCAAGGGTTTTGCTGTTCTTAACTCTCCTGTTGAGCTGTTCAAGACGAAGAAATCCAAACGATCTGAAAACGTAGAATTATTTATTAGTTTCAACTATGTACACACACACACACACTCAAACACACATAGTCAATCAAACAATCTATATATATTCTATAATTATTTATTTATTATATATGTCTATCCGTTACCCTAGTATCTATAATACAGGCTTTACAGTGGTTACTTTGATCTAGTAGGCTAATTGGTGTGAATGTAAAAAATATTATTGGAGCGGAGCTCATGGATCAGCTTCAATGGCGCAATGTCTGTTACGCCATAACTTCACGAGTTCTTAACCGATTTTAATATTTTTTGTGTGGAATGGAATCAACATGTTTGGGACTAGATTGTGACGGACCCAAATTTTAAATTCGCAAAAATTTCCATCGAACCAAGAAATTTTTTTTTTAACTGTACGCTCCACTCCAATATATGGTGCTAGCCTAGCTTTATGCTTAGCGACTGCATCGCCTAGTTATTATTACTTATGGAGGATACACGGTACCTAGTAACTTGCTGTGTCATGCACTGCACGATAAAGAGCTGATGATTAACTAGTAGCCTATTTATCAAATCACTTGATAAAAATAATATAATTATTATTTTTTTATTATATCTTACATTCTCACCAATTAACAAAGCCCAAAGAAAGCACTATAAGGCTTGTGTCTTGGATACTATGGTACCGGATAGACATATACATATGATACATATATATGTAACATTTATAGAAATATATACAAATATCCATGACTAGGGTACAAATGCTCGTATTACACACACACTTCACACTACACACATTTGCCTCGAACCCAGGACCGTTATATATAACTTATAAAATCACTTATAATAACTTGATCAAAATATATACAGTTAAGTTGGGGCCCCACTTTTTTTTGTGCGGGGGCCTTCGGTTACCTAGCTACGCCTCTGTAAGATATTGTGAAAAACAACTTTATAGCGTGGGAGCTACTTTATTGAGGATTAATTTTTATTTTTTGATTGTTTTCTCTATTCGTCTGCTTAATATTTGTCTGCAAGACCCTCATAAAGTATTGTAAACTGCCATTCAAAAGTTTTAAATAAATAATAATTGTTTTTTTTTACATTCACACCAATTAGCCCAGCCCAAAGTAAGCACTGTAAGGCTTGTGTTATGGATACAAGGGTAACGGATAGACATACATATATGAGGCATAAATGTGTTATATTCACAGAAATATATATAAACGCCCATGACTCAGGTACAAATGCTTTTATTCATCATACAAACAGCCCCTTCCGGGATTTGAACCCAGGACCGTCGGTGCGAAAGGCAGGACCGCTACCGTTGCACCAAACGATCGTCAAAATGTAAAAATAATGTAAAAATGGCAAAATAATGTAGAAAATATCTTTTGATCTGTCTGTCTGTCTTTGAAATATATATAATAATGCCTTTTTCCCGCAGGGGAAGGTATAGATCACAGATTTCCACTTTCCACAATTCTGGCAAACATCTCTCACTTCTTCAACTCAGCCTTTTCATACAAGCTCATCGGTTAAGGCACTTTTGACCTGGAATTTTTGAGAAATTTTTCTATTTGGTCCCTGAAAGTTCGCCTTGGTCTGCCTTTACTGCCCATGCACATTTGCTTCATATATTTGTCTTTTTAATCTTCTTTCGTCCATCCTCTCTACATGTCCAAACCATCTAAGCATCCATTTTTCTATCTTTGTCACTATATCTTTTTTTCCTTTTACAAATATTAGGACGGGCTGTATAAATCTATAATCTAAGATCACAAATTTGTTATTTTTCTGTCCTCTCTTTTTCCATTGTATATGCGTTACCATAGCAACGCGTTAACCGCAAGTAGTTCGTCTACCGGACGCTAGATGGCGCTAACGGAAAAATACTTCATTATAGAAAATAAATTAAAGAATTTTGTCCACGGGCCGCTAGTTTTAACAAAAAACTTACACAAATTTCAAACATAAAACAAAAGCTAACCGAACATAATCCATCTCTAATTTCACTCTAAATCCAGTTCTAATTTAATATAGAGGGCTTATTGTTATTTATAAAATATGCCAGAGTTGCGCGTTTGAGTTTAAACTTTAAATAAAGACCTTATTTTCATAGTATTAAAGTCTCTTAAATATTAACTGAAATGCGATAATACATTTGAATATTTTAAAACTCACACAGTGTTTACTTGTGTCGACAATGTATGCGTAATGAATAGAAATCATATCAACGGATCAGTGACAAAGCATCCAAAGAATTGCAGTTAGAAAACGAATCACGTGGGTTGTGGTTGTGGCGCGTGAAAGGGAGGAATGATTGTTGTAGGTCGCGAGAGCGAGAGCGGCTACCGTAACCTTGACCTGCGCACTAGATGCGATCACATCGCGTCTTGCGGCGGTTTTTGGAACTATTTAAATGAAAATGGCGCTCTTTTTATTACCTTAATAACAATGTAATAGTTTAAACGTGTCCTTGAAAAAGGATGAATATTTAAAATGATATTATATTGTGTAGACATATGCGAAAAGAGAGGTGTACCAACGAGTATAAGTATGACCGGCAACGGAGCTCTTAAGCGGATGAACGTGTTAAAATAAAAATAAATTCTTGTAAAATTGTTGTTATTTAATATTAATTATATTATAAAATAAATGTTTTTGAAATTATTTTAATACAAAAGTTATATGGTTAATTATTTAAATATATTAATTACAAGTAATGAATTAAATAAACATATATTTTGTCTGCTATTTCGTGTGTAAAGAAATAAAAATTAGATAGCCACCAACCATTTTCTGTGTCATAAAAATTTAACATATAAAATAGATTTTGAATTGCTTTTTTTATATAGTTTTACTATAGTTATATATTATAGTAAAATGAATATCTTTATTTATTGAAATTTTAAACCAACGGAAAGTTTTTTCAGTGGAAATGCACGATTTTATCTCATACATATTTGCGTCTGTTATTACAAAATAAATTATCTATATCAGGATTTTATCTGCAAAATTATCTTTATAATTATTTGTCTTACTTATTATTTATTAATTTTACATTTACACACCTAGGTTTGTTATCAAAAACAAATAAAAACCGATGCATTTTTATAAATGTTATTGCATGGCTAATTGATTCCGTAGATAATCTTTTCAAGGTTTGTTTGTGATTTCTGAAAAGTATTATTCTTTATTCGTAGGATATACGAGTAGTTAATCCGAATCGCATTTGGTATTATTGGAGTTTGTTCCCGATACGTCGGTGCCCAGAAAATAAATCCTATTGAATTATTCTCCAATGAAGAATTTAAATTGAAATATCGTTTTGATAAGAACATATACGGTTCGCCCCCTTTTTTTTATTTTATTTAATACAAAGTATCGTATGTTACTTCTAATACCTCCAAGAATATATATACGAAGTTTCATGATGATCGGTTTAGTAGTTTTCGCGTGAAAGCATAACAAACAAACTTTCATTCCCATTTATAATATTAGTAGGGATTATCAGCCATGCTTTAGCCCCCGTAACTTAATAATAGGCTTTAAGGTAAGGTACTAATTTAAAGGTGACTCGAAGGTTCATTCTAGAATTTACAATCTCGGTATACATAGATCCCGATTATTTTCCCGTCCTACCCACTGCGGGATAAAGATCCCGCGATATTTGCGGGACTGAAGATGACTATATGAATTAGGGGGACCGATGGGTAAATATTAAAGGTTTGCGCACAATGCCCTAAAGGCATTGTCTACAAGTGTCTACAAGTGTGGAAGCCGAGAGTTTTTCGTTGGCAGTTATCTTGACAAAAAAATGCGAAGTAGTTTAAGTGATAATACGTTGGGAATATTTTGTTTTGCTGCAAAACAAAGTGAATTTCTTAAAAAATCTTGTTGCAGTATTCTCACAATTTAGGGGTTTTCAAGTCACGATTGAATAGGTATCTTCTAGGCAGGCGCGTCACGTCCTAGATCGCATCGTCGGCTTCGCTTACCACCAAGCGGGATAACGGTCAAGCGGTTTCTTTTTCACGATTAAAAAATATAGTAGTGCAAATTCAATGATTAAATAAAATGCAAAATAAAACCAATTTTGCTTTATATAAATTTTGTCATTTAGGAACGTGCCCGATTAAAATATTGTAAAGGTAGTAGAAAACATATGACGATCGTTGCCTTAGTCATCATGGCTCCTGTAAAAGAGTTGAAACGTCAGAATTAAATATAAATGATGCGTAAAAAAACCCTAAATAAGTTGTCTTATTTAAATGTATAATGTGCGAGGAAGTCTAAGTACGAAATATGCTATGTTGTATTTACTAGGTACTTACTTTTAATCATGTTTATCGACAAATACGGGATTTTAATCATGTTTATCGATAAATCCCGTTATACCGGGATCCGATAGCATTGAAAATTCTTGATCCCACCGATACCGAGATCCCGCATATGCAGAATTGGAAGCCCTAGTTCATTTATCCTCTTGACCTAGTTTCATTATGATAATTTTACCTGTTAGGAGCTACATTATTATTTTGAATTTAAATCACCACGAAATAGGTTATAATTTCTCTCGTCAATGTCATTAGAGTTGACGAAATATGATTTCTTACATGTTATTTTAGAGATTCATTTATCAATAATTTGTAATGCATGCATGCAATATGATTTCAGTAGTAAGTTTTTTGAAGCTGTGTTTTTAAGGTGCAGTTTCACTACTCAAAATCCCACAACTTAATTTTCGCTGCATTATTAATTTGAACTTTAACCACCACAAAATAGATTATAATTTCTCTCGTCAAACTCATTATATTCCACGAAATGTGATTTCTTTAATATTATCTTGTAGATGTATTAATGATATGCATTTAATATACTGATTTAAGTAATAAGATATTTAAAAGCTGTATTTTTAAGGTCACTTTTACCCCGCAGTTTCATTACTCAAAATCCCACTACTAAATTTTCGGTCAAGTGCATCTTAGTAGTCTGACCATAAGGATTAATAAATCTTCGTGTTACTACCATTTTCGTAAGTGGGGTTGGACTACTTAAGCTATTTTAGTGTTTGTACGTGTAATGCGTTGAAATATTTCAACAATTTTGAATTTATATTTGAAATGGTTATAAAATTATCATAAATGTTTTGTGATTCCTAACTCAGGACAGAATATTTCGAAATTTTAGTTAGTATTTGTAATAGAATATTTTAAATATTAGTTAATGGTTGTGAGCCCAGTGCTCATTTTGATACTTTTTCAGAAAATTAGGTTCATTAATAGAAGTTTTAAACTTCTCAGTAGGATAACTCATATTATTGACCTCAAAGTAACTGAAGCTGACTCAGATACAAGTTGAAGTGGATTGTTTAAGGATTAAGGGTAAGAGGGAAGCATTTTATAAAACCAACATTAACCACTTAGATTCAGTAGATCTAAAACGTCTTGTTAGATTTTAAGTCGGAAATTACAAAATCTTTACGTAGCTTTGATTATTAAGTTGCTAAGTATAGTTTTAGGGCACGATAGAATTGTTCGATTTTTGTATTAGGTGGGATGGGGGTTGCCATATTTAAAAATATAAAACACCTTTAAAAATATAGAATGAAAAAAAGTTATATCAGAAAAAAGCAATAGTTCTCAATAATCAGTGTACTTTCTATTCAATTATTGAACTAAATCACGGTCATTTGATATCATTGAAAAGTTACTAAAAATTTTTTTTTTATAATTTCAAGCAGTGTCATTTCCTTCATCTTTTGTACTGTGGCTCTTTTTTATTGTAAATAGTTAAGCATTTGACTAGCGGTCTTTCCTGATGGTAACCGATGCGATAGAAGATACGTATTTACTCGTGACTTGAAGACCCCCTAAATTGTATGACAGTAAACAGACTCAGGCGGGTTCTTAGGGAAAAATAATATTTACATAGAAAATAGTTTTGATTTACCAATAGATCTGAGGTTACCTTTGAACATGGCTCCTGACATGTGTCTAAATGTCAGTGAAAATAACGATTCTGTATCTAAAGAAATTAGGTATTATAAACATTCAACTTGTCTCCGGTGTCAAACGGGAATCAAACCATCCTTTAAGCTGTTAAGCTAACAAAAAATTGATTTATATTTTAATCGTAGTCAAATACCCCGTTCAAAGAATTATTGGAGCGGAGCGAAGCGAAGCTCCCATGGATCAGCTTCTATGACGAAATGTATGTGACGCCATAACTCTGTAAGTTCTTAGTGGATTTTAGTATTTTTTGTAATGAATTGAACCAACAGGTTTAGGACTGGATTTTAGAGCCCAAATTTCGAAATTCGCAAAAATAAAAAGTAATGTCCAAAAAACATTGCCTCTACGAGATTTCCCATTGAAAGAAAAAGCGTGCGCTATTTGAAAGATTTTATTATGGAATTTTAAAATTTACTAAACATTATTAAATTTTATTTAATCACAAAAGCATTGAATGCTTAACTGATTATAAAAAATAATAAATAGATACAAGGTAACGTGTGCAGTCCAAATCAACATAAAAAAATACAAAATAGTCATAGATTTTTACTTTTATTTTTACACTGCACCACATTTACTGGTTATTCATTTATCATTGATAGTATTACGCTCCGCTCCAATACATGGTGCTAGCGAAGCTTTATGCTTAGCGACTGCATCGACACGTCTTTTTTCGTTTTTTGTTTCAGTTTACACATAGTAACCAGTTTAAGTTAAATAAATAAATAGGTTGAATTTATAAATTCAGTTGTGTAAAAGTGACATTTCAGTTTGTGATGCGATTTCTATCAACTTGCCTGTCTTTGTGTGAGCAGACATTGATTCCTTTATCCTTTTCTTCATCCTTTTATATCCCTTTTTACTTCACTCACCATTCGATTTTACTTTGTCGTATCTGTCACAAAATATCTGTTTTGTTGTCTATATAAGATAACTAAGATTATTCGTAGGTATGTGGAAAAAAAATTAACTGTTTTCTTTTTATATATAATATTACTGTACGTGTGTATGTCAGTGAACTCCTCCTAAACGGCTGGACCGATTTGAATGGGTGGCGTTTGGGTGGCGCCCTGCATGGTTTAGATTCACAAATCAGCCCGGCAGATGGCGCTGTAGTCGGCACAGCAATGCGTAGCCAGTTCAGCTAGTATTTTATAAAATTGCTACGTATTATACGATCAGGTATAATCTTAAAATTAAAGATTGTGAAACCATAAGTTGTCACTTTATTTTTAATTGGTTAGCTTGAAATGTGGTTTCAAAATTTGGTAATTCAACTATACTCACAGTTGTCCACTATTTAAATAAGGTAAGTGACTTTTTTAACAAGAAGAGCTTTGGTCGTATCATCGATAAAGGTTTGTTTATAATTATAATTTTCTTTCACAGCAGCGGAGGTGGTCTATTAATTTTCTATTTGAAAAAGAACTTTTTATGTTTTATAGTAGGTTAAAACTCATTCAACCCATTTTAGTTCACTTATGACACCTACGGTAATAGTAATTTTTTAATGAAGTTTGTAATTAAATATCGCCGATGTAATTGCTTGAGTGCTGAAAAAAAATTATAAATTAAAAAAAACGTGCGTGTAATTCACACGTGGTAGAAGTAAAACAGTCAAAAATAATACGTACACGTATACAAAATACCACGGTTGTTTTGAGAGAAGGCACTCAAGCTTTGTACTACGCATGCGCACAAAAACACGTATTAACACACGTACTTAATGCTTCCTATCTCATTTTCTCCTACGTTAAATCTTATGAATTGATGTGTCTGTCTCTTTTTACTGTCGCTTTTTGTTTCATCGACTTTCAAATCACAACGATGCTAAAGAAGTTTTCATTTTAAAAATAACGTGGATTGTGTTAAAAACCTTTGAAAGTTCATTGACCGATTTTCAATGAAATTTTCCGAAACATGTTTTACATACGCAATGAATTTTGTATTAGTTATTGTCTAGTCAAGTATAGTGTAAGAAAGTAAAGAGAGAAAACGTGTATTTAAAACGTTCTAAAGAATAGAATAAATTAAAAAAAGTTATGACGAAAAAAGTTAGAAAAAAGGCTTTTATTTTTCATTAAATATGGTGTTTCCGAATTTTATTCTTAGTATTATTACTTAATTTCATGTTATTAGTATCTAACAAGAGTCATGGATATTGTACTATATGGAAAATTTCAAAATTTGTCAATTACACAGGTTTACCTAAAAGGTTTATTGTTTTTAAAAAATAAAAGGAAGAAAAATCCGAAAGAATGTGAAGTACTTAAATTGGGCACTTATTAAAATGATCATCAAAAAATAGTAATTGATCGTCCAAAAAAATACAACTGGCAACCTAACCTAACCTTTAGGTTACCAATTGTATTTTTTAGGTTATAATTTGTTTTGAGGATGATTTAAATATGTATTTTTTTAATTATTTATTTAAAGATCTTTATTGGACATAAATAAAAAATGGTACAAAAGGTGGACTTAATGCTAATGCATTCTCTCTCAGTCAAACTTTGGGAAAAAAGAAACTTTAAAGCGGATACAATGGTGATATAAACTTAAACTTATCAATTTAACATACATATTACATTATATACCATACGTACAATACGTATATAACTATATTACACTATATATATAAACCAAATATATATATATATACACATACAACTAAATACATTAAATAAGTTACAATAATATACCCTTTAAATTGACAGAGAGCCCACAACATTACTACTTTTAAACCTAGGTGGTGGTAGACTCAGTAGTTTACAGTAATAACAGATATAATAAAACGCAAAAACAAAACAATTTTATTTATATAAATTACGTAGTTAGGAACGTGCCCGGTCAAAATACTGAAGCACATTCATAACGACCTTAGTCAACCTGTGATCACGACTCCTATAAAAGAGTCAAAACGTCACGATAAAATATTAAGAAAAATAGATTAAACGCGTCTTGAAACCTAACTAAATATATGTCTATTAAACTTGAATACTACCAACAGTCATTGGTAATGAGTATAGTCCATTTTTTTTAGCCATAGAAATTATGTAAACAAAGAGGCAGTGGTGGCTAACCTTGTGCTGGAGTCCACTTTGACCGGCTTCAGGCTCGTCCATTGTTGAACAGATTAAATAACATATAACAACAAAAATTTTTAACAAAAAACTTCAACAAAAACAATAGAAACTTAACAATACACTAAAGAAAATAGTCAAAACATAAATGCAGACGTTGACATTTGCCGCTATTGTTTCAAATAGAGAGAAAGTAAAGAAATATTGTAAGATCCGCGTTCAAATAGAGCATATGCGTATTTACGATAAACTTATGCCATCAAAATTTCGCATCAGCACTAAATAATGTTTCCGGGGTACATCGTCGATCAATCTTGCCCATTGTTTACTATTTCCTCCCACCGCTCCGAGAAGTCGAACTTTTTATAAACAACAATACTATTAATCTCAGCTATGACTCCATTATTTTTATGTAAACGAGGTCGTATTTAAGAGTTCGCGAGAGGGATCTCAAAAATGTCTTGTAAATATACTGTTTTCTTCGGATGAGTGTCGTGCTTTTGATGTTTTTGTTGACGCTACCCGCCTTGATTTGATGATCGCGAAATTCATGTTACTAGATTATTAACATAAAGAATGCCTTAATTATTATTTATTATTAAAATGAGACGAGATACCATTTTGTTTAGGCTGATTTTTTTTCTTATAAAGATTAGGCTGTCTCTTCTAAATTATATGTAAACCTGGTTTTGGTACTTATTCAATTATGTCGAAAATGCAGGATAAATTTAGCTGAAATTTGGCAAAGATGAAGAACATTTGCTGAGGATTATGACGTAGTCTAGGACAATAATGTGTCTTAAGTAACGTAAAATCAGTATAAAATAACTGCTTTGCTAAAATCTTGATGGAGTAGAGGTTATGGCGTTTGAATCGTATATCAGGAAAGGTGGATTTGGATTCCAGTTAAAATGATAAAATAACAAAAGCATTAATTTATTTAATAATAAAAACAAAACAAATTATAACAAAGTTTTTTATTTATTGTTATGTTTTATTGGTTAGAAGATTTATTGTATCTCTAGCTTCAGCAATAAACTTAAATAATTCCAAACCTAAGTAGATATCTAAAACCTTTCAAGAATATTTAAAAAAATCTAAAAATCGTGAAATAGATGGATGGTTTGATTTGCCATTGGTTTTGTAGGACACCTCTAGCAGATCAGAAGAAATATCTTCCACATGGCTCGGCAATCTCTCCTGGTATCTATATTCTAGATATGCTAGCAACTGTGATTGTGCGATGTAGGTTTCTATACCCACATACACATTCTTGGAGCTAGCGCCATCTGTGATAAGTAGTGTCACATTTGTATTCTGTAGTGTATAGGAGTCAAGGCGACAATTTCCTTTTTCAAAGATCTGGTGATTTTTGTTTATTTACAGATGTACAAATAACGTGGTTGGTGCCGCCACGCGGGGTGGTGCCGTGCGTGGTAGCGGAGAAGGGGGGAATGCAGAGGAAGCCCCCTCCTCCCCTCGACCCTGATGACCGACCACGGAGTAGAGTCCCAAGGAGGTTAGTCATCATTATTAGGTTTCCACTGCCAACCTACAGGTTTTTTAAGGGAAATCTACCAAATGATGCATGGTATCGACGACTGTAAATGTTGGTAATATGACAGAAACAAACTGACTAAAGAAAATTTTGGTCACCCATCCGATAATTAGATTTTACAAAAGTTGCTTAACATTTATAATCGCAGACAGCTGCCCCAATGAGATTCTTTATATATTATGCTTTATATGTTTAGATAGCTATGAGTAAATGGCATAAGGTAAGTCCTTATGTCATTGTAATAGAGCTCATTGGCAAAGTTACCACACATGCGGAAAGACTGCTTGATAGGAGACTCTCCCAAATAGGGGAGTTTTGGCATAATCTCCACACTTGGCACTTGGAGATCGCAGTAAAAGACCCCAAATTCAGAAAAAGCTGCTTCCCATTTTTGTCCACGGCGAGATAATATGGTGTTTCCCTCCAGTTTGTAGACTACTCCAGTAATAGTTGCATGAAAGGTGTTTTACAATAAATAATTAAATGTTGCTCCTTCCTCAGATTGAGTGGAGAGAGTGTGGAGGTTTCTCTCAAGAGGAATGGCACCGAAGGAGAGTACCAGTGCTCTGTGCGGCACCAATCAGGAATAGTTCTTGGATATCCCGTCCATTGGAAGTTCGCATGTGAGTACACTTTATGCTTTGTAAAACCTAAAGATTATCACTTGTCAGAATAAAATGTCAACATTTCTCCAGATATATTTTTATAACACACCAATTAGCCTAGCCGAAAGTAAGTACTGTAAGGATTGTATTACGGATACTAGGGCCGCGACTAGACCTTCATATATGTATTTAAATATGTTAGATATAAAATATGCATGCAAAAAACGACCACACCTCCTAACCTCAGGTAGGAACCCACGACCTTTCGCTATCCGGGCGGGTGCTCTGACCGCTGAGCTACCGAGACGCTCACGCTCGTACACTTTTTTTACATGCGTATTTTATATTTTATAGGAATATGTCATTGTGAATTCAAAAAAATAAAATTAAGTACATTATAAATGCTTAGCTCAATTTAATACTTTGGGCTGCGACTCTGTAAGTCATTAATGCTGCTTCAGCCCAGACATGGGAAAGAATAAAATAAAATTTGAAACCCACCAATATCAAGCTTGTTAACTTCCTACTTCGCAACCAACTTCTCTCGCAGTGTTCGATTCCGGAAACATTCCACAAACAAATGTTGAGCATCTTTAAATTTTCCGCATAACATATATGTTACATAGATATATAATATTCAAAGACATACGTTGACTTTAGTGATTTCAGGATAAGTAGATGTAAAAAAAACAATTTAGACGATAAAACAAATTGTACGTCATCCCTCGAGAATTCCTCATTTTCGAGGATTCATTTTCGTATCATTTAGCTTCAAAATTTACATGTTCATATTCGTTTGCAACATATAAGTAGATGCAAAAAAAACAGTTAAGACGATAAAACAAATTGTACGTCATCCCTCGGGAATTCCTCATTTTCGGGGATTCATTATCGTATCATTTAGCTTCTAAATTTACATGTTTATATTCGTTTGCAATATTTTACCTTGTTTTAAACGACACACAGCGCCATCTACAATCCATCCATCAAGCAAACAATATTTTTGTTTTTCCTCGGGAATATCAAATTTTTCCAGGATTAAAAGTACCCTATTATTTAATTCGGACTTTTATCTTTACGTGTGCAAAATTTCAAAGCAATCGGTTCAGTAGTTACGGCGTGAAAGCGGAACAAACAAACAAACAAACAAACAAACAAACAAACTCACTTTCCGATTTATAATATTAGTAAGGAGTAAGGATATATTATTGCAATGTTTAGAGATACTTACTTGAAACAAATACTTGTTGACTTTGTTGTAATCAGCGATATAATGAAACCATAACACTACTATAATTGTGATAACAGAATAATTTTATTTTCTTTGTGGATTATGTATGGTGACGACTTATAATGTTGTAAATGTCGTCACTTCTGTTAAAGCTGACGAGTTTTTTGTGCCCATCGTATCAGTTAAGGGGGAGCTTGCTTTAGAGGCTTCAAAAAATCGTTTTTTTTTTGCATAAATGTCTTCCCTAACTATCCAAGAATGTGTCCCTAAAATTTCAGAGGCAAATTCGAAATATTTTCGGAGTTACAGAAGAAATAGTAAGCAAGCGTCGAACAGGTATACGAGCGCGTCACCCGACAAAACAGGCGCGATTCATTTTCGAGTAAAGAGGCCAGCCCGCCTAGCATACGCAACACGACAAAATTTTGTCTACCCATTTTCTCGTGTTTTAGTCATTTGTCGTCAGTCGTCTCTAACATGGCTGCGCTTAGAAGTCGATTTCTTATGTCAAACGTGTTTTTTTACTTAGCCGCGGATTTTTGTCTTCAAACTCTAACATGGCAATCGTGTTTTGTCGACATTTTAACCGATATTGTCGACATATTTCTCGTCTTTGTGTCAGTACGTAGAGAAGAGACGACAAGTGGTTTGTGTGCTATTTCGATTGGAGCGATGGCGGTGTTTTATTACAATTATGTACTCAACGTATATTAAGGGCGAACGAAATGTAAAAATATGTTTTATAGTTATATACTTATATATTTTATTTATGCATATATAAATATATTGGCAAAGGTATATAATTATAGGAATATATTTATACTTATTCTATAAGTATAAATATATTCCTATAATTATTATATATATTCCTATAATTATTATATATATATTCCTATAATTATTATATATATATTCCTATAATTATTACTAATTGGTATAAGTATTAGTTACGTTATTTAGTTCTTGAGGTATGCGATAGATGGCGCTGGGTGTTTTTTAAAACATGGTAACGATGTGTTTTTTAAAATACATAAGAAGTGGAATGATAAATTGGAAAACATTGTTTTTCGCATGGTCAGCTCTATGTAGCGTGTTCCCGGGTTTCCAGTGCCCAAAATCTGCATGTTTTTGCTCCACAAGGGAAAACATATAATATAGTGTACCATTCAGTTTTGGTTTAACAACTAATTGTATCCAGCGTTACATCGCGCTTCTTAGATTTTCCGTGGGAATGAGAAATTTTCTTATAGTTGTGCTTTATACCGCAATATAACCGAATTCCACGCGGGCGAAGCCGCGGGTGGAAAGCTAGTAGGGAGTAAACGACAAATTTAAGAAAGCAACAAAGATGTTTGTTTTGTATATGTCAATAATACTGAAGGTTAAAGCAGACCCATCTTCCAAGGTAGCAACCGTTCATGAGCACGAGAACGTTTTAGTAAATAGTAAAATGTCTTCCATTTTCAGTTTTCTGGTTTTTCAAAAACGATTCAACTTTTTCACGGAATACAAATAAGAAATAAGCTTCTGGGTAATTAATACTTTGAATTGGAATCCAGGTTGTAGATTCTATGTAACCTCTTTATTCATGATATGAAAAAAGACAAGAAAGATGTAGGTACGATACAAGTGACCGTACATTCAGCGCGGTCAGCATTTCACACCCGCAGTGAATATTTCGTAATAATTATTATAAAATAACTAGTTCACATTCAGTCATCATACCGTGTACTCATATCATTTTTAGCAATTTAATTAGCCTTTTCACGTAATGTTTTCTAGTGTAATTTTATATAGCAATAAATTTAATGTTCACCATATTTTCTCTTATTATTTTTATCATTTACTGTACGGTAAAACGTACATTATGTGCCGCGTTTCATCGCTGGTATTATATACAAAACGAAATCTTGTGAACACTTATTTCGAATGAATATTAAGATGGGAGATCCTTTAATCTTATATATAACGATTAGTTGCCTTTTAAAATACCTTTACGTCTACCGTACATCACATAGCACAATTATAACTAAATAATCTTTAACAATTAATTAATGCCGCATCTTATACTAGGTCGACGCATTCGTTAAGCATAAAGCTTCGCTAGCACCGTATATTGGAACGGAGCGGATTGGTGGTTTCAAAAATATAAGCTCTAGAGAGTTCGGTGTACATATGCTGAAGCTTGTTTTTTTGTTCTTTTTTGCTTATCTCATAGACCCAATGTTTTTTGGTAATAACTTTTTTATTTTTATGATTTTCAATATTTTCCGTCACGGTCTAGTCCTAAAAAAATACGAAAACGGCTAAGAACTCATAGAGTTCTGGCGTCACATACATTTCGGCATTGAAGCTGATCCATGGGAACTTCGCTCGCTCCGCTCCAATAAAAATTCTATTAATAATATTAATGGATCTTGTGATGTGATATTCTTTATGTATCTGTATATAATAACGATATATAAACGGCGATGGAGCAAAATCGAGTTGAAATATTATCTACATAAATTACTAGTATATTGACATGGCAAATATTGAAAACGCTTTGCCTTATTTCTGAGTATGTATGTCTTAGAACATGTTTTTTCATCTGTAAGATATATATTGGTCGTATGTTATATACGATTCTATTGTAATATGTATATATATCTCGCTCGCTAAGCTCGTCGGTTATGTGTACTTTTGACTTGGTATTTTTTCAGGATATCATCTATTTGGTCCTTGAAAGTTCACCGTGGTCTGCCATAACATAGTTTCCCATACACATTTGCTTCATATTGTCTTGTTAATTTTCTTTCGTCCATACTCTACATATATATATATATATATATATATATATATATATATATATATATATACTAACTGACCCGGCCACGCGTTGCCGTTATTAATTAAAATGAAACCTATTTTATGTGCTAAGTCACAACAAATCCAGGAAAATAAAAAAACCTCAAAATCGATTGAGTAGTTTGGAGTTCATCGCGATCAAACACTGTGACATTTATATATATATATATATTTTAGAGATCACAGATTTCCACTATCCCTATCCTTATATACATCTCTTCTAAATTATCTCATCAGCTTCTAAATTAAAACGAGGTGTTTAGGTAGATATTATGAAAAAAAGAAAAAACCGTGGCACCATTAGATGACACCAAGTTGCTGTAGTTGTAATAGGTGGCACTTATGATTTTTTTGAGGATAAACAAGCTGGCTAGCCGATAGCGAGGGATGTGGTTTAATCCCGCCTAACGTCTGAGACAATATTGTTTGTTGTTATAATTGTCTTTAATTAAACATTGTTTTACTGTAATATACAATAACAGTGCTATTTCGATAACTATTTGTTAATTTTAGGAGAATACTGATATGTATGGCAGTAACTGTTAGGGCTGCCATTGTTATTATTTGTTTATTCTTTAAAAAGGCTGTACAATTTTATGATATTAAATAAAACAAAATATTTGAATGATGAGTTTTCATTGAGCAATCGAGCTCTTCTCTGTGTCTAATGTAAAGATATCGGTATCTTGTTTATTTTTGTTTGCTTTTTATGGAATTTAAAAGATTCTAAATGAGGCTACTGCTTATGCATAGTGAACAGACAACGTTATCGACAACAGATTGTTTAATTTTCTAAATCGATATTAAACTTTATGTGTCGGACTTACAGTTGGAAATGGAATGGATAAATTTGAGAGTTTGATATAGGTTGATGTGTTGTTGACCATACATGAACACATGTAAAATTATTAAAATACTAACTAAAACAAATTCAACGTATACAAAAATTATGTGAGATTTACCATTAGTTTTATTTACAAAATAATTAAAAAGTATAAAATAATAATACTAGATTTAAAAATCTAAAAATCCCAGGTTATTCGGTGACCAAAAAAGAATAAAATAACCCGGCGGGGCCAAACGAGGGGCCACTCAAAACGTGGGGGCGCATGTTACTTATGGAGATGTAATAAGATGTATGATATGCATAGATGTTGAGAGTATTTATAAAGATATTATTTTATTCTTTTTAATTATTAACTCAACGAACTAACCATATGTTACGCAACAATCGGATAAGCCCCATACAAAAGTGAAAGTTCCCAAAAGTTGACCTAAAAGTGCACCTAGAAAGTTGAAAGTTATTTAAGCGTGCATTGTCATCGGGTTCTGAGCTACCCTGAAAGTTTCAACTGGCTAGGTGGTCGGGAAGTGCCTCAAAATTGAGATACAAGATTCCAACCGGACAGACAAGACGACAGACAAGCAAACAGACAAGAAAGCGACCTAAGAAAAACGTGGGAAAATGGCCGACAACATGGTTGCAGAAATTAGCATCTACTCAAAAGAATAGTTTAATTTAAAACTTTGAATTGATAACCGAATAAACTAACATTATTATTTAAATAACATTACTCTTTTCACGTATATAATCAATTAATAATTATTACATCTAAAAACATATGGCAAAAGGGCGGCCATACTTTTTTCTTCACAACTCCCTCAATAGGTAACAAATAAAAGGGCAAATACTCTACACTATTGCAACAAATTTTTAGTTCGTATATGATACTATAAGAACTAAAAAGAATGAGAAATTAAAAACTTGAAAAATAATGATGAAATCAGATAAGTTTAATAATAGCTCATATTGTCAACCCTATTTCTAACATCATTATGAGCCTGTCCTTCAAGCTGTCAGGAGGCTCCATTTCACGAAGTTAGTTGAATTTCCACAAATTGTGTTTGTAATTGAACGTAAATCAAACGTAAACTAATTTACAGTGAAATATAATTTATATATGTGTACAAATCAAACTTCTGTAATGGGATAAACAATGTCATTTCCATAAACTATGGCAAAATATCTGACGGACTCTTAATTATATTGGCATGGATTTTTTTTAGTTTTAAATATTAGATCCGGTTTTTTATATCGGACGAGGAACCCATCTCGATTTCATTGTATTTAAAATGCCATATTTCAACGCCACCTGAAAGCTTGGAGGCATGGTTGATTTTTAGAGGCGTATTTTCTTATGGAACAATGTGTTTATCAAATGGTAAAAAAGATTTCCACACAAGATTTGATGATTCCACAGATAATACTTCACACATAAATAAAAAAAAATGAGGCTATTACAAAGGCTATTACAGAGTTTACGTATCTGAAAAAACAAATTGCGTGGAGTGAACGGTCTTTTTATACATCTTTAGTAGCGTTAGAAAAGTTTCTTTAGATAAGGAAGTCTGTACCACATTATTAAAGAAAGCAAATGAGCCCTTTCCCAGTAGAATATTTACATTACTCGTATTTCTTCAATATTATAGAGCCATAGAGAAAATTAAATCTAAATACTCTCTATCATCGACATTTAGTAACAGACATGCCGTACCCATATAACGTGCAGTAATTTCTTAGTTTGTGAAGAGTGACGAAGATGGCATATGCTTTCGGACTAAGGCTATCTCTTTCCTTAAAGGCGATTGGCTCCCAATTTTCATGACAGGTACGGCATATATTTTGAGAGAGATAAAGATAGTCCGAAGCTTAGTTTTATCTCTTTTTTTCTTAGTGCCGCAATTCTCACCGCTAGGACATGTCCATTAGTATCTGCCAGAAAGGATGGATCTTTTTTTATAAAACTTTTACAGCAAAATGTTAAAAATTGATATCGAAAATTGTATTCTTGAAGCTAAGTATTTCAAGGTCGTACAATACTTTCATATTAAAATTTTCAGGTGGGAAAAATGGTAATAATATATAAAATATTACTGTTGGAAGTCAATATATGACACGACGATTACCCAAGAGGGTCGTTGGCATTTTCACCTCTAATGGAAAATATTTATACTTACCTCGGGACTTACTTAAAAAAATTAGAAACACGCAACAAAAAAACACTCCATATTGCATTCTAAATCACAAATCTATAATCTAAGAACACAAATTTGTTGTTTGTGTGTTTGTCTGTCCGCTATTTTTCCATTGTATACGCGTTACCATAGCAACGCGTTACCGGGTCAGCTAGTTATAAATAAATAATATATCAGCAAGTATGATTGTGTTTTGTTTAAAAAACAAATATAATTATTGAAATAATGAAAATCAATAGAAGATATTCATTATTTAATTTATGTGATGTATCCTGGTTAGCTGTTCCATTTTTTTTTATATTTTCCATATTTAGTTTCTTTTTTAAGTTGACTATTAATATTAAAATTAATTATTGACTGTACCCACTTTAATAAATGCTGTACTCGCCTGTAATTGGTGTGATTTGTACACCATACATAGATAAAAACTGTTGTTATGTGTTTTCAATATGTGTTTAATGTGTATGCTGTTGGTTATCATAAATAAATAAATAAAGTAGGTAATCATTATGTTTTTATTAAGTTATACTTCTTTAGGCGCGTTGTGAAAAAATAATGAGAGTGATTTTTTAAGATGCGCGCATCACTGTTGCTCGCAAAAGTGACATGGAATAAACCAGCAGGATAAAGTTGGCCGCTAATTGGCTCAAGTTAGTAACTCATATATTTATGAATGTGTGTGTTTGTATTAATATTACTTATTTATCTATGTCCATCCGTTACCATAGTATCTATAACACAAGCCTTACAGTGCTTACTTTGGGCTAGGCTCATTGGGGTGAATATGAGAAAAATTAATTATTATTATTATGATATTCACGTTCCTTAATAACTTAACGTAGTTATTAAGACGTAAGATCTTTATCTTACGTCTTAAATAACTTTACAACTAAAAAAATAATTAAGAAACCAAATCCGTTGACTGTACTTAGTGTTGCCCAAATTCAGTCTTGGTCTTGCAGTCTTGGTCTTGTTCTTGCGTTTTTGCAAGACCAAGACCAAGAACAAGACCGCGTATTTTTAGCAAGACCAAGACCAAGACTGACCGTGCAAGACTTGAGCAAGAACAAGACTAAGCCTGCAAGACTCTTGCGTCTTGCAGCTAGGACTTAGCGCTATTTCACGGAGTAGTTAGGTGTAACAGTTCGGTGTATAGGTACGCTTAGGAATTCTATGAGACGCAAAAAACTGTATCAAAGAATATGAAAAACTGGATCTATGCGCATTACGACTAATACCATAAACATACCTACATAGCGAATAAAAAAATATCCATTAAAATCAAACTGAGTGCATGCATAGTTATGTTTTAACCATCGGCACTTTGATAATGCGGCATCAAAGGTTTTGTACTTACTTCTCAAAGAAATTTGCTGCTTTTCGGAAGCACATGGTTATAATACACGCGCCGGCGGCTTCTTTTGAAATCATATACAACAATCGTTGCCGCCGCGCCGAAATCACAACATTTGACACTATTTGATTGCCGCCACAGGGCGTAGGCGTAGGTATACTCATGCAAAATAATTTCGAATTTTAAGAGTACCTACAGGTGTTCCAAAGAATAAATAAGTTTCAGAGTGCTTATAATGAAAATGAATACATTATACTGATCACGCAAGTAGTATTATGATTAGAATAAAATGGTAAGGATAGGTAGTAGATGTCATAATAATTTATTCTAGTAAGTATATATTATAATATTGATTATATGGTTTTAAACTAATTACTTAGGTACTATTATTGTACATTTAGTCATTATATTTCTTAAGTTTTTACAAGAAAAAATAGCAAAAAAGTGTTCAAATATCACCCGTTTGATAAATATTGTAGCCACTTTTAAATATACTTGAAACGTGTAAAAAAATTCTACATAATTAATAAAATAATATAAAAAGCGTAGGTACTTACCTACTAATAAAATAAAAAGCCTGCGATTTATTATTAGTAAATAATCACGGCAGCCGAGAGTGTGTCTCCACTTTTGAATACATAAATCATAACCAGATCACTAGAGCCACTTCAAAAAAGAAATTTGTAATTCCTAGGGTTCAAAATTATTTTGGTGACAGAACTTTACAGAAGCGTATACCATATCTTCTTAATTCGTTGCCCGAAACTATTAGATGTGAAACGGATAAAAATAAATTTAAAAAAATATTAAAAGATTATCTGATGACTACTATTTAACACAACAATTGTATGTTTTTATTTATTTTTTTGCATTCACAATGCAATATTTCTATAAGATATAAAATACGTGTGTAAAAAACAACCACGCCTCCGAGCCCATCTGAGGGCTCGGAGGCGTGGTTGTTTTTTACACACGTATTTTATATCTTACAACAATTGTATCTTATTATTATCACCGCTAAATTTTCCTTCAGTTTGTTGTAATTCAGTCTAAATCCAATTATTGTGCACTTAACTTTACCTGATACAGTTATAGTTGTATTATATACCTACATAATTATAATTATAAGCTAAGAGACTAAAGATCCCTCAGTCAAACCGACAAGTCGGTTTTGTGGGACTAAATTGTATCTTTGTATTTTTTTTTCTTGTATATGAAATAAATAAATAAAAAAAAATAAATAAAAAAAAAAAAAAAGTATTTACAAGCAGTGCCCGCGACTTCGCCCACGAAGAATAGTAACTTTGGAGGTATAGTGACGTTCAGGATTTATTTATTTATTTTAAAACTTCTGTCATCAAACATACAAACAAACTCTTCAGCTTTATAATATTAGTATAGATTAGTATAGATGTACGCCAAAACATTCACTTATATGTAAAGAATAGTGATTGGCACTAATTCTTTACATATATTTTATTCACGCGTCGCGTCTGTACAAGTAGGTAATAATCTGTGTTTGTACGCCGCACGCGGCATCGTTTGATTTGCGGCGGCATCCTTTTAATAGAGCCGGCACGTGGCGAGGCGGCGCGGTAGAAAGCAAGGAAACGTACTATAAACAAAGGAATTATTTTAATTCCAGTCATTTCCAATTGAGCTGTGCTTCGAGTCTAACTTAATAATTGTTTTTACTAATTCTTGTTGTTTTCTAAAAACGTATCACGTGTACAATTTAATATGAGTGACGAAGATTCAAATTATTCTAGTCCGAGTAACGAGAGTTTGAGTCACAGATCTAAAAGACCCAAAAGCAAATTTGAGGAGTTTTTCGAAATAATTCATGCATCCCAAACTGCCTTGTGTAAATTGTGCCAACATAAAAAGACTGAAATAAAAATGAAAAACAGAAACACTTCAGGCTTAAGGAAACATCTAATATCTTTCCACAAAAAGGAATCACAAATATTTCTTCCTGTTAAACCAAAATTAAGTGGAGATATCACAAGCTTTTTAGTAACCGCTGGAAGAAGTGGACAGGTAAGAATATATTTTTTTTATATGAAAACTCCAGGAACTCAAAAAAGTCTTTTTTGAACAAATGACTTTAAACTGACTTCGGAATATTTTATAGATATTGATAAAATAGTAATACATAGGTACATATTTCGCGTCATTTTTAACAATGGTCGAAATTGTCGCTACGGGAATTTTAACTCCGCGTAGCTGTTCATGCGATACTTTCAAAAACGCCATTAACTTACGTAAGTATTTTTGAGTTAGTGGTGTTTTCATCTAGGGGTGCGACATATTAAGTATGTAATTATCGTCTTAAATATTTTTATAAACACCTATATTTTCATTTGTTTTCATAATCGGCCAGTAACAACTAAGTACTTTATTTTGGTAAATTACAGTACAGTGCAACCTTAATATAACAAATGTCAATTTAACGATTTTCTCGATTTAACAACAACAAACCTCCTCCTCCTAAACGCTCAAACCTAGTATGTTTTAAATAATAACACAAGATTTATTGTTTTATTTCAGTCGGAAAACAGCAGTGACAACATCACGACAGCTACAGTTGATTGGGTAGTGAAAAAATATCTTCCCTTCTCATTTTTCGATGACGAAGCTACACAAGTATATTTTCGACGTATTTGCCCTAATATGGAGTTTCCTAAAAGGTCTACACTTAGAAGGAAAGTCAAAGAGCGATTTGAAGAGCTCCAATTTAATCTCAAGGAACGACTTCAACAATTATCATCTAAAATGTCATTTACCATTGATGGGTGGACGTCAATTGCTGGTAGGAGTTACTACGGGGTTACTATGCATTATATAGACAACGAATGGAAGTATCGATCTGTAGTTCTTGATTTTATACCATCACGCGGTCGACATACTGGGGAAGATATTGCAACGATTTTCCATGAATGTTTATTGGAATATGGCATAATTGATAAAATACAAGGTATCACGGTCGACAACGCAACTGCAAATACCAAATTTATGTATGAACTGGGCAAACAGTTGCCACACTTTGATTCAGACAATCAACATTTCCGGTGCTTTGCTCACATTTTAAACCTTGGTGTACAAGATTTATTAGAGACCTTAGCATTACACTGTGAGTCTGACACTAACGCGCAAGATCAGCAGTATGAAGACTATGCAGACGAAACTGAGGAAGATGAAGAATATGCACCAAATATTGCTGACTCGCGTACATCTGTAACAAAGTTACGCAGTATTTCCAGTAAAATAAAAAGAAGTGAGATAGTGAAGAAGAAGTTTCAGTCTGCTTGTGAAGCAGCTGGCGTGCCATCAAATCTAAATGCCATTCTTGACTGTCCAACAAGATGGAATTCCACACATGATATGATTGGATTTGGTTTAAAAGTGAGAGCGGGCATTAACATATTGTGCAGTTCTGTCACCGAATTGAATGATTTTCAAATCACAGCTAGTGAATGGCAGGTACTCGAAAAATTACATAAATTTCTAATAAACTTTAAACTTTTAAGTACAAAACTTGGTGGAGACAAATATGTTACATTACCGCTAGTCATTGTATCATTCAATCTCTTGCTAGATAAAATTGAATCCATGGTAAAACAGTTAGATGAGAAACCTAATCGATCTGAAGTGGATGAAAGGCTCATTCTAGCTTTCCAAGCAGCTCGAGACAAAATGCTTAAACATTATAAGAAGAGCAACTGGATTTATTGTACTTCTTTAATTTTAGACCCAAGGCATAAGGCTCAGACTTTTGACCTGACAATGTGGGGGAAGCAACTTAAAACAGAAAGTCTGCGCAAGTTCAATGAACTTTATGAAGAATATAAAAGTCTACACTCACTGAACAAATCTCTGGAATTGCCAAGAAAAGAAAATAAAGTATGTGATGAAGATGAAGACATTATAGACTTTGATAAACTCTATGAATGTCCCTCGACGTCATCTGGATCTTGTCTTCAAGGCTTAGTGATAGACGAGTTGGAGGAGTACCTGAGAAAACCAAGAACTGCCAGCTCGGAAGACATTTTAGATTGGTGGAGGACGCATGAGACAGAGTATCCGACTTTATCGAAGATGGCCCGTGATTTTCTCTCAATACCTGCAACTTCAGTACCTGCTGAGAGATTATTTTCTAAAGCATCATTAGTAATTAGAAAACATAGAAATAGGTTAAGTGATGAGTCAGCCAGATGGTTACTTTGTATTAATTCTTGGTCAAAAGAATTGATATAAAGTAACATAACCTAATGATAAAGCTGTTGTGTACTGTTATGTTTGATTTGTGTTGTATTTTATTTTTGATTGAAATAAATGATAAATCATAAAACTCTTTTATTAAATTTCATGCAAGTTGAGGGTTCAATCTCTTTCTAGACAGACATTGTTATTTAAAATACAGTCAAGTTATTGTAATTAATTTGTTTTTTTACATGTTTTAGCAAATGTAAGCTTATAAATCATAAATGTTTATTAAGAAACAGTTACTTCCATGGAAAACGACATATAGGTCAGTTGATTTTTCGACTTTCTTATCAAATCTTCAGTTATTTATTAATCTGATTGATCTTTACTATGGCTATGTTAATTCAAGCTCACAATGTTCCAATTCTAATACGTTTTTCTAAGATTTAAAGTAAACTTTAATAAATAGCAATAGACTAATAGGTAATTGCAAGACTTGCAAGACTCTTGCTGCAAGACCAAGACCAAGACCAAGACTGCAAGCGCAAGACCAAGACCAAGACCAAGACCAGGTGTATTGGCGCAAGACCAAGACCAAGACTGGCTAAGTCTCGTCTTGTTCTTGCATTTGGGCAACACTACTGTACATACAAGGCGGTTTTTTTATCTATGGCATGACTAAGAAATAGAAGCAATATCTTGACTCGTTAATTGTGTTACTTTTTTTGGCAACCCTACCGTTCTACCTATCCACTAAAGGCCAAATGCCCTGACCAATATCTGTTTCGGTGATTGATTGCGAGTGTTGCCACGTTATCGGCGCTATTGTCAATTTATATTCCAAGTCTTGACTTAGAGGGATGCTGTTTTTGCTTGTAGGATTTTCTTGGCAAGAACAAAGACGTCAATTTGTTATCGACACTGGAAAAGATAGTTGTGATCCATTGAAAATGGTGATCTAAAGGAGGCATTATACAATTTTTTTGGGTTCCGTACCCAAAGGGTAAAACGGGACCCTATTACTAAGACTTCGCTGTCTGTCCGTCCATCTATCTGCCACCAGGCTGTATCTCAAGAACCGCGATAGCTAGACAGTTGAAATTTTAAAAAAATAAAATAAATATTGAAGGAGGGCTCTCATACAACAAACGCTACTCTTTTGCGCTTTTTTGCTCGATATCATTAATGGCAACGGGTAGGCACTTAAAACATTCACAAAATCTTCAGTGGTATTTTCACTTTAATAATAAATAATATGAAATTTGTATACCTACTGTTGTTTACCTAGTCAATGAACGGAAACGGAACGGAACCCTTCGTGCGCGAGTCCGACTTACACTTGGCCGGTTTTTTATGCTTTTATTTACGTTTAAATAAATCCTTTATCTAACTTATATACATACTAGCTTTATGTAGACTATCGATTAATAGTTATATTTCTATCCCTCTGGAACAGTACTTTTTTCTGTAGCCCTGGCAAACAATATGTAAAATCTTATTATGATTCATTGAGTAGTTGGCGTGAAAGTGTAACAAACAAACTATTTTCGTATTTATAATATATTTCTAACGATATGCTTATCATTTGCACAATCATGTTCTTATCATGTGCCAAATTTCTTCGAAATCAGTCAAGCCGCAAAGAAGGAAATACAAAAGACAAAAGAAGCCGAATTGGTATCAGTGAATCATAAAACGATTATTTATCATAAAATTTATGCAAAAAAATAAATGAACCGACAGAACCTACATATTTATATAGTAGTATAGATAAAGATATGTACGTGTGTATCTGTGTTTGCGTTACTGCGTTACCCTTGTTGGTACCATAATAACTTATCGAACACAAACTGCTACGACTA
This sequence comes from Calamotropha paludella, assembly GCA_927399485.1. Classification (NCBI taxonomy): domain Eukaryota; kingdom Metazoa; phylum Arthropoda; class Insecta; order Lepidoptera; family Crambidae; genus Calamotropha; species Calamotropha paludella. Next base: position 25,325,721 of record OV656815.1, on the reverse strand, counting down.
ATTAATGTGCTACGGTTCGTAGGCTATGGAATAGTTATTTGCCTATTGAAAAATAATAAAAATATCGTAGCAATACAATATAAGGCGTGTCGGTCCTGAGAAGGGTACGCCTTTACTGTGGTCGTTGTTCTGCAATGGACAGGTTTCTGGCGGCCAACACAATAAGGCGAAAATTCAATTCAAATTATTAATTTGTCAAAATCGGAAATCACTTTCATTGTTGATTATTTAATATTCTGTGACAAGAAAAATTGAATAACTGAATAATTCTTTTTTAGAATTTATTATAATATTCTATATATTTACGCCAATTCAACATCTTTTTTGGTGACGTAGGGAACTCCGATTTATCAGCCTGAGGCCTTAGTGTGAGTTTACGCTTCGATACTCGATATCGTCTGCATAAAATATTACTATGGATTTTTGTAGGAATTGCGAATCCTGATAGAAATCCGTAACGCAATCGATAACGAGTGTCGACTCGCACTAAGGCCTCTGGTCGCACAGTGAGGCGGCTCAAGCCCAGGACTCCCAGCGGAACTGGTCGGGAGAGTCATTCCCCCGACCAGCCCCGTGGACTTCGGTGTTAAATGCAGAATCGATACTATTGCACCGTACAGTCGTCAAATAAATAATAATAGTTGTATTTAAGTTTTAAATGCTTAATTTGTTTTCTATTGTTGCAGCTATTGGCAAGCAGTTCGCAAGACATCCAGGGGATAGCACGGCTAGTGCGGGTACGCCTCATGTCCTCTCTTGCGAGATACCATCATCACCTCCTGCTGCAATCTCCTGGCTCCGCAATGGGGAAAGTCTACCTAGATTTGAAAGGTACCAAAATAATCACTTGCCTTTAAATACTGGTAATAATCCTGAAACCACGCATATCAAAGCCAGAATGAATAAGCAACTTCTGGGTTAGCTCATTTCATCGTGGATTTGCTTTATTGGGATCATGAGCGAACCCATGAGAATAAAAATGAAAAAATAATGTAAATATATTAGACTTGAAGACCCCTAAATTGTATTTATCATGAAACACAGATTCAGGCAAATAGTTCCAATCTTTAGCGAATAAAAAGATTTCTTCAGGAAAAGTAAAGGAATGGCCACCCGTGTCTTTAGAAGTTTCTCACCACCCTATTAACATAAGAAATCTAGACCAGCTCAAATCTTTCCAATAATGAGTCTGGATAATAGTTGCTATATATTCTACATTAGTATATAGTTACTGTAAGTAAGCTTTAGTTACGTATTATGCATATGCTTATGCCTGGCTTAATTATAAGGTAATTTTGTGGGGAAACAGTATAGAAGTTACATCCATATTCATACTGCAAAAAAGCTGAGACCAATATACATAAATTTACGAATACTTTTAAAAAGCTCTTAATTGCAAACTATTACTCCAATGAAGAATATTTTTAATGAAATGTCTGCCCCTCTCTCTTCCTTGTTGCTGTGCCTATCAAGGTGCATGCGATTGTTTAAAGCTTTATGCATATTAAGAAATGTATTTAGACTCCTATCTTTATCGGATGTAATGCAACTGTAAATAAATAAATCCCTAAATTTAATTTAACTAGCTGACCCGGCCACGCGTTGCTATGGTAACGTTAATTGATGACCCGGCCACACGTTGCTATGGTAACGTTAATTGATTATAAAAACTGTTATTCTTAGGCTTATGGTAACTATATATGGTCACAAGCACACAAAGTATTATTATTATATAATGTATTGATACTGATACTGGTAACCCTAACCTGGTTGTTTAATAGTTTATTATAATACACAATTTGTCATTTTACATATATTAATCTAAAATTACCATAATCTTATTGAATACAGCAAAGAAAGGAATTTACATAGTCATGTTTCGAATAAAGGATACCTTTGAGTGTATAAATTGAAAGGTTCGGTAAGAAAATATAAAGCTCCAAGTAATTCTTTGTCAAGTTTTTATACTGATGAGGCGTCCTTACCTTTTTTAACTATATTTTGCCGTTTTTTTTTCAGATACATTTTTCTGAAAACACAATTGGTTTTTAGAGAAGTCCGAAAAGAAGATGCTGGTGTTTATAAGTAAGTTTGATTTTTTTTCTTTTATTTATAGAGAAATACTAGAAAAAGTCTATTCACAGGACCATCTTTTTTTTGTAGTATTGTTCTATAAAATTATTTTACTAAGTTATTTTTTTTAATTACTCACATAAAATGTATTATTGTAGAAAATATTCTGCAATTTTCTCGTTAAGTACTTGTTATATTGATTTTTTTTAATTTTTAGTTCGATCTGCCCTTGAAGCGTTTTTTATCATAATTCATTTATTATAATTTTTCAGTACTTCGTATTTTGGAATTCCTGCGATGAATTTTTTTTTGTATTTTTTCAAATTACTATGACGTTTTATGTGGGTAAAATCGCGTTAGAAGATTCCATTAGAAACAAACATACAAACGTACTTTAATATTATTGATTTATATAAAAAAACAAATATTAGGAACGTGCCCGATTAAAATATTGTAAAGACAGTAGAAACTATATGACGACCATTGCCTTAGGCAACCTGTGATCACGGCTCCTGTAAAAGAGTCGAAACGTCAGGATTAAATATAAAATAAATTATGCGCCAAATCCATAGTAAAATTGAAAGAACGGAAAGTAAGTGTAAGAACTAAATGTGTTAAAAATTATCATTTTCTTTCAAACGCAACATTGAACACAACAGTGGTGTAGCAAAATTAAGTTTTTAGTACGAACTAGCGGCCCGTCCCGGCTTCGCACAAGTGGACAAAATTCTATATTTTTTTTCTATTATTAAATATTTTTCCGTTAGCGCCATCTAGCTCCCGGTAGACGAACTACTTGCGGTTAACGCGTTGCTATGGTATCGTTATTGATACAATGGAAAAAGAGCGGACAGACAAACACACAAACCACTGTGATCTTTGATTATAGATTTAACAAAGAATATAAAAATGGTGCATTAAAAATGGCAAGAAAGCCGGCCTTTTCTCAGGAAAGCCGGTTACGGACCCACATCCTCTCGTTATTCGGTTGATTACTCTTCCAATTAAATTATCAAGACCTCAGACCCATTGAATTTATCCAAGTGATTCTAATCTGAATACCAGCGCCATCTATTCAAGGTTAATATATACTTACAACACCAAATGTAACAGTTTTACAAATATCAAGAATCTTTAAAGAAAATACTTCTTTATAATATATTTTTTTTTTTATTCAAGCATTTATATCTAAAGGTTTCCTTATTAGAAAATATCTCAGAGTATTTTATTTAGTTTCCAGCACATTACACATTTAAATAAAACAACTCTTTCACGGTGTTTTGCGCATGATTTATATTAATTTCTGACGTTTCGACTCCTTTACAGGAGCTGTGAGCACAGGATGACTAAGGCATGGCCAAAGAATTATGCGCAAAAAATCGCGAGAATGTTTTTTATTTAACTATTGTATTTTTAGTAATACTTTCATAAAATAAAAATATGTAATAATTAGAAGTTTGAACAACAATAGAAATATATTCCATTTCGTTTAATACAAAGATTTTTGGTTATACTAGCAGCCCGTCCCGACTTCGCACAGGTGGACAAAATCCTTTAATTTATTTCTATAAATAATAAATAAATAAATATTTCTTACATTCACACCAACTAGCCTAGCTTAAAGTAAGAACTGTAAGGCTTGTGTTATGGATACTAGGGTAACGGATAGACATACATATATGATACATAAATATGTAATATTCATAGAAATATATAAAAACACCCATGACTCAGGTACAAATGCTCGTATTCATCATACAAACATCTGCCCCTTCCGGGATTTGAACCCAGGACCGTCGGTGCGAAAGGCAGGATCGCTACCGTTGCACCAAACGGTCGTCAATATTATTAAATATTTTTCCGTTAGCGCCATCTAGCGCCTGGTAGACGAACTACTTACGGTTAACGCATTGCTATGGTAACGTTATTGATACAATGGAAAAAGAGCGGGAAAAAGAGCGGACAGACAAACACACAAACCACTCTGATCTTAGATTATAGATTATTGACGATGACGATTTGCCGACCTCCGCGGTAGAGTGGTTTCCATACCAGTCGTCATGGTGACGCTACTCCACGATCCCCGGCCACGTAGATGTAGAAAACTATATTTTCTATTATTGTATCTGATTTCTAAAACAAACTTGTGCTTTAGTTACTTAACTTGGGTTCAGAAAGTTTTATCTTATGTTGTCTGATGTTATTAAAATAAAGAAGAAAATGCGGATTTTATAAGTTTGCATAACCTTGTTTACGCTTTACAAGGTAGATTAGTAGGTATATTTAGGTATTACTGAAATTTAAGAATTCTTTCACCGATAATAATATATTTTCGAAGACCATTATGTTTAAGCTCGGCGAAGTTCAGTGATGGATAAACATAATTTTATTGGGTACACATGCCTTGTGTTTGGCAGGAAAAAGCGCTTGCGAGCGCTTGTAAGAAAAATGGCGATCGCTGAGCGATAATAAACAAAATGGCGGATTGTGTCAGCGCAACTGAAGTTAGCAATCATGTCGTGGCCGAAAACTGTTTAGTTTTTTTTTCGGCGCTGGTAAGCGCTCGCAAGCGCTTTTTTCTGCCAAACACAAGGAATGATAGATTAAAAATAAAAAGCATAATTTTAAAACCGTTTACTGGTATGCATCGTAGGCTCGGGTAAGCTTAATTTTTTTATATTTTACCAGCAAGCAAACTATATCAAACTATACAAAAATTATTTGTTTTAATTTTTTGATAATAAAGTTGTGCAAATCAAGACGTAACCAATTTTACTACTATAAAAAAGCTACAACATATTATAATATACAGTCAGCACCAATAGAATCAAACAAGATGGTAAACAATCTTTTCGTGCTTTCTTCTCTTCAAAGATTTCCACACATTACACATTTCAATAAAACATCGTTTTCACTGATATTTGCTCATACTTTATAATATTTAATCCTGACGTTTCGACACCTTCACGACCATTGCCGTAGTCATCTTGTAAACGTCAGGATTAAATATAGAGAATGTGCAAATATCTGCGAAAAAGTTGTATTATTTAAATAGGTTGGTCATCTTAATTTGCATAAATAATTGTAATTTTAAAATAATTTATCAATCTCAATACAAAAGTAAAAAAAAATGTGATAGTCAGCTCCGATGCACGACTGGAGTTTATCGGAGTTTTTCCTTAAAAACTGATTTTCATATAAGGCACCCGGTATGCCTATAGCATTTTAATCGACAAATTGTCCCTCAAATTTGGTTTTTCTCAAAAAGCCAATAATTAAAAACACACAAAAAACAATCTATTTGTTTTTCGTTAATTATTTTTTCCTTTTTTTATTCCATGACAATTGAAACATGATGGCTGTGTCACTGTTGCCTACATGTCAACCTATCAAATGACACCTTTTTAATGTTGATAGGACATTTACATGAGTAGTGGTAGTCGAATTAGTACCTATGAGAGTCCAGGTCTTGGTTACCAAGAAAACAAAATGGCGGTCATTTCATAACCGTAAGAGAAAACAAAATTTGAGGGGCAATTTGTCGATAAAACATGCCATATTTCACACTATTAAAGGCTCCGACACTGGTGACGGGACACATTGTATAGGAGGATAACTGGCTATAAGAGAAAGAGAGAAAGAAAATGTGTGTTCGCACTCTTAGCCCTATAGTAATATACGAAAATCTTTCTATCTTCTTTAACTGATATCACCCTTTCAACTTCCTTTCGCCTCGCCCTATCACTTTTAGTATCGCTCTCGTCACGTATTTTCCAGCTTACTCCTTTACTCAAGCGTGCGTAAAGAAGTTTACTTCAAAAATATGAAGAGTAAAATTTAGTGATCGAATGAGAGCGTTACGTTTTTTGTGCGCAACCTATCAAGCGCACCTTTTTTTTGAAGTTTTGTTTTATTATTTTTTATGCCTGTTCATAGACAGTCGTTTTTAAAGAGTAAACTCCAAAATGAAATATCATTCTACCATTCACATCCTCTTATAAAAGTTAATACATATTAGTCAAAATAATGGTTCCAATTCCAGCCATAGAGACGACCACAGCCATAGAGTAACTTATATATGACCACAGCCAAATATTCCTAGTATTTCAATTGAGTTTCTAACAGTTGTTAGTGTAATTTATTATCATGTATATTACATTCATAGCGTAAAATCGTTATCGTTAAACTTTATGTAGGTAAATAAACAATGTGTATAAAACAACGTACGGAACCTTCAGTATATTAAATTATCCCGTAGATTACTCTCAATATACTTTACTTTGTAAACATATAATAACTTAACTTTGTTTTTCGAGAGAAAGCTTTTGAATAAAACTCTCAGATTTTCTTGGTAAAATTCTAGAAGTTTTATGTACATATTTATAATACCTAATATTATGTTGAAAAGGGATGTTTTAGTTGCCTAGTAGATTACTTTTTCCAAATTATGAACGATTATTTTGAATATTAAATGAGTTTACTCTTGAGATAGTTTTTTTGTTTCTGTTGGTGAATTTACAATATCATATGTTCATTTGTAAAAAGGGTTACAGTTTGGATCAGAGTCCACTCTGCCGAATGCATACAGCCTTCAATGCTTTACTAGTGAAGTTTTCTGAACTGGACTTGTTTGCTGACGAATGGAAGCCAATAATGTGCGGCTTTGAAATTTATGGAGAATGGATGATTTAATTTAATTATATTAAGTTTTAATTGGTGATTATGTATAATTCTATGATTTAATTGTGAAAAACAATTTTGTAACTGGGTTTAATTGTTATGAATAAATAAATAATTTGAAAAAGGTCTTAAACTGTTTAGCCATGTTACGCAGCAAGCCAGGAAGAAAAGGTTTTCTGGGTTAGCTCGGTCCATCGTGCATCCAGTCTTGGCCCCCGGGCTTGATAGGGATCAAGAGCGAACCAATTAAAAAAAAACTAAATGTCATTACAATAGTAACAATATAAAATTCAGAAGCAAAAATCAATATTTCATTATTTATACTTATTATATTATATGGATACTTATTGTATAATTTTAACGACTGTTTGGTGCAACGGTACCGATCCTGCCTTTAGCGTCGTTTTGGGTCTGAGCCCTGAGAGGGGTAGATATGTGATAAATACGAGCATTTTTACCTGAGTCATGGATATTTATATTTATTTCTATGATTATTACTCTAGTACAAGACAAGCCTTTACATTGCTTACTTTGGGCTAGGTGTCAATATAAAAAATACTCTTCTAATGTAATATTTCATAATATTATTACATTCTTTTATGTCTTTCCGTAGCTTGTTGTAAATGCTCGGAGCAATTCCATACAGGTTATTACAAAACAAAACAGTTTTGTATGAAATCAGACGTAGCTTATCATTACGTTTTTGGGGATGACAAATTAAGAAAAAATTTATAAGCTAGCTTTAACAAAGATATACATCCTATTCTATAATTATATTATAACAATACTGTGTGAGTGTGTGTGTTTGGTACCATACTGTCTCGCTATCTTTGAATTGCAAAACTAAACTCGCCCTTACGTTCTCCCGCAAAAACAATGCGATAGCGTGTTTCTACGCGCTACAGCGCCATCTAGTTATAAATAAGGAGTACGGTCATCATTTTCAATTCTTTCATGTAGGGACGCTAATAGTTTATGAGCAGAAGTCTGCATATAGACATGTAATTGACAACCAGGTTTTTACGGATGTCACGTTCACGCCTTTTTCTCGTTAGGTTTGGCAGAGATCAAAGATTTTCCACTTTCCACAATCCTGACATCTCTCGCTTCTTCAACTCTCATCAGATCTTTCATACCAGCTCGTCGGTTAAGGGTATTTTTGACCTGACCTTTTTTCAGGACATCCCTGAAAGTTCGCCTTGGTCTGCCTTTACCGACGTGCCTAGTTTAATAAATTATTTTAATAGAAAATACATGAATAAGTTGACTTAGATTATTTATTCTTAGGTAAGCGATTAAATTGTAAGCTGATTCGACTTTTTCTAGTGTTTTTCTATTTACACGTTGGCAATTTTCGGTATTCCGGTCTAAAAAGCCAATGTCATTTAATTTATTATATGATTAAAACTCAAATTATAGTACACAGTTAATAAGCTAGCATTGAATTTTTGTTCTCTTTCCAGAAGCCATTATCCATAATAGCACTGATATACTACAAGTTTAATTGTAGCTGCACGAATATGACAAGTAAACACACTACGAGATAACTCGTAGTGGGCGTCCTAGCAAAGAACGCAATCTACGAGTTATCTCGTAGTTGGCAGTCAACGTGTTGAAATAATTTATCATATAAGATAGTATTAAAAATGCAAAAAATATATTTAGAAATTATAAAAATGAATATACCTTTTTAACATCAACAGATGTCTTGCAACAAATACGTACTTGAATAAGACGAGGTCAAGTCGAGGTGGCCATCTGCAGGTCATCGATCCTGTTGAGGCTGAACCTGAGATCCTGCAGCTAGAAGATAAGGTCGACATCGCAGTGCCTAAGTTCACCAGGATCCAGCTCTTGTGCCCTGTACTTGGTTGGCCAAAGCCTAAAGTAAGTAAAGAATATTGTATTCTTTCATATTTATATTGCGGTCTCAAAGTTGCCTGTCTCTCGGTCTTCTACAGAGTATACTTGGGAGAGTATGCTCAGGAGCTGCATGTGCTCATACCGTCATCTCCTTCTTACCATCGGACATCCAGACGCACGGCGGGCTGCCGCCCTTTCTTGAATGCTATTCCTTCCTGTCGTACCGAGCGTTTCTCAACATCTTTTATAATGCGCACAGCTAAGGAGTGGAACTTCCTCCCTGCGTCTGTATTTCAGAGTACTTATAACCCGTCCGTTTTTAAATATTCCATCGATAAAAAAATCATCTTTAATGCGATCTTATATGATAAATTTTAATGAAAAAAATACTAGAAAAAATTCGACTTCAACCCGCAAACGTTGGATTTTCGAGCCTTGTGAGCACCCGACGATTTTTTCTAGTACTTTAAACTTTACCCACCATCGTCTACAGCGTAAAAAGGTACGAGAAAATTTCGACCACCAACTTGTGAGCGAAGTAGATTTTTCTAGTTTATTTTTATAAAAATAACATGTACTTATTAACATTTCAGTATTTCCCTGATACTAGACAAAATCAAAAGGTCGAATAAGGTCTCTGTAGTTGAACTGCAAGAGACACTGGGATAGCATAGCTTTGAATTCCGTCTGACATCTGAGACACTGTTGAATTTTATCCATTACAATTGGTTTAACGCAAAATATTGTATAGAAAACCGGGCAAGGATCGAATTCAATTAACTTCAAATCAAGTAATAATTTGAGGAGATGCCATTATTTTAATAATGAAAAATATTCCTTTAGTATTGTAGAGTCTCTAACTCTGCATAAGATGCTTTTATGATGTTAGGTAAATGTTCTACGATGACATAAACTAATGTTCGAAACGATGTGCGAAAAAATGTAGAAGGCGTGTATTACCGATAATTGTTTTATTGCCACTGTTATTAGGGGGTGTTCCTTCTAAAACTACAAAACATGATTAAATATTACCACGGTTTCCATTTTTACAAAGCTACTTAAAGTGATCGCTTACTTTTAAAAATTTTTACATAACCATCTTTACACAAAAAATAAACCTAAATATTAGCGTGATTTAAGCGTAGCGCCATCTAGTATCAGCATGTGGAATTAATAATGTAAACAACATCTTAAACATTAGCTATTTGTTGTTGGCTTAAGGTCATTAAAACGATTTCGCTACCAAACCCCGGTAAAGTTTTTATTGTGTTTGTTTAAATACCTACATAAACTCACGCCTTACCCCCATAGATCCTGACATACACCTCTAGCTTCTTCAACTCCCATCAACCTTTTCATACAAGCTCGTCGATTAAGGGAACTTTTGTCCTGGCCTTTTTTCAGGATATCCTCTATTTGGTCCTTGAAAGTTCGCCTTGGTCTGCCGTTACCTACTCGCCCATGCACATTTGCCTTATATACAATGTGTCCTGTCACCAGTGACAGAGCTTTTAATTATTGTGTGAAATATGGCATTTTTATCGACAAATCGCCCCTCAAATTTGGTTTTTCTCAAAAAGCCAATAATTATAAAATACACAAAAAAAAAATCTATTTGTTTTTCCTTAATTATTATTTTCTATTTTTTATTCTATGACAATTGAAATATGATGGCTGTGTAACTGTTGTCTACATGTTTAGCTATCACATGACACCTTTTTAATGTTGATAGGACATTTACACGAGTAGTGGTAGTCGAATTAGTATGAGAGCCCAGGTCTTGGTAACCAAGAAAACAAAATGGCGGCCGTAAGAGAAAAACAAAATTTGAGGGGCAATTTGTCTTTAAAAAATGCCATATTTCACACCATTAAAGTCTCCGACACTGGTGACGGGACACATTGTATATATTTTAAAGGAAATAGATAATGAGTTAAACACATTATTATATTAATATTGCCGTTAACCCCTCGTCCAAATCCGTAGTACATCGGTGAATATCGAACTAGGTTCGCTTTTGGTTTAAAGCTGAAATATTATGAAAGGGATGTTTAGTTGCGTGGTGGTATTAGTAGTGAAAACATATATTGAATTGTTACAGATAACATGGGAACTTACGCCTCCTGGTGGTAGACTAATGATACTGGAAGAAACTGACGATGTCTTGGAATATGAGATGGAGGGAGTGTACAAATGCTCAATAGACGAACATAATCATTTGTTTAAGGTAAGTAAATTGAGGATAGATTTTAAAGTTTAAAAAAGCGTTTTTAAAGATTAGGCTGTGCCTTTAAGTTTTTATTAATATCGTGTATAGTATTTGTAGGTGCTATTATCTTGACATGAGCTAACCTAATGATAATTTTCAGTAACTTTATTTTATTAATAATTAGATAGTTATATTTTAATATGTCACACGTATATATAGGTAGATATAGTTTTATTATTATTACTATTTGCAAAGCAAGGCAAGTTTTATTTTCGAATTAAAAAAAAACAGCCAGCTATTGATGATATGTTGGCTTTATTTATGATGATGTAAAATTTTTATGCAGATAAAAAAATGATTGAAAAAAAAGCTTCAAATAATTGAATAAAAAATATTTTAACTTAAGTGATGAATAATTGTATTTTCCAGTTAAATTTACGCATTTATTTGTTAAAATGAAATTTAATTTACAAGGTATTTTCCGCGTATAGACGCGATAACTACTATGATTTTGTATTTAATTTGAAATGATCTTGCAAAGAGAATATTGACCTTGGACCAAAATAACTGACATTATTATCCCAGAGTAATTCAGATTCACTGGGAAAAGGCAATAAATTACATTTTGCTGAAGTCCTGGATATAAATAGTCTAACCTCCCAAAACTGATTAGTTGGTGCTTCTGAAATATGGTTGTGTAAGATCACGCTAACAGAGAGTTGGGTAGCGCAAAAATAAATTCACATAAATTTATTGTCTCACCGTTATTTAAACCTAGGCAATGGCATTTTTTTATTATTTCTTTTATCATATGTTAAAAAGGGAAGAAAGAAAAACCTTTGAAAGAAAGACTTCGCAAATAAAGTACACATTACATAAAAAAATAATTAGAAAAAAAAACAACTGGTTGCACTACGGGAAGTGAAAACATGAACGTTAACGTTGTGCATTTTTGACATTTTGGAATAGTTAGGGAATAATTTCGTACAAACTGCTTAAATTATCAGTATAAAAGTACTATCATTTATATGGTAAAATACAATATTATTTTTTGCGCTATCGTACACAAACATGATAATAAACACCCACGCACACTCGCGCAAGCGCCCTGCGCCGCTTAAACGAAGGAACAGGCATATATTTTCGCCGCGCGTTAGTAAGAGAGGGGGATATTACTTCCTCTCCTATGCCGCGCCGGCGGTCTACTCTCCCTTTGTCTTACGAATTAGGGCGAAGCGAGTTTAACATTTTTTACCCACCCCAAAAGTGCACAACGCCTCTAAAGAAGTTTTCACTTCAAAAGTATAACATCAAACACAAAGAGTACATTCACTTAAACACTAACATACAGCTAGGCAAATACGGACCCTGCCTCAGCATATGTGTCTGCGTCACTCTAAGATGGATAGAGCGACGCAAAAGCGCTGGTATTCTGGCAGAGGCTATTGATTTATCATTCATAAATCAGAACTCACTTACAGCTTGTTTCTTATTATAAATTATTTGCCAGGTGTTTAATGTGACCTTTACCGATCCTGTCGCCATCACCCATCCGCCGGTATCCAAAGATGTGATACGAGCGAGCACTGTGCGATTCAACTGCACAGCTGTAGGAAGACCTACTCCATCCATTACCTGGTATAAGGACGGGAGGCCATTACAATTGGGCGGCAGGGTAAGTTTTTGAGTGTCTTATTGCCTAATTTATGTTTCTATTCTATTGTTCATTTGATTTAATTTGAATAGTGTGTTAATGAAATCGAAAGCAGCTGCGACCAACGGCTTTACATGTTTTTTTTATTGAAGCGAAGCTTCTTTACGTACTCCCGTTCCGCTCGCATATAAGCGCTCTCCGCGAGGCTAAATCCGTGCAGATTTTGGCTTTACACAAGAATGTCAGATTTAGTACCGTTACTATATAGGAGCCATTCAGTTATGTCAGTGTGCGTGGCTGATTATACTATAAAGCTTTGCTTCTTTCGGGCGACCCAATACCGCACTGTTATTTTTTTGTCACCTATCCGATGGTCAGCTCTTGTAGGTCGACCGACAAAGGGGATCGAGTGAGGAGCGTGCGGCAGGCGCGCATAGTGCGCTCCTTCCCTCCTTTTCCGTACCCCCGCGCCCCTGTACTTCGCGAACACTCATTTAAGTGGTCGACCTATACTAAGGTTGATTTAACCTGTTCAATTATAGTTTGCACGTGTTAACCTTTATATAGAATGTTATAATGTCGTCATTCTGATGTTATATGTTTTTTTTATTACAGTTCAATATAAGGACATCCGCATATGACAATCGTTATCAACTGGTGGTAGGAGGCATCACTTCAGCAGATGCAGGTACAATTATTTTAAGGATTTATATCTTTACCTTTATTGTTACCCAAAGTAGCTTTAGGGCTTTGTTTCTATAAAGACTCAAAAATTAGGTTTAAAACGTTTTAACATACTGGGTGTCAAAAGCCTCTTGAAACGTACAGCATTAAGCATATTGCACACGGAACCGAGAATAATTTCCAAGAATAATTGATAAGAACTTTTTGAATGTAGTTGAAAGTAGTACCAATACATTAAGTGTGACATAAAAAACTACGTGTACAGTCCAATAACTAAATGCATACACGACAGACATGCGTTTTCATACTAAATACATTTGAAATATGTTCGAAACTGACTAATTTGCAAAATATGATTCTTATGATTTCATTCAACACTTCATAGAAAATAAATCAATTATTACGTAACTCAACACCTTGTAACTAGTACACTTGCTTGTTAAATACATATTTAAAAATTGCTTCTTGACATCAACAAAGAAAAAAAAATGAGGACAAATGCAATTAGCATTTCAGCCAGTAAAAATATAAGAATAGATAATAATAAAATCATATACATTATCGGTCACAATTTGTATCAGAGATTAATTTATTACTTATATAATATCCAATTCAATTTGTTTCAATCAAATACTTTTAAAAACTCACCAATGATGAAATGATGAATTGAAGCTTCTAGACGGACGTTCGGGTCGCTCGCATGTAGGCACGCACCGCACTGCCACTTCATTCGTGCTAAGCGTCAGATTTCACCGTTATACGAGAGCGTCAGATTTAGTACCGTTACACGATATATGTATATAGGAGCCAGCTGCCTCCCCACCTCAGTGTGCGTGGCCTTCTGTCTCGCTTTCACTCATGTCAGTGTGCGTGCTGGCGTGGCTTTCTATCTCTTTTTTTAACGTATAGTTCCTACGTTTTATACTATAAAGCTTAGCTTCTTTCGGGCGTCCCTAGACGGCACTCTTATTTTGTTTTGATAAAAATGAGCATCTGAGGGGGTTGATTACAGGTATTTACCAGTGTTTCGCCAGCAACGGGGTGTCGGTGGCCTCTGCGTGGGCAGTGCTGGGCGTGACGGGAGCACGGGCTGCCGCCCCTCCAGCACCACGATGCTGGCCTCGTGGTGGAGCCGTGCTGCTACGCTGGGACCCTCCTGGTGCCGACGTCATGGCTTACACTGTCCAATCCACGCTGCCTGGTGAGTATTTGATCTTGACTCTCAGGGTTTCGCGCTTTCATTAACGAAACGCGTCCTATTTGAACAGCGAAATAAGCGAAGTTGATTTGTGCGATTATCAGACCATTGTTTTTCTATAAGCAGATTTCAAAGGACAACTAATTATTATTATTATCAACTGTATGATACAATATAAATATACTATATTATATAATATAGGATAATTTTAAAAATACCATCCAAATATATATATTATATTCTTTGAAGTAAATAACGAAACAAGTATTTTAACTTTTAATATTACCCAGAACTAAAATATTAAGTTCAGGCTACACAAAGTTATCCAAAATAAAACTATGTTTGTTGTCACAATCAAGCTACGCACGGTGTTGTAGCAGATGATTACACGACCAAAAATTATAAGGTACCACTCACTTACCGAAAAACCTGAAGCAGGAGGAAAATAAAAAACAAGCTGAAAAGTTTATGTAAAATTTTTTTTTTACTATGTTATCCTAGAGCATCAATAAATTCAAGCTTACCACATTTTATATTTTTCATCCAAATCATTTTAAGTGCCAACAACTATTACCACTCATACAACTCGAAGCGGGAGGAAAAAAATAACATGAGTAAAAAGCTGTTATTTTTTGTCCACTTTATAAAGAAATGTATAATTATTAGAATTTTATATTATTGTAAAAAGAAATATGTCCTAGACGCCCTGCACACCCTTTGCTATACTCAAACCCAAAAATTAAATTAAAAATCAAAATACATTTTCATGAAGTTTGCAAACACTTTAAAGTGTAGATGATTTCTCTCTTAACAATCTTGCACGTTTACGAACATTGTCTTTAATTTTATTACTTTTTTTTTCACTTCGTGTAATGCAAGGGTTATTATTATTTTTAGGTTATCGAGGCTTTGGCCCTCCTTCAAATTAACCCGTCGTATAATTTTACCCTCGATTTCAACTGCAATTACATTTCGTTAGCATAAGTACCTACTTATGCGACGTAAATGCGGGAGCGCATGATATGCGTCGCGGGAGGTCCCCGGGTGACAGATTTCATTGTGCAGCTTCGTGCTCACAGCGGGGTGGGGCGCTGTTTCATTCAAAATATTTCAAGCGATTGTTGACCTGTAGGTACCTATATTTGACCAGTAACCTCCTGTTGTCATAATTCGCTCGGATAAAATACTCGTATTTTTATGCGAAAATTTTACCGACCTATTGATTTAAAAAATGAAGTGTTTGAATAATATGTTTGAAAAAAATTGGATTTTGTTTATAATATGACGATATTGTAGAATACTAATTATTATCAACTGTAAGACCCTGATTTTAATTCTTATTAAGAAGATAAGTTCGTGCCTAATCGACACAGCATACAAGATACTTACAGCACCAATCATGATTATTATAAAACCCTTAGAGTTATTCTACAATAGCAATACTTTGCAATTATATGTGGAAGCATATTCGACTGGACAAGTTAGTCTCAATCTCTTAAACAAACAAACTCACATTCTTTTAATATTATCAGATGATTGCTCATTAATTTATAAAGTTCAATTTAAAATTTTAACATTGAAACTGAATTTTGTTTTTTTTTTTATTATTTTAGCTTGGCCCGGTAACCCACACAATAACACAGAGGAGATAATCAACGTCACCGAGCCGCTAACCACTTATTCATTTCAAGTAGGTTTTTGTATTTTACATTCTTCTATCACAGTGTTTTATATTTTTAATAGTAAACTTTGAAATGCAGTAGCACACATACGTAAGTCCAATCCATCAGTGATTGAGGCAAAGATTGCATTGTCCTAATTCAAACTAAGTACATAGTTTATAGCACATAAAATTTTTAAAGAATTTATAAACATTGAACTAATAACTTACCAACATGACTAGACTAAAAGACATGTCTTTATAGGTAAAAACATATTTTTTCGTTTCATTTACTAGTTCATTAAACAATTGATATATCTAATATAACTTATTATAAAACATTATTAATAAATATTTGTTATTCTACCACAGGTTCGCGCTTTTATTAGAGGGTCAGGGAAAAATGTTGCAACAGACATTTCAGAAGCCGTAAATTGTCAAGGTCAAGGAGGTGAGTTTATGATTGTTGTATTCCTTATAACCATATATACACACAAACACACACACATACAGATGGATACACACTCTGACACATACAATCGTGCGCACACACTCACACAGAGACAATATAAAATAAATATTTCCACATTCACACCAATTAACCTAGCCCAAAGTAAGCACTTTAAGGCTTGTGTTATGGATACTAGGGTAACGGATAGACATACATAAATTAATAATATTCATAGAAATATATACAAACATCCATGACTCAGGTACAAATGCTTGTATTCATCATAAAGCATCTGTCCCTTCCGGGATTCGAACCCAGGACCGTAGGTGCGAAAGGCAGGATCGCTAACGTTTACATTTAAACTTACATTGTTAGAGAATATAATACTTTCATATAAGAAAAAACATGTCGAATAGTTGATATTAAACATGGCTACAAACTTTAAAAATACCATAGTAGCTAACTAAAATGGCATTATACCTTATTATAATATTCTGTACATATCCCCTTTTATTTTTTCTGTATTCTGTACCCGTAATGACTACTAAACTTTTTCTGGTTGATTAGTACCTGTACACAATTAAACGTATATAAAAAAATACATATAAAAATAATTGTTATTCCTTTTATTTTGAAAAATTTAGTGCCCATACGGATAACGAAGCTGAATGAGGAAACCATCTCCTTGTCCTGGAAGGATTTTGCTGACAAGACGCCAGGAGTTGCTCAGTGGATCTTGCAGTACAGACCGGTAAATACCACCGATGAGAAGAACATTACGTTGCCAGGGACAGCGTGTAACTACATACTGAAAGGTGAACACTTGTATTACGTTAGAAAACTATAGTAGTAGTAATAGTGCCCGATTAAAATATTGTGAAAGTAGTAGAAAAGATATGACGACTATTATCTTTGTCATCCTGTGATGACAATCTTTGTCATCCATGAAGTCATCATTTTTAATTATGATTTTTTAATCGATAAAAAGCAAAGAAACTACTTTACAAAAATATCTTAAGATCGTTATTTTATTAACAAAGATTTATAAAAATATATAATAACAGTCATCACGTAGACTGTACATAAGACACTGTATAGCCATCCCACATAGACTATACATAAAAATCTTACGCTGTTTGTTTAACGCTACGCACGTTTATTCCCGGCTAGGGTACCCCTTCGCAACGCCCCATAAGGAACTTTGTTCCGAAAATAAATTATGCGCACAATCCGAACAAAACCTTGTTTTATTCTAAATTGTATGTTTATTCCATGACCTATTCATAGTTTAATTTGACGCCAAGCAGTCTTTTATTAGAACAAATTCTTTACAGTTGTTGGTTTCTTAATTAGTACACAAAATATATCAAAGATATTTGATTTATAAAAATTCGTTTTTATTTATATTTACTTTGCAGTGTATAAAGAAAGATGATATTAATGCAGTAACAAATATTTAATTGCAAATTGAAATTGTTCTTTTACTAAGTTTGTATTCTATCTGAGGGCTCGGAGAGGTGATTGCTCTCACATACTATAAACATATTTTATGACTTTATTGTCAACAGCTTCTGCTAAAGAACCTATTGAAGTGCGTCTCTTGGGGTCCATGAGTGAAGAATGGCTGCCGCAGAACCTGACACAGCTACCTTGGATTTCTACCAGTGGGCAGGACCAGGCCGGGTGAGGTTCTGTGGAACTCCAATCCACTACTTGCTACTAAATAAAGATAGTTATTGGAAATTTTTACCCAATTTATTCTTAAAAAAAGAAAAAACAAGTGGCAAATCTTTTTGACGCACTCCGCAGTCAAGTGGCTTGCATACCTGTTTTCATGGTGAAGCTACTCCGAGGTCACTATTCTATGATTGTCTTTATTGGCTTAGGTCTGGGTGTTGTGATACCGTAGCTGTTTCTGGACTCTATAACACAAGTTCTTTAGCTACTTAAATTATTTTCAGAACAATGTGTGTGATGTTTTCTAATATTTATACTCATTTATTATTAATATTTATGCTTAAAATATTACCTTATATTATGTCCCTATATTAGAAATTATTAATATTTTTACTTTTAAAACGTTCAAAAATAACTGATAATTGTAATATTAAAAAAATTCGCCTGAAATTACAATACCAAATCGTTTCAAATACCTTTCATATATCTTTGTTTAATATTAAACTTAATTTGGTTCGTGAAGTTACTTTGTCCAAAAACAAAAGTTATATCAATTTTATTCATATTTGAGTTAATATTAGGTATGATATTCGCAACATAACAAAATGCAATTTTTTTGCAAAAACTTCTGCGTTGTATCAACTTTGGTAATGCTTATCATCTGTTTTGTATTACAGCAAAATAGACGCAATCCCAGTTGACCTACGCGTGTCACAAATCAGACAGCATGAATTCACTGTCAATTGGCGTTATGAAGGTGCTGATGCTACATTTATTGTGTGTGTTAAAAAACCAGATGGTACCAGCAAGTGTTTGGAAAGGTAACTATATGGATGATATAATACGTTATACTCATAGTATTTTCGAACAATAATAATATATTGGACAAAATTTAACCTGAAAAGGATTTGTATATTTGTTTTTGATATCTAATCAATTTAGTTAGAATTATTTTATATTAAAAAAAATATATTTTATAACGTGAAATAATATAGGTAAAATATTAAGATTATTATAGAGTATAAACGATAATATCTTCAGTAAATTTAAATTATGATTTGTAGCGTAAATAATACAAAGACGGTGAAAGACCTGGAACCAGATACTGAATACTTGGTGGAAGTGGCGGCGAAAGTTGCGGGGCGTAAGCCTGGACCTCCTAGTGGACCAGTATTGGTCACTACAGTTAACGGTATTACTTTTTTATTTATTATTAGTTTTTTATTATCAATATGAATCACATTTTTTTTATGAAACCAAAATAAATTTGAGATTTTTCTCTATTATGTTTAGAAATTATGACAAGAACATAGCTTGTGAGTTTATTCACGGAAAACATGGTACAATTCAGATCTCATAATATTAAAATGTTCATACATGTTTTACCACTCTAGCGATATGCAAATATTTCAGCATCATGCATATTAATAAAATTTAAATAAAATAAATTAAATACAAATAAAATAAAATTGAAAGAATATTGATTCCTATAAAATATTTTCATAATCTCCATTGTCCACGTCATTATAAAAACCAAATGATAACAATAGTATGTTGAAGTAATAGGCACTTAAATAAAAAAAACTGATTAAAAAATTTTATTTAAAAATCACTTACAGGTCCAGAATTCTTTAAAAATTTAACTTGGAAGGTAGAAAACTCGACTACCGTCCGAATATCTTGGAACGCGCCTCCTGCCAAATACACCGTGTTGTATAGCTCTGAAGTGGCTGTAGATATCGAATTGTGGGACAAGGTGGCCACTGTTGGAAACACAGCTTTAGTGAGTATGGAAATTTATCTTTTTTATAATATGTTTTATTTGATTTGTATGATATTATTACGATAAAATGACGATATAATCTTGTTTTTCTTACATTTAAAACAGCCCCTATTCAGTCTGCTTTTCTAGTATTTAAACATCGGTCTAAACTTCAATATGCGTTTGTTTATTTAGATCATTAACCAGTACATTATTCATTCATTTCATAACTATGATTTAATTCGTGTGACGTTATTACGACAAAATGACGATATCAAACAATTTTTTGTTAAAAATTTGGATGACATTTTCTGACATTTACAATAAAATCTAGCCTCAGTTTTTCTATCATTTCCCTGATATCTAACAATTTTCTGCGTCGGCATAAACCTGAAAGTGCTGATTTTTTGATCATTGAGTTGATTATTATTTAAGAAACTATGAGTACTTTATTCATTCATTTCATAACTATCATTTAATTATTGTGACGTTTTACGGCATAATGATGATATAAGACAATTGTTAGGTAAATTGCATGAGATCTTACATTTAAATAAGCAGCTGTCAGTGTGTTTTTTTAGTATTTCTTTTAATAAATGCTTGTATCGTGGAGATTTCATAATTAAAATATTGGATTTTTTTTTATAAAAATCGTCTTATATAAAAAAAAACACCTTAATCAGTTTTCCTAGTATTTCGTTGATTTCTTATATTTTTGTGTGGGCCCAAACTACAAGGTGCGTTTGATTATTTAGGTCGCATGAAATTTCAGTCAACAACTGTGTGAGATTATAATGTCAGAACTGAAAATTACTTTGATATAATTCGCAATTCAGCGAGGTAATGCTGCCAGTGTTCTGGGTACCATGCCCCAAATTGGAATTTTGGATGACATATTCTTTTTGTGAATTTGTATATAAATATTTTAGGGTTAATTTTTCACGATAAGTTTTTAGTTTGATATTGTTGTATTTTAAAATAATGTGAAATGAAATAAATTTTAGTAAGATTTGATATATTATTTGATAATTATGTAAAATTGCTTTCATTTGATGTTTATTTACAACAATGTAATTTTATTGCAGATAACTGGTATTGACTTTACAAAAAAAACTTATGTGATGGTCACCGGTAAGGATCCTTTGGTCTACGGCACGGTCACTATACCGCCGCAAATTACAGGTTAGTTACTGATTTCAATGTTAATAATCAATTAATAGTTTACAATGGAAACAATTTCTTTTTGAAGCGAAGCTTCTATAGCCAGTCTATCCGCGCTAAGCGTCAGATTTTACCGTTACACGAGAGCGTCGGATTTAGTACCTTTATACTATATATATATATATATATATATATATATATATATAGGAGCTAGCTGTCTTAGTGTGCGTAGCTGGTTATACTATAAAGCTTCGCTTCTTTTATAAACTTTTTGTGGGAACTGGCAAAGTAGACCAGCATCAATTTCTCACATTCAAAGGTGTCGTGAAATAGGACGGATGATATTGGGGATAATCACAATACATCTTCCGGAAACCACAAATGGGTAGAATTTTCATTATTAAAAGACCCTAATTTATTTGTATATCTTCATAAATATCATTATAAAAATTACTAATATCTATACCAGTTTGCAAATTCCGAATTCCTTTAAAACAATGAAAATTCCGTAAAAGCACTTTACCGATTTTTTTTTTAGGGAAATCGTACTAGTTTTTTACAATTTAATGAGTGAAAATTATGAAAGTGTAAAATTTCTTAGCTCCAGAAGTGCACTGGTGGTGGACGAGCAATGGGGTCGGCATTCGATGGGAGGGCGAAGGCCGAGTTCTACGGTATTCGCAGAACCTGACCAGGTCCATCGAACTATGGGACTCCATCCAAGCCACCGGTACCAGTGCTGAGGTAATTCATGCAATCTCTCTAAATTTACACGTCGAATTTAGCATTGATGGCCAATTCCGAAATCTTGTTTTTTGCATTTACAATGTCATATTTTTGTAAAATATAAAATATGCATGTAAAAACAACCCTACCTCCGAGCCGTTAATTGGCTATTTACGGGGTTTTTTATTAGTTATTACACAGACAGTATTTTTGTATTATACTTAATATCAGTTCATACCTATAATGAAGGTTAGTATTTATAACAAATATATATATATAAAGTCATTCTTGGTAACATCTAATGTGACACTAAAATGTAAAGATTATGGTTTTTTAATATGTTTCGAATAATTATTTTTACAAACACACTTGCATCGTCACCTAATTAGTTTATTTTAATTATAAAATTGGTTAAACTAATGTCCCTTGGTAAAGGCCACAATAAAACAAAAAAAGTGAGTGTCAGCTTCTTAAGAACGATTGTCGTTGAACAGTCACAGAAAAAAAAATCAAAATAAAAGTGAAAGATGAGCACGATAAGTTGCGCATAAAAAACACAACGCCGTCATTCGATCACTACATTTTACTCTTCATAATGTTTTCCTTATATGAAAATCATTTCTTAAGAAGTTAACGCCAAAAATTTTAATATGGGAAGAATGAAACAAAAAAAGAAGAAACGAGATATGTTTAAACTATTTGGATTTTCATGGTTACCAACATTAGTATTTATTAAAAGACCATTTGACCATGTGCACCGCAATATGGGAGCTTCAAAAATAAAACCGCAGTTTATTTTCCTTTTTTAATTTATACTAGCAAAAAAGAATTGAATTACTACGTAACGTGAGTAGGCGCTATAATCCTTTAACCGTTGTACCTACTTATCTTTGTATCATATATGTATGTATCCTTTACCCTAGTATCCATAACATAAACCTTACAGTGCCTACTTTGGGCTAAGCTATTTTGTGTGAATGGAACAAATATTATTATGATTTGGAAATAAATATATAAATAACAACCAATCTCAGGGCGTATTATAGGTGTATTTATATAACATATGACGTAAAAATTTGATAAATACATTATTATTATTATAAACCATGAAAACAATAAATCATATAATTGAATTTAATTGTTTTTTTTACTTTCAGATAACTGACTTAGACCCATCTCTGCCCACTTTCGTATTGGTGGGAACTCTGAAAGACAAGAAAGATGAGAATCAGGTGTTCAACATCCCTGCGCGTCCTATTGAAGGATCCAATCTTTATTTGGGTAAGCTTTATAGATAAAGGAAAAATATTCAGTATAGAAATAATGGCGATTGATGGCCAAGCGGCTTTTGGCAGATCGTAGAAAACGACAACTATTCGGAAAACGGAACGGGAATTCAGAATAGGATACATTTCGAAGAGTATGCAGCAGAATTATGCAGCGTTATCCCACCATCCCAATTTTATCAGATAACCAGACGTACAAATAGGCGCCATCATTATAATTGTTTATATATCAATGAGTCCCATTCAACGTTTTAGTTCTAATTTTAATACGTACTAAAGAGGTGAACTCTTTGCCTGAGTCTGTATTTCCTGATTAATACAATTTAGGAGTCTAAGGTTTAGGGGTCTTCTAGGCAGGCGTGTTACATCCTAGATCGCTTTGTCGCTTAGCATCAGGCGATATAGCGGTCAAGGCCCTGCCTATTTACTATAAAAAAAAATATCTGAAACTTTATAAGGAACTGGTGAAACTGGCCTTAGCCTTCTAGTTCCATCTACGCGCCTCGTTAACATTTGATTTTTGCTGATTCTTTATTTCTTCGTTAACGATATAGGATTTTTTTCATTTATTTAACAAAATAAGCAATTATATTGTTAACCAGCGCACCAAAAATCGCTGTGAACATCTACACATACATCTACACACTACTTATAAATTGAAATACATATGCAAAGTAAAAAACTAAGCATTTTGTAATAAGACATCACATGAAACAAATTTTAACATGTTCAAATTATTGCAATTTACACAAATAAACATTAAGGTCCACACATTCGTTTCCAAAAATTTGTTAAAATGAGACAGAGCTATAAAATTGCATAGGCAGGAGGGAGATACTTACAACTGCTTGCTCCAGTGCCCTATTTTTGGTGTGAAAGATTAGTTCTTTTGTATTCTTCTCAGGTGTTGGCATCGGTGTGGGCATTCTCATCGCCTGCTTACTAGGCGGAGCAGCGGTTTGCGCTTGGCGACGTCGGAAGAGGACTGGTTCACCACTCCGGTGAGGAGTTTATTCATTTCATAACGTATTACCTATTTTTCGACTAATTTCTTTAGCAATGTCGTGATTTGAAAGTTCTATGACCATTTTTACACAAAAAACAGACAAACTGGAGTGAAATTCTCGTAGGCTGAAGTTTCACTTCTGCCGTGTGTGAATTGCATACACAAACACTTTATGAAGTGAAAACTTCTTTAGCATCGTTGTGATTTGAAAGTCTATGAAACGAAAAAGCAACAGTTAAAAGAGACAGACACATAAATTTATAAGATTTAACGTAGGAAAAAATGATTTAGGAAGCATTATGTACGTGTGTTAATACGTGTTTGTGTGCGCATGCGTAGTATAAAGCTTGAGAGAAGGCATCACAAAAACCGTGGTATTTGTATACGCGTACGTATTATTTTTGAAGGTTTCACTCTATCACGTGCGAATTGCACACATGCTTTCTTATTTCTAATTCATTATGAGATAACGTGTTAGTCATATTTTTTGCATAACAATACTGTGCTGGTAAGGGACGTAACAGGGAAAATGCTTATAATTAAAATAAGAGTCCATTATATTTTCTTGATACTTTACAAGTTTAGAATTTTTTTATTTAATTTTTTGCATTCACAATGCAATATTTCTATAAGATATAAAATACTTGTGTAAAAAGTTCAGAATTGTGTCTTTATCAATATTCTTGACTAAAATTTATTTTTAAGTAAGAATTAAATTAATTTTATTAACATACTTGACCAGTTTTTATCAATATATAATTTCTACGTTATCGTATGCAAGAAAACGGTTTCGGTGTTGCTACGATTTTGTACTAACCTTAATGATATAACATGAAATAAAACTATGAAAACGGTAAAGTTATCGGTGACCAAGAATTTCAATTTCGTGTGTGTACCACAAACATAGGTGATAGAGTAAAAATGTTACTAAAAGTAAATTAAGTCTACCGAAGCACGTTACTGTGGCTGAAGGACATTATTTGATTTTTTTTGTGGTCTACTAGCTGACTCAGTAACCCGTTGCTATGGTAACGTTAATTGATACAATGGAAAATGAGCGGACAGACAAACACACAAACAATAAATTTGTGTTCTTAGATTATATATAATAAATATATATTGGCAACTCAAATACATTGTTTTGAACCCAAGTTAAGTAGCGAAAGCACTTGTGTTATAGAATTCAGAAACTATGATGATACTACAACACCAAGACACGAGACAATAAAGAAAACATAAATTGCTACGTCGACCCGGCCGTGAATTGAACCCGGTAATCTGGGAGTGGCGTTACCATGAAAACCGGTACGGGACCCACAAAGAGGCCGTCAAATAAAAAACATTTACTTGACCATGAAATAGGTGTGTCTATTGATGAGAATAAACTTGATATTTTTTCCAGTTCACGTCGCAGGAACATTTCTTCCAACGAGGAAGAAGATGAAGAGGCTGCTGAAATGAGGGTAAGTGGCTATGAGAAGCTTTTTTTTTAAATTTAGAATGGGTTCGCTCTTGATCATAGTCAAGCCCAGGGGGCCAAGACAGGATCCACGATGGAACGAGCTAACCCAGAAGGTGCCTATAAAACCTGACTTTGAAAACGGACGGATTATAAATACTCAGAAATACAGACGCAGGGAGAGAGTTCCACTCCTTTTCTGTGCGCATTATGAAGGATGTTGAGAAGCGCTTGATGCGACAGGTAGGAATAGTAACCAAGAAAGGGTGGCAGCCTGCAGGCAGGCAGCAAAGATGCATAACTAAAGTTTACTTTACACTATTTTAATACATAATCACTTTTTCCATCGGACATCCCGTCGCACTGCAGGCTACCACCTTTTCTTGGTTGCTATTCCTACCCGTCGCACTTTTTCAACATCTTTCATAATGCGAACAGCAAAGGAGTGGAACTCCCTCCCTGCGTCTGTATTTCCGAGTAATTATAACCTGTCCATTTCAAAGCCAGGGTCAAAGGTACCTTCTGATTTAGCTCATTATATCGTGGATCCTGTCTTGGATTATTTATTAATTGATTCTACATTGAAAAAATATAGCGGTATAGTTATTAAGGGAAAGGCCATTAACTCAGCACATTTTTGTCTTTTAAATTCTCATATATTCTGTTTTATCCTTTGCTCATAAGTGTTTTTTTTTATTTCTCTAAATGCAGTTCAGTGATATGGTGATACGATAAAATAAAAACTAGCTGAAAATGACCATTCATACTGTCATCAGTTATAAACCTTATTTTTAAATGATGTTGGCAATCGCGTATTCCTTTGTTTCGATACAAAGAGACTTCCATATCATTCCTCGATATGCCATCGGCACGTGTCACAATTATCAGAACTCCATTCATATGCATTCCAAAGCCCACACTAACTCAAGAAAAAAAAAATCGGTCATCCATCCCATGTTTGACCTTTCCTAAAGGTGATTAACTTCCGCAATCGCAACTTCTTGTTAGTAGTAATCAGGCTATGTTCCACAGACCGTAGGTGGCCGTCTCGCCAATGGGGGCGGGGGTGGGGGGGCCAAAGACGCTGGTGAACCGCTCCTTAACGGGCACGTACACATCACTGAAAACCCGGTGAGTGCTAATCGAAATTGAACCTTATTAAAATAAAACAAGATTCTCTTTACTTGCATACCGGTTACCATAGAGACAACGTGGACAATATTTTCTTACCTAAAACTTGTATTTTTTAAATATTTAATCCTGACTTTTCGACTCCTTTGAAGGAGCCGTGATCATTTATCACCTTTAACTCGGGCAACTGACAATCAATTTTAAAAAAAAGACAAAAAATAAACAATTAATT
Organism: Calamotropha paludella; assembly: GCA_927399485.1. NCBI lineage: Eukaryota > Metazoa > Arthropoda > Insecta > Lepidoptera > Crambidae > Calamotropha > Calamotropha paludella. The sequence continues at coordinate 25,298,809 of OV656815.1, read as the reverse complement.
TTATTTGTATATATTGAAAATTAGAAAAATTCCCGACGAAAATGTTGAAGGGTAAAATAGCACACATGTAACAACCATTACCTTAGTCATCCTGAGATCACCTGAAGTCAGGATTTAATATATTCTTCTTCTTCTTCTTGCGGTGCCTCTCCACTACTGGAGGTTGGCATATCTCTTTTTGTCCCTCGCCAGACGAAACAGTTCTTTTACGTTGGCGATTCCGGTACATTGCCTAACGTTTCGGAGCCAAGACATTTTCCTTCTTCGGACGCGTCTTTTCCCCTCAATCTTTCCCATCATTATAGTCTGGAGAAGATGGTAGCGCTCATGTCTTAATACATGCCCCAGATAGGCTACTTTTCTTCTCTTGATAGTTTACATGAGTTCTCGGGATTTCTTGACACGCCGAGGTACTTCTTCATTCCTGACTCTTTGGACCCAGTTTATTTGTAATATACACCGTTAAATTCACATTTCTAAGACCTCTTGTTTTTAGCGCATGTGCATTTAAATCGTCCATGCCTCACAGCCATACTTAATATATGAAACATTTAATATATATATACATTTAATATATAAAACAAGAGAAAACGCGTCTGGAATCTAGACAAATTGCTTTTTTATAATTACATGTTACTAAGTATCACCAATTGTTACCCAGGAAGAATTTTCTATTTAAAAAAAAAATCATTCAATACTTTAAATAGAGCCTGAACGAAAACAGAAACATCTGCTCATATTGACCAAGTTTTGTCGTGTTATTAAAATAATTTTAAACGTTTTGTCACCCTTTTTTCACGAAGTTTAAGTTACTCATACTAAACATTTCTATTATTAAACTTACACGTGTTCTTTATATCATATCTGCGTTCCTTCTCATACTTCTATAATACACAGAAATTAAATTAAATTTGCACCAAATTTTGCTTCATGTACATTTTGTTTTAAATCTCTTTCTATTTGTAAACAATTCTAATACAACCATTTGTTGCAGCAATCGAAAGCGCCTAACGGTAAGATGAAAAAAGGGGTAACCCCCTTCGACATGTCCCGGTACGAAGATCCAGACACCACCATAGAAACCACCTTGGACGGGCAAGCAGCATCCCTTGGTTTATTAGACGCATCCCGCCCTGACCCTGGCCAATTGGCCGGCAACATTTCATACCCCAAACTCCCAGACGACAACATGAACTCCGAGCTCAATAGGAGCGCTTTCCATTTAGACAACAGCAAAATTCTACCAACACTCCAACCAAACGGTTGAAAACACCCACAAATTACCATAGAATTACATTAGGGGTAGACGGCCCCGCCAAGCGAGAGAAAGCCAAGAGTTTTGTACAGATAGAGTCGACAGAGGCTCGGCGTGTCTCGTTCCTAATAGGCTTTATTTTTATATAACGTAAGGCTGATTTTTCTTTGTAATACAACTACGGGTTTATTTAAGGCGAAGCCGATCAGAAAACAATTTTACACACGCCGAGTTGCATTCGTATCACTGAAAAGACCCGTATCATCTTCACTCCTGTATATAATACTGTTTGTATATAAGCGTTTTTGATAAGCGTCTGGACAATAAAAATAGTGGTGACGCATTATAACCAACTTTCAGTACGCCCATGGGACTCTTTGTAGATCCCCTATGTTTGCTGTTACACAGTGCCTCCTTAAAAAGCTGAACGAAGTTACAAAATAGATACCTACGCAATTAGTGCAACATGATCGTACAAATATAGACCAAAAGAGATCCAAAACACCTGTTATTGATTACCTAAATTCAGATAACACTAAACTATTTATTCATGTTGAGAAAGGGGAATATATTTATTTTTTACTTATTACTTCTTTTTTTTTACTTCGCTGAGTTCTTAAAGCCTCAGAAGCTATACGTTACCTTCACAACCGACATTCCAGCCTTGATGCATCACAATATTTCAAATAAGTACCTATCTATATTGAGCGCACATTTTTTTTTCATATATATACCTGTTATATTTTTTATTACCAGTTATTATTTACACTTTTAACATTAACACCAAGTTGATACTTTAGATACTTAAAAACCTAAGAGAAAAGTAGATAGTTAAAGTATATAAGTGTAAAATTAAATAAAAATATACAAAAAAAAATAATTTATTACAACGAACTACTGGTATTGTGTAAGAAACAAAAAAAAAATAGTTTATAAAAGACGCGTTATCGTTATCTTAGAGAGTTACTAAGCGTTATGGAGCACATATACATTTTTTTCACTTTAAACACTAGTTTGTTCATACAGTTTCTTTCGTAAAGTGTAAAGTTCGTTGTTCATTATTCCATATCACAATTTAATATCTACCTCATCACTATACGTTATAAGGTTCTTTTTTAGATGTTAAAATTTCAATGTTGAACCAATTTAGTTTTCTATAATTTTTACCCATCGACCTACGGTTCTTAATATCGTCTGCTATGAGATCACTTACTGGTTAGTTAGTAGTATCTTTTATTTATTTAGAATTAGATCCTTAAGGTAGTGTAATGTTTCCGTATTGCCGAAATCGATGTTCATTTTTTGTAGTATAAAACTAGGACAAAAGAAAGTTTCATTTGAAAATAACTCTTGAGTATAAAGCTATAAAGACCTATTCACATGTAAACGGTATCCGCTATCAATACCTGAAATCCGTACCTGTAGCTAAGATGTGTACAACATCAAAATACGCCGTTTGTTGACGTAACCTTATGATTAAAGAAACTCTCACGTCTTAAATTAAATAATGTATCAACTTAAATCTAAATACAATTTCTAAAATTCTATTTAACTTAAACATATTCTGCAAGATTTTATAACATATCCTTCAGTTTGCAGTGAAGATTTAAGTGAAGTTAACATTTGACTTTTCTTATTTAATTCATACACTTCGAAGCCTATCGAACATTTAAATTAATTTACTGTTGCCAGATTAATGATTCTTAATATTTAATCCTGAGGTTGAAAATCCTTTCAACGAGCCGCAAAACACTGATAACGCCTCCTGTGAAGAACAAAAATATAATACTGTAAAAGTGGTTTTATTTAAATTTAACTTTGCTATCTGCTTTGCTTAACATATATGAACGAATTTCATAAAAAAACTAATGTTTTATTATTAAAACAAGTTCGGTCGTAGTGGATGTTTCGCGACTGGCGTTGAGAACGGATAACGCTTTTGTGTGAATAAGCCTTTATGAAATCATAAAAGTACCAGAAATAATCTTTATCTCTATTCGTATTACAAATATTTCGAAAATCTACAATAAAAATAAGCACATTTGTTTTTTTAAAGAATATTCTGAATACTAAATTAAAAAATAAGAAAAATAATTAATTAAGAATTAAAAGAAAAAAAAACACCATAATATTTTCTATTACATTAAATCGAATCCGCCTAACAAGTTGTACGTTAATACTACAAAAATGTGAAAGCAATGATTTTGTCGTTCGATTGTTAATAAAAATACAATTTATTGATAAATGCAGCGCCGATTTAATTGGCACCTGGCGCGTCTTCAAATAAATTTAACAACAATGTTTAACAGTAATGTTTTTTGTTAAATTTAACATAATTATTGCACCTAGGTACAATTTATATAATTAAGTTATATAAACGGCGTGGGGTTTTAAAAAGTCGAAATATAAAAGAAACAAAATTAACCAATTTAAACGACGAATAGATTTGAAAAGCAAATCTTGACTTTTTGAAATTCTTAGTTGCTGTTATTGTAAATATATTATATACATAAAATGAACGGTGAACTCAGTTTAAATTTTAAATTTTAAAATTTATCGAAAAACGCCGACTATGTACCTGAAACTTCAATTACACTAAGTTAATTAGACTTAGGTGTAGAGTTAGGTCTTTAAAAAATCTAGAATTTTATAATTGACGCTAGGTTCTTTCACAGGGTCTCACGTTTTCAATTCTTTGATCTGGGGCTTCACGGGTATACTGGTGTTTTTTTTTCCTTTTTATTAAAATAATTTTTCCTTCAGTATTTTGGCGTGTGAGAATTTCGCTGTTGTCTTTTCAATTAATTGTATTTACTACATAACTTTAACAATTTTATATACAGTTAATATTTAATTACAGCCAAATATGAAAATAATTTCTAGTATCATGTACAGTTGTGTAAGAAATTTGTTTCATCGCTGGCGAGCTCAGAATAATGCCTTTCTTTATACACTTGAACACAAATTGTTACTGATTTAAAAAAGTTATATTTCTCTCAATGTAACCGCCAATGATTGATATGTTTGTTACAAAAATAATGTTCAAATACAGTAGTTTATTAGATAGTAGTTGATATATTCATTATACAGTACACGGTAAATTTATGTAGAGCTATTTGCAACACTTATCTCATAAGAAATCATGCACGGTCGTTCAAGCTGTCACCATCGCCAATACTCCCACGAAAAAATCTAAAATACTCATAAAATCAAACAATCGGATGCCATGTCGAACTTTTATTTAAGGTCAGATAGAAAAAGTGCGAACCGCCGAATCAAATGACGCGTAGTATAATTTATTCGCGTCATTTTCGAGAGCACGAACGCGTTTGTTGAAAAAAAGTTCTAAAGTTCCCAGAAGAATACCTCTGTCGAAACTTATTGGGGTTTAAAATATAATTTTCTTTTACCAATTTTCTAGTGGTCCTTTACTTCAAATCTAAATAACATAAGACAATCTTAATTGCACAGATCTACCAGACCTAAAATCCAATTTATTTTATCAAAACGACACCGAATTATAACGACATCTTTGTCGTAAAGCAATCTAGACTCTACTCACAAAAGTGAGCAAAGCCACACTTATGACAGTGAGTGAGTAAGGTGTAATGAGTGTCGCTGCAGACACCTAAAGTTGTTATTATAAAAACGCGCAGTTGCGATGTGTTCGCAGTTGCGATCTAATCGCAGTTGCCAAGTACTTGTATTTGCGACGTCCTCGTAGTAACTACTTGCTCATAGTTGCGATGTACTCATTACGATATATTTGTAGTTTTTATGTAATAAAACTCGTAGCTGCGGTGGATTCGTAGCAATGTTGTATCCATATTGCGGCGTATTCGTAGTACTGATTTACTGGTAGTTACAATGTACTGTTAGTTGTGAATTACTCGTATTTGCGATGCGGTTGCGTTGTACAGTCACGAACAATGTTTATACACTGTAGAACCCTGTCACATTAAATAGGCCGAAAGCAAAGAGACAACTGTATAGAAATAAATAATTTATGTAATGTGACATGGTTCTACGGTGAAAACATATTATTGCTCGTTGATTAAGTGTTTGCAGTGACTAAGTTTGTTGGGGTAACATTTGTATTTGTGATATGATCGGCCGTGCAGTCTTGTTGGTAGTTGTGTTGTGGCAACGATATGTATGTATAATCCACGCACCTTATTTGAATACCAAAATTTCTATTCTATGAATATAACTAAAAAAATAATACGTTGATGTTACCAATATTTTACTTTAGGCATCTCACGTTTTCATCTCCAGGCAAAAGCTTTTGACTTTTCCGTCCTTGGAGTGAAAATTATATAATTGAAAATATAATAAAAGCCTGATATTGTGCCTCTCTTTTATTTGATATTACATTGCGCAATATAAATTGGACGTAAATATATCACTAAACTTTTGAATTAATAAAAAAAATAACAACTCGTTTTACTTATTGAAATTTATAAATATTAATTACATTCGGGGTAAATTAATAGAAATTAGAATTTAGATTTTTATCTAAATATTTTAATTGGTAACTCAATTGTATCCGATGATTAGCAAGCAATAATTGTTATATATATTTTCCACAATATTGTAAATCAAAGTTATAACAAGCTTTTCACAATATTGTAAGTGTAAGTCATTACAAGCTTTCTACAATATTGTAAATGAAAGTTATCACAAATAATTGATAAAAACACCTAAAATAGCATAATTTTAACCGCACATTCCATATTGGCTGCAATAGTTTTTTTTTCTTACAAACCAGAGTTTTTGTAAATATTATTGTTAATTTATTTTGTTTTAATCTACATAAGCTTTGTACGACATTAATTGAAGCAATAGAATAGAGATTTATTTGTAGTACGTATACATCTGTTTTTATTACAAGCATTTCATTATTTCAGAAAATGTTACTAGCTAACAGTATTTTAAGGGGCGCAGTTTTGTGATTTTAAACATTTTTTTTTTTTTCTGTCAATAATATTGTGTTTTAATGAATTTTCAATGTGTGTATTGTTATTATAAATATATCTTTTAATGTATATGATATTTGTTATTTTATATGATTTAGTGAACGCAAAACTGCTACCTTGCTGCAAATTTTTTAGCATAACCATTATTTTTATGAAATAAATCGACACAATAAGTAATAAGATTTTTTATTTATTTATTTATTTAATATATAAAACTTTGGATGCGGCATCACATATTAAAATGTTAGTTATTTGCAAGGTAAAGTATTCTCTTGTACGATTAATTTAAGACCTAATTTCGTGTGATGGTGATTTAGAATGTACTTACATTAGGGCGTCCAAAAAATATATTTTTGTGGATATTTCTGCTGTTTCTCGTTTTTGTTTTCAAATCTTCATATTAAATTTCTGCTTTCATAAATACTTGACCAGATTGTATGCTGTTGTATGTACTTTGCTTCTGTCTTTTTTATTTAATTAAAATATATCAGAAAATGTCTTACCCAAGAAAGCCAACCTTTTTTTAACTTTATAAGTAAACTTTTATGATTAAAATAAAAAAGTATGTATTTAGACAGAATAAAGACAATAGTTATGAATTATAAATAGTTATTTTACATTTTAAAAATTTATATTTGATGCAAAGTACCAACAGCTTTTTAGTTAAGATTTTAAGTATGTAAGAAAAATTAATATAAAAAATTAACGACCAGTGCGGTGGCTCAACTAAGGATATAAGGTACCTTTTAGCCACAAAGTCTGCAAAAAATAAATATATTTGTATATTGCAAAGTTGATAAAACTGGGATGTTTTTTCATACATGCCACCATAGTAAGGTACATTTAAATAAAAATATGTTCAACGGGTAAACAGTCTTCTTTTATGTGAATAATCAAAGCATTGTTTGTATAATGAAATGTATAGTTTTACACAGAAAACCCTGAATTGAAAAGAAAAAAATTGAAAATGTATTCGGTGCAATGATAAAGATTTTTACCTTTTGAACACTAAATTTAAATGAACTGTAGGTACATGTGATGGTGGTAGTTACGCCGTGAAAATTATTAATATAATTTATTCTTAATAGTTGGTCACCCTAATTGGATTTTTATACTTAAGGTTGTGTAAAAAATTATAATATTACAACAATAAGATCACTCAAAGTGATTTTTTTTAAGTTTTTCAATTGTAATAATATGCGATATTTGCAATTCTTTTTGTTTTAATTTTTGAAAAGTAAAAATTTATTGACAAGCTAAGCTTGGTTACAATACTGCAACCATCGCATTGTATTGTTTGTTTCATTTTAAAATATTATAATTTTTTGGAATTTGATGTAAGAATCGGTAACAAAATATGGGGACATGATGATTCAGTATTATATAGGAAACTTAAATCATTAAAAATAGATAATTTTCTTTATTTAAAAAATGGAATTATTTGATGATATTTTTTGGATTTGTGTGATACATTTAAATGAAATCATATGTTAGCTTTTTAAATTATATTGTTTATATTACTACACTATTACTACTTTTACAACATACTTTGTTGTAAACTTATTTCACCGTGTTAAAGTTCAAAATCAAATGTTTTATACCTAAATTTATATTTTCCCACTTTACTTTTTAATTTTGGCAAAATATTTTATTTTTATATTCAAAACTTTTCTAAATAACTTATAAAAAGAGTTAAATAAATTATAATAAATTGTAACATTTCCTTTTGTTAAATTACTTATTTTTGTAATTTAAATAAAATTATTTACTGAATTTTTAATGATGGTTTGTTGGTCTTTCCACTTGCGCTCGCAAATTTTAAACAGAAAAAGGTTGCATTATACATTTTTTTGCATTTGCATTTCAATTTACAAAAATAAAAGTACTTAACAAAATCTAATATATCTTCTAAATATATTGGTTTATTGAATTATTTGTTATAAAATAAAATTAATTATATATATTGTAAATTACATGAAATAAATAAAATTTTGTGGTCAATCAATTCTTATAGAAATCAAATAAAAAATCACCCAATTCAAAACTTTATTTTTAAAATCTATTTTTTTATATATTTTTTAATCTGGTTTTTCTAAACCTTTTAATAATTTAGTATGAACCGTCATGTCCCCATTAAGATCCTTAGATTATATAATTATAAATAAACTACCTCAACCAAATTACCCATTAATGTTGTTTGTAAGTGTTCTTTTGAGTCTTATTATTACTAATAATTACTGAAATGTAGTGTTTTTGATAATAAAGTTATTAATAGTTCCAATACCCCCTTTTGATACGGTAACTATTGTTACCAAACGTATTGAATGCGGTCGAGTTTGTCACTATGGTAATGTCATGATTAATGATGATATAAAATTTGAGAGCATTCTTGTGTTGTTTTATTTAATGGTATTAATCATCCCTTTTATTATTAATAATAATCTTTATTTATAGAAAAAAAAACTTGAAAACGCTGACTCTGAGCTAGGTTTAAAACCTGTATTTCAGAAATCAGTTAGTTTCTTAACCTACATACAAAATAAAAATACTTAACATTCATTGTAAAACTAAAAAAAAACGTATTTTGTTGTAGACTAAAATGTGTCAGTGTGTGTTCAATAGCACCACGTTGACTGTTGCGACAAGACTAATTTATTTGTGTTAAATAAAAACGAAACACTTACTATGTAGTACTATAATCAATACACTAGATACGTTAGTGGTAATAAAGAGTTCCTTTATACATTTCAACACCTCCACGCGTGTCTTCTGTGTGTGCGTGTATGTGTGTGCGCGTGCGTTGGTGTCTATTTAAAGGGTTGTAGCAGTTCCTCCGTTTCTTTGTAATCAAAACTAGATAACCAACTGAAAACTTTTATTTTGCATTCGCGTGAAGATAGTGGATAGAAAAGGATTCTATTGGCTTTATTATAAAGATATTTAGATTTATTATATAATAATAATAACAAAGTTTCTATAGTTCCAATAGTGCTATCGACTACCGGAACTACAGATACCAACCAACTACCGCTGCACGTTGCGTTGATCAAGTGTTTTGTTCTGCAAATCTATGCAATCCTGGTACTACATTCTTGAAAACGAAACTTTTTGATACAGTTTTTGAATGCGATATTAAGTGTTTTATTCCGCAAATCTATGCAATCCTGGTACTGCATTCTTGAAAACGATACTTTTGACACAATATCAAGCGTTTTGTTCCGCAAATCTATGCAATCCTGGTACTACATTCTTGAAAATGAAACGTATTGACACAATTTTTAAAGGCGATTTGATTATTTGTTATGTATTTTGAATTTTGAAGATTTGAATTTTGGCGTCCCTCTACTGCCTTAAACTTATGAGACCCTAGTATCTTGCTGCATAATCTACTTTAATAAATTGAGACAGAGTGGAGTATAGTGACGAATCGAATTAAACTTTTAAGTTTGGCGCTGATATACCATCTGAAGCCTATGAGTACCTGGTGTTTAAATAAACAGTAATTACATTAATTTATTGGAATTTGGGGTTGATAAGTTGTGTATGTATGTTGTTGTTGTGCACTTTGCTGTATTTTTGCATCAAATAAAATAAAAAAAAGAGAGAGAAAGAAAAAAGAAAAAAAGGTGACAGAAATATACATTGGTTTTGCTTCTATCTGTGGACTATCCTCAGAACAATAACTAAAGCTCTGAGGGACTATCCTATAGCTGTCAATACTAATTTAATATTTTTTGTGTATTTACACCGATAGTACATCGCTTCAAACCTATGCGACCCTAGTACATATTGTTGCGGGAGCTATTGGATATTAATTTATTTATCTCGATAGTCACTATACGTTAATCTGCTAAAAACTTATGTCTTCCTGGTACATCACTTCATAGCGCACTTGTTTCATATTGTGGTTTCCTTCCTTATCCGAATCTAATTTGACCGACTCATTCATCAATGGTTTGTACACCAAATTTTGTCTCTGGTCGCGCTAAAAAGAGAAAGGAATGTGATAGTCCCGCTGATCTGTCACTGCCTGGCACTAGCACTGGCAACAATGATCTTTCTGAATTTAAGGAAAAATGCGTGACATGTTCGCATCCTTACTTGCTGCCCAGCGTCAAGAATTTAATAAAATAAACCCTACTTTGAAGAATATTCAATCAACCAATGCCAAAATTGAATGCTCTATTGACTTCTTATCCAACCAAAATGCAGAACTACAAAAGAGAGTTTAATAACATGAATTTCTGAGAAAAGAAAATGCAAAGTATATTATAACTCTAGAAGATTAAATTGAAAAAATGCAGAAAAGTTATAGGAAAGATAGAGATTAAAAGGACGTGCCTAAAAAAAAGGAAACTAAGCCGATTTGATAAAGTTGATAACCTGTCTGTCCTCCACTGTGGGTGCATGTATGATGATATCAGACCTTAAGACATCTACCGAGTACGAGGGAAAAAAGAAAGTGTATCTGGTGCACCTATTGTTATTGAAATGATTCAACCTTACAAAACACCGAAATCGAAAAATAAAACGAAACTTTGTGCGAAACATCAAATTAAATAAAAAGTGCCAAACTGTTTTGGGAATAAACACATTATGTCAACGAAAGGGATCTCCCGTTGCAGCTGTCCTCAGGTATACCCGACTTTAGCAAAATACTTATGCCTTTAGAATGACAGTATCGATTTTTTCTGCCTAAATTGCAGAACGTACATCATCAAATCAACATAGTGGCAGAAGTATTTTTTTTATCTCTTATAACATTATTTCGATAATTATTCTAATCTGCCTGCCGATGAAGTAATTTATTTTTATATATCATAATAATTAGAAACAAAATTAATTACTCTAAAACACAGCAGGAAAAACTTGTGCATTAATATTTTTATTATATTAAATGCAATTTATTACGACTATCGACAAAACCGATAATATCGTTTAAGACACTTATATTTGTTAACAGTTTTTGCAAACTCCTATTTGATATTGCAGCAAATAATGAATGGCAGTAATTTTTAAAAATGACTATTGAAGTGAAAACTTCTTTAGCATCGTTGTGATTTGAAAGTCGATGAAACGAAAAAGCCACAGTAAAAAGAGACAGACACATAAATTCATAAGATTTAACGTAGGAGAAAATGAGATAGGAAACATTATACAGGGTCTCTTTGAAACGATAACGCGACAGTAAAAAGAGACAGACATATACAAAACTTGAGAGAAGGCATCACAACAACCGTGGTATTTTGTATATATGTACGTATTATTTTTGAAGGTTTCACTTCTACCACGTTTGAATTGCACAAATGCTTCTTTTTACTTAGTACTCTAATATTATCAGCCTCTGTCAGACGATGAAATCATAAAAAAATTACTGCCATCAACTCCCTATCTAAGACGTCAGAGCCATCTCTTCATGTTGTAGGTAATACCTGCCTACGACGGTAACTCATTTGTAAGAGTACTCGCCCGGAGACAAATATATATTTTTCTTGTAATCATTTCTTTACATATAAAATGCTTAAAAAAATATATAATAAAAACTTTTTTACAAAAAAATTAAACCGAAAAGCAAAAAATTATAAACCTTAAAGATATTTAGAAGAATCTAATGATGAGAAAAAAAAGGTTGGAAGCAAATAGTAAGGGAATTAGATTAAAACGTTCACAGGATTTTAGATCAGCGGGAGGATTGACTGTCAAGAATAAGAAGCTACATTATAGGCTATCGTAACAAGATGATAAGCAGCGCGCTCGTCGTTGAGATCTGATAAGAGAGCGACTTTCAAATGAGAGTGAAGAGCAACGTGCCCTAACATATGAGTATCTGACAGCTTCGTCAGTGATGCTATAGGTATTGTAAAATGGATTAAATGGCCGTCACTACGCAGAGATTAACTAGAGGAAGGGGAATTACCGAACTACATATTAAAATTTGACGATTAAAGCATAGGATGCAGACTTTAAAAATAGCGATGGTTGTGTCGCTATACCTCCAGTGGCTGCAACTTTTTAAGGTACGAAGGGATATGGTGACATTAAGCGCAGGATGTTGCTAATAATTTTATGCTGGGCCGTCACGGTACACGGTGCCCTTGATAAAGCTGTAATCGATCTCGGAAAAAAGTGTTTGTCAAAGGGCAGCACTGTAGCACTGAGTAGAGTAAAAACACTTGAGGAGTATTGCTTAATCTGATCTAGAGCCAAATAAGGTATACACAAACCTCACGATGAACGAGCTTTAGCAGAAATGCAGAGACTGAGAGGTCTACACACAAGAGATTGACAGGTCTAAAGCTCATTTATCGTGAGTTTTTTTTTTTGTAATATACAGCTCAGTATTAAAATCTGTGATTGAACAATAAACCACCCCTATTTTTCCACATTTATGGTAAGAATTTTTTTCGATATTTATATGGGACCAATTTCGAGGTATACCTATACAATAAAAAAATATCAATATCTGACTACTCTGTAAATTGTATACGTCGTCATATATTACAATTAGTGTGTGAACAATCAATCATCCCCTGTTTTCCTACCCTTAGGGTCGGCATTTTTTTTTTCAAATTTATATGGGATCAATTTTGGGGTATACCCTTTCCAATAAAAAAAAACAAAATCAAAAAATTACGTCCTCCGTTTTTTCGTCGGTTAAAAAAAAGAGAGAAATAATAAATAGACTTGTTGAAATTTACACACAAAAATAAAACAGTTTATGAATGGTAAGCATTTAATCAGTGTTTATTCCTCAATTGCACCAAAAGGCTCTGTCTGCACAGACTGGACACGGCGCCTTCGTCCTTGCGCCTGAGTCGTGCTGCAAGGCGCGCCAAACTAAACCTGGTCCTTGGTCGAGAAGATGTGCTGCTGTTTCCTGTAGAAATAAAAAAAAATCATCTTTTAGATTACCTGAACTTCGACCATGAGACCTGAGCCTCTACCATGAGAGCTAAGGCTCTACCATGAGACCTAAGGCTCTATAGACAAAGTATAGTGACGTCTCTCTTTGACAATCGAAATTGCATCGCACTTAGAGTTCATGGTAAGGCCTCTGTAAAGATTCCAATTTGGATGCTTTGACATAAATCGTTAGCAGTAGGTATATATGAGAAAATTGGCAAAATGAAAATAAAAATACTGTTGACAAAATTCGCATTTACTTTAGTATCCGGGCATCTAGCCCCTTTTTGTTCAAATGACTCCAGTCCTTCGAATTTTATATATAACACGTTTTTTCGGCATCCAAAGTTTTCGCATTTCTAATATTGGAATGAGAAAATAAATATTTGACATAAGCACTGGTTAGCGTAATAAAAACACCAAAACCTTGACTACAGCTGGGTATTATAAATAATTTTGAAGTTTTTTTTGTAAACCTTGTCACATTCGTTATAAAAAGAAAAAATCTAACTCACAAAAAAAAACCACGCAAAATACAAAACTCCCTCGCCAGCAAATAAATACTTATACCGCGAACACCAAGACAGTGATTCGCCTCGCACCTTCACCAACTGCCCTCGACGTTTCTCGACTCTACTTAGTGTTCGATATTGCACTGTCTAACAGCTCCTCATGATCCTCTATGTGAAGGTAAAACGGGTGAAAAGTAGTTGAAGGTGCACGGTGCCTCGGTGTCTGCGGTATCTGCGGTTATAGGCGGGTGTGTATTTTGCTTGTTTTTTTTCGGTTTAAGCGACATGTTTTTGTTTTTATAAATGTTTTCTACTTCCACCAAGTGAAGCCTCATGTCTATTAAACACGTGTCAGACTAATAGCCATGAATCATGAAGTGATTATACGAAATAACATTGCTACAAACCTTCTGTTACCCTCTGCCAAGCTTCTCGATCTACGTTAACCATGCCTGTAGATGCACTTCTACCAAGCACTGATTCCTGAATAACTGAAACTTGCGTCTCTGTCACGTCACTTTCACAGCTGATGCGACTTGATCTGTAAAACAAAATCATCACCTATATAAATAATTCCCTATACGTTCTGAAACTATTGATCAGATTGTGATGAATCTTTGAGTTTAGCTGTGTTAAGTTAGTTTATTAAACTCTTTATTGCACTAGTAAAGTAGTGAAACAGTACAACATGAACATGTATCAGTAATCAATGGTGGCCTTATCTTTAAAAGAGATCTTTTACAATCAGCCAAGGGTATGTGGTTGACTTAACAGGTAAGCGGGACAACTCAGAGTGCAGATCAAATAAAATTCATCAAATGAAACACTTATAATTTCTATCAAAACTCTGAAAAAACATTCTTCAATAAAATAAAGTGTTTTAAATATTTACCTGTCACCAGGTCTCAGATCACTGGCTGAACTCGTTCCATCTCTTCTCATAGGAATAGAAGATGATAGAAACCTTTCTCTAGCTTCCCGAATCCTGGCTGCTCGTTCTGATAATCTCGCGGCAGCTGCATCAGCCTCAGCCGAAGTCGAAGGTGTGGTCATGGCTGAAGTAGACCGATCGAATAATCGCGGATTTTCAGCAATAATCTTTGATATACTTGGAACTATAACGTCTGATAGTTGTCTCAGAACAGGAAATGATTGTGTCGTATAAGAACTTTGCTGAAATTCTGGCAAATTTCTCGTCAAATCTGGAACGATAGTATCTGTGCTGGCCGTCGTTGCTATTATAGTTTCTTGACTGTCTTGTTTTTTTTTCTGTTCCACCAAGGTCAATAGAGATTCCTCTCTGGATTGTTCTGGATGTAAAGCATTGGCACTATGTGATTTTAAGACGCCGTCCAGTCCAGATGTGGGTGTTGGCTCTAGACGTTTTTCTACAGATGTTTGATCACGCCTTGATAGCTGACATGCACTGGCTGATTTTTGAACTTCTCTTTCAAGAAATGGGTTATTTCTGTAATGAATTTGTAACTTTTACAACATTTTAAAAACAAATATAAACTATTATGTAAACATTGTTGAAGTAAGAGATTGGATGTATAGAAAATTAATAGAAATTATGTTGATCTGACTAAAAAAGCAAATTGTAATATGAGATAGCGTAATACTATACCTAATGTTAACCCCAACAGGCATATCAGGAGGTCGTCGTCTTTCAGCTATTGGAGATCTCCAGGCTGGGGAAGTAGTTCCACTACTGGCTCCAGATGTATGTCCTGACAAAGAAGACATTTTTATATATCGAAGAAATGTAGGGTGTTTCAATTTATAGTAATAAATATTTACCTTCCTCATTGATTTTCATATTGTATCTTTGTATCATAATCCTAATAGATGGAGCAGTTTCTTTCGTTTGTGGTTTGCGTTGAGATGATGGTGACGATGGTAAAGGTGGCCTTGTCCTAGGACGCTGTTCATCACCATCCTGAAGATCCTCAGAAACACGCGATGGCGTATTTCTATCTTTTATATTTCTATTTGCTCTTGCCTCAGACTTTCTATATTCAGCATTGTGATGCCTAGAGTGTTCTACAGAAGGCGTTACTTCAACTAAATCATCAACATCCAATGGTATTACGGCCCTGGGAACCGTTTCGCCGCTTCTTACAACCGGAGAAAATATCTTACGAGTTGTTTTGACTATGACTTCTGGTGATCCATCACGAGGCTCTGGAGCTTTTAGTTTTAAGACAAATACCTGAAATTTTATTGATTACACACATAAATATATAAAATGTTATTGCATTAGAAACTAAAACATTTAAATATTGTGATAGTGTATGGCTCGGTGAGCTGATTCATGATAATTGTTTACTTTATTGTGAAATACGTAATAATTATGTAATAAATAAATATTCAATAAAATCATCACAAACATAGTTTACCTCTCCTTCAGAATCAGTGTGATAATGAGTGGGTGGAGTTTTTGGCCTCTCTGATGCTTTACGAGGTCTCTTTCTTCTTTTAGGAATTTCAACTGTAACTGTATCCACATCAGGTTCCGTGTCGCTCTCTGAAGGTTTTGATTGTTCCCGTTCTAATCTAGCTCT
Source organism: Calamotropha paludella (assembly GCA_927399485.1). Classification (NCBI taxonomy): domain Eukaryota; kingdom Metazoa; phylum Arthropoda; class Insecta; order Lepidoptera; family Crambidae; genus Calamotropha; species Calamotropha paludella. The sequence goes on along the minus strand of OV656815.1, from coordinate 25,282,599 downwards.
TGACTTTGTTTTCTTTTTGCCGTTGTTTTTATCTGCATCTTTTCGTTTATTTTCATCTTGCACATCTTCAACACTACCCTCATCTTTTTCTTTTAAAATGTTTACTTGTGCTAAAGATTTATGACTTATCCCTTTACTTGTCGAAGGGATTTCTCTATCAGTTTTTTTATTCGAAGACATTGGCTTTTCCTCATCGACAGTATTCTCTTCTCTGAAACGAGAAGAGCTGCCACGTTCTATTTCTTCGATTGTCTTTCTGATAAATCTAGCATCTTCTTCTATGCTAGGTTGACGATTAATCTTTTTTCTTATGTTTTTATCGCCTTCTTTTGGCTATAAAGACAAATATGGCACTATATCAAGTAATATTTCTTATTCTTATAATTATGTATTTATAAGTACCAACAAATTACAACTTACTTGGTCACGAGATTTAGATTTAGATTCGGACTTCCCCTTCGCCTTTATTCTACGAGTGTCTGAAAACATGACTAATGCATTTGATAAGTGGAGTTACCTATAGGTATGGTATAAGACTACAATTAAATGTGACTTATGAAAATTTAAGACACTTTGTAATTTAAGCCATAGTTTGACAAATACGATATACCAGCAGAATTGGGTTGCAACACCGCTGTTCCAGTGACAGTAGCATTTGTTTCGCACAATAGTCGAGCTTCTGCTTGTCCATATGTGTAGACTGGTTTCTGGGGAGTATGTCGAGGGGAAACTGCTACGAGAGGTGCAGCTGTGCAGACCTCTTCAGCTTCCACTTCAACCAATACTGCGCCACGAACGCCATCACAGTCATCTACACCTTCATCCTAAGAAGAAACATTTTTAATTTAAATTGTTCTTGTTTTGACACTTTTTATTTTTAGTTGTGATATCAAAAAAAAATTTCAAAAGCATGTAACGATGAATCTAAAATTTATAGTATTTACTATGACAATAGATAATATAGACTATTTTTACGTGTTTCACAGGTACTTCAAATCCGCATGAGAATAAAATTTTTAAATTTAGTCATTTTTAGATATTTTCTTTTTAACTTACACAATGATCTCTCTCATACTCCGACTCAAAATCATCAGCATCATTAACGCTGAGACTAGATGCATGCAAACGTCCAGATCCTCCGGTAGATGGAGCTACACTGCCATCAGACTGAGTACGTGTGAGTGGCGCGGGTGGGGCTTTATTCCGCGCACGTGCAGCAATGAGAAGAGCCGAAGTAGAAGCTTCAGGTGCTATGCCACGTGACTTCTCCCATTCATGAAGTTTGCGAGTGAAAGATCGGGAAATGCCTGGAACAATATAAAAATCACAAATAAATGAAAACAAATGTAAAACGTTAATCCCTCATATTAATGTTTATATTGAGAACTAATTTACCTTGGAATTTAAATAAACCAGTTGATGTTTGAACCAGAACTTCATCCGGCTTCGCCTCTTCTTCCCAAGCTGGCACTGAGTTAGTCTCTTTCATACGTTTCCACTCATCTGTAAAAGGAATTATTTATTGTGTAAATGTAAACAAAAAAAGGAGAAATGTTTTATTCTATATCTTTGCAATGTTCAAAGGGCCATAACGTATGTTTGCAAAATATTATTTTTAGTAGATAAGACAAAATAATGATGGGAGTAGCTTTAAATTTTGCGAGTAGATCTATGCCCCCGGCCTTGACCCTGCAATGTGATTTGGAGGAGGATAGTTGGGCCAAATAGTCTGGCATGAGGCCTAGGTATCGCTTTTTAGCAAAAGGGCCGGAAAACATTCTAGACATATTGTTCTATAATGAGGGGATTTAAGTCGATAGTCCTGAAAAGCAAGTCTCTTTATCGACTCTGTCCTTGTCCCAAACTTGCCTCCAGTCACTCGCCGGTGGTAGTTGATAAATCGGGCTCCCCTTGTTTAAAAAAAGGTACTGGCATTTTTCTTTGCGTTCTTACCCCATTTCTTCAAGAAGTCCTCGCTAAGATCCTGCCTGGCTGGCACAGGGGGTGGTTGTCTTACGCCTTTCATTCGCTGCCATTCAGCCAACTTTTTACGGAAATCCGCTGATAATTGCTCTTCTGTTGCTACAGGTTTCAATTCTGAAGAAGAAGAGATTTTAATTAATTATTTAACAATTATAAAATAACTACAATTACTGAAACAAAAACAACGGTGAGTGAAGTAGGTACTTGAATTTTTGTTTATAAACATTAAACGCCGTTTGATTTCATATTATGTGATAAATGAGACATTCAGCGGCCATAAGCATTCTTGATCAATATATTACTAGAGATGGCAATGAGAAAAAGAGATTTTGTCTTAATTGCTTTCACTTCAAAATGTTTCAAACAATATTTTTAAATAGAAAGAGTATTGACGAGATGTACATAAGGTTTTGTAATGTCGATTTTATTGCTATTTGTAAATTTTATTAAAAATCTCCGATAAAGATAAAATGCTTTGTACTCCACATGAGCATCTACAATTCGTGTATTGAACATCAAAGCTACGCCATGGCTTCGTAATCCCTACGTCGGGAGATCTTGTACCGAGAAGAAGCCGCAAGAAACTCGGCAAGGGCTTGGCTTGGCTTGGCTTCTTTTTATTTTGTGTTACGAAATAAGAAACTTTAGTTGTACTGCCAGTGTGTCAGGTAAACCACTCTACTTTCAAAATACAATGAATAAACTTAAAGGCGTCCTCACCAGCGTGAAGCTTTCCTCGTCTATCAGAGAACTCTCTTCCTAGCCTGGTCTGCAACGCAGCATAGTTACGGGCGATCTCCTCCTGTACTCCACTTGCTTCGCAGCCACTGCTGAGGCCCTCTGTTTCTAGAAGTACAATTTATGTTCATAAATTAAAATTAGTTTTAAATGTAACTGAAATTGTAAAATATAAATAACTGAGCCACAGCAACGCGTGACTGGGTTAGCTAGTATACCTTTATATACATACATATATAATAAAATTTGTTTTTTCAGATCTACAGCGTACGATAGTAATTTACTCGTTGAAAATGCTACATATTTACTCTCATCCCTTGACTATTTGCTATCTGGCAACACTGGTTTCTTTCCAGCATGTACAACTAAGGCGAAGGGGGCTTTACCCTTACGAAAATCCAGAGTCGGATTAAATGTCGAGATCGCCATAGCACTTCTAAAGAAAATAGAGCTTACTAGCGGCCTGTCCCGGCTTCGCACGGGTGGACAAAATTCTTTAAATTTTTTCTATTATTAAATATTTTTCCGTTAGCGCCATCTACTTTGCGACACTTTTTTTTAAATCACGCGCGCGCACACTTTTCCAACCTGGCGCCCCAGGCACATGCCTACTTTGCCTAAGGGTTAATCCACCTCTCCGAAAATCCATTGGTATTTAATTATCCATAGATGTCCCGATCATAAACTCGGCGACAGCATCCAGGTACAACAATTTTCCAAGAAAACATTGGGTGAGGGGGAGTGATAACCCTGTGGTGTAATGTGTGTCTTCTGACAAGTAACTTTTGCTAAGGCAAATTGTACTATATATTACAAGGAAAGTGTAATTATACACTTTACCATTCTAAATTATTCGCCTTTTGGAAGACATAATTGAAAGCAAATCTGGTATTGGTCGTGGAAGCTACTTTCGCGATGTTTATAATATTTGAAAAACTTTTGAGTATTATTTTAAATCCAGACGAAGGTTTTAGAAGTGTGACCCGAGGCCCTACCATCACCCTGTTATCGCGATTCAAGGTCAACTTTTGAAGCGAGATGCTACTATAGACCGCGTATAGGTGTCGCTCTTTTACAATAGAACTTGAATCGCACTAAGGGATGATGGTAAGGCCTCTGATCTTATTTTAAGAAAAAATATTTAAATCTCCAGACTGCTTTTAAGTTTAAAGGAAAGTTAATATTTGATTTTACACTATAAAAATGTTTTATCTGTAATTTTTGTTGGTATATTTTTAAATGTTTCATTTACGAAATACAAAAATTAAATTCAATTAATCAGTACGATCCTATTTCAAAACAAACTATTATAGAAGTCTGCATCGCGCAAACATACTTTTTTAAGGTATTTCTATAAAAAATTCAACCTACGTCCAGAAGAAAGACGTGGGTTATTTTTAATACAACTTTTTTTGTATTAAGATTTCTACAAATTGTGTATTCAAGTTTTTTGCAATAAAAAACACATCGTCTCTCTTCCGTGACTTGAAAGATTTTTTAAAATGAAAAAAGACCTGGAGAAATAGACCATTAAAGTCTATGCACTTGTCATATTATGTGTCACTAGAAAAAATGTTGTTAAACGGGAAATAAATTAATACGATGCAATTTGAAATATAAGTTCATAAAATTATGAAAGCCTTACACCAAAACTTCATATATTGAAAACAATGTTAGTGAACATCACATAGTTATATAGTTTTTGATCAATATTTTTGGGAAACTTTGACTGAGAATATTTGTTCACACTACCATTTTTTTTCTTTTCTGGATACATGGATGCTCTGATATACACAAGATGAAAAACCACTTTCACACCAATGACTGCCGACCTTATTTTGATGATAATAATTATGGTTTTAGTGCTGTACTCATACGTAAGTTTTAGTCCTTAATAATTCTCAAATTCGAACTATAAATAATGACCACAAAACTAGAAACTATAGATCGACCGCTTAAATGAATCTTCGTCCGCGAGGTACAGAGGCGTGGGGGTGCCGTACCCTCGCGCTACTGTACCGCGCGGGCGAAATACGGAATCCTAGAGCATAAAACTACGAAGCTAAGGATATCCCCTTCAGGTCAATGTAGACAATTTTTTATATCCTAGTTATATCTTAAGTATTTTCTTTGGTTTGGCAACATTGTAGTGCTCTAGTTACTTTGGATCAGACCAATGTTACATACATACATACAACTATACGTGATCTATAGTAGCGTTTCTTTTCAACAGTTGAACTTGAATTGCGATAACAGGGTGATGGTAGGACCTCAGGTCATACTTATAAAACCTACGTCTGTGTTTAAAAATAATACTCATTCATACACTTTAAACATCGCAAACGCAGCTTGCCACTGAGCAATTCCAGCAATTGTCAAATATCTATCTATCTATCAATTGAGGGGAAGGAAAGAAAAAATAGTAATCCTCCTATTCAACGACACACAGACGACGACACAGAACCAGTTCGCGGCGACAGCATCTGCCCTCCGGCAGATCTGGTCTGGTGGCTGTCCTTTGTCATGCCGGCACAGCGAATACAGCGGCATAAGCGGTCTGAGCAGCAGACCAGACAGTCAGACCACTCAATGTCGAACAATCCCACCACGCCACGGGCAACAGCTGCAAACCGAAGGCAGGGGTTGCGCATGCGACAACTGCCCTTGCGCGCTCATTGAAAACTTTATCAGGTTCGTTTTCTTCTCTTTTGTTAGACCGCAACTCAGGAAGTGCCGTCGACTCCTGCTGTCCGGGAAGTGTGCACTGCCAACTGTCGACCACTGTGCCGCCAGGGGCGTTATACGGGTTTTAAAGGGCTTGACGGGTTGCCGACTTGTTACTCGGGGCCGTGCCGAACCATGCCAGTACAGGAACCGCAGCCAGACGCCAGCAGCGGCTGTGCTTGCAACGCGTGCCCTTGCAGACTCATTGAAAGTTTATCCAGGTTTGTTGCAAAGTACAATACAATACAAATATACTTTATTATACACTAAAAGAAGAACCAAAATAACAACGCTTATCACTTACAGCTTATAGCTTTCTTTTGGATGGAGATAGAAAGCGTGTATCTAAGGGGTGGTTTGACTTGAACTTATTAAAGTAAAGATATTTGCATCAAAGTTAAACAATAAACAGGTAGCATATAGGTTAACTGTAAGTTATAAAAGTTAGAATTAGTCAAAAGTGTGATAATGTTTTATGGCCAAATTTTACTTTATTTATTACCTTATGCTAAAACAAGGATACGGTCTTTCTGCAGATCATGTAGCCTATGCGTATTGAAATCCTGAATATTGCTTCTACTAAGACTCTTTAGTCAGACTTGCCAACCCTGCCTTATCTACTCTTTAGAAATCTGATAACCCAAGCAAGCGACATTACCAAAAGACTGTTATATAAACCTGATCTTCGATGATATTCGCTCCATGATCGGAGAGTACTTTTTTTTTTTAAAAAGAAAATTTATAAGTTTACATAACTATTGAAAAAGCTGCCACCGCTCTTTCCCAAAAGTAAAATTTCACAATGAAATACAAAACTAAAGAATAAGTGTATATTAGGTGATAGTTAGTCAAATAAACCATTTTCCCTGTCCACAGGTCATGCAGACCAGCTTCAACAATGTACGCCCAATTTCTCAGCTGTACTAATAATTGTATCGAGTACTTCATACAAATGGTTAGTTACCTGCTTATTCAAAGAAGTATGAGTATTTGTTGTATTTGTATGTTAATATCGTTATATATGTTATTTTAGTATGTGTTTGTTGGTCTTTTATATCTTGCAACTAAGTTTTGCAGTCCCCCAACGGGGCTCATGTGTTTGTTACATGAAAACTTGATAAAATCGACTGTCCTCGCTTATTAAAATTAAAAATTAAATTTAGTTTCAAAATACCTTGTAAATTGCCTAGAACTTAAATCTCATCATCAGTTCCACTTTTGCGCTCAACAGTATTGGGCTCAAGTCCATTTGTCCCCAGAGCGAGCAGCGCAGCAAATAGACGCTCATTCGCTCAAGGCTTCTGAACTGCTATGAAACACATGACATGATTGCTGTAACTTTCTATACATTTCGTTAGCATTTGTAAGAAACAATCGGTGTTTTAAAAAATATAGTTTAGTATTAATGTCTTGTCGTTATTTGTTATAAGTTGCTATAAGGCGTGAATTATTTCTATCCTCAATTGTAATTGTGATTTGGTTTTTGTGTTACTCGTAATATAAATTAATTGTGCATACAGCTATAGACCTGAGCTACTCGCTGTTATGTAATGTATAATTATAACAATCGGTGGTAAACTAAAAAAAATAAATATGTAAAAAATAAAGGTTGAAAAGGAGCTTAATTCTTTAGATTATTGGCGTATACGAATTCCTGTCAAGACTGCTGCACTGCCAAGTGTGTCAGCATGGGCAGGCTCAGGTAATTTTATGTACGTACCTATCAAAAGTATAATTGATGCCAGCATGTGTTTTAAGATTTTGCTTCTCCTTCCATTCACTGCACAAGCATTTGTCGAACTTCCAAATACCCCAACAAACAAATTATACTTTGAAAGTAACTTTTGACGATAGCTATCTTAAAACGCTTGGATTCTAAAAAGATCGTCCTCAGTCGCTTGTATGATACAAGATAGTAAATCAATATTATATAGTTAAGGTATGCTTTAATAATACAAAACTACATCGGACAACCAGACTTACAAATAGGCGCCACCGTTATATGGTTGATATACCAAAGAGTCGCACTAAGTGTTTTGGTTCCAATTTTAAGAGTGGAACTATTTGCATGCGTCTGTGTTTCCAGATAAATACAATTTCTTCAAGTCACGAGTGAATAGGTATCATTTAGGCAGGGGCCTATTTACGCTTAAACAAAAGTGGCATTACAAAATGCTAAAAGTGGCATTTCATGTATGTTGTTTCCTAGAATATCAATAGTGGTACCAACATTTCTTGATAAATGAGGCTTTCACTTGTTGATCTTGGGACTTTTTTTGTAATAGGACCTATAGTATTATTTAAAAAAACACTAGACTGACTTTAGACCTGACATAACCATATTCTTAACAAAATAGTGTAAGAATACAATTATTATTGTGATTTTTCATGAAATTTTATGCAGTAGTTTTTTTTTAATTTTGCTAACTTAAAATTCCGCAGATAACTGACCAGAGAGTTAAAGAAGTACCAGAAGAAAGCATTAGCGCAGCACAAGATTTGGCCAATAGATCAAAAAGGTTTGCAGATAGAAGTCAAAAGTCAAGTAAGGAAAATATAGAGAAAGAAGACGACAAAAAAGTAATGATAGAAGCTGAAGAGTGGAATGATCGCAGTCAATTAAGTAAGGCAAAAGTAGAAAAGCCTACAATAGCTTTCAACGATAAAAAAGATCGGAGAGACTCGAAGTCAGAATTGTCCATCAATCAAAAAAAAGAAACGGCAAAGAGAGCTCTTACAGACCATGAAATAGTGTTTGGGGAAACAGATAAAAAAACAGTTACCACACGTCCATCTCTATGCAAGAAGATTTCAGATGAGGTAATAGAAATAGAAGCGCCCAGCACCTCTGAGCCAAAAGGCTACTGTAAAAAATGTATCAACAAGGGACGAAATTGTTTAAAGGAATGTCCGAAAGCTAATAAAAATAAAAAATAATTTAACACATAAAAATAATTGGAACAATCCAATGAAACAATGTGTTATTAGAATCATTCATTAAATTGTCAATATGTAAATAATGTTTATGAAATAAATATAAAACATCACATTAAACTGAATTTATATTAATTATGTCAATCACGCATATTTTGATCAACATGTCTTTTATTTATTCATATAATATTTGAATTGACACTTCCTCTAATATCTGAATTCAAGTTCAAATGTCAAACAGATTATAAATTCTGAATGTTTTTGAAAAGACAAAATATACATAAATTTGTGGCGTTGTAGCTTACGATTACTTGAATTGTCTGACTGCTAAGGGAAAAAAATAAAAAACCACTACCCAACGCAAAAAACCGCATAGTTAAATTGTTCTTTATTATGTTGATTATTGTCATAACAAAAGTTCATAGTTTATTGAATCTGTGCGAAGTGGGTGGAAGGGGTAAAGAAAACGATCGCTGCGCTTGTCGCGGCACAAATGTGCAACAAATCGGGCAAGGGAAACAAACAAACTTGTCAATGTTGTTTTGAATTTTTTGAAAATGGGTCATTATTGTATATGTAGATATATATTCAGTTATTAGGCTCGTATCTAGAGTCTGCTCTGTTGCCTGTAGTATTTGTTTTAAAGATGACTTGATTGTGTAATATAGATTGTGGTTCACAACATTAAGTCTTAGATACTGATCCAAACATATCTTGAAAATTATCTCCCTTTCGAATATTTACAAGCAACTAATTGACGAATACTGGGTTTTCCCCATTGTTGTTCGATGCTCGTTTTTTAATTACTAACTTTGTTGTTAATGTAACATATTAAAGCAGCAACATGTTTGCACTTGCCGCTCTGGTTATAAACGCAGCTGCATTTTACTCCAGTGACAACCCGAGCATCATCGATCTGTAATAAATGCAATGAATAAAATTTTTTGACATAACTTTATCTAAATGTCTAGTCATGTTTTTAGGTTAGGAGAGTATTTATGTTTAAACTTGTTTTATATGGTGTTGAGGTCACCGATTTTTGACGAAGTTCTCAGTTCTTCTACATTCCTCACATGTTCTGCTAACACCAATTTATTTTCTTTTAGCATAGTTTGGGGCTGGAAACTTAATGTGTGTTTTACACTCTCAAAACCAGTTTTTAAAATAAGTCCATTTCTCCATAAACAGTTTTTATCAAATTCCTTTCAACATACCATTTATTGTCTTTTAAAGCATATTTTATTCACTCTAATCTATAAAAATAAACAAGCTGTTGTTTTTTATTTTTTGACATATACCCCTTAAAGTTCCGTTTGCAGATGGCGCTACTGTCGTGCACGTTCCGAATAGTCGTGTATAAGTGACAAAGATCAGTTAATTTATACCTTCTCTTTCTTTACCATAACTAATAAAAGAGCTGAGGAACTCAAAATCTCTAAAACCGATTTGGATAGAATAAATTCAAGAACTTCCGCTAGAAAACTGCTTTCAAATAAAAAAACTGCAACCAAATCGTTTCACCCATTTAAAAGCTATAGCACCAAGGACAGATATACAGACAGACACACACGCGTATAGCGATCAAACTTATAATTATAACACCCCGCTTCTTGCATTGGGTGTTAAAAATGCAGTCTTTGCATCATTTAGTTTAAATGAGACTTGATAAACATAGCTAAAAGGTAGACAGTGGCATCAAACTTAAAATACCCTTCAGTTTCCATAGGGGGTTAGTGTACGACTCGAGTTTCGCGCAGTTCTTGTTAAAAAACACATGCTTACTGGCGTCAGCATTCAGAAGTCTGCAACATCCATCAGGCGTCCAGAAGCAGTGATACAAGCGTATGCATAACGTAGTTCGAAGAAATAATTAGAGAAACACGAAATAGTAGTGATTGTTAATAGAGTGTGATGTGAACTTGTAAAAAAACTGGGCATTGAAGGTAGATATTGATTTATAACTAGTTTTCTTATAAACACATGGTAGTAATAACGCACGACGTAGATATCATGATTGAAATGTATTCACCAACCCCCACAAACGCTGAATGTGCACTGAAGCCACTAAGTGCACACGCTCTAAACCGGTCCCACCTTGCCCCGTTGATTGGACGTACGACAAAAGCAGGCACTTAAAGAAACAATACTAGGCGATGCAGTCGCTAAGCATAAAGCTACGCTAGCACCATATATCGGAGCGGAGCGTAATACCTAAAAAAAGAAATTTTTTTTTGTTACGATGGAAATTTTTGCGAATTTCAAAATCCGTCACGATCTGATCCTAAACCTGTTGATTCGATTCCACACAAAAAATATTAAAATCGGTTAAGAACTCTGGAAGTTATGGCGTAACAGACATTTCGATCCATGGGAGCTTCGCTTCGCTCCGCTCCAATAAATATTTAGCTCTTACACTTCCAAGCCTATCAATCTTTTAAATAATTTATCGTATTTATATCTTTATATTTAATCCTGATATTTCAACTCCTTTACGGAAGCCGTGATATAAATTAAGTAGTTAAAAACGTGCCCGATTTAAATATTGGAAGGTCATCAACATTAGTCATTCCTCGTTCACCCTTTCTGTAAAGTAGTCGAAACGTCGGGATTAAATATAAAAAAACAGGAATAAACGAGTCGTAAATCCGGAAAGAGTAGTTATATTTATGATATAAATGTTTGTTATTTGAATAGTTTTAATATATAAAAATCCCAGGCAGGGGTCCATGTTTTGTGCAAACCAAATCAAACGCCGGCCCCAAACGCCATGATGATAGTTATGGTTTAAACAATCAGCTAATATGCTCTTTATAATTCTTGAATCACTTTAAAAAGAGCTGTATAATCTATGTGACGTACGTTTGTCTATGGCTGCCAAATTTCCTGAAATATGCTCAGATAATTATGTTCCTCGCACAAAACTAAATTATAGTGAGTTACTGAAGCCACTACATATTCAAAGGATAACTATGAAAAATATAAAACTGTAACCGTAAACAAAGCTGAAGTAGGAAGACATTTTCAGATGATGATTAATTTAAAGCTAGTGTTTTGATCAAGGATGCCATTCGGTAATGAAAAATAACATACTAAAAACATTAGTCGTATGGTCTTTTCATTCTTTTCGTAGAGTAGAATAACAAAAGCCTTTCAAGAGTATCGTAAGAGGCGCCTAATAATACTTCCGTAGACCAAAAATGGGCAACAGTGTTTTCAAAATTATGGTCTTTTACTACAATCTGCTAGCGTGGGGATTATGGCAAAGTTTGCTATTTTTGAGATAGTCTTCCGGCCGGAAGAAGATATCTTTCGGCTGTGACGATGATTAAAACATTACAGTTACTTTCTTTTACCACAGAAAAGATCGTTCTTTTTATAATTCGTTCTTTTTACAGGCTTACGTTATGGATACTAGGATAAGGGATATGCACATATTGTATATAAAATATATAGATATTTGTAGTATTTCATTACACAACCATCTCCTCTTTCCGGGCGTTCCACCGGCCAGGACTGTGAAAACGGTCGTCATAGCATATATCAAAAACCAAATAACGTGTTTTATGCGATTTGGCAAGGACCTTTCAATTTCTAAGCAATTTAAGAAAAAACAGTATTGGTTTATCTGCACACTTCCACTCATCGGTTTTCACAGTTGTACAAAAAGAAACAGATATACAATACTACACTGGAGTCTTGAACTTGGAGACGTGTGGTGTCTGTTAGAGTAAAATAACACCAAACCCTCACACTTAAGAGACGTAGACTTAAGCGAGAAACGACTTAACGACAAAAACGACTAATGATATTGGAGGGAATCACCATAAACCTCCGGCAGACCACGAAATGGGCAGCAGTGCTTATTGAATTATGATTTTTTTGCTTCGATTTCCAACCCACCTACCAACGTGGAGATTTTGACAAAACCTCCTAATACTTCCCTGTCTTCCTGTTAAAATGATGACTGGAGATATAGAAAAAAAAAGTTCAACCTTAGCAAACAGTGCCAGGCTGCTCACTTATAGGTCGACCACTTAAATGAGTGTTCGCTCGCGCGGTACAGGGGCGCGGGGGTACAGCGACATAGGGAGGTACGGAAAAGGCGGGCATGATGCGAGCCTGCCGCTCATCACTCGATCCTTTTGCTAAGGCTGAACTTTTTTTTTCGTATAAACAATTTGATATTTGTTCTTACAAATTGTTTTACCTATTGAGGTTTTGTCGTTTCGAATTTAATTTGTAATGAAGACAAAACACTAATTTTAATAAATAGATGTAATATTATTCTATATTACTCTGTTTAATTGTTTGTATACTAATTATTGTTTAATATAAATGACCGACTTGTCAGCTTTAATATGCTGTTCGGACATATGTTTGGAGTTGTTAACATTTTATTTTGTTGTCGTGATGTGTATAAAAGTTCTTCCTGTAAATCTGTTTTGTCTGACAAATAAATAAATAAAACTCTCCATCAAATTATCGGTTAGCACGATCAAGGATAACTGATAAGTTGGGAAAATCACACTCAAGATATGATCAGAAATAATGTTTTTTTTATATTTTTTCAGACGAAAGTGAATGCCCAGTATTATGTTTGACAAAAGTAGTTTTGTTTTTCTTCACAACATTTTTTATGCTGGTAAGTTTAATATTATTCTTTATCTTCTCAATAAAACAGGATATTTTAATGAAGAAAAATCTTCTCTAGCCTCTAATAAAAAAAAGTTGATGGTTTTTTTAAAGCTTTTTGTAATCGAACTGTAATTATATTTCAGTATTTGCCTTTGGGTGACCCAGATGTTGTTTGTGATGCAAATAATATTGATCCCGAAAACAAAAATGTTGCCCCTGTATGCACCTTATATGACTGTATTATTCGGTATGTATGTTTCAAACTACAGATATATATTTTTCCATATATAATATAAATTTCCTACTTTCAAACCAAAAACCTAGCCCAAAGTGAGCACTATAAGGCTTGTATTATGGATACTAGGGTAACGGGTATACATACATATGTGATACTTAAGTAATATTCATAGAAATATACATGAATACTAGTGGACCCGACAGACGTTGTCCTGCCTGTTATTTTTGCAGTATAGATAAATAACCTAGATACCGTCTGGAGCGCCATCTGCCGGGCTGATTTGTGAATCTAAACCATTCTCAGATCCCCTTGAACACACACAAAAAAATTCATTCAAATCGGTCCAGCCGTTTGGGAGGAGTTCAGTGACATACACACTCACAGAAGAATTATATATATAAAGATATACCCATGACTCAGGTACAAATGCTCGCATTCGTTACACAAACATCTACCTCTATTGGGACTCGAACCCAGGATCGTCGGCATAAAGGCAGGATTGTTAAGAATATATACTAATAACACAGGTCTGCAAAAAAACAAAAAAGTTCAGCTGCATGAGATATTTTTGCTGAATTATATGTTTTAAGGTACGCTGATTTCAAAAATGACTTCTATTACTCTCCATCACGTATAGTTTTTTTGCAAAATGATGACAACATTTTGAGAAAAATCAACTATTTATTACAAACACACTGCATAATATTTATCACAACCTGTCAACCAATTGTTTTATTTAATTTATACATTAATTTATGTTTACTCTCTTTCCTTGTGAAACCTTTTCTTCTTTTTTTGTTGCTTCTCCGAACTCGTCTTTGGTTTCCTTCTTTGGTTTCTCGCTTAAGCATCCAACAGTAGTCCGCTAACATACTGACATCCAGTCTTCCATGGTAACGTCTATATCTATAACGTAACGTCTATATCGCGTACATCTTGGTGAAATCTTTCCCATTGTTTTTCACTGTAGGCGCCCAAGATTTCGTGAAAATATTCAATATGGGAGTGTAAGAAGTGAACTTTTAAACTCATCTTGCACCCTTGAGCGTTATACGCAGCCAGTATGCGCTGTACAATACTTTTATATTCGGGATCCTTAATATTGCTCAAAAGCACTACATTTCCCATGCTTCTTTTTCGATTTCTTCCATTGATTCAGGAAAGTGGGATTCAGGAAGGAGGGAGGTGATCCAAGATCATCAAGTATTAATTTGAAGTAAGCAAAATATACCTTCTTCATAAAATCACTTAAACTTCTTTCACTGTATATTCACCACAAATATAACAGAAGCTGTCCAGAGAAATAACACAACCTCTATGAGCCATAACAATTATATAAAAACAAGAGCACAGTAGCGTTTGAATGCTGGATTTCAACTGAGTGTAGCAATATAGAGTCAATGGACTTAGTCTGTTAGAATAATGCAACTGCACGTTTGCACTTGCTTGCAATTGTTTACGTCCATATTATTTTGTCTTTATTCCTAGATAATTATACTATTAAGGTAAGTAATCCTAATTTTAATTAAATTTGAAGCTTAAAAAAAAATTTAAACTAAACAAGAATTTACACAAAATAAAAATATAAAAATTAGTATTGTAAAAAAAATTGCTGTGATGGAATTTTTTTAATATTTTTTTCGGTTTTGGGACGTCAAAATCTATAAGAAAATGTATAAAAAACCCATGCAGTTTTTTCATTGCAGACCTGTGTAATTAATAAAATATTAAGTATTAATATTCCGTAATTTGTATTATCAGATCTTACGACCAGTTTCAATAAAAAACATAAAACCATTCAATAACTTATGAATTTTGCATGAATAATAAAAATAATAAATAAATAGAGAATTTGACGACCCCCAATTTAGTCACTCCGAGGTCCTGGGTTCGATTCCCGGCTGAATCAATGTTGAAAACTAACTTTTCTTTTTTGACTTGATTTTAAATATAGTGGTACCATCGTTGTTTCTGAATAGCATAACACAAATGTTTAGTTACTTGGGTTCAGAACAATATGTGTATGTGATTAAAATGAATACTATTTTATATCCTAAGTCGCAACAAAATCAGCAAAATGACAAAAAAGCCATCAAAATTGGTTGAGTAGTTTCAGAGTTCAACGTGGTCAAACATGCAGGGAATTTTTATATATATAGATTTTCTAGATGACCCGGCCACGCGTTGCTGTATTATAAATTAAAATGAAACCTATCCATTATCCTAAGTAGGAATTAATCTAGTAAAATGAAAAAAAAATCATCAAATCGGTTGAGTAGTTTCGGAGTTCATCACGGTCAAACATTGTGACAGGGAATTTTTATAAATATAAATTTATAAAATACTCTCATTATACATTTTTCTATTAAAGACGTTCTTTGTGAACCTTTCTTGCAAAAGTAAAAACGTGTTATGTATCAGGTGTAGTTTAAAACAATATTGTGTTAACTTTTCCGCTCTATTGTGACTTAAACAAAGCAGATATACTTGGCAGTCATACAGATTATATATTTGTTAAAATATTGAAAAGATCGACTCGGCTCACAAGTGAATTCTCAGGCTGGCATCGAACCCGCACCCTTTGGAAGTCCGGTCCAATTCGAATACAAGAGGTGTTACTTTTATTGCTGACACTACACTGGCCTACAGCGTTAAATTGGAAAGGTACTAGAAATTTCGACCGGCATTCAAAAGCCACCTGAGAATTCTCTTGTGAGTCGAGTCGAATTTATCTAGTATTTTTCTATTTAAATAATTTATCTTATAAGGTAGAATAGAAAAAATGCAAAAATATATATAATTATAAATATACCTAAATATGCAACCGTAACCATTTTAAGTTACTTGGTACTAAACTTAACATCTAACATATACAAACTTAATTTAAAGTCTATGCCACTAACTACATAAAATATTAGAAACAATACATATTCAGTTCAGTTCCTATATCTATAAAGGTTTTTATCAATTAATTTATTATATTATTCGATTTATATGTAGCCAACACGGAAGATAAGCATTGAAAATAAATATTTGTAATATATACTGAGTGGAGACCATTTCGGTATATGCTATTTTATGTAAGAGCATTTATTTTGTATTCAGCCGAATAAATATATTTGAATTTTCGCTCGAGACTTTTATATAAACGTTACTATTAATTTTTGATCGTTAATAGATTTAAAATCTTCATGTTATTAATTACTTTTTAAAGTTTTATTTTTTTACCTGTTGAGACTTTTATTTAGTTTTCTATGAGTGGCGGTTTTTTTTATAATTTAAATTTTTATGATAAATATTTTATCTTTATAGTATGGGGAAAAACACTATATACCTCATAGATGTGTTAGCATCTGCTGCGGTGTCTGCGCTGTATGAAGGAAAAATAACGGTAAGAAATAAATTCATATTTTTTATATTTAATAAACAGTTATTAAAATTATTGTTGCACAGTGATCTTACTTTAGAATCGTGCACTATTTGTAATTTTTTGTGTTGGGATAGTTGAGTTGATAAATATCAAACGCCGATTTGTCCACCATAGACAAAAAAACGTTTTTATAATGGCGTAAAATTAAAAAAAAAAAAAATATTTAAAAAGTTTGCAATTTCAGATTTGTCCACGCATTCAATATAAAATCAAACGACAAAAACTCCATCTTGTGTCAGAATTTGTCCTTATCAAACTAATATAATTTAATTTAATGAATGATATATGACTCCCTTAAAAATATAAACTCACTCAACTATACATTCATTACTATAATATATATTGTGTGTGTACGCATGTGTGTGTATGACGACCGTTTGGTGCATCGATAGTGATCCTGCTTTTCGCACTGGCGGTCCTGGTGTTCATGTAATGAAGTCATATTGATCTAATATATTATATCTTCTTCTCACGGTGCCTCTCCACCACTGGAAGTTGGCCGTCAGCTCCGCATATCTCTTCTTGTCCCTCGCCAGACGAAACAGTTCTTCTACGTTGGCGATTCCGGTCCATTGCCTAACGTTTCAGAGCCAAGACATTTTCCTTCTTCCGACGCGTCTTTTCCCGTCCATCTTTCCCAGTTTGGAGAAGATGGTAACGCTCATATCTTAATACATGCTCCAGATAGGCTACTATTCTTCTCTTGATTGTTTTTATGAGTTCTCGGGTTTTCTTGACACGCCGAAGTACTTATTCGACTCTTATTTTATCTTATTTTATTATATAACTTTCTTAAAATAAAACTGACCAATCAAATCACGTGTGAGCATTATAATTTTATATTTTTATGCATTTTTAATGCTCTCTTATACGATAAATGAGTTTCTAGCATTTATTAGTAAAATAAAAATATGTAGCTTACTTCCCCAAAACTCAAGCAGTGTGCACCGCACGCCCGCCCGCAAATAAATGCAGATATCGCAGACACCGGCACCTTCACCAAATGCTCTACACGTGTTTCGCCCCCACACGGAGCATCATCAGGAGCTGTTAGACCATGCAATAACGAGCAATAACGAGCACACGAGCACTATATGTGCACACTGCTTGAGTTTTGCGGAAGTAAGCTATATATTTTTATTTTACTAATGAATATGGACTTCCGCATCAAGTAACGCCTGATTCTATCAAATACTTTCTAGTATTTTTCTAATAAAATAATTTACATTTTTTTATCTTAACGTTGAATAAATAATGTCGTTGTGCTCTTGCGTTTTCAATTATCATGGACATACTGACATTTGAAATTTATCAATTAAATTATTATTGATTAATAGATAATTGTTTTTTTTCCTACAGATTTATTCAGTTTTATCGAAATATGACAGAAATGATTATTGTAGAGTCGGTGCCTGTTTAAACGATGTGAGTATTCTTACACCAATCTGTATGATTCATAAATTTCGATTATGGGTCTATTTATCAAATCTGTGGATCGATTTTCTCTCCATAAAAGTTTCAGCAAATATTGGTGAAAAAAAATATTCATTAACAACATAGCCCTAACAGATTATTAAGAGGCTTTATCAGGGATTGCAACCTCCATTTGAACAAAAATAGTCTGTTTGGAGATGCCGCTCTTCCTCAACCATAAATTAATTAAAAACGAAAGAAAACCAACAAAACTATACATTCATCAAATAGAAGCTATTGTGTGTGTGTGCGTGCGTGCGTGTGCGTGTGTGTGCGTGTGTGTGTGTGTGTGTATGTGTGCGTCTGTATAACGACCGTTTGGTACAACGATAGAGTCCTGCTTTCCAAAAATGTGATATTATAACAATGAAGGACAATTAATTGAAATAACGTTGATTGGAAAGTATTTGCCCAATATTTCAATACTTAGATTTACTTCAGCGTTTTTATACATTGCGAAATTTTTATATAGACTCAGAATATATAAATATAATTATTTAAAGTAATTCATTTTCAAGAGTTGCCTTTACAGGATAGTTTATATGTAGAAAAACGTGAAAGAAAAATTTATATAAAAACCCATAACTTAGATACTAATGCTCGTATTATTTACACAAACATTTGTGAATATCGGAACTCGAACCCAGGACCATCGCTATGAAAGATACTACCTAATCCTTAGCCTAGACTGTTGGTCTGCCAAACTACATTAGACTCACGTGGTAAACTTTCTACAATCTTTATCATTTATTTATAGGAAGAAGAAGAAATAAACCCAAAGAAGAGAAGATTTTCATGCCATTGCAAGAGTAGATATTCAAAAAATAAAAAATGAATCATTTTATATGTATAATTATTGTGTTTAAGTAGCCCAAATAAAAATTGTGTTTATTTAAATAAATATTAACATTAATATGTCTTATTTTAATAAGCTGGTATCATCTGTACGATAAAACGATATTGGGACAATTTATTTGTAACTAAAGGAGTTATGCGATCGAAAATTCTGCTGAAAATCAGATATCATTATACTGTATTATGTTATTTTTTGCGAGACCTTTACTAGGCCTCATGTTAACCTGAAATCATGCAATTCGGCAAAAAGCAAGAACTTACACATTGATTTGCTACACAGATATAAAAACAAAAAGAAGGGATATGGGATTACATATAAGAAAGAAAAAAGGATGCTTTAAACCACGCTTATGAAGTAAAACTACTTTTTGGCTGTGAGAGAAAGAGAGAAAGAAAATGTGTGCTCGCCTCTTTCTCTTGCATTACAGTAATATACGATACGTAACTCTCTTTCTATCTTCACTAACTTATATCTCCCTCCCAACTTCCGTCCGCCTTGCCCAATCACACTTTTCGTAACGCACTCGTCACGCATTCATTAGCTTACACCCGAAGTCAAGCGTGCGTAAATGAGTTTTACTTCAAAAAAGTATTTTCTTAAAGAAATAAAATAAAATTTTAAACATTCAACCTTTAGAGAATTAATCTTGTGACGTTGTGAGGGATTTGCTACAAGAAGCACCTTCATAGTGACTTTTTATTTGATGTTATATGCTACCATTTTTGTACCAGAAAAAAACACTTATATTAGAAGCCAGGCGGCACTAAAACATCTTTAAATATAAAAACCAAGCAGTTAATATCTCAAATGTCAAAATAATGTAACAATTATCCGATACTTTAAAAAAGGATCTCGAAAGATTTTTAAAAGTACTCGAGACTCGATTTCCGTGATAAAAGAACTATTAACAACACTTTGGTGGGCGAATCAGACTTGTATTTACCCGATGCGAAATCTCATATTATGAAAAATTTCGTCGGGCAAAGACCGTGTGGCAAAGACGGTCAAAAACAGTGTGTCAGAAAGACGATTAAGAATTCCGCTAAATGAGTTTTTTAATTGGTGAAGAGCAAACTTCACACCATAGCTCACCGCCGCAAAGTTACCTGTCTGTCGGTCTTCTACAGACTGTATTTTGGAGAGTGTCCTCAGGAGCTCCATATGCTCATACCACCATCTCCTACTTCCATCGGACATTCAGACGCACTGCGGGCTACTTACCAACCTTTCTTGGTTGCTATTCCTAACTGTCGTACCAATCGCTTCTTAAGATCGTTCATAATGCCCACAGCAAAAGAGTGGAACTCCCTCCCTGCGTCTGTATTTCCGAGTGCTTATAACCCGTCCGTTTTTAAAGCCAGGATGAATACGCATTTGGGTTGGCTCGTTCGATGGTGGAACCTGTTTTAGCCCCTGGGTTTGATTAGGATCAAGAGCGAACCCATTTTAAATAAAAATCAAAAACTTTTCTATGTACTTAAAGCAATAATTATTGATTGAAACAAAATTAATTAACTGTTAAATCTTTACTTTCTCGTTTTTGTTTTTAATATAAAAATCTATGGTTAAAATCGTGAAAGTATGTATTTTTTGTCAAATAATGTGATTATATTATATTTTTTTTATATTAATGACTGCTTCATAGCTGATCTATTTTATATGATAATTAATGATGGAAAAAGTAATGAAAAAATCACTTTAGCTCGCAAATTGTTCTCAGGCATGACAACTCCCGCTTCACAACTTATAAACATATAAGATTAATTATTTTTATATATTTTTTATATATTTTTATATGTTAATAGAAACATCATTATCTAGAAAATTCGATTCAGCTTACAAGTAATATACAACCCGCCTGAGAGACTTTCTCTGTCTCCGTCTTTTTAGATTTTCTCTAATATATTTCTATTTAAAAAAAATTACACAAGATTCAATTCATCATCGTAGACGTCAAAACGTTTGTGAATCAAAAAGATTTCGAGGAATCGCAAATGGCGCCAACATTAAAATTCACATTTTCAAAACGAAAAAAGAAATTGTTATACCTTTCGAAAGATCGTAAAACGAACTTTACTAGGTTTGTGATCGTAAAAACCGCGGTGTGTTCCGCAATAGTTATTTCTATAGCTTTATTTTTAGTTATATTTTCTTTTACTAGCGAATTATGAGGGATGTACGATGTCAGAGCTGGTTTTACGTGTTTTTTTCTATTATCTTGGTGAGTATCTTTATCTACTGCAGTATTAAAATAGTATATGTACTAAAAATATTTCAGGGGCTTACAAAATGCAGCTAACTGTGTTAGTGACTAAGAATTTATGTTCGTCAGCATTTGCAATAAAATATAGAATTTATTTCCGTTATTTATAAATAAATTATTTCATATATATATTCTTAAATACAATGCCTTAAATACATTTTTTTCTTTCATTGTTGCCATTGAGGCATAATTTAAATAATGGTATTTAAGGATTTGACATTCTATTTAGCGTCACAAATTATGAATTGATTTGTAATTAATTTTGTTATGTAAACTTTAACCATGCATAACCTGTTGTATTATGTATGTATATATTTATTATTATTTATATTCCTATTAACGTATGTAGTACATCGGCGGGAATCAAACTCTTTCAGCGATGGACTCCATCCATCTTATATTGCTGTTGCCTTATATTATATTATATCTTATACTCAATTACGTGTATACATGAATCTGTCTATACATGCAGCAGAAGGCTAGATGATAACGAACACTAGACCAAAAAACCTCAAAGTTAATTTAATCATGAAAGATTCAGGTGCTAGAGGAAATAATTTAACCGAATAGTTTGTGACATTATTTGATTTTAATCTGGAAGGTACTACGCTGCGAAGAAACGGGAAAGGATGAGATCGACAGAGTGATAGAAGACGAATTGACGCAGAAATTGGGAGAAGATCTGATACAAAGCATACAAAAGAAGTTTGAAATTGATTTGGAAAGGTGAGCTAAGGTTGTGGCTTTCTTTCTACCGTTGTTTTATTATTTTGTATATGTTTTAAAGATGGTACCAACATTTTTAATAGGATGATAATGAAAGCTTATACCTAGGCAGTGGTGGATTTATCTCTCAGAGAGATCTTTTCCAGCTAACCAATGTAATGTGTAGATTACTAATGTGCCGGCTACGCGTCGTTGTGGAGCAGTTATTATAAATTGCATATTTTTTTGGTAATGAATTAAATTAAACCCGTTGGAACAAATCCAGCAAAATGAAAAAATATTATCAAAATCGGTTGAGTAGTTTCGAAGTTCATCGCGGTCAAACACTGTGACAGGGTATTTTAATATATATATATATAGATTAGCTGATCCCACCACGCGTTGCTGTGGTTCAGTTATGAAACCTATCTTATATCCTAAGTGGGAACAAATCCAGCAAAATGCAAAAAAAAAACAAATATCGGTGGAGAGTTTCGGAGTTTATCGCGGTAGGAGTAGGAGTAGGTATCATCATCATCATCATATCAGCCGTACGATGCCCACTGCTGGACATAGGCCTCCCCCAAGGATCTCCACAACGATCGGTCCTGTTCTGCCCGCATCCAGCGTTTTCCCGCGACCTTAACCAGATCGTCGGTCCACCTCGTAGCGGGCCTACCCACTGAGCGTCGTCCGGCACACGGTCGCCATTCGAGAACCTTTCCGCCCCAACGGCCATCGGTTCTCCTTGCTATGTGTCCTGCCCATTGCCATTTCAGCTTCGCAATTCTTTGAGCTATGTCGGCGGTTTTTGTTCTCCTACGGATCTCCTCATTTCTGATTCTATCGCATAGGGAAACACCAAGCATAGCTCTCTCCATTGCCCGCTGGGCGACCTTGAGCCTTCTTACAATACCCATAGTGAACGACCACGTTTCACTGCCATAAGTCATCACTGGCAAAACACACTGGTTAAAGACTTTCGTCTTAAGGCACAGAGGTATTTTGGACGCGAAAATGTATCGCAGCTTCCCGAACGCTGCCCACCCGAGTTGGATTCGACGAGAGATCTCTTTCTCGAAGTTGGACTTTCCTAACTGTATTGTATGTCCTAGGTAAACATAGTGGTCAACAACTTCGAGTGTAACGTTCCCAACATTTACTGGAGCGGGTGTAACATGGGCTTTAGACATAATTTTAGTCTTGTCCATGTTCATTTTAAGACCCACTCGTTGGCATGCGTTACTGAGATCTTCGAGCATGGTGCTCAGGTCTTCCAAGGTCTCAGCCATTAGGACCACATCATCGGTAAACCGAAGATGCGTCAGGTACTCGCCGTTGATGTTGATTCAAGTCCAGAAGCTTAAAAATATATAATATATTTTAAGAAGCTTAAAATATAGGAGGAGTAGGTATATTAAAATAAAATGACCTATCATCGTTTTCTACTCATTTCCCCTTCATGAACCTTATGTATTTGCCGAGTTACATTTTTGTAGACGTTTTCTTTCGTTTTTCTTTATCTAGATCTGTGGATATGGTCTTGGTGAAAATAAAACTCCTGCTGCAAAATGGAACCATGCATATTCAAGATCGGCTCGGGGACCTCCAGGGTATACTTGACGCCATGAGGAAGTCAAACGAAAATGAGGTATGGTGATGTATTTGTTAAACCATCATGGTGTGCCGCAGTTGTATTATAAAACTTCTCGTCATCTCTTATAATGCGCATAGCAAAGGAGTGGTACTCCTTCCCTTGCTTGTCATAAATTAAAATTAAACCTATCCTATGTCCCAAGTCGTAACAAATCCAGCAAAATTAATAAAAAATCATCAAATGGAGTTCATCGCGGTCAAACACTGACTTTCTATGTTTAGGAAATTATACGGTTTTAACCGAAGTTTCATATAGATTTCTTTTTATCCTAGCATTATTTTACTGAGGCTAAGGGGATTAAACTGATCTACCCGTAAGATTTATTTCTACACACTGTAAGGAATTGTTGAAGTGTTTTGTAAGAAGAATAATTTATTTAAATAATTTTCAATAGCTCGAAGCAATGATAGAGAAGTTACGTATATTATAATATTATGAAATGAGTATTAAATAAGTACATATACTACATTAGTTATAGATAATGATCGGCATAAAACAGTTTGACTTCATCAATTTGATACAAAATTAAGCCTGAAATCTCAGAAGAGTCGATCCCTCTTATTGATAGCATTAGGAAATTATTTATCTAAGAATATTTTAAACTCATCAATTGCTCAAAGATAACATCGATAGTTCCACGTAATGGTGATGCGTTGAATGAAATGCCTAGGTTACGAGAACACGAATAAAATAATTTTAAATTTACTGTCGAGTAAGATATACTAAATATTACGTATTCTGATCACTATCATTGTAAAAAAGCGTGGGGTACTTGATATTAATTGTTGTTAATATATCAGTAGTGACTATTTATAAAAGTAGAGTTATTATAAAAATATAATAAAAAGCAACACACGCGTTTTTTACAATTATTTATTTTAATTTAGAAAACATTAAAATTAATATTTTTTTAGTTTGCTATTAAAGCGTGTATTTTAGTTTTTTTAAACTACAATTTATTATTGCCAGGTCGATGAATGCCTCATCGCAAGACAGAACGAGACTTCAGCTCTAGCAGAAAAAGCTCTCCACCAAATGGTGGTGTGTGGGTATGCGCTGATCGGTCATGATCCTGCGGAGGCTGTGCGGATGGTGGTGACTTTAAAGACCATGATAACATCAGGAATTAAACTAGTGAGTAAAACGGTATTTTCCAATATGCAAAAAACACAACACTACGCCCATCACAATGCTGATTTATAAAATTATAATTTGTCAGCACTAGAATATTAATATAAATATAACTGTTGAAAATGTTAAAAATTTTAAACGTAACGTTCTTCATACTCTTAGAAGTTTCTTCAAAAATGTCGTTAAGGGTATCTCTTATTTGAAAATTGTTTACGTGACTGTTTCATTATTATGGGTTTACAAACCGCTGTCAAGAAAACCATGGACACATTTGCAATTTATTTTCAGCTTCACGATCAAAAACAAGAGGTGTTAAGTTTGCTGAAAATCTGCGGTCACGACCACGACTCTCTCAAAAAGGTCATCAAGTGCGTCATCTCCAAGGTAAGAGCGAAACGTTTCGTTTTATTTTCATCTTCAAATAAATACTTATCAGAAATATAGGTCATGATTCGCGTAGTATTAATGGGATGTTTTATAATTATCTTTTCTGTTTAATTTCATTTGCAGCAATAATTTTCATTATCAAATTTCTATAACATTCTGGGTTGGTAGTAAAGATATTGTGTCATTGTGATACATTTGTAAGCGACTACAATGTTAGATTCGCAAAATACTTGGTGATTTCTAAATATAGCCAGTATTTCCTTCATTGCTGCCGCATGTCGGAAACCGAAATCTCGCACAGCGATATAAGAAATTTGGGTCAGAATGGAATAATCGGAATTTGCGCGGAATATTATTTACATGCTTGGGAAGTATCAATAAAGACCCGTTAGTGTATTTGGAAATAATTTATGAGGTTCACTAAAGTGCCATTCTTATTGATGATAAATAATTTTTAAACAATCTAAATGACTTGTATCAAAAAAGATAACTTAAAAAACATGTCTACTGTCTGTCGTGCTAAGTTTAAATTCAAAGTATGTATTTTTTACTGGTATATATTTCAGTCTCCTGCTATAAAGACAACAATGATGGATATTACTGGAAAATTGATTGATGGTGTAGTTACCTTAACAAAACTCATGGCTCATGGTGCCATGCATGAAGCATGCCTGATCGAAGTTATCAAGACGACGGAAGATGAAGCATTCCATCTTGTTAAAAGGATACAGAAGTGTGTTTATGGCAATAATAATACAACCGATACACAAGAAGAAGTAGATAATTATATCAAAGAAAATAACGCAACCATCCTGGATATAAATATGAAAGAAACAAATAAAACTGAAAATATAGATGATACAGAAGTGAAAGATATTTTAAGAAGAATGTTAGCGGAAGGCAACTTCAAAAATTTGGATGGCTTTAGGCGACAGTTAGATAAAGTTCAAGATGGCGATGCAGCTAATGAAATATAATGTTTAATTTATAAAACTTGTCTGTTTAAAAACGACATTAAGAATAAATCTTTAGAAATTTTATAAAACTTAATAATGTCTACATCTCGCAGTATTCACAGAAATAGACCACCCTTATGAAATTCTGTGTGGTTACGAATGTTAAGATAACATTTAAGTGTTTACATTGCACTCCATGTTTATTGAAATGCATTAAATGTTTCGAGAACGTAGAACTACTTTTAGACAAAAATAAATATAATTTCCCTCACTGTTCCAATTAAGGATCGCTTAAACGTAATACAGCTTTTTATCGACCTGGAATTGTTTATCTACTACTGCTCATGTTTACTTATGGAAAATCCAATAATTTCTTATAAGTATAAAACTATCAGTGGTTTGAAATCTGGTAGTGTTTATTTTTTAACGTTAAATCTGGTTTTACCTTCTAAAGTAGTGCGATTTTTCGGTCACAGAAATAGGTTTCCGCTGTTCTATTGTAACACAGGACGCGCGTGCCACTTGTAAGAGTGGCATTAAGTGCTTGCAGATTTCTGATTCAGGAGATATCTTTGGAATTTAAAACTTGGCTCGTGTTACTCTATTTTGGGACATCCGGAATGTTACTAAATTCTTCACAGCTCGGATGTACTAAAATGAAGTTTACCAACTTCATTTTAGTTTTATTCTAAATAGTTTGTTAATTGGTGGAAAGGTTTTACGATTCTATATTTATAGGTTTAACTTGTTCAAGTAGAATTTCCCAAATTATGTGTTTACGTGAATCATAACTTTGAAAGACACTGCTATCTTTTATTAATTTTATCGGTGTAAGTTCCTTTTAAATCCATCATTGACTAATACTTCAAACAAGTTTCATAAAAATCAAGACCTAGAGTACATTTCTGTAAATAGTATGAGATGATTATTACAATACGTGTTATTTTATCATTCTTAATAATTGTTGTAACCTAATGTTAACTAAAATTTGTCTATCAAATGTCATTCTAAATGCTATTATATAAAACTATGTACCAATTTTGTAGGGTAGCCATTATTAATTTTATTTAAATTGATCTACCCTCACAGAAGATATTTATGTGATTGATTTGATTGAGTGGTTTTAATATTTGTTTCATAGCCTTGTTAGTTTCCTAAGGGTTCGTAAAGGAGATTTCAGTCGAGATGTACATAGTCTTTTTATTTGAATTTAGTCTGTGCATCAACTCAGATGAGGATGATGAGACTGTGTAACTATATTTATGTATCAGAGTCAAGTCCACAGTAATACTTAGAAGTAGAAAAATTGTCAGAGTAAATCTGATCCGGTTGACATATCATCCGTTAGAAGGTTAATGTCCTCAGAGCTGTCTAATTATTCATTTTTTGTTCATCTGGCGGTGTGCCAAGCTTAATGGATGTACTCTTGTTGCGCAGACGCGTGTCAGCTGGTAGCTTTTATATTCATGTTTGTGGGTATCGGGGATTGGAAAGTGGGTTGTCACTACTATACTAGTTTCGTTACTTTTTACACGTTTTGAAGACGGGAATCTAGCAAATTAATCTAATCTTTCGAGTATTTTAAGGCTTGCTTTTAATATCATCTCTGATTTGTAATCTTCAACTCCAATGCTAATCTAGGTTTTCCAAGGTACATTCGATAAATTATTCACCTTTAGGTACTAAAACAATGCTTGTTCCATTGTAACTTGTTTTAGACAATGTATTTAATTTAATATCTTATAGAAATTTGCCATTGTAAATGCAAAAATAAATAAATTCATTCTTATAGCTATAATAACGAAATAATGAATGAGCTACTACCATTCACGTTTTGAAATTTGGGCGCCTCTGCCAGCGTCTCGGTGGCTAAACGGTCAGAGCACTCGCCCGGATAGCGAAAGGTTGTGAGTTTGAATCTGAGGCGTAATTGTTTTTACATGCGTATTTTATATCTTGTTTTAGGCAGTTCACAAACGGCTTCTGGTTTACCAGACTGGACGCTGCCGCCGTACGCTACCAAATCACTTACCAGTCTTGATAAATTAAGTCAAAACTTTCTTCTTCTTTACTAATATAATTCTTTTAATGCAATTCTCACATAAATGATGTAGCACCATACATATTAATATTTTCTATAATTGTCACAATAGCCAGATTTATTCGTATAGTTACCGATGTAGGTGGGATCATAAATAAATGCGTGCGTTTGGGAACGTAATTATTTGGTAAACAAATATTGGAATTTGAGAAGAACTCACATAATATCTTCGGGTTCTAGGCAGATATATAGTCGATTGGCATGTTTTGTTAATAGTCAGTTAGTAAGACCCATTTAAATGTTTACATATTGAAAAATGGATCTGCGTCAGGAACATTTTTGTGCGATATCTTTTTAAAATTTTAAATGTGGCTTAAAACCGAGTGTTTTGATCGACTTCAAATGTCATTTATGGGTGAACGCCTTTTTAAAGCAACAATTTAAGCGCCATCTACAGGTGCCTAAGTGGACAAAAAAAGCATTTCAAAAAATGGTTTATATAGAGGCTAGTTGCGATTACTTTGAAAAGACTTATTATTTTTTTCTTATTCAAGTAGAGCATTTACTATGCGTTTATTGAACGTCAAAGCCACGCCATGGTTGGTAATTATTAATGTTTTATTCTTATAAGTGGGTTTTTCAGGATAACAAAACTTTCTGGGTGTCCCATAACTTTGTAATTTAAGTTTTTTTACAATTTAAAATATTATTTTAAGAACTATTTTATAACTATCATTAAAACGGAGTGTTCCTATAATTAATATAAAAAATAGGGGATATTTTGTTGCAAACAAACGTGGATAAAGTTGACTGATAATTCTAAAGTAAGCAGATCTTATAATAATGATAACGAATGCAATACTTTAATAAACGTGACTTGGCCACAAAATACTTAATTTTGACACATAAACGCCCCATCTGAATTTGAAACTTTGATTTTTGACGCATAAACAGGATCTCTTGGTACTCGTATATAACATATTTTGCTTTAACAATATCAATTATGGTTCAGTTTACCATTGGGCTATAAAAATCTTAAATCTCATGCTTAGTAAAAATTTTAAATTTAGTAAAGGGTAATAAATAAGTCGAAAATTCATTTTTAGAGAGGTTTACCAGTTTGGCATTTACTGGGATCTCGAACGGGCCAACCAACTATTCAATCGGTTAAATAATGAGATATACCTACTTGTAATTTTTAAGAGAAGATTTGATGGAAAGTTGATAACAGATCAAAACATGAAAGAAACGGCGTTCTAAACAATACCGCTCCATGTTACGCACGAAGCATTTAAATAAAAGATGACATTTGGGGCGATCTCAGCTAACTACCATGTTCCCCTGACTTAAACCCAACAAATTTCTTCATTTAAGGTTTACAAAGAATTAGATTATGTCTAAGAAAACATATTTGAATTATACTTTGTATGCCAGAAGATGAAGACCTTGCATTGAGCTCGAAAATCGGCATTTCGAAAACTTTGAAAACACAATAAACAAAAGAAACAATTATAACTTCGTCTTATTTCACCTCACATTTTAGAAGTAATTATGCTTTAGGTCAAAGATGAATAGAAGAAGCAAGCAAACAAGGAGAAGAAGTGTTCTCAGAACTACATAGAGGCTTAGCGTTTCGTGAAATAAATATAGAAAGTTAAAACTTAGAACTTGTACACATCACGTTTTTTAAACGCGCCGTCGATACTTGCTTGAACAGGAGTAGGTTTTATTAAAATAAAGATAAACGTCTCAGTCAAAACGCTCTGTTTTCTTCTTCTTCTACTAATTACACAAGTACTTATGTGATGCAATAACTTTAATAGAGCGTTTGACATTAGCGTTGTGACGTTTAACTGGCAGCGTAGTAACGTGGCTATCACGCTTCTATCACAAACGCGATACTCACGAGTGGCAAACGAGGCTTAACTATGATTTTATGTATTTTTAGACCTTTCTACTTTTGAATACCTACGTAAATTCAGTCTCGCGCTTGAATCGGTATAGACGTGATAATGATGCTGACGCGTTTAAAAAACACAGTGTGTATATGCCCTTAATCTATTGATTTATCTATATAACACCTTTTGAATAAAATTTCGCTATCGTTGACAAATATTAATCTTATAGTAGAAACTTTAGATTAAACTGCTCATAAAAACCACTAATATATTGGTGTATTTTGGTAAGATTACTCACAGCGGCTTTGCGGCTAGTTGTCGATATGTTGGCCACGTCATTGGGAACCTTGTGCTATTAACGGTAATCAAAGATTTACTGGGTCATACTTTGCTTTGCCTTCTGTCAGAGTATATGTCTAATGTATGATTAACGCAGTGGAAATGAGAGCTTTAGGAAGTAAAACAACTTTGATGCATAAAATGAGAAATGATGTGATAGAAGAGTGGTGTGGTGCGAAAAGAAATATTGTGGCAAAGATAGAAAAAGGTGTGCTCAGATGGTTTGACCATGTAGAGAGGATAGACGAAACAAGATTGACAAGTTAAGTATATGAGGGAAATGTGCACGGGCAAGTCGATAAAGACAAACCAACGAGAACTTTCAGGGACTAAATAGGAGAAGACCTAAAAAAGGACCATGTTAATAGCACTCTTAACCAACGAGCTTGTATCAAAGGTCTGTTGAGAGTCGAAGAAGAGTCGTATGTTAGGATCATGGAGATCTGTGATCTCTACCAACCCCTTACGGGAAACAGGTATGGCTGTATGTATGTATATATTAAGAAGAATTAGCACCCTGAAAGTGTAGCGTGGGGCATCCCTTGCGACTTAGATCGTTAGAGAAAGCGGGAAGAAGTTGTATGAGATTAGCTGAAGAAGCAGTGTGGTGATTTGTCCTGAAAAAACCTATGTCCTACTGTGAACATATATGGAATGACGATAATATATTTTTTTGTACGGTAATTTTTGGTTTAGGCATTCTTCCAATGTTGGCTACCAGGGCAACCGGCGACTCTCGTCACCTATCGCCTGACGAACGGTGACACTATGCGGTAGCGATCACTCGCAAGTCTTCCCGCTTTTTATGTGAACTTTGGTTGGAATTTTATACTTACACAGTTCACAACAACACAAGG
Organism: Calamotropha paludella; assembly: GCA_927399485.1. Classification (NCBI taxonomy): domain Eukaryota; kingdom Metazoa; phylum Arthropoda; class Insecta; order Lepidoptera; family Crambidae; genus Calamotropha; species Calamotropha paludella. The sequence goes on along the minus strand of OV656815.1, from coordinate 25,251,354 downwards.
GTTGTTTTCAAACACTAATAAAACACTCAAAGTTACAAAATCGTAAATATTTTTTGATTTATAAACAGATATGAATACCAAGTCAAGTTCAAAAGAGCACCTCACAGATCCTCACAGCGATTTGTTTAGAGCGAGTACATTCGCTGTAACACAGTGTTGTCTGAAGATGGTGTTACATTCAGGAGGAGAAAACAACCTGACGTTATAACGGCATATCACACGGCCAAAAGTTATTTGCTTTGGTGTCCAATATATGGCACAATTAAATTGATCTATTGCTTAACTGAGCTCTTAGGCGTCAGATTGAAAAATACTGAGCTAGACAATCTAGTTACGCGGTCATTTGATTTTTTTAAGCATGTGAATAGATAAGCGCTTAAGCGCAATCCCGCCTGATAAGCGATGATGTGATCTAGGATGTGACGCGCTTACCTAGAACATACCTATTCACTCGTGACTTGAAGACCGCTAAATTGTCAGGAAACACAAACTCAGGCAAAGAGTTCCACGACTTAGTAGTACGTATCACCAAATTGGAACCAAAACTCTTAGAGCGATTCTTTGGTATATCAACCATATAAAGGTAGAATGATTACTGAATTCGGCGTCGAAAATGCGCCGTTTGTTTTGAGAAAAACTCCACACTGACTGAACCTGATAAAAAACTACCTTGTAAAGTTAAAACGCATTTTGTGGTATGGTGGCTGGCCCATAGATTTTACGCTCAGAGGTTGTGGGCTCGACCTCTAAGGGTGCAAAATGCATAACAAATATTAAAATTATGGTGTTAATGAGATAACCACTTGCTGCGTGGTTGAGGATTCCGGGTGAAGCTCGCCACCTTATTATTAGGATTCGCTCCCACAATAGCCTTTAATTCTTCATTATCCACTTTGGTCTCCGGTTGTCCACAGGGCTCGTTCTGAAGGTCGAAATTTCCAAAACGAATACGTGGGAACCAAAACGTACCGTGATTTCTTTTGCGAAACCACTGCCATTCACATCGTCAATCCTTCAAGCAATTTATGCAGCACTGGTGCCACGGTAGAATTCTTATTCGTAAATATAGTGATATTTCATGTTTTCTTCAAAAAACTAAAAACAAACGAATTACTGTTTTAGAAACTCAAATGTACCAGTAAAATTCTTGAATTCTTAACCAAAGTGGAGATATTTCAGATCAAAGTGGCCAGTATGATAAAACGCCAGTTTCATGTGTAACTACCTAATATTTCAACATCAGCTCGCCATGCCATCCCCATTGTGAATAAAACTAATATTTACTAAGAAATATTTCGTATTTCGAATCTGAAAAAGAACATAGGCAGTTTGTTTGTTTTTTTTTTTCAAATTTTAATTTTAATTCAACCAAGTCATAAGAATAACTCTTGTTAAATTTGTTTGTTTGATCATCAAAGGAGTAAATAGGATCCTTTCCGCCATCTTTTAAAACAACAGAGAGCATATTAAGAACATCGTTGTAAAGGAAATCGGGTGTTTCAAGGAAACCGATTTGTAAACAAATTGTGGAATTATTGTTACTAGAAATTCTCGTGTTGTTTTGTATGCGAACACGCGTCTTTGCTACTGAGAGAAGTTGGGAAATGATTAATTACTATTTAGTAGGTATAATTTATGTATTTTGAGAATTCATGCTTTACGTTTATAGGTCGCTTGTAATACTATTTCTATCGTATTTTCTTTTTGTTGACGCTTTCTGCCAAAAATAGTGATAGAAGTAAAAAAAACTATATTGTCCAAGATTTAAACTAATATTGAATAATACGTAGGTACGTGATCAAAGCGTGATTAGTGACATATTTATGAAGTATTAAGAACAGGTCAGTACGATCATTACAAATAGTGACAAAATCAATTTATATTCAAAGTAGAACATTTTTTTTACAAAATCTTTAAAACGGAAATAAAAAAAAATAAACACGACAAAAACATAAATATTTAACAATTTAACTGACTAAAATTAGTATATGTTTAAGTTTATTTTTAATATGTAAAAAAGTAGAGCTAGATATTGCTATAATAGGCTTTTATTTTAATTCAGAAACGATTCTTAAATATCTCTTCAAGCTATCTGTCTTAACAGTATCTTATATTTTTCACCTTTCACCATTGTGCAAAATAAGAAGGTTTCAAAATTTTATCTAAAGGGAGAATAATAATAATAATATTTCTTACAATCACACCAATTAAGCTAGCCCAAAGTAAGCACTGTTAGGCTCATATAATGGATACTAAGGTGACTGATAGATATTTGACAAGATTACAAGATACATGGGTAATATTCATAGACATATATAAAATACCCATGACTCAAGTTTAAATACTCGTATTCATCCCACAAACATCTATTCCTTCAGGCACTCAACCCGGAACCGTCGGTGCGAAAGGCAGAATCGCTATAATCGCACCAAACGGTCGTCAAATGAATGTTAATGTGATTACATTTTTTCCGCCAAAATCGTACGTTGTTATTGATAAGTTAAATACACTGGTTGCGCTAAATTTACTGCCAAACAATGTATATCTGGGTTATAAAAACAGCAATTAGTAAGCTTTTGCCAATTTATGACTACACAGTTTAATTCATCATTCCAAAATCTTTTATTTCTATGACAATCATTACAAAACACATTTAACTTGTCTCAGGAGTAAAACGGGACTGAAACCCACATCCCCACACTATCCAGGCGCTGCTGCGGGATTGCTTTGAAAATGCAAAATATAGAAGTCATAAATGGGATCCTTATTGCCAAATTTAATTACATTATTGATGCTTTGTATAAAAACCGGGATTACTGATGCTAAAGAACTTTCTGGGTGCCGTGAATGTGAATTTTCTCTTAAAAAATGGCGCATATCTAATTTCCATTGTAGTCTTCCAATTAAGCTACCAAGACTTTGATAGGCCCTTCGAATATTACAAGTATTAGTTAAGCTGACTCCAGCATTATCTCTTGTGTTCTAGGTACTACTATCAAAAACATCGAGGCAAGTTTAATTTTTCCTTGTTTTTTTTATTGTAAGTAGGTAGACGCTTGATCATTATCTCTCCTGATGGTATGCGACGATGCGATCTAGGATGTGGCAGGTTTGTCTAGAAGATACCTTTTCACTTGTGGCTTGAGTCTTCAAATTCCTAAATTGTATTTGTCAGGAAACAACAGATTTAGGCAAAGAGTTCCACTCCTAAGCGGTATGTATCACCTTGGACTCCGAATCCCGACATCACCCTAGGATGACCGGTGGAGAATATCATTGGCATTTAATCCGCCCTTGTACCATTTGTACACTTAAATAAAATAAACGATTAAGTTTCTTGCAATTTGCTTAATTTCATACATTTTGAGGGCGTTATTTATGACACGAATCGGACAATTGTTTTTGGGAAATTTGAAGAATTCCTGCAAAACATTGTGCACATGTGCCATACTTGGCCGATCGCCAGTGCCAATTGGTATAAAAGTTCTCTCATATGAGTCACGTTTAATCTTCCGTTCTATTGAAGAATATGCAACAAACGTATGTTAATACAAATAGTCAAATGAGGCGTGAATCGTCTTCCTATCGACGTCATAATGTGTCGTATTCTAAGCGTCGTATTTTAATACGCTAAAACTAGTAAAATATGCAAGTAAAATACCAATGTTACACTGAAATACACGCTATAATATCGGGGGCGAAAGCTGATTTTGTACACAAGAAAGAGGCAAGAATTGAAAAGAGTAAAATGTTAATTATTCAATGGATTCCCTTGAGGAATTGTAAGACGCGTATTTTTAATAGTTCCAATATCATTAGGTCACATGAGTATTTGACGACTTTATAGATAGATAAAAAAAGTCCAGAAAATATATTTTTTGAATGGGTATGCTCTTGATCCCAATCAAGTCCGGGTGCCAAGACAAGATCTACAATGGAGCGAGTTGACCCAGAAGGTGCCTATTTACCCTGGCACTGAACACGAAGTACTCGGAATACAAATGTAGGGAGGAAGTTCCACACCTTTGCTGTGCGCATTACAAAAGATGTTGAGATATGATGTGATATATGGATATCGACGTCAATTAGGTTGGTTTGTATTATTATTAAATAAAATTTGTGTAATGTATGGTATTTTTATATTTAAGCGATGACGCCTGCGGTGGTCTCACTATCAATTTATTCATAAATTATCAATTCTTTGAAATTGAAAAGTTCTTCGAAAAAATAACAGTTGAAAAAAAATTGTAATTAAAAACTTACCTGCGTCTGTGAAGAATGCCGAGTGTCTGTTGGGACTGGAAGGCACCGACGCAGAGGCTGAGGTGAGGAAGGCCCTTTTGACCTTTGTCCATTTGGAGGCTCGAGGTGGACGATGCTGGGGTGGTCTCGCGCCTAGCTCTAAGGATCTCTGCTTTCGAAGCAAAGGGTGGGATGGCTCAGATTCTGAGAAAAGAAAACTTTGTGTTAATATACCTACTTGGACATTGCATGGATTGATTGATAGCTACCTATCTATCAATCAATCAATCAAATTGTTTATTTGCTAAACGCAGTTAGCGCGTTTAGTTTATGATTCTAAAAGTTAATCATCAAAATCAAAACTACAATCATCGGTCATCAAGTAAGTCACAAACAAATTGATTTGGAATTTTAGTAACCACGTTACGTGTTGGTCCTAGCATTATCTCCCGTTATTAACAGCTGCCAGTATACATAAGGCCCACTTGATGAGTTATGACTCCTAGTGGAATTTTGCCTAAAGTTATGGTCCCAGAAATAGGGAAATAAATAAGTCAATAATGACAATGATACTTTTTCATTTTGATATTTTCTTCTACGGGTTTTCACGCAACAGGCTCCTGAACTTGTTTCCTATGAAAAGTCACTTTATTTCCATAAATAAATTATTTTTTCAGATTCATATAAAGTGTATAAAGAACGGGAAGATAACACTCCCTCTTAATGATGTTGTGACATCACCTATTCACGGCAGTGACGCAAAGTATTACATCAGCTTATAATTCACACCATACGCTGGATGATGGATGATGTGTATCAAAAGCTGGACCGCCATCAAACAGACAAAAACGCAAAGTATGGAAGCTGAAACCTCAAACACAAAGAGGTATATGAAGATATATCAGCGGTCTTCTTCCCTTTGGTCTTTTTTGGTGGTTTTCTACAAATACATTATCTACTGTGTACTAAATCATGCATTAGAGATGTGATCTATTCCTTACCTAATTCTTCAGAGGACGGAATAGTAACAGTAAGTGCAGGAGGGACATCACTATCTCCTCCATCACTGAGGGAACGTCTTCTTGCAGGAACGACGTCTGGTGAGCTTTTAAGTCCTCTCCCTTTCTTCTTCACTGATTCCCGTCGCGTTTGGATGATATCCCGCATCTTACCCCACGGACTTTTGTGGAGTTTGTTGGGAGAGGGAGATGTAGAGCTATCGTCCTGGGAAAATAACATTGCATTAAAACTTAGATGAAAGTAATGCTCGTTTGTCAATTGAAGACTATTTCATTTAATAAGCTTTTTTTGAATGGGTTCGCTCTTGATCCCAATTAAGCCCAGGGGCCACGACAGGATCCACGATGAAACGAGCTAACCCAGAAGATGCCTATTTACCCTGGCTTTAAAAGCAGACGCATTATAAGTACTCGGAAATACAGCCACAGCCACTGTGAGCATTATAGAAGAAGTTGAGAAGCGCTTTATGCAACAGGTAGGAATAGCAACCAAGAGAGGGTGGTAGCCCAAAGAGCTTCTGGATATCTGATGGAAAACGGGTGATGACGGCGTGAGCTCCTGAGCACACTCTCCAAAAACAATGTGTAGATGACCGAGAGACTGGAAACTTTGCGATATGATTGACTTGAATGAACTACTAGCAAATAGCTATTTGGATTCTTTCGTGGGATTATGCAATAAAATTTGTTATGTTCTTTGCAATAGATATTACTTTTCTTCTGATGATAACTAATGATTGTTTGTAACTGTTGAAGTCCTCTATCTCTAGTCAATAATAAATTTATATAAGACAACATCACATACATTGTTCTGCACCAATTTAGAGACAATGGTGGTATTACAACACCCAGCTCCGAGCTAACATAGTAAAGTTCATTTTCTATATTAATTCGGGCGGGAATCAAACTCGCTACCTTGGAGTGTGTTTATCATAAAAACCGGTATGCGAGCCACTAGACCACCGAGTTTGTCAAAATTTTATCCAATCAGCTGATCCAGCGAGATATATCCGAATAAGTCTTATAACCTGTATGAAATAAGTTAATAAAAGTATCTGATTACCAATAATAATCATGGGGTTGTAATAATTCTCATCTGAGAAAAACACCATGAAAATTATGAGATTTTGTACAAAATGTTTATGACAAAAATAACCAGTGATATTATAAGCGCGCATTCATTCGGTGGCTTTGACCAATATTTTCTGGGAAACCATTACTTTTATAGATATTTCGTTGAATATAATATTTAAATTTTATGAATTTGACGAATGAAATGAGTGGTGATATTTCAGAGGAATGATCTAACCAATCTTAAATTTTAGAAAGCAGGGATAAACGGCTGCGTTTATTTCATGAGAAACTTTTTTTTGAATTGTTTATTTGAATGTGAATTGGTGATTTAGGTGACTAGATTGGGTCGTGAAAATTATCGTGTACATTTCATTCTTACGAATATCATAGACGTGTATTTTTTCATTGATGTTATTTAATATAATTTACATTTGTGAATATCCACAAAATATATACCTATAAAAATAGAAAAATTAAGAGCTCCTTAACGGGAAGAAGATCCAAACTGTCAGAAGTTATGGCGGCAGAGAAAGAAACCTTCTCACCATATATCCCGTGCTCAAGTACAGCTTCCTGCATTTTTCTCTTAATTCAATCTAAGGCCAGGTTCTCGAGATGTTGGTCGAGTCTTTTCGCCACTGATGAGCTGCTGAGACTATGATCACTACAATGATTGCCGATAATCATGTCCCACAAGTTGCGAAAATAGTAAGCCAAGTTGAGATATTTTGATTGTTTGTCCTTTTCAAATTTCATGAGTTTCCGATAATGAGTGATATTTGTTACATTCACACCAATTAGCCTAGCCCAAAGTAAGCACTGCAAGATTTGTGTTATTGATACTTGGATAATGGATAGATATACATACATTAATGATACATAGATATGAAATATATATAAAACCCATGACTAAGGTACACATATTCATATGTATTTATCACACAAATATTTGCTCCAAAGGTGTACTAATCGAGCTTTTGTCGCAATGTCAGGTTTGTTGACAACAATAGTCCTGATATGATGGTCCAGGTATATGCCTGAATATTTCTCCAGGCCAATAGTGTTAGGTGCACCATCTCTCATGATATACTTCTGGTAGTTATTCGTTTTAACAACTCCATCTAAATTGCATAGACAAAACTTTTGATTTCCCCAAAGAAGGCACGGCAAAGAAGAAACTAGGAAACGGAGGTTAAGATATTCACATGAGGCCCATGTAGAATCTGATTAATCTTCCGTCTGATTCTTTGCTTTGCAATACAAAGATTCGATCGACTGTACTCAGTATTACAGTTTTGAACAGATTTCTTTCGCTAGATTTCAATCCCTGGTTACTAACAACAAAATAATAATTGAGGTTATACATCTCAAGATTGTGAAGCGTTTCGTTATTAGAGACGCATTTATTCTCACATTCCTTTTCTATCCTGTCGTTTATAACCCTTTTTAGGAACCCTGTTCACAGGTTGTCTAAGCGTGTAGTGAGTAACTGACTATTAACTATGCTATTAACGGTTTTATCGGCATTTCATTAAATTATAAAGTTTGAAATACTAAGATTTCAAGTTTTTGATTTGATTATTAACTTACAATTATCATTAAAACATTACTTGTCATTGGCAAGAAATTGGCGTTATTTACATAATGTATTTAAATATCTTAATAATATTTATCTTTTGAAATACTCCAGAAGATCGTGAAAGCATGAAATCTGTAGATATTTAAAATAGAGGATATTAACAATGGTTCAAAATCATTGTTAACTCCTCGTTTGTTGTACAGACCTCGCTTTAGTTCATCAGCGAGTTTCAGAAAGGATTCAAATCAGACATCGCAATCGATCGGCTACGGTATTTATATTATGCTTCAACATATGGTTATTAAATTTTATACGTTATATTCGATTGAGGATATTTCACACTTTCAACTTCTGTCGATGATTGATTTAAATATATACCACTCATTTATACGACTACCGGAGAATAATTTTGATGAACGCCAAACTCGTAAAGTTTGATGCTAAATATTTTATCGACACCGGTAATAAAGCGATATGTATAAATCGAAGCTAGTATGCAATCAGAGACGTCTGTCACCTGCGGAGGCGCATGAAGGAATGCGTTGTTCATGTCCAGAGTTGCACCCTTGCGGCTCATTCCTGGAACAAAGCAAAAAAAAATTATGGAGATCGAATATAAACAGAGACGGATTACTTAATGGGGATGTGATTAAACAAAGTTGTATGTAAACGGAGGGGTCATGATTAGAGGTAAGTGTATGTAGATTGATTGAGGACCAATAACATGAAACGTGTAAGTTGTATGGACATACCGCCTGTGGAAAGGATAATGTCCATATGGACATTTTCTATGTAGCTGTTTTTATGTAGTATTCTTTAAGTTTTAGCCTTACTTAGTTAACATATTTATCAATCATTCTAATAATTAGTAAGGCATTTTTTAGTTCTTAGACTTCCTCGCACATTACATATTTGAATAAAACACTTTTTACGGATTTTGGGTATATTTTATTTTATATTTAATCCTGACGTTTCGACTTCTTTACAGGAGCCGTGATCACAGGATGACTAAGATAATGGTTGTCATGTATTTTCTACTACCTTCACAATATTTTAATCGGGCACGTTTCTAATTGTTGTTTTATTCAAATTAGTAAGGCCGTAATTTTTTGGATAAAACAACTTTTTTATGGTATTTTTGTGTAATTTATTTTATATTAATCCTGACATTAGGTCTGCAGTGTGTGAGCATGCTTTTGAGGGGCCAAACCACGACATCAGAGAACTAAGATTTGTTCCTAGGATGCTACGCGAGATGAAGGTTGGAGGGTTTCACCTGCTTCGGATTTAATAATCAAAACCTTAATACCTCCAAAGACACACATTGCAAGACCTGGTGATGTAGTTAGCTCTTTTTGCAAATAATAACAATAAGATGGAGGTCGGTCCTCCTGCCCGACTTCCTTTCACCAGTTCTTCTCGGAAGGGCCTCCTTATTTTCGAACTGGTAGTAGACTCAGTAGTATACCATTGTATACTAGTGTGTGCAGCAGAATTCGACGATTACATTTAATCGTAGTGATAATTTAATAACTAAATAAAATGTAAAATAAAACAATTTGATTTATATAAAATTTTAAAAATTGGGTACGTCCCGATTAAAATATTGTGAAGGTAGTAGAAAATATATGACAACCATTACCTTAGTCATCCTGTAATGGCTTCTATAAAGGAGTCGAAACGTCAGGATTATATATAAAATATTATGCGCAAAAAGTTGTTTTATTGAAATGTGTAATTTGCACGGAAATGTAACAAGTAAACAAAGCAGTTATTTATTACAATAATATGTGACATGTGCCATTTATTTGATTTATTTATTATGTTCTGTCATTGATTATTTAAAATCTAATTGATATTTCTATGTCATCACACTTTTTTTTGTGTTAAATAGTTTATCATTAATTTGTACTTTTAAGTTTGACTTTTTTAATACTTTAATGTAACTTATATAAGCGTTTTGGATGGTGACTGATGTGATGATGGTGTAAGGAAATTGTAGTAAATAAACTCGGTCGATGCAGTCGCTAAGCATAGAGTTTCGCTCCATTCGTTCAAGCGGAGCACAAAACTAAGAATAAATAATAAAATAATAATAATAATGTTAAGTAAATTTTAAAATTCCATAAGAATGAATAATAATCATTCTACCTTATCTTTTACTTGTGAGCTGATTCAATTTTTTGTAGTATTTTTATATTAAAAATAATTTATCAATTAAGATAGTATTGAAAAATGCAAAAATAAAAAACATACATTATAAATATATTCCGCGTTTTTCACTCATATCTCAAAAAATAATAGAATTTATTAACATCAGAGAAAACTTTCTAATCCGTGTCGTCGAAATGTTCGAGTTTGCACGTTAAGTAAGCAGTTAATAAATTCGCGTTTTTCTCTTGTTTAATATGCGCTCGTTTAAGTGCTTTAAATTTTTACTTATACATGCCTTGTTTTGCCCGTTTTTTTAATTATTTATTAATTATATTTCGATTAATTTTTTATACTAAATAGGCAGGCTCTTGACCACTATCTCGCCTGATGGTGAGCGACGATGCGATCTAGGATGTGACGCGCTTGTCTAGAAGGTACCTATTCACTTGTGACTGGAAGATCCCTTATTTGTATTTGTCAGGAAACAGACTCAGACAAAGAGTTCCACTTCTAGGAAGTGGAACTTTTGTGATCCGGCACGTATCACATAATTGAAACCAAAACGCTTAGTGCGACTCTTTGATATATCAACCATAAAATGGTGACGCCTATTTGTAAGTCTGGTTAAAATGGGGACGGGGGAACAAGGTTGTGCAATTCTGCTGCACACTCTCCGGAATGTATCCTATAAAAAAACGGATAGGCTAGCTACCTTTCATCTATGCTCAAGGCTTTTGAGCTTTTTATAAAAAAGACCATCATTGCCGGCAAGCCTCTTGGTCTTTCTGTCAATGGACTCAAGCGTCTGGAGCTGGTATTGGCGGCTCCTATTAAATGTAAAAATATAATGCACAATCAATCGGACAGCCGAACGTGAGAAATCGTTACCCGCTTTAATAGTTGATTTTTAAACGTCTCTAAACGTTATATCAAGACTAATGTACACAACTCAAAATTGATGTAGAATCAAGGCTACGAAATTTACCCATTCCAAAATAGTGTTTAAGTGCAAACCACAAGGTCGAATTATGCCCATCCGAATCGCAATCTACTCACAGTTTACCAGATCAGTGAAACCTTTGATCATTTAATGCTATCGCTTTTCAGAGCCGTTGAAACCGTTTCTGTTGAAACTGTTAAAATGTTGTAAACAGTGATTAAAACTTTGAGTGCTATATCTAATAAAATCTATTCCAAATTTAAATGTGATTTGTGGGGAGTTTTGACGCCTTCTCTCGTCTATTTTTGATCTTTATAGACGTGTCTGCCTCGGATATGTTTTGAAATAAAATCAAAACGAAGGTGCTACATTGTATATTATTATTTACGTCATTCCATTCGCAAAAGAGAGGTGTAATATTTAATTTAAAAAAACTTCTTTAAAAACAGTATTTTATTGTTAGTTGCTAATAAAACGAATTAAAAATTTAAATATCTCAAGCTCGATGGGGTTGTGTCGGTTCTATGGCCACCTTATAGCTACAGCATCAGATCAGCTCTGTCTCATCATAATATTGCATTGTCAAGCGATATACATATGCATCATCTAAATCAGAAACCGTGAAGCTTAATTTTATTTTATTAAGTTTCAATAAGGAATAGTGAAAAAATGTCATTGGTCATACTTAAAGAGATCAATGTTTTTTTTTAAACAGGTCGTACGAGAATTTATATATAGAATATTATAAAACGGAAAGCACAGATAAATTATTTGGTAACAAACTAATCGACACTTGTGCAACGAATAATAAGTAACGGATATTTTTGCAACGGTAGAGAGCCTACATTCTTCACTAAATGTCTTGGGCTCGAATCCTTGTAAGGGTATATGTTTGTGTAATGAGCACAAGTGTTTTGTTCCAGAGAGTCTTAATAGTCTGCTCTTACGCTTATCAGTATCTATAGTACAAGCTCCTTTTAGTTTGTGCCTAAATAATTGAATAAGAATATTTGTCGGGATTTTTGTATTATTTCACATAATATATAAACAATGATGATTTCAGCATAAATAAATTTTATCTGTAATCATAAAAGCGTTTAATTCGAGACGGATTTGAACTCTTAATAGATACGTGTGGCAAGCAAGTCAATTTCTTGTTACTCAACTGATTATCGCAGAGGATAGTATAATTTTTAGTAAATTAAAAGATAATTTTTAATTTTTTAAACAATAACATAGTAAATATATAATAAGCAATAGTAAACTATGGAAATATTATAGTACGTTTGTTTTGTGTACCATAACATATTTTCTATATTTTTCATGAAGGTTTTAGGTTATGACGGGACCAAAATATCTAGAAATGGTAAGTGTAAATGACATGCCTGAGAATAACTTGTCAGTCGAGGTGATTATTTTCTTTTAAAACATCATACAAGTTAGCATTGACAATGCAAAAAGATAAAAAAAATATCAATGGTAGATGTTTGTTTTTCTTTGCCTTACCCCTAGACGAACCGAACCTAGTTGGCAGATCTGGAAATGCTTTGCAAATATGCAGGGTCAGAGGGGAATAAAATTACCCCCGCTTACTTAATAGTAGGAAATGGTCACTCCGATAACAGAACCCGCAATTAGGGCTCCGAGATGTCCAGTATTCTTCGGATAGAATGTAGAGATGGTAGAAGATAAAAACCACAGAAACAACGGAAGCATCCAGGCTCTCCAAGATAACATTCGTCACGTCAGCAGGTAACCGGTCGTAAAATAAAAGCCAACACTAGTACTCCAGTATCAACATGGAGATCCGCAGAACCCAGCTCCGTAGAAAATTATAAGCTAATAATATATAGTATTGTATCGGAGTTCGTCAAATAACTGCTGACTGGACTGTCAAAATAGTGCAACTTCAAGGCTGGGGGTGGGAGGCTAGCTTAGGGGGTCCAAGTTTACTCGCGTCCGTGGGGTTTAGTGATGAACAGATCCAGCGTCATGGTCAACCGCATGAACCTATCTCTGCAGGCAGTTTCCGAATTGAGTCCAAGGGTGATTCCAATCTGGTAAGGTACAATCCAACAAAGACCCACGCGTGTCTTTTCTCCGCAAAAAGGAGTCCTTTCGACTTGACTCCTACTTTCCGAGGTGTATCCGTGCCGATCACAGACCATCTTCAGCTTCTCGGCGTATCATTGTCAGCAACTCCCAATTTTGGCTCTTTCATTGAGAGTAAGGCTCAATTAGCTTAAAAAAAAACTTGCCATTCTGGCGAAGGTGAGAAAGTACTTCACGCCGGAACAGTTGCTCAATCTTTACCAAGTGCAAGTTCGACCATGTATGGAGTACTGTTCTCATTTTTGGGACGGTTTTTTCGTAGGATACATTTCGGAGAGTGAACAGCAGATTGGCAGAGCCTTGTTCTGTCGTCCCCATTTTTTTTCGGACACGGTTGTCCGACTTACAAATAGGCCCCACCGTTATATGGTTGATATACGAAAGAGTCGCACTCAGCGTTTTGGTTCCAAATTTGTAATACGTACCCTCAAAGAGTGGAACTCTTTGCTTGGGCCATATCGTGTCACATCCTAGATCGCATCATCGCTTACCATCAGGCGAGAAAGCGGTCAAAAGCTTACCTATTTTATTTACAATAAAAAAAGGCAGAGGACTTAGAGTGAAGCGTAAGAAAACAGAATATTTTGTTTTGATTTCTCTGGTGTTATGATGGACCAACCCTTACTGGTTATTAGCAGATCTTATCTATTTATAACATCCCTGTAAATATAGTAGCCAAGTTCTCTCGACTCAAGCAACAAGGAGAATTTAGAGAATAGGATCCAAGCAGGTTGGTAAAAGTGTAAAGCGTTGACCGCGGTACTGTGCGATGCCGTCCTTTGTGAGTTTTTGTAAAATGTAGAATGCTCGCCAAAGCGTTAGATAGAAGACCACAAGATGCATGCACCACTTTGTCCATCAGCCAGTCTCAGTATTTACATCACTATGAGAAAAATACTGAGACAGGCTGATGGACAATGTCTGAAATTAACATATCCGGGGAACTATGGATTAGTAACCAAGAGCAATGGCGCAAAATGATACGGATAGAGCTGTCCCCCAACTGATATGGGCTAAAGGCTAGGGTTTTCATGATGATGGTATTTTTTTATAATTAATGAAAGAGACAAAACTCATGACAGAATAGCGCCCGGGTTTCCTACTTGAGTTACAAACACCATGCTACTTTATGTCGCCTTTATATCGATGTCTTGATAATGCGAAGAATTGTTTCTCCAATATTTTTTATATCAAAAATTTATTTGTAAAATTTCTTATTTATACTATTTTTGTGATCGATCATATGCGGTCATGAAAGACGGTTAATGACACTGGGGTAGGTTATCATCATAGCTCATATAAACCACAAAATGGGTAGCAGGTTTTTCTGAATATTCTTCTACTGGGAGCTCACCCACCAAAAATTACGAAAGATTACATATTTTTGAGGGGTGCTTTCGTGCAGCAGTGGACGATAATGAATATAGTCACATTGGTGTGGCTAATTGGTGGGAAAACCGGTCAATATAAGACGTTTTGAGTTTTTTAGTGGCCATGTACATAGGATGATTATGGGAATGGTCGTCGTATACGTATGCGGTCGTGCCGTCGTATACGGTCTTACGCCGCACATTTTTACTTCAGTTCGTTACGCTTAAATTAGGTTACGCGTCAGCATTTCAACTTTACCTTTTATCTGATGAATTTAACATTATGACATTACTATTGGTTACAGTCGAGGAAGGACCATCTTTCAACTATCTTTTTATCGGTAACTTTACCATAATAAACTTAGTGAAGAAATTCTTTCTCTTTATCTCCGGACCAACATAACATTTAACCTCGTGCCAGCCACATCTTACTACGTGACGAACAAGCAACAGAACCAACTTTAACATCTACCGGTACGGTGTTCGTGGTCAACTATGCGAGCATCCTACAGTGATGATACTAACCGGACTCTATCCTCAGCTCCTCGCACGAGGAGTTCGGTGTGAGCGAAAGGGCACTTCCAGGGGTTAGGCTGGCGGAATCCCTGGGTTCTGGTGGTGGGAGAGCTGAAGGTGAAGGTGCTGACCCAGCGAGAGCCACTGCCCCCACCATAGCTCCGGCTGCGACAGCCGCAGCTCCTCCTATTCCTGTCGGGTGCCACTGGGCTTTCTCCCATCTGTTGAAATAAATGAAATAAGATTATCTTAAAAACCTCCTAATAAAAAGTGGTCGGTTGCGGAGACAACTACGCTATAGAAACAGGATGCGATCCCGGGATTTCGAGGTTCGGTCGTATTTTAATCCCGATAATTTTGATATTAATTTGAAATATCCCGAAATTTTCGGGATGAATAAAAATTTCATTTCATCTGTCATTTTGCAAACCATCTTGTTTTGGCAGTTGAGTTCTACTACTTATTAGGCGTTTTTGCGTTTCATTAACGTGTATAGTTTTTGTTTTTTGTTTGTACGATTAAGTGCGAGGTCACACGATGCGTTAACGGTGCGGTGCGGTGCCTGAGCGGTGTCGCTGCGTCATCATACATACAAATCACTATACCATGTCATGCGTTAGGTCGCCGTGCGGCGCCGCACCGTAAGCGCGCAAGACCTGAGAGATGAAGCGGGGATTGGTAATGCGCCCGCAGCGCAACGCAGCGCAACGCAGCGCAACGCAGTTCACCGCGGTGCGGTGCGGCGCCGTGTGGCACCCTATACCTCGAATTCATTACGATGCGGTGCCGCACCGCACCGCATCTAGTGGCCTCGCTCTAACTTTGTTTAATTATAAGACGCATGTAATCTGGACATTAATATTATTTAACCTCTGTGGTATAAAGTATAAATAAAGTATATTTCAGCAAACTGGTTGCAATTGAGTTATTATTTATTTTGAATGTTTTAAAATGGCTATGTAATAGAAAAAGGTTGTTGATTCTTTCATTTAAGCTGATTTTTTTTGATGTTTATTTCGTACTTTTGTAATTGAGTATTAGATGATGATTAAAAGACGATGAATCAAAAAGATTTTATGATTAATTTTTAAGAACATAAATGAACAGCTGATTGTCATGTAATGCTCTGACTTTTTTCGCCACCAGCCTATAATCCCAGATCTGTATTCCGAAATTTTACTGAGGAAAATCCCAAAATCTTAGAATTGTAAAAAGTTTTCTCTCGTAAAGATACGCATGAAATAGTATTTTTTTTAATAGTAAACTTAAAATTTTTAAAGTAGTTTTTTTACATTATGAACGTTAAAATAAAACAATATTGTATTACTTATTTGTGATAAATATTAACAATAAAAAAATAACTTTTTACCCACATAGAAAGAAATGTGTAGAGAAAATTCACGTCAGGTGGGACTGCAACCTCCATCTTCTAGCAAACCGGTCTACCATCTACTCTTAAAATAAATAAATAATAAATTATAGTAATATAAGTTATATACGGGATTGTTATCATGTACCTTGTTTTTATTGAGTTTCCTATATTTCAGCACTGTTGCAAGCGCAACTGATGATCACAGAGCAACTGAAGTAATTGCGGGTAGGTTGTTATTGGCAGATATTTCGGTCTACCCTCCGACGAAGTCTTATTGCGTTCGATACCCGTACCACTGTTCACATTCTCACTATTCACATGAAATTGTCCTCGACACACAACAACACTTACAGTAACAATCCCGTATATAACTTATGTTACTATAATGTTAGTGATCATGAAAGTTTAAAACAAATAGTAAATGTTTCGTGCATACACAATTGTTTTTGTTTGTTTTATTATTATTATTATTTCGTTTCTTATGTTGTGCCTGTGTTTGTGTTTGTATACGTTAGATCAAAAAAAATTTTCTTTATTTCTTTGTCATACCTTTATTTCTTAAGGTAATAAAATATATATATTTGCAGTATAAACTTAAATTGTTAATAATTTATGCGTATAGTCTAATTACAAATGCTTATAATCATATAATAATTTACTCTATGGGTTCTTTAGCATATAAGAACTGATAAAAACAGCGCCAAAAACAGCAAGGATAAGCTAAGGATAATTTTCCTTGCTTATTTATCTACCTTATAAAAGATTGCTCAATTAACCACTTTTAAAATCACAAAGAATATTGTTAAAGATCCATGTAAATTAGGTTTGATGCTACCAAATGTTAAGAGGTTTCTTTTTAGATGAATTTAATGAAAATTATTTACGTTTCGTAGTTATACCATTCGGCATCAATTTTCTCATAAAATCGACACCACATACTAGTGAAATGAAGATACAAGTGGTCAAAATGTTTCCTGTAGTTCTAAATCGCTACTGCTAAATATTTTTCTACTTTATGATGGTGAGGGTATTTTTATAACAGCTATCCGTTACCAACACCTTAGGCTATGTGAAAAGTATTATGATTTTTTTTGTGTTCTGGATAACAAACGTCAAATACATTAAGAAAACTAAAACTAACAATGTGTTTTAGTTACAGAAGAAGAGTGCATGGAATTGAATGAACAGAAACAGTGGTTTCGTTAAGCGTTGTGTTTTCTTTTTATTTTGAATGGTTTGGTTCTTATTCCCAATTAAGCCCGGGAACTAAGAAAGGATCTACGATGGAGCGAGATAACCCAGAAGGTGCCTATTCACCCTAGCTTTGAAGACAGACGGGTTATAAGTACTCGGAAATACAGACGCAGGGTGGGAGTCCCACTTCTTTACTGTATGCATTATAAAACATGTTGAGTACCACTTGGTGCGTGGGTCGAGTTTACTTCGCTACGAACAGTAGGAATCACCGTGAGCGCGGGTCACCGAGAGCTGCACCTCTACGGGACATACCGGCCACCCGGCTAGGGTATCTTCCAGACCGACCTCGCAAACATTTTCTCAGACCTCACCCCCACCATAGTGGCAGGCGATTTGAAAGCAAAATATCCAGTTCGGGGGTCATTAACCACCAGCACTGAAGGCAGAAGCCTCAACGCAGCCACCGCAAACAAAAGCATACACACCATTGGTCCAAACAAACCGATGCACTATCCGGCAGTTGAAGATTATAAGTGTGACGTCATCGACTTTGCGTTTTTTCGTGACATCACAATGCCTCTAAATATAGTAGTGCTATACGACGTCAACACACCGCATCGCCCAATAATACTAACAATTAGCGCCGCACCCGAAGCCACCACTTCACCACGACCAAGATTCAAGATCGATTGGGCGGCCTACAATGCAGCAACTCACAGGCCGACTAACCATCCCTGCCGATATCGTCAACGCATTAGAGACCCTTACTACAAAAATGAATGAGACGATGATGGCGTACACTAAGTCTAAGAAAATGCCCTTTCGGCTTCCACACTTGTGGGCGGTATTCCTTTTACGGATTTGTAACTGTGAATGAAAGATATTTTCCTATTGACCCCCCAGATTCATAGAGTCATTTGTTTTTTTATAATGGAGTCAAGTGTATTAGCTCGAGATGGTGACGGAAAAAGTACATTACATGCTGACGATATAGTTAACCTTTAATTGCCGAGGTGGTGTCACCCATACGCATGCGGTGTCAGCATGCGTTAAAATGGGAATATTTCCACAAAAAACAGCAATTTATACTTGTTTCTTTCAGTAGCTGCTTGTTTTGTCTTGTTTATTCGTTAGTAGGTCGCGAATACGGTTACAGGTGTGCCAGTAACTGAAACTCTGGTGTCACCGTGACGTAAGGTCGGTGTTAGTGTTACTATTTTGTGATTAAACATATTTTGTTATTACTTTGAAATATGATTATTTTGGCTTCTTTTTTTAGATGTCGAAAGAAACTACTTCAGGAATCGGGCGTAAGTTAAATAGACAAGTGAATTTGAATATACCCGGACAAGAATGGAATTTATAAAGTTGGTTAGACGAAGAATTACAAGATTTTAGTGATGGTGACGATGAGTTTGTTGATCCTGAATTTCGCCTACACAGCGATCATGATACAGAATCAGAGCAGTCTCAAAGAGCATCAAAGAGGAAGTTGTGTAGCATCTGTCCATCCAAACTCAACCTCCTTCAGTGCATTGTATGTAAAATATACTTATGTCTTCACTGTGCCCTAAAAGTGTGCCAGAATAGTGCCTTACATTATTAGATTGTGTTAAAAACGTATTGTAAGCCCTAGCGGGGACACAGTAATCTCAGCGGCTGCCGACGACCCACGAAAGCTATACCATCTCAACCACAGCCTTACAAAAACCTACTTAGTTGTTTAAACGGGGTACTGGTTATTCAGTATGAATGACCTTTCAAGTGTGTAGACAAATTAATATGCACCGTTGGTACCACCGACAAGCAAGAAGTTGTAATGTTTTTGTAACGTTGATTATAACCTAAGATGCCTACACTTTTGCAAGCTTATTAATTGAATATAAGCAATTATATAGACAAGATATATACGAGTATCTATGACTAGTGTAAAGGCAACTAATCAAATTGTATCATTAAAATACATTATAATGGAAGCAAATGAGTGTGGATATATTCACATCCATCATAACACACACACACATATAGGTAAAGATAGTGCCCAGGGTAAGCACATTAAGACATCTATTATGGATACTAGACTAATGGAATACCTAGATTTGAAACATTCATAGAGTATTGGTACCCTCTGACTCGGGTACCAATACTCTTATTAATCACCTTCCGGGACTCTACCCAGGACCGTACGTGCGAAAGGTAAGATCACTACCGATTTACCAAAAGGTCGTTAAATTCGTATTATTAACATTCCAGAAAAAAAAATAACTGTTAACTCCTTTAATTTATTAATAGGTACTGTTCGAGAAATGGTCAATAGTAGAAAATTAATCGTTATAATAGATCAAACATCGTTGTAATCGATCAAACATCGCCGGAAATGTATTTCTGGTGTATATGCATTATTTGTAGCATTTGTACTAACAGAAAACTCGGTTGGTATTATTCAGTTAAAGATTTTAAAAATATATTATATTACTGAGCTGACATGACCAAGTGCTGCTGTGTTATAAATTAAATTGAAATCTAACCTATCATATATCCTAAGTCGGAACAGATCCAGCAAAATGAAAAAACAACGGGTGCACTCGGGGAGTGCCGGCAGAAGTGAAAACATGAACATTAACGTTGTGCATTTTTGATATTTTGGAATGGTTAGGGAATAATTTCGCACGAATTGCTTTAATTATCAGTATAAAAGTACTATAATTTATGTGGTAAAATACAATATTCATTTATTGCGCTATCGTACAAAAACATGAAAACAAACACACACGCACACTCGCGCAAGCGCCAAGGGCCGCTTCAACGAAACAGCAGAGGGATACTTCCTCTTCTACGCCGCGCCGGCGGGCTACTCTCCCTCTGTCTTATGAATTTACGATCAGGTCACGTGTCGCGACGTGTTTGTCGCGAGTTTAACATTTTGCACCCATCCCAAAAAGTGCAAAACGCCGATAAAGAAGTTTTCAAAAAAACATCAAATTCGGTTGAGTAGTTTCGAAGTTCATCGCCGTCAAACACTGCGAGAGTTTATATATATAGATATAGATAGATAATTTATTGTTTACAGCCGTGCGGTGTCCTCTAGAGTAAAATAACAGCAACCCTTCAAGCAAGGTAGGTAGGGTAAGTACAAATAATACTAGAGGTAATCAACATACAACTCCCGTTGACCACAAACTGACTAGCAGCGTTTCCGATTTATAGTTTTTTACAAGAATGTCCAACTCGCCTGCCAAGCGTGAGGAATATAGTAAAAACCCCCCAAAAACGGAAGATCTTGCCGCTCAGCAGTGGACATTATTTCAGCTAAGTTGATTGTCTAACAAGAAACTTTTTTAATAGTAATGTTACGTATATATTTTCATCACTCATATGCAATTAAGTTTTGAACAGAGAAATGCAAAAAATGAAGTTGTCCCAAAAAAGGCAAGGTCAAAAGTACTCTTCACCGGCGAGCTTATATAATGGTCTGATGAGAGTTGAAGAAGCGAGAGATGTAAAAAGTGGAAATCTGAGATCTCTGCCTACCCCTGCGGGAAAAAGGCGTGATTGTATGTAGGTAAATGCAAAAAATTATATTTTTTCTTCCTATTGCTTGTATGCCTTAAAAATAGACCAAAAGTTTATTAGGTTCATTAACCAACGAACTAACTTACCACGAGGAGTAGATTTTATAATCGAAATAATAAAGTAAGTAATAGGTACATGGTCTCCCGACGTAAGATTTATGGAACCATGGTGACGTAGCATCCTTATTGCTCATATTGAATAAAAACACATTATCTTTTACGAAAGTATTAGACTCACCTAAACGCTGCTTTCACTCGAGTCCATTTTGATACTTTCGACTTCTCGACCTCCTTGCAAAATATTCCCTCGGATCTCCGTCTCAACGGAGTACCAGGGGACACATCACTCTCATCTCCCCCTGCAGACCTCGACCTCTGTTTCCTCAACAACGTCCCTCCAAACTTCGTGTGACTTCTCCATTTAGAGCCTGTCCTTTTCATACTTCTACCATTCACTATCATAGAATCAAATACAGCTTGTCCAAATTCTGTTTCCAACTCAGCGTCTACTAAGTCATTGAGTGCATCCAAATCCTTACATTCAGCTTTAAGTCTTTCGTTCTCCATGTTAATTCTCTTATAGGCACTGTGCAGCTTTTTTAAATGGTCTACATCCCTCAGTCTTTTTAGTATACGGGAGTTATGCTCCTTTAGTGTCACAAACTGGTCTAACAGCTCTAAAAGCTTTTCCAGTTGGTCTAAAGCTTCAACTGTATCTTTTGTTCGACGAGCCAGACTTTTGCCACGGTTAGACATCGGATCGTCACGGTCTTTCAACCGCTGTAGCATGTTTTCACATAAAGTTTCAGCATCAGACAACTCACCATCTTGGAAGAGGCGAGTATCGTCTGGAGTTACACCAGCTGTGCAAGGTGAGGACCCCTCAGCGTCTGATGGTGTTTGAGGAGCTTTGACAGAGAGGGATGCCGGTGCTTCCCCTCTCCGTCTTTTATGTAAAGAGGTTCCACTTGGTGGCAAATCAGCTAAATCTTTGGGAGACTCTTTTTGTTTTTTTTCTCCTTCCTCCTTAACTCCTTCGATGACGTCACGACTTTCTTTTGTTGACGTCATTTTGTCGAGAGCGCCGTTCTCGTGTCTGGTCTATTTATAAATGAAAATAAACGCACGTGCATTGCTTCCTGGCGGGGCAACGATGAGACTACTTCTACCGGAATGCATTTTTTTGATTTTTATTAATTAATTTCACTTCTGTTTCTAATAGAACACTGTTGTTTAATAAATAAATAGTTTATAATGTAGTTAACATACACTGAAATAATGTATACTTGTAACACCAACTGAATCGTCCACCCTTTCTTGACTCACATACAAATACTTAAACTTTTCACAGTCACACCGAAATGAATAGATTATTCATTACATTTCAATTTTAAAGCTTTTTTGTGATAAATATAAAGAAATACTGTAATTCACTAACACTATTTAATATGAAATATTAATTTATGACTTTTATTATTGCTTATTAAGTTATTATGTAAAGATGTTAGAGTTAATATTATTATTACCGCCCGGGAATGCGCTCGCGCATGTTAGGGCGGGCGGGCGGCGGCGCACTGGCGAACACAACCGAATATATCCAAATGCGTATTTTTAACTTCGCACTCTTTCACGAGTGTAAGTTAATTTGGAATCTATTCTTAAACACATAAGAGCTACATATGACGCAAGAAATTATTTGACGAGTCAATTCTTGATGTTAAGACGTAAGAAGTCTTTGGAACTGGGTACCCATTAACCCATTTTATTAAAATGAGTACAAATAAGTCAAGTTCCGTTCTCTACGATTGTCTTGTATTATTCAAGATTAGTTTCAGGTGTTTGATTATTTGTTGTTACAGAATATGTAAAAGTTTTTCTTTCTGTTTAGGAAATTAACAGATAATGTTAAAAAAATGTTCTTAATAGGAAATAAACATTACATAAATAAAAATACATTCGTATTAAAAAATATCTTCCTGTTTCGGAAACTAACAGAAAATTTTAATAAATCGTTTTCACTATGAAATTAACAGAAAATGTAAAAAAAAAACTGTGTTTAGTGAATTTATTAAAACGAGAATCAAATATAAAACCAGACTATCTGAGGGCTAGGAGGCGTAGTTGTTTTTTACACACGTATTTTATATCTTATAGAAATATTGCATTGTGAATGAAAAAAATTAAATTAAAAACACAGACTATAGTAGATTATTTTGTGAAAGACTTTTCAATGGAATTTACAGTCGCAAAAGTAATCCCATTATCCCATTTATCATTAGATGATGATGAAACTGGAAGATAGACACCTGATATTTGTAATAAAACAATGTTACCTAGCCGTTTTTCATCTTGAAGAATCGTCATGAGATTTATACTGGCTGTAAGTGACATATATTCGTTTAAGTTGTGTATAATGTTTGGTTTTGATGGGCAGTAGACATATTTTGTAGCCTCGTTATCTCCGTTAACGATCTGTCATCGTGTGGTCGATTTAATAATTTCTTGGCGTCCATGCCTTCCCACATGTTGCCATTACTTAACGCAAATTGTTTTAATATCAGGATATAAAATAGATAGAAGATGTTATAAAGTGCATTAAAAATACTCCAGTTAAAGAATTTAATAAATTGGTACTCACCTAATGATAAATTATCTATAATTTTATGTAAATGGGTGTAATTTACCTGAATAAGTGAAATCCTATTCTTTTCTTGAGGGTTTTCTTTATAGCTTAACTTCTAATGGAATTTTTGAAGTCGATTTTTATTTTTTGTTAAAAAAAAACATTCGTCATGTATCGAGCAATCGTTTTTTACCGCGGGAATTAGCAACTAGTCGTCTCAATCATTTTTCTGATAAGCATCCAACGTCAAACGTGTCAATATTTTTAGATAATAATTGTGCCAGTTCAAGTTTTAACTTCCGTTTTCCATATAGTAATTATTGGTTGCTATTTTTTCTTAAAAATACTACAATGATAACTACTTATTATATCGGCAGTATCGGGCAAGAACTAATAAAAAACGCAGATATTCGATTTCTTTGTTAACGATTATGACCTAAATCGTATTAAGGTTTATGCTTTCTTCAGAGAGATTCATTAGAGCCCCTGAAGCCATACCATGATTTCTTTTCGTGGTAGAAGTTCCATTGTCAAATCCGCTATAGTAAAATGAATGTCAACTATGCCATGACTTCGTAAGTCCTACGACGGGAGACCTTGTACTACCTAGAAGAAGCAGCAAGAAACTCGGAAAGGGCTAGTTTTATCTCCCTTTAATGAGTTACAGATTTTATAAAATTAAGACAACTTTTCTAGTGCTTGTTAACATGCATTAGAAGAATTAATTTTACAAAAAATAAATTAAAAGTACAGTTTTCTTAAAGCAAAGGTAATTAACTCCACGCCGTTTTCCATCCGATTCCTTCAAATAGCGAATTCTTTGAGCTTTAATCTCTTTTATGATATTGCAATATCCAAATAGTTCTTCGATCTCGTCCTGGTCTTCACGGCAAAGAAGAGCGTACCCTGAGTGACGGATAGACTAGCTGACCAACGACGGGTATAGTCTCCGGCATTTTGAGGGTTGTGCGGATGGTTCACACCCCGAACACGGAAAAAATACTACCAAAACCAATAAAAGAGACCGTATCTGATTAACCAATATTAAAACCTTCTTGTTTCATCTAAAGAGGTTCCTATTTATACTTGGCATGGACATGGAATATATTTATTCAAATTTCAATGACAGAAAATTAAAACAGAAGAGTATTTGGTGTGGGATAAATCATTTCTTTACGTTATCAATCATGACGGACGTAAATTTGTAGTATTTTTTGTTTGTTAAGCCGCAATACTGGCGGGCGGCTGAATGGTAAGATCACTATTTACTGTACTATTTCGCGGTTTTTCATATTATTCACATAGATTGTGGATTTCATAACTTTTAGTTTTATCCTTTTTTATTTGTTGTAAGTATATTACTGTATAACTTAACTGCACTGTTTAGTATGTACAAGTTTTGGTAGCAAACACCTAGACATAATTTGAGAAAAAATTGAACCGCTTATTTCGGAACAAATTTTGTAATTCCTTGGAGAAGTTTTCTTGCGTCATTTTTCGTGGTTCCTATTCTTTCGTATCTCAATTCATAGTCTTAATAAGGTAGCTATTCGCCTATATAATATAATGTGTATAGTCCAAGTGTATAGTTGTTTGAATGAACCGCTGAGCTACCAAGACGCTGCTAAACGTGTCGACATTTACAAGCGCATTCCAAATTCTACTATGAGCTAGTATCGTTCCATCAAAGTTGAAGGTTGACCACCTTCAACATCAAAGTTGATATGTTTACAAATATCTAACAATAAAAATTTTCGACGCATATCTATCAGTCGGTAATTTAGCAGTCAGAGTACTCACCTGAACAGTGAAAGGGTTCGATGTGGATGTTTTATTATAGTCCCATTATTTCATCGGACAACCAGATTTACAAATAGGCGCCAGCGTTATATGGTTGATATACCAAAGAGTCGCAGTAAGCGTTTCGGTTCCAATTTCGTGACCCGTACCACTAAAGAATGGAACTCTTTGCCTGAATCTATTTCCTGATGAATAAAATTTAGGGGTCTTCACGTAACGAGTGAATAGGTATCTTTTACATTACATCCTAGATCGCATTGTCGCTTACCATCAGACAAGATAGCGGTTACCTATTCATGATAAAAAAGGCGTATTTTAAATGTTATCAAGGAATGTCTTGGAATTGTCCCATTTTAGATTTGACGTCGATGTGTGAGCGGTGTGCGGCGTCATGGAGAACGATGAGGAGAATAAGAAGAAGCTGAATGATGATGTGGTGGTGTTCCTGCGCAAACGCAGCGAGACGGAGGCGCCTCGGTACTCGGCAAGGCTACACGCTTACGTCGACCTCCAGAGAAAGTAAGGAAATGACACTTTTGAAGCGAAACTCCTATACGGACGTTCGGGCCGCTCGCATATACGCGCGGCCACTCTATCCGTGCTAAGCTTCAGATTTGACCGTTACACGGGAGCGTCAAATTTGTTTTTTCTTTTGATGTGTGATTGTTGTTAGTCGCAGAAACGCACGAGACCGGGTTTTGGGACGGCCGAGATCCATAAATGGACCATAAGCCGAGAGTACCGTTACGCGATATATAGGAGCTAGCGGCCTGCCCACCTTGTGCGTAGCTGGCGTGGCTTTGTATCTAGTTTTCTACTCTATGCGTCTACGCCAGTCACTTTTGAATATCCGTTGCGTTCAACTGTTTCGTTTATCCTTTCTGTCGATTATAAATAAACCGTGTAAATCGTAGTTTTAAGCTTTTTGTTTAAAAGAAAGATTGATCTTTTATTTGCGTAATTTTTCTTTACTTAACGTGAGGCAGGTCAATACACCAATAAATGTTCATGGAGAAGCAGGACTAGTTAATTCTAATAAGTTTTTAGTCATTATTTTGGACTCCAGGTTGCATTAGGATAGACTTAGCCTTCCGCAGCATATGCTGTTGAAAAATAAGGCGATTGACTGATGTTGGGACGGCAAGAATGTTTTATTTTGGCTATTTTGGCTCAGCTGCCAATACTGAAGATAAATGAGCCGAACGCAAAGAGAACAGTATAGATATAAATTATTAATGTATTGTGGCATGGTTCTATTGTTCATACATTTTATTGCTCCGGACTACATGGTAATAAACAGAGGAAGTAAAATATTACACTGTTTATTAAGATATGATCATTTGTTTGCATTTAAATAGGAAATGCTGTAGATGGTTACTACATTAAAAATATATTCTGCTTATTTAGCCATAAACAAATAATATTTATTCTCAAATGAGCTAAGTCTAGAGTTATTTTTCATATTATTTAATAATCACTTGCTAATTTAAAATTATTACTGAACATTATATTATTATTGTAATGTAAACAGGTTGATGAATTAACATAAAATAAATTGGAGTCAGTGGTGCATATAAATGTTAGGGACCTAAACTCAGTAAAATCTTAACAGCATGCAATAAAAGCCAATAAGGGGAAGGAAGGAGAAGAGATATTAAACTTAAACACGTGTCTCATTAACCTATGTCTTTATTCAAATACCAGAGTCGTTGTCAAATTTTCAAGTTGTTTATTCGAACGATTATAAATTTTAACAGAAATATACTAGAAAACATTGACTCGCGTCAGTAGTTATTCTCAGGCAGGAATAACTTGTAACCTGATTCGTTTTTTCTAGTATTTTTCTATTAAAATAACTTATCATATAAAAATGCAAAAAATATATTAAAATTACCAAAAAACATTATTTTAAATAATATAAAAATAAATATAAAATATAACGTATCACACTTTGTTCTGAACTTAAATATTTAAATACTTAAATATTCGCATAAAAGCGATATTGCTATTGTATAGTCTTAGGAGTGAGATTGATTTCAGTAGTGAAGAATAGCACCTATCTTTTACACTTAAGGGATACTTAAGGTAATGAGCCCCTTTCGTAGACCATAAGATGATTTTTTAGGGGGGATTCCTCCCGCCCTGATAGGCCTCCATCCAACAGTATACGTCTTTAGCCTAAGATGATACATGAGTTTAATTATACTATTGATAATTTATTTGAATAGAAAAATAATACAGAAAATCGATTAAATAGGGTATTCTTGGGTGGGATGTAAACAACGTATGCTATTAGAAATATCCCACCCGAGGGCTCGGAGACGTGGTTGCTTTTTACAGGCGTATTTTGTATTTTATAGAAATACTAGACCGGTAACGCGTTGCTGGGTTATAAATAAAAAAGGAAACTTATCCCATGTTATTAGGATTAATAATAATAATAAATAAATAAATATTTTTACATTCACACCAATTAGCCTAGCCCAAAGTAAGCACTGTAAGGCTTGTGTTATGGATGCTAGGGTAACGGATAAACATACATATATAATACATAGATATGTAATATTCATATTAATATATATAAATATCCATGACTCAGGTACAAATGCTCGTATTCATCATACAAACATCTGCCCCTACCGGGATTCGAACCCGGACCGTCGGTGCGAAAGGCAGGATCTCTACCGTTGCACCAAACGGTCGTCAATGTCATAAGGTGGAACAAAAACCAGAAAAAATGAAAAAAATTGGTTGAGTAGTTTCAAAGTTCATCGCGGTCAAACTCTGTGACAGTCCATTTTTATTCAGGGTGCGGCAGAAATAACTCCCGGTTTGAGAGACAGCGTGCGCTGGGTAGCGCCAGAGTAGAGTGGTGGGTGGCGTGTCCTTGAATAGCTGTATACGTGCAGTTTTCAATGGATCACGCCATGACTTGATCTAGTAAAGATCGCGCGTGTGTCGTTGAGCAATTTATCGAAAATGGCATTTCTTTGCGTGGTGATTTTGGGTGGCCACCACGATTGCCAGATTTGACCCCCTGTGAATATTTTCTGTGGGGCTGTTTCAAGCCATGGTATACCAACGTCGCCCTCAAACTTTAGAAGCCCTCAAGGAAATGATATCTCAAGAAGTTAAAGCAATCACGCCCGACATGACTCGCAGAGTAATGGACAACTTTAGAAAACGGTTCAACTAATACATCAACAATGGAGGCCGCCATTGGAGTGACGTATTGTTTAAAACATTAATATTACATATTATTAAACTGCATTATATATATACTCTTTGATAATAACAATAAAAATATTATATCTTACTTGATTTGCTTTTTTGGCTTCCCAAATCAATATAGTGAATGCAAAAAAATAAATTCACCCTATACTATTGCTATTATTTATTTGCAGGCGCAGTCGTGCGGCTGCAGCAAAGAGGCGTTCCGAGCATGGCCATGAAAGGAAGATTTCGGCCAATAGGAAAAAAGGCGAGATAGAACCGAAGGACAAAAATGCTGAAAACACGTAAGTAATGCGGGTTGGTTTTTGTTGGTTGAATAAACAGAAAGCATACAATATTGAGGAAGTGTGCGTGTTATGGGTAGCCTTAGGTGTGTGTGTGTAACTTAGCTGGGTATATCATTAATAATAGATACGCGGCGTACATATGCAAACAAAACTTCAGTTCAATCAGAAACCGGGAAGTGGGTCAAATTTTACTTGCAAGATTTCATTACAGATTGGGACTCTGCATTTGGTTGCAAGTTATATAAGACAAACATATACCTAGAAATAAAATTCGATAAAAAAACTCATTCGATATAACCAATTATTACAATTTCTGAAGGCAATAAGTACATTATCAATTAGATATTCCTTCAATTTAAAATAATCCTTTGAATTTTCTTAAGTTTCTTTTAAACAAGTAGGAAGTTCATTATAAATAACAATGGACATATAATATATAATAATATAATAGAAGCACTGTAAGGCATGTGTTATGGATACTAGGGTAACCGAATAACATACATATACGATGAATGATATGTAATATTCACAGAAATATAAATTCCCATGAGTCAGGTACAAATGCTCGTATTCACAACACAAGAATCTGCCCCTTCTGAATTCAAAAAAGTATCGCTATCGTTGCGCTAAATGGTAGTCAATATAATGATCGATATGGCTAATAAAATTTATAACTACCTAAAACGGACTTTATTCTCTTTGTCCCCTTTCTGTTCTGTCGCTCTGTCTCTCTTTCTTTCTATTCTCTTTTTCTCACTTGTTTTTTCTCCAAGGTGATAAGTATCCCTGGCTTTGACCCTTGGACGCATTAACGTTCCAAAACAAGAACCCTACTCTGAAAAAAATACCAAAAATTTGACTCAGTCACTCCGAACTTTCATAAATAATAAATAAAATCTACCTCAAAACGTTTATAGAGCAACACGCCTGACTAGCAAATGGTGTTTGTAGCAAAGCTTCCAACTGTTTGGTTTATTTATAGCAAAACGTTTATAAAGCAAATCGTCTAATTCCGAAAAAGCATTCAAATTTAACATTTATTAGTTGCGTTGTTGAAAAGCTAAGCTCTCTTGCTAATAAGGTCGGAAGTAACTGCTATGTTGTTTGCTAGATCTTTTTCAATTTTTCTTATTATTGAATAATAAATGAATGCCTGCAAAACAAAATTCAGTTCTAGTTTGCAAGGTAGACCACTGGTTATATATTTAAAATAATATTCTTTAAAAAATTTAAGCTCTCATTTATTTCTCATTCCTTAATGAAAGAAACTAAAAAGTTTAAAGTGGGATGCATTATCTAGGACCAAAGTACTCATTAAGACGAATCAAACCAGCCCAACTCGATAGATTTGTTTTATTGAGTAGTTCCTATGGCCACCTTCCAGCTGCGGCATCAGATCAGCTCTATGAAATCATAATGCATTTACACGCGGTATACATTGCAAATAAAATTTCAAGCCAATCGGAAACTGGGAAGTGGGTCAAATTTTACTTACAGACACTGGGACATGTGAAAGGAAAGGCTTGTCAAATATTTAATCCATGGAACCAAAAAACATTAGTTTTTCTGATATATAAAATTACTTTGTATGATTATGATATTCTTTCGTTGCCATAGGTTTCAGTCATTGATCTTCCCGGTCTACTAATTAAATCGCAAAGGGACCAATCTAACTGATTTGTTTCGCATGCTAATTTCGTGACATTTTAGAAAGAGTTGACAGTATTTTTAACTATTTATTGTTTCAAATTAAAACATAATTTAAAAAAAAAACAACATAAAATACTCTTCCCATTCCCACCAAAACTCGTTCTTATGTGATATTCTTCAAAGTTAATCATCTTCAGAGGTAACAGAAATATTATTTTTGTTTAAAGGGCCAGCATGCAAAACGCTGCGCGCAAGTCCAACTGTGGAATGGTGGGGTCAGTATAGATTTTTAATTTGTTTGCGCAGTGTGTGGTATGCTAGTCCTTTAAATATTAATTATCGTTGTATATCTCTAATAAAAAAAAAACTTTTTTCTTTCAGCGAACATCCCGCTCAGGAAGATGATCGCATGAGCAGAAGGTAAGTTGTTTCTAGTTTTTATAGTATGTATTAGTTGTTTTATTTTCACGGACTATCGCACAGTTACATAAAACGAGTTTATGACGCGTTGCAGTTAGGTAAAAGAAATAGGACCAGAGCAAGGCAAGTGTACATAATAAACTCACAAAGAAATATCAAACTAAAGAGGTCTCATTACTCCTATTAAGTAGACTGTTGTAGTTGAACCAGTGAGAAAAAGGTTTGCGTTCAACGTGCTATTGATCGTAAATTTGACAAATGAACTGGAAAATTTCTTACGTAATCTGCAATGAACGCATCTGATTGAAAAAAGCTCACATATTCTGATGACTATTAGAACAGATTCTATTAAGAACAAACTGTTTATTTGATGCTTACACGTGGTGACCGGCAGAGTAGAATAGCACTAATCCTTCACACTTAGTGTCGTAAAAGTAGATAAGTCGAGAGAGTGAGAGAGCGAGAGACAGAATACCTGAATAGACGAAAATAAGGGACGCAGGATTTGAAAAATACAGTGGAATAAAAATTTTAAAACTATTGTGTGGGGTCAACATATATCCTGCCTCTGTGTCAACCATTCACGGCTGGGCAGAATAAACACAGAGGCGCTTTATTGTGATCCTAAACCAGTCTGCGTGAAAGTTATTGGAAAAACCTTCCATTTTTAGGTAATGCCTTCGTCAGTACTGGCTGGAATGATGTAGTGCTAAATTTATAATGCAATTTCTTTTCTTTTTAGACGTGGTGCAGACAAGGCGGGAATTGGTCGTACTCGTTCCTTCTCCAGATCTAGCTCTGCGGAGCCTTCAGATCGCTGCGGACGTCGCCGCCGTAAACGCCGTCGTTCATGCGGCGTAAGTGTTGCATAGAATCGTTAGCTCAATTATCAATTTGCCAAGAATTCACTCCGCAAAATGTCCAACCAAGAATTCATTCCGCAAAATGTCAAATTATCATAACACCTAGTTGCCAAAACATCTAGTAGTCAAAATTCCATTTATCAAAAGACCTAGTGGTCAAAACGTAGTGTGTCAAAATAACCCGTGATCAAAACACCAAGTTGCCAAAGTGTAGCACCTTATCTAGCCATTTGACCCTCTACTTTTTTGCTCTAAGAATTTGTCTCTGGGATAAATTCTTAAAATTATTATAACTTAACAAATAAAAAATATACTTCTTTCATATTATATAAAAAAATCTTAAACTTGAAATAATTCCCTCCATGATATATTAAAAACAATAATTATTAGGTTACTTCATAACAATGTCTTCAACTTAAGTCATCAGGTATCACGTGGATACAATATAGATAAAATAGCCAGTGGTTTTTTTAGCATTTGGACGTTGACACCTTGGCATTCTGACTCTTGGGCTTAGACAAGTGGTCTTTCTAGCACTCGGACGTTATCTAGTTCTTACACTTCCGCGCATTATACATTTCGATAAAACATTATTTACGATTTTTACACATTATTTATCCTGACCTGAATCCTAACGTTTCAACTCCGTTACAAGAGCCATGATCTCAGGATGACTAAGGCAATGGTCGTCATATTTTCTACTACCTTCACAATATTTTAATCGGGCACGAACCTAATTGTTAAAATGTATATAAATAAAAATTGTTTTGTTTTGTTATTAAATTTTCACTAATATTAACGGTGTACACCACTGAGTTCTGAAATTGGAAGGCCCTTCAGAGAAGAACTGGCGAAAGAAACTCGCGCAGGGAGACCGACGTCCTTCTTACATTTTAAGCACTAGGTTCTTTGACTCTTCTGCTTGTTGAGTAGTGGTCTTTCTAGAATTTGGGACACACTACCATTACGTCTTAAAGCGATTCAAGTTGAGCTGTTGAAAACGACGCCATTATAGACTATAGAATATATAGCGGTGTCTCACTTAGACAATCGAACTTGCATTTAGATGTCTACTTGAGAAATCACTAATTGGAAAATAAACAATTGTATTTAAAAAGATTCATTCGCCCACTTTTTTCTTTAAAATGTTTAAAGTTTTTGCAGATATCCAATCAATCTTTCATATGTATTGTATGTTTGCAAATGTTTTTTGACGCTGCAGCGCCGCCGCCGCCGTCGTCGCAGTTGCCGCCGCAAGAAGCGCCGTCGCAGCTGCCGCCGTAAGAAGCGTCGCCGCAGCTGCCGTCGCCGCCGCCGTCGCAGTTGCAGCCGCCGACGCCGCCGTCGCAGCTGCCGACGCAAGAAGCGCCGTCGCCGCTGCTAGACTGGGCGGCGTCTAGCAAATTTTTGTGATGTTTTTAGTGGTCTTTTTTTGAATAAAAATTTATTTATTTTTCATTTATTTTTCCTTAAATGCAAAATTCCTGGGGCGGACCAAACGCGAAGATGGGATATGGGTAGAGCTTATGGCCGAACTGAGCATTATGGGCGAAACAGTCATCTAAACTGCTCTGGTTCGTCCACGTTGAAAGAAGTCTGATCAGGCTGTGAAAAATAACATACCTGGGGCGACCAACCGGCAAATGCCCGGTGGAACGCCCTAGGTATTGCTAGTTAGACCAGATCGAGAAAGACTAGTCACCTACAATGGTCGGACTGGCGACAGGTGGCTGTGGATAGAGCAGAATGGTGAAATCTTGTATCGGAGGCCAAGAGCCTCTTCGGGTCGCTGTAACAGCGCCCAGCGAAGTATTTTTCCTAAAGGTGTCTCCATCGAATAGAAGTTGCCAATTGTGTTCATTTTTTTTTGTATGATTGATATTGAGATGACCTCAAAGATACCGGGTTTCAGGGACGGCGAAATACTTAAATGAACCTGGATGGAAATGGAGAGTAGCGAACCATCATAGTGGTTTGTAGATGGACGGCATCTGCCATGAGGGTGTCTCCGAACCAGCATAGAATCACTACGGTTCTCTAGCCAGATAAGGCGTTAGTGTTGGCGACAAAAGTTTTCGGTAATTTCCTTGCCACTTCCTATTACCACTTTGAGTATCAAAACGTATCACTTTGTTAAAACGACCACTTAGAGATAATTTAATCAAAATGCCTATTTCATAATGGAAAAGAGGCCACAACATCAACCATTAGTAATTTTTTTTGCTGTACAAAAATTGTCCATAGTATCAAAATAACTACAGTATCACAAAGTCCACCACAAGTTTGTTGAACCGGGTGAGAAAAATAGAAGAAACAGATAATAACTTCGATAAGAAATATAGGATTTGTTCAAGCTATAAACAAAAGAAAATTATTGTATCTAATGACCTAGGTTTGTAAAAACCTAGGTCATTGCTTTATATTATCAACACTATTGTATAGATAACAAAAAAAACAATTTTATTGTCAACTGGTGCAGTTTTTTTTACTTATATTGAGGAAAATAATACCAGTTTTGTTATAATTCCTTAAATGAAATTATATTTTAAGAAACTAAATTTTTTTATTAAATAGTTATTTGTTCAACTAGAGAGGAAAGTTGGTTTTTTCAAGCGAGTGCTAATTTTGAATCCCGAGTAAGCGAAGGATTCTAATAATTGAATCACGAGCGTCAGCGAGTGATTCTACATTAGAATCCTGAGCGTCGCGAGGGATTCAAAGGCACAAGATGGAAATAACTTTTCTCTCGCGTGACACACAACTTTTCGCCTTAGCAGTGAGAACATTATTAGAGATATAAATGAAACAATATGAATTAAAATGAAACCACATATATTTGCAAAAACTAAGTATCTATTAAAATTTAAAATTACAGTTATTAAAAGTTACATTTTGAAAATGTATAGTTTTATTAGGAAGTGACACCGTGGAGTTTGCGATTCGATTTTGACTCGAGTCCGTTTCTATTTCTTTGGACTGTGACGAGACAATACTGTTAGTGAACGTTGGCGACTCGGTGCGGCTTCTTAGCGAATTTTCAATAGTATTTGTTTCTTTGGATGTAGAGGGGCGCGGGTTTGCATAGGGATCAGGTTTAAAGTTTATACTTTGTATTATGCGTTTACAGGTTTTAGACTTATTTTCGATCGAATCTTCAATATATCCTTCCGCGACCGTGTTTGACTTCCAGCCACCATGACGTTTTTATTAAGATTTATAGTTTAATGCATCATATGAAACTACTAACGCCATCTATTGAGAATGTGTTAAAACTCATAATGAATGAGAATGTTTTTTTTTTGTCTTTTCCATTCTTTTGTATAATCGTTCATTTTGATAATACAGTTCACTGTGCCACCAGGAAAGCAATGTGCAAGTTGTGTTTCATTTATAACAGGTTATGGGCCCAGTCCCTAGTTTTAATCTAGTCATAAAGTTCAAGTTAGTTAGCGTAGGAATAGTGAGCGTTAAAAGGACGTTTTTTTTTGTTGCAATCACAGTAGTGATATTCGACTTTGTATCGGTGTTGCACGTGGTCTCAAGGGACGCCGCGGTATAGTGTGGTTGATCAACAGACATGGCTTCTAATTCGAACTCGTTTATTGCAAATGTGCCTAAACTCAAAGGCCGAGAGAACTACAGCGAGTGGGCATTTGCCGCCGAAAATCTATTAGTTCTCGAAGGGAAGCTAAACTTTCTCAAGACCGAAGGAGCGGGTGCCGCCATTGCAGAGGACGCCATGACGAAAGCGAAGCTGATTTTAACTATAGATCCGGCGTTATACGTACATATTAAGAGCGCTAATACTACTAAACAACTATGGCAGAAATTACAACAAATGTTTGATGACTCTGGTTTTTCGAGAAGAATCATGTTATTGAGGCATTTAATATCAATACGTCTCGAAACGTCCGATTCTATGACAAGTTATATTACTCAAATTATTGAAACGGGGCAAAAATTATCAAGAACTGGTTTTTTGATTAATGATGAATGGACTGGCTGCTTAATGTTGGCGGGTTTACCGGAAAAATATTATCCAATGCTAATGGCCATCGAACACTCAGGGATCGCCATTACAGCGGATGTTGTAAAATCAAAGTTATTGGATATGTCCGGAAATGAAGATTCGACGGAACTTACTGCGTTATACACGAGAGGGCGCCACCAGCATGTCGGTCAAAAATCGAAGCCGTTCAATAGAACGAACAAAGATGGCGAAATGTCAAACGTCAATAGAAAGAAGGTTATCAAGTGCTATCGTTGTAAACAGATCGGGCACTACAAAAATAAGTGTACACAAGTTCAAGATTCGAAGTCAAACAACTCGAATGCGTTTTCTGCAGTATTCTTAACCGGAAAATTCAGGCAGAATGACTGGTATTTGGACTCGGGAGCAAGTGTGCATATAACCTCGAACGTAAACAATATTCGTAACACATCAGAAAACACGAGTATGAAGGAGATTACTGCGGCCAACAACGCAGTGATGGCGGTGTTGTGCTCGGGTGATGTTGATATTGTTACAATCACGTCGAAGGGAAAACATTCAATCACAGTTAAGGATGTGTTTTGTGTGCCAAGTGTAGCAACGAACTTAATATCGGTGAGCAAATTGATTGAAAATGGAAACAAAGTGGAATTTCAGAAAAATTGTTGTTATATCTATAACAGTAGAAATCAACTGGTTGGAGAGGCCAGATTAGTTGATGGTGTTTATAAACTTAATGTTGAAAATAGGCACGACTGTTTGTTTACGATTCCCAACAATGTTAAGAGTGAACTGTGGCATCGAAGAATGGGCCACTTGAATAGTGGTGACCTAAATAAAATGAAGGAAGGTGCAGTTTTGGGAATAGACTTCAAGGACAAAGCATTTATTGATAAAAGTACATGTGTTGTGTGCTGTCAAGGGAAGCAGTCACGATTACCGTTCAAGCATGTGGGTACGAGAAGCAGTGAAGCTCTCAACATCATTCATGCAGACTTGTGCGGACCCATGGAGGTGAATTCAATAGGAGGCTGCAGGTATTTTTTAATCTTAGTTGATGACCACACACGTATGTCCTTTGTTTATTTTTTGAAGGCTAAAAACCAAGCACTTAAATATTTTAAAGAATTTAAAGCTTTAGTTGAAAATCAACAGAATAAGAAAATTAAAATATTTAGGACTGATAACGGCCTAGAATTCTGTAATACATTATTTGACACTTTCTTGGCTGAGGCTGGTATAGTCCATCAAAAAACTAGCACTTATACTCCAGAGCAGAATGCTGTTAGTGAGCGTATGAACCGAACTTTGGTTGAAAGGGCTCGTTGCATGTTGTTTGATGCCGGACTAGATAAAAGTTTTTGGGCTGAGGCCATAAATACTTCAGTTTATCTTAAAAATAGGTCTCCAGCATCAGGATTACAGAATGTAACACCTTATGAGCTCTGGACTGGTAGAAAACCAGATCTTAGTCACGTCCGGATTTTTGGTAGTCAGGTCATGGTGCATATTCCAAAAGTCAAAAGACTTAAGTGGGACACTAAGTCTAAACCACACATACTTGTTGGATATGCCGAGAATGTGAAAGGGTATAGGATTTATGACCCAGATAAGAAGTGTGTGTCTGTGAGCAGGGATGTCATAATCCAAGAGAATTTAAAGAGCAACATAGATGATAGCATATCACTTTCAGTGGGGGAAATCTCAGAAACGCAACAAGTCAAGAGTGAAATAGATGAGTCTGTTGATATAGTAACCAATACAGAACCTGAAAATAATTCTGACCAGACTAATAACTCTTTATTGCAGAATGTAGAAGAGATTTCAACCCCAGAAGTACCAAAGAGGATGAGGGGACCACCAAAGCGTTTTGGTTACTCAAACTTGTGCATGCAGTTGAATGCTGAAAATCAATGTGATCCAGTTTGTGTCCAACAAGCGCTGCAAGGCCACGACAAAGATAAGTGGATTGTTGCGATGGAAGAGGAACTTCAAGCATTTGAAGAAAACAATGCCTGGACAGTAGTGAGTGAAGTACCTATAGGGAAAACTTTAGTTCAGTGTAAATGGGTTTTTAAAAGAAAGTCAGATAGTGACAACAGTGTTCGATATCGTGCTCGTTTAGTAGCAAAAGGCTTCACCCAAAAGCCAGGTATAGACTATGATGAGACATTCTCACCTGTGGTGCGACACTGTACTTTAAGATTGTTATTTGCACTTTCTGTTCAATTAGATTTAAAAGTCTCACATTTAGATGTTAAAACTGCATTTTTGAATGGTATTTTAAAAGAAGATATTTATATGACTCATCCACAAGTTGATTTAGATAGTAATAATAACAGAAAAATTGTTAAATTAAATAAAGCTATTTATGGGTTAAAGCAGGCATCAAGGTCATGGTATGAAAAAGTTGATCAGTGTTTGACAGAACTGGGCTTCAAGAGAAGTCATA
This sequence comes from Calamotropha paludella, assembly GCA_927399485.1. Classification (NCBI taxonomy): domain Eukaryota; kingdom Metazoa; phylum Arthropoda; class Insecta; order Lepidoptera; family Crambidae; genus Calamotropha; species Calamotropha paludella. Next base: position 25,212,887 of record OV656815.1, on the reverse strand, counting down.
TAGAGCCATGTGTATTTACTAAATTTAATGAAAATGTTAAAGTTATTATTGCTTTATATGTTGATGACTTCTTTGTTTATTCGAATTGTGGAAAAGAGACAAATAATTTAATTTCAGTTTTGAGCTCAAATTTTCATATTAAAGATCTTGGACAAGTAAAACAATGCCTAGGGATGAGAGTAAATATTGATAAAAATAATAAAACTTGTACCTTAGATACCTTGTTAATAAAATTTAACATGTTAAATTGTAAAGAGGCTAATACACCTATGGAGTCAAAGCTAGATATTGATAAAAATGATGACGTCAATGATACCAATATTCCATATCAGCAATTAATAGGAAGCCTTATGTATTTGTCTGTGTTAACAAGGCCTGACATAGCTTTTAGTGTAAGTTTTTTAAGTCAATTCAATTCATGTCATAATATCACTCATTGGAATTATGCTAAACGTATACTCAGGTATTTAAAGAGAACAAAAAGATATTGTATAAGGTATGTAAAAGGAAACTCTGAATTGTTAGGATTTGCTGATGCCGACTGGGCTAATAATGGTATTGACCGTAAATCATATACAGGGTATTGCTTTATGATGTCAGGGGGTGTTATATCATGGGAGAGCAGAAAACAGAGAACTGTGGCTCTTTCCAGTATGGAAGCGGAATATATGTCAATGGCAGAGGCTTGTAAAGAGTCCATGTATTTAAGAGTATTGTTGTCTGAAGTAACTAATCAAGATGTTTATCCTATTGTCTTATATAATGATAGCCAAAGTGCTCAAAAATTTATTGTTAACCATGCTTTACATAGAAAAAGTAAACATATAGATATCCGTTACCATTTTCTAAGGGATGCAGTCAATAGTAATGTGATTAATATTAAATATATATGTACTAATGATATGCCAGCTGATGTTCTCACAAAAGCACTTGGTGCTACGAAACATTATCATTGTATTGAAGCTTTGGGACTTGTTAAATTGTAAAAATTATTGTTTCAGTTTCATGTGATGCAGTGGGGGTATTAAGATTTATAGTTTAATGCATCATATGAAACTACTAACGCCATCTATTGAGAATGTGTTAAAACTCATAATGAATGAGAATGTTTTTTTTTTGTCTTTTCCATTCTTTTGTATAATCGTTCATTTTGATAATACAGTTCACTGTGCCACCAGGAAAGCAATGTGCAAGTTGTGTTTCATTTATAACAGTTTTAATGTTGTGAGGTTTGCTCCTGAATCAGCCAAAAGCGTGGCCGAAGTTCGCCTAAAGCAATGTCCAGTGTAAAGGTGAGGCTCTTGTTATTTTAAAAAATTGGCTATTTGTTGTGGTGTCCCGCCTATTTTATTGATTCCCATAGGCTGTTTTGAACACTTGTCATTACGATACTGCAAGAAAAATCGATCTGTTTTCGTATTATCAGGTCGTAATGCCTTATATTTCTCGACAATTTTGACATATTCGTCGCGAATAACAAAGGACCTGTCAATGTTTGTCTTTGTGTTGGGTAGGTTGACTAAAAGCAGTTTGTCAGAATGTTTTTCGATGGCATTAACAGTCAGATTTAACAGTTCGTTCGAGCGGCAAGCTCCATTTATTCCAATAATGAGGATAACCTGTAATAAATAAACATAATATTATTTATGTAAAATATTAGTAATTAAAATGTATAACAAACAAAACCTAGTATTTAGCCACTTTCTTTACATAAGTAACTCGTATTTAGTAAATATTAGCGAAAATGGTTAGCGTACGTGCACATATATTACTAATTAAGTAAAGACATATAGGTAGTAACTTACTTTTGCAGCGAGAAAATTGCAGTTCGGAGCTTCATTAAGAAATTTTTCAATATTAGATATTAAAAAAATTTTGGACTTTTTCGATTTGTGTCCTACTGACTTTCTTTTCAAAAATGCAATAAGTTTGGGATAAGTTCCAATATGAACATTATGTTTTGTCTTTATTGTAGCTTTTAACATCGAATACATACTCCATATTGTAGGTGATTGTTTCGTTTGTGATAATTCAATAAAGTACGACAATATTACATTCTCCGAGAAAGTGTTCGCGCCCTTTTCAAGTCTCCATTTATTGAAAACATCATAGGTTTTTAGATATCTATCACATGATTTCTGAGGAAGAAAACTGAATTCAGCATTCAACACTTGTTGTTTTAATTCTTCAGGTGTTAAGTTACTGTTTTCGTCACTAGACTCACTCATATTTTATGAATTTGTGATATGCAACACTAATTGTAATTTGTTATCTACCGAAAAACAAAAGAAGCAGAAAAAAATTTGATTTTTGTTTCCCGGTATTTTTTTAAAGTTACGTTCTGAAACTGTATCCGTAGTATTCTGTTGTACCAATAAAGATTTTTAAAACTATAAATTATTTGTGTATTATTTTGTAAAACATATTATTTATTTTTTTCTTTACTTTAGTGTATTCATTTCATTTTATAATTTAATTATATATTTAATTACAACGTTACCGAATAATTTTCATTTTAAAGGTTTATTAGTTTCCGAACGACTTATTTTTTGACATTTAATAAATCGAATTTCGAATTACGTGTTTCGTACATAATGATAATTCGCAGCATTCTAAATTCAAATCAATTTTCCTCACTCAGTGAGGGAAAACGCATTTCCCTCACTCTTTTAAAGCAGGGAACACAGTATGTTTGAGCTGCTAAGGTGAAAATGTATTTTTTACATCCATCCGATGACCACCTGTTTGAAAATTGCTTAACCTTCTTAATCTTGGGTCAAATACAGTCCAATTCACTGCTCCAACGAGCTCTTCAATTGTTCAGAAATCCTTTATTTAGTTCCTGTGTCCTTATTCATATATGGGAATACTAAAGCTTCTTTAAAATATTACTTAAAATATTACGAGTGCCCTTTGTTAACTTCCAATAGTATATAATTTGACCACAATGAAAATATAGACCAAATTGTTGTTATCTTAACAGTAAACATTTGTAAAACCAATTAAACCCATATATAATAAAAAGAATTCATATAATTTTAAAAAGAAATCATTATTAAAACTAGCTAACCCGGCCACGCGCTGCTGGTATAACCCGGCCACGCGTTGTTGGTATGGTAACAAACACACACACAAAGTATTGTCATAATATAATGTAGTATTTAAAAATTTAATGTTCAATCACGTGTTTGAAAATGCACGAAATTTGCCGAATGGCGGAGTAACGTCACCTGCTTGTTTAAAGTAAATGAAAGTCTAACTTTTTCATATACGATTTGACAGCTAAAAGTTTTCTTGTTGTTTTTTCATTTAAACTTTGATGGTGATTTTTATAGAAACAAGAGAAATCAACAAGGAAGTAATCATGTGGCAAATGTTTTATGCTACTACGAACTATATGCGATATTTTGCTAAAATCTGTCAAATACCTTATTACTGCTACAGCCGGAATTACTAATTACTGCAAACCTTCCTCCTTCTGACTCTTTCTTTCTTATGTTCGCTGTCACTGTTTCTATTTTTCTTTACCCTTTCTATGATATTGGTCTAGGTCGAGGAGTATCCTTGGCTCCGACCCCCAGATGTAATAATACAACAACAATGAACCCCTAGAATACAATAACTTATAATTAGAATAAAACACTTTTTTACGGATTTTTGCGCATGTTTTATTTTATATTTAATCCTGAAATTTCATGTGATCAGCCGTGATCGTAAAAAAGTGTTTTATTCTAATGTGTAATGTGCGCGGAAGTGTAAGAACTAAATATAACTTATAATTTTTATCCATTCAATTGCCCAAAAATTTTACAAAAAAGAAAAAAAGATACCGCAAACCTTAGGTGGAAAATATGATTAGTGAAATAAATGCCAAAAATAAAAATATCATAATTATTTATTGCCCAAATCAGCCTTTCCGAATTTCCGGTGTAGAAAAAAAATCTTGAACATTATTCAGTTATTTCGAAGTTACACTTTGATCATGATGTCTTGCAAACTCTTCCTGCTTATGTCAGGGACGGTTGCTTCTTTATGGGGTTTTCCAACAGGTAAAAGGAGCTCCAGCCTCTCATTCGAGGGTCTGGACAGCAGATCTCTGAGTCGAGCGTTGCAGTTCAACGGAGTTGATGTCAGGGCTACCAGGCCACAATACTGCAAAGAAAAATATTGATTAAAAAGGTCACTCTTCTACGCTGCTGTCCGTAAACTGATCGATAAGCCTCAAGGGGTCTATTTTGAATTTAAATGCCAACATATGGAACTGAAGAGCATAGACGGAAGGTAGCTAGTCTATCCGTGTCTTATAGGATACATTTCGGAGAGTCTGCAGCAGAATTGTACAGCCTTGTTCCGCTGTAACCATTTTTTCATCGATCAACCAGACTTACAAATATCAAAGAGTCGCACTTAGCGTTTTGGTTCCTATTTTGTAATCCGTACAGCAATAGAGTGAAACTCTTTGCCTGAGTCTGTGTTTTCTGATAAATACAATTTAGGGGTCTTCAAGTCACGAGTGAATAGGTATCTTCTAGGCAGGCGCGTCATATCCTAGATCGCATCGTCGCTCACCAATCTCACCATAAGGCTTACCTATTCGCAATTAAAAAAGAAAAACATCTTTCTTTTTGTCTAAGAATAATATTTTTATTTTTTAAAGATTCTTGATTGATTGTACGTACGTAAAATATGCATTTCGAAACGAATATTTTGTTGTAGGCCATATGACGCGAAACGCGTTTTTTTTGCAAAAAAATATCTACTATACTTGTAGTTTTTGAAATAGTTCTATCAAAAAGATCATTTTAAATATTTTCTACGTTTGATGTTCATATCTCAAAAAAATATTTTGTGGATTATAGAAGTTTAGTTTACGGATAATAGCTACAATCAGGGAGTATAAAGTTCCTAGAGTCGGTTTTATCTTGCACCTGTACTATAAAACGAATATGCCAACAGAAATTTTACGTTTGGCATTGACAGACAATAGTAATGAAGACATTTAATGACAAAATACCGATAACTACAATTAATATATATAAAAAACTACGCGTGTTAGACCGCGATGAACTCCGAAACTACTCAACCGATGTCGATGATTTTTGAAGTGCAAATTTCTTTAACATCGTTGTGGTTTGAAAGTCGATGAAACGAAAAAGCGACAGTAGAAAGAGACAGACACAAATTCATAAGATTTAACGTAGGAGAAAATGAGATAAGAAGCATTATACAGTGTCTCTTATGTTCGTGAAATGTACTTTAGATACCATAAGCCTCTTGTATCATTTATCGAAAATGTAAGCTCTGTGTCTGAATAAATCTATGTAATATATACGAATAAAATGTAAAATAATTATCTAACTTTGCATGACTACGATCTTTACTGAAACCTACAATTATCGTCCTCCCGAAATTTGAGTCATCTCATTATCTTGAAACCAAAATTTTCGAAGGTTTCAATTCTTCCACGTGTGAATTGCACACATGCTTTTTTTTATTTTGTTGGATTTGTTCCAACTTAAAACATAGGATGGGTTTAATTTTAATGCATAACCATTACTTTTTTATGCATATTATAATAACTGACCGACAGCGACGCGTGCCCAGGTCAGCTAGTAATTTATAAATTTTTAATCATCGTAAACAAAGAGTGGACCCCCCAACGCATTATGACATTAATAGGCATAAAATGCTACTCGCAGCTGAACAACATTACGTGTGAGACATATAATGGAGAGACTGTTTGTCTCTTTTTAATAGGGTAACAATAAGATTTTCGTTATATAATAATAATATAATATTTTCTTACATTCACACCAATCAGCCTAGCCCAAAGTAAGTATAAGGCTTGTGTTATGGATACTAGTGTAACGGATAGAGATACATACACGATACTTAGATATTAAAAATTTATAGAAATATATATAAATGCCCGTGACTCAGGAACAAATGCTCGTCACACAGACATCTATCCCTTCCGGGACTCAAACCCAGTACCTTCGGTGCGAAAGGCAGGAGCGCTACCGTTGCACCAAAAAGTCGTCGCTTTGCATGTTGCATTTACTTACATTAGATAGTTTATTATAATGACATGGGTATTGAAGTTTAGTTTATAAGTCCATGACCCTTAACTTAATTCAAATGCACTAAGAATAAGTTGCTTTGAATCGTTCACCATTTTTACCTACCACCCATTCGACGTCTTTTAACTGACAAGAAGATTGGGCGCAAGTAACTCGTCAGTTTTAATAGAAGCAACGACATTTACAGTATTATACGTCGTTACAAAAAATACAAAATTATTTTTGGATTAATAATCGTTGGATTACCTGAATGGCAGTCAGAAGTATTCCAGCAGCAATTGCGACACTAATCTCACTGTAGTAATGCATCCTTTTTTTCCCATCCGGTCTCCAGGAATACGCCTGACGGAACACAAGCAGCAGCGCTGGTGCATCAGACAAGTATGGCTTGGTCGGTCTAGTCGCAAACGGCTTCAGATCTGTTACCCACTGTCTGAATAAAAATTTTTTTTTTCATGTATGTACCTAACTTTAGTCATTTTCACCGTCTTCGGATAATTAAACTATGATTCTTAATCAATCAGAAAATAGGTTAAAAAGGTAATTATAACAAGAAAATGTCTATGTATCTCAGGCGGGGCCATTTTTTGTTGTTATAAATTCTATACATGAAAATTCCAGCAGTACAAATACAGTAGTTTACAAAACAAACATAGTTATAAAGCTATTAAAATATCAAACGATGATAGGTGTTATTCATGCCAATATTTTATACCAACAATATTTTTATTAATAGAGAAAGCTGTTAATTTGAAGAAGCAATTAATTTTTTAAACTTATTTGAATTAGTCACTTATGGGAAAGATTTAGAACTTCATTTCCAAACGAAAAACTTATATCCTAAGCAATGAATTACTATACGCACAAAAATTAAAAAAGTGTGATGAGAGGATAAATAAATTTATTCTTCTAACTCATACTATAAATACGAAAGTGAGTTTGTTTGCTTGTTACACTTTTACGCCTTAACTACTGAATCGATCATCATGAAATTTACCATACACTTTGTCAAGGACATAAAACAAGACATAGGGTACTTTTTCTATCGGTAATCTCGCGAGCAAATCTACAGTTAAAAGCTAGTAATTAATGTGTTCTTAACAATTTTTTACTCTTAAATTTTTCATATATTTTATGCATTTTTCAATCTTATAAGAGAATTCACTTGTGACCCGAGTCGATTTTTTCTAGTATTTTTCTATTCATCATCATCATCATCATATCAGCCGCACGACGCCCACTGCTGGACATAGGCCTCCCCCAAGGATCTCCACAACGATCGGTCCTGTGCTGCCCGCATCCAGCGTTTTCCCGCGACCTTAACCAGTACGTCGCTCCACCTCGTAGCGGGCCTACCCACTGAGCGTCGTCCGGCACGCGGTCGCCATTCGAGAACCTTTCCACCCCAACGGCCATCGGTTCTCCTTGCTATGTGTCCGGCCCATTGCCATTTCAGCTTCGCAATTCTTTGAGCTATGTCGGCGGCTTTTGTTCTCCTACGGATCTCCTCTTTTTTGATTCGATCGCGTAGGGAAACACCAAGCATAGCTCTCTCCATTGCCCGCTGGGCGACCTTGAGCCTTCTTATAAGACCCATAGTGAACGACCACGTTTCACTGCCATAAGTCATCACTGGCAACACACACTGGTTAAAGACTTTCGTCTTAAGGCACTGAGGTATTTTGGACGCGAAAATGTATCGCAGCTTCCCGAACGCTGCCCATCCGAGTTGGATTCGACGAGAGATCTCTTTCCCGAAGTTGGACTTACCTTACTGTATTGTATGTCCTAGGTAAACATAGTGGTCAACAACTTCGAGTGTAACGATCCCAACATTTACTGGAGCGGGTGTAACATGGGCGTTGGACATAATTTTCGTCTTGTCCATGTTCATCTTAAGACCCACTCGTTGGGATGCGTTACTGAGATCTTCGAACATGGTGCTCAGGTCTTCCAAGGTCTCAGCCATTAAAACCACATCATCGGCAAACCGAAGATGCGTCAGGTACTCGCCGTTGATGTTGATGCCAAGTCCATTCCAGTCCAGCAGCTTAAAAATATCCTCCAACGCAGCAGTGAACAGTTTCGGAGAGATAACGTCTCCCTGTCTCACTCCTCGCTGTAGTTGGATAGGATTAGAGCTCTGGCTCTGTACTCGGACCGACATAGTGGCGTTTTGCTACAGGCACCTTAACACTTCGATATACCTGTAGTCCACTTGGCACCTCTGGAGAGACTGCAGCACCGCCCAAGTCTCGATCAAATCAAAGGCCTTCTCATAGTCCACAAACGCCTCTTCGGTCTTCTGTATAACCTGCCGCAGCGAATGAATGTGGTCTATGGTGCTAAAGCCTTTTCGGAAACCGGCTTGTTCGGGAGGTTGGAAGTCGTCAAACCTGCGAGCAAGGCGATTCGTAATGACCCTCGAAAACAGCTTGTAGACATGGCTCAGAAGCGAGATGGGTCGGTAGTTCTTCAGTAGGGTTTTATGGCCCTTTTTGAAGAACAAAATCACCTCGCATCTGCTCCATGCCTTCGGCGTTTTGCCCTGGACGATGACAGAATTGAAGAGCTTCTGGAGGACTTTAAGTACCGGCGTGCCGCCCGCTCTCAGAAGCTCTGTTGTAATTCCATCATCTCCCGCCGCCTTGTTGTTCTTTAACTGTTTGAGGGTCATTCTAATCTCGTACAGGCTGACGTCCGGGATATCTTCGGTATAGTGTCGGGTAAGCTTGCCTCTAGGATCTCGAGCTCTGCTTTGGCCTGGTGTGATACTGGAATACAGCTGCCTATAGAAACTCTCAATCTCTTTCAGGATTTCAGGAGTCGATGAAATGATACTGCCGTCCTCAGTTTTCAGCCTCGTCAGTTGACTTTGCCCAATAGACAGATCTCTAGCGAACACTTTGGAGCCTTTGTTCCGCTCTATGGCCTCTTTAATACGCTCGGTATTAAATTGGCGAAAGTCGCTCGTCAGCCACTTCGAGTTCTGTCTATTAAGCTGTCTATAACGTAGGGCATCCGCTGAGTCTTGCAGTCTCATTTCATGTCTCTTATCCATGAGTTCGAGTGTATGTGCGGAGAGTTTCTTCAATTTGGGACGGTGGGTTTTGAAGTATTTTGATCCTACCGTACGGACAGCATCCACCACCAGGTCGTTCAGATCGTCCCGTGTGCAGATGCTGGAACTGCCATCGGGCGCGTCCCCCGGGTGGCGGATAGGGGGGCCTCCAGACATGGGGGCCACCGGCTTAGCCGGTGCGGACCAAAACCAGCAGGGGGGGAGCTCGGCTGGCGTCCTGGGTAACCCGGGTAGCGGTAGCCGAGCTAGGGGAGTTTTAGGCGATGCCAGTCCTGGTGTCGCCGAAGGAGCTCGTAACCCTGTACGTAGTGCAGGGCCGAGGGCCGCTACCTTCGGGTGGGGGCCGCGGGGAAGACAACCCCTTTAAAAAATCACCCGTGGGGGCCTTCGGGCCCAGCTCGCGGTAGCGAGCAAGTCGGGGCGTGTTCCGATCCGAGGGTCGGTTCCGGCCCAACCGTAACCTCTTACGTGGTGCGGGAGCGGGGGCCGCCACTTCGATGGGGGCCGCGTGGAGACAACCACTTTAAAAAATCGTCTAAGTCCCGGCATGCCGACGGAGCGCAGTCGGCCCATTAGCGGTCGCCCTGGTGTACCTCCCGACCCCCCAGGCGTAAGTAGGGTAGCCAGGGTACCGGGATCTCTGCCCTGGCGGTCCGATTTTTCTCCCAGACTCGTGGGATCAGGATGAATGAAACCAATACTAGAAAACTTAGACCTAGACGAGGTCCGAAGTCGGCTTCCGACGTTCCGACGTTAAGGGCCATGAGACCTGGACCCGATGGTCTCAGGGGGACAACAGCAAGACTGCCGGTAGCCGCCGCCAAAGCAGTCTACACCGTAGGCAAGATTCGAGTCGGTTGGAACGCCACAGAGGTTAGGGTGTTAACAGCCCTTCCTCTGCGGTGCTTCAAGTGTCTTGCACTCGGGCATACCAAGCCCAAGTGTCCGGAGGAGGCGGACAGGAGTGGTCTGTGTTTCAGGTGCGGGGAGCCTGGACACATGGCCGCCTCCTGTAAGAGGGAGCCGGCATGCTCGGTGTGTGCCGCCTTCGGGCGGCCGGTCGACCATGTAATGGTCAGTCGCAGGTGCGACCATGGAGGAAGGGGCACCCAGCCAGGGGCGCGAGCGGGGGTCGCACGCGGAGCGCTTGGGACTTACTCCTCGAGGGTAGGACCCTCACTCGGAAACTACGGGTGATACCGGAGTTTTCTCCGTTATCACCCTGCGTGGCCGAGAGGGGGCCCGATGGGATGGCGACCGCGGAAGCCCTCCGGGAACTTTTGATTCCGGGGGACTTCCGCCGCCTCCTGCCCGCATTGGGCGGGCAACCGCGCCGCCTGTGATGGCGCCCGGGAACTTGTTCCTGGGTGATCATCACGGGCGCGGGAGTCTCGTCCCTTGTGGGTCGGTGTCGGTCGAGGGGTGTGGTTGATTCCTTTCCTCACCAAAAGGGGGCCAGCGGTTGTCGGGGCGGGAGACCGGCAGCCGCATTGCACTTGGCCCTCAGGCGTGCGGGGTGTTCAGGGCGTCACGATTCACCCCGTTGCTCCGTCCCTCACGGAGCATAGGCGAGGTCCGCCCACGAGCGCGGACCCACACTGGTCCGGGTCGCAGCCGAGTCCGGCAAGGGACCACGCGACTCGCACCACTGTGTATTGGGACGCCGCAGTTTTTAGTGGGTAGGCCTCCAAGCCTTTACCGGGCACTCGGCCGGGTAGGGGCATGGAGGAGAGTCCCACATATCCATCGTGTTCTCCCGGCACGATGGAATGCCTAATGCCATTTTCTGCGAAAACAAAAAAAAAGGTCGTTCAGATCGTCCACATCTATGCTTTTATCAAGGGTCTCGAAGCGGTTCTGGAGCTCGAGCTGAAAGCGCTCGGGGTTTTGAATTTGGGTCGGCACTGGTCGGAGCGTAGATTTTATCAGTCGCGATCTTTCAAGCTTCACGTTGATATTCAATGTGCCTCTTACCAGTCGGTGATCGCTCCCTGTCTTAGCAGCGTTGATCACAGAGACGTCATTGAATATTTGCTTCCTCGTTGACATGATAAAATCGATCTCATTTTTGACCTTGCCGTCGGGACTTATCCAGGTCCATGTGCGAGTTACGGGCTTCCTGAAAAAGGAGATCATCATACAGAGGTTCTCCCTCTCCATAAAGTCCCCAGCATCTGGCCTCAGTCGTTCCGTTCCCCAAATCCAAATTGCCCCACTCTCAACTCGTCACCGCAGCGCTTCCCCAACTTTGCATTGAAGTCCCCCATCACAACCGTTTAGTGGGATTTGTGACTATGTATGGCCCTAGAAATCTCCTCATACATAGCCTCCACTTCGTCATCGTCGTGTTTTGAGGTTGGAGCGTATACCTGGATGACCGTCAACGAATACCGTGATGATATTCTGAGTACCAAGTATGCCACTCTGCTGGAAACACTACCGATGGATAGCACGTTGTTGACGAGGGACTTGTGGACGATAAACCCGACACCACCCACGGACAGTTGGTCGCCCTCCCGGAAGTACAGCAAGTTACCGGAGTCCAAAATTATCGTGTCCTCTCCCTCTCTTTGGACTTCAGACAACCCGATGACGTCCCAGTGTAACTTGCCGATAACTTCTTCCAACTCTGTAATTTTCGCGTCGGTCCTCAATGTGCGCGTGTTATATGTTGCTAGGTCCAGTCGTCGGTGTTGGTAGCCGTAACCTACCCGGGGATTCTTCGCACCCCCTGCCGCACCGTTACCGTAGCCGCTACCGTAGCTAGGAATGGTTTCGCTGCCGGCGACTAGGGGCCGTTTCTTGGTGTGCCTATCCATATGAGGGGTTTTTTCTATTATAATATTTTAATTTTTTACTCTGTATTCTGCCTGAATTTCTGATGAATATACAAAAAACTAAAACTAATTAGTGGTACACCAGTACAATTTTATTGTTCAAACTAGTTACTGTGACATTTATGTGTAGCAAATAGTTCACCTTGACGAAACAGTAATTTATGGCGTAAAACGCGGGTTAGTTCCCCTAAGGCGAATGTTATCAAAATGATTTTCTTTCACATTTGTTAAAAGTTATGTTATAATTATTAATCCTGAAAATAAAAAATTGTTGATGGTTAACTGAGTTACGAGTGGATATGATTTACCCATATGCATGCGCATAGACAAGCGTTAGTAGCCACCAACATGCATTAATATCCTGGTATTGCCTGGACATCCTCTTGGTATAGTTCAGTTCCTCTTCTTCTTCCACAATGCTTCTGATGGCTTCCTTCATATCGGGATTCTGTACAACCACGTAAGTCCACGGCTCAGTATGAGCTCCTGATGGGGAAGTCCCTGTATAGACAACAATATTTATTTGTTATGTAAATCTGGAAAGTTGAGATTTAGCCACGAGTTATCTCTATTAAATCCTGAGAGTAGCGAGGGTTTCAAAGGTACGAGACAAACTTTGCTGCCGAGCGAAACACACAATTTTTCACCTCACTACGGCGAGGAACATTTTTAGGTACAACAAAAACAGCTTAATTAACGTGAAAAGTTGGTTTGAATAAAAATAAACGCAATTTTCAACGCAGAAATTGAATGACATACCAAAATTTTCCGTACGTGTGAGGTAAAAAATAAATTTTGTACAACCTTCATACAAGAAATTGAAATACGATAAAAGGAGTTAAGGAAAAAGAAAGAGCTTTTATAGCCTTTCTAATTTTTGTATTTATGGTCGTAGATGCTTTTATCGAGTTTTCTGATTTTTTCTGGAATCATGCGGCATTATGCACTGTCCTCTATAATACAGACACTTGTGTTATAGGCGTCAGGTTATTGGCTTCATGACATTCAGAGATTAAACATTCATTCTGAATGTATAATCGTTCATGAGATTATTTTTGCTCTATGCTACATTATACTCTGTGAGTTTCAATTTTGAAATGTGTTAGTTCATGAATTATGTCTCATGTTTTCATTTTATAAGCTTTTTATTTTATTATTTTGATATCAAAATGTCGTTACTGTTTATGAGCAGATTCAAAAAACATAAAACAAAATTGTTGTGTATTATAGTATTGGTAATAAGTTACTCGATAATATATTTGTATTTATTAGTTTCGCACAACAAACAAGAAAGAATAAACTTCATCAAAAATTTTGATATACATAATAATGAGACGAATTATATTTATTTAGATACTAATTACAAGTTTATAAACTACAAAAGATCAATAAGTAAAGTTGAAATGCTAAGGAGAAAGGTAAAGAAATTAAACACAGATGTGGTAGCTTCTAATCCCGAATTAGTACCACTTGACAGTATTACTATTGTGATACTAGTTCAAGTTCACAATCGAATTGAATACTTAGCAGAAGTGATAGAATCTTTAAGTAAAGTGCGAGGAATCACGAGATCAATACTGATTTTCTCACACGACTATTACGACAAGGATATCAACGCGTTGATAAAACAAATAACTTTCACCACATATCTGCAAATATTCTATCCTTATAGTAAACAGTTGTACCCAGAAGCGTATCCTGGTGAAGATCCTAAATACTGTTCAAAAGACTGGAAATGTGTTCCAAATAAAGGCCAAAGGAATGCCACACTGACTCAAGTGAAACTTCATTGGTGGTGGAAGGTTAATTTTGTTTTTAACAATATCGGTTATTTGCGAGATTATGATGGGTTGCTACTGTTTTTAGAAGACGATCAATATGTTACTGAAGATCTTATTTATACAGCAAAGTTAGTAGAAGGGATATCAGCGTATGAATGCCCTGAATGTTACATGATAAGTGTGGCAGCTGATCGTCCTCAAATTTATAATTACCATTTGAAGAACCCCATGACTATTGAAGAATTCGGTACTACACCTCACAATATGGGAATAGCATTTAATAGATCAAGTTGGAATACTATAAAGAAATATGGCGAACACTTTTGCCGCTTCGACGATTTCAGCTGGACGAATTCATTGAGGTTTTTAAGTAATAAAATGCCGCATGGAAAAATCTACATGTTTTCCGTGGCTGGACCAAGAGTATTTCACATAGGACGATGTGGACTCTTGACTCCGGGAACTGATTGTGACGTAACACACAAATTGGAGTTTCTGAAGAGGTATCTCCAGTTGGTTTATAGAGGATTGTTTCCGGAGAACTATGAGCTGAAAAGCAGCCACCATCCAAAAACCAAAATTGTTGAGTATGGAAACTTTAGTGATATTAGAGATCATGAGCTTTGTAAATATTTTTGCACGAACGCTAATTATGGCATGAAATGAAAACAAAATATATACAGTCAAAATATATCTCTTTTTAAATCTGTATGGGTTTTTCCTGTTTAATATGATAGTTCGCGGAAAAGGCAAATTGTGTTTGAACAACTGAGTTAATTGAGCCATTGATATCATGGCTAAAACAATTATGGGTCATGACTTGTGCACTCGCCGGCTCATAATTTATAATTTATGCAGTCTATTAAACTAATGCAAATATTACGAATGGACTATAGGGAACGGGCTTTAATCTATCAGGTTTTTTTAATTGCTAACAACTCATATGCAGCCAGTACCGATAGCTTAAGGGTCTGAAACGGGAAGGATAATTTCTCGACACTCATTTAATCATTATTCTTTGCGAAAGTTAAGCCACTACTAGTAAAGTAGCCTACAATGATCTCTTAGCGCGATGCAAGTTCGATTGTCAAAGTGAGACACCGCTATAGGCGGTCTATAGTGGTGTGTCTCTTCAACAGCTGAACTTGAATCGCGATAATAGGTGATGGTAGGGCCTCTGTACTAATTTGACTATTTCATAAAATTACTCCAATTTAGAGAAGATTGAAAATTTTTAATGTTTTTCATATAAATGTATGAATAAATATGTTTGGATCTGTTAAGATCATTAGGGTCTTCAAGTGAGCGGTAATACTCCCTTGTCGGCCTTTGAGACTTTTAGAGGGGCATGGGTAGCTTAAAAATATAGTTTAAAATATATTAAAATTAAGATAAACAAGCAAAATAAGATTAAAAATCTATATTGCACTGAATACAAGCAGAAATAATATTAAAGAGCAAAATCTTTAACCCTTGCACTAAGCGATAATATGGTAGAGAGTTTTATCATGTCCGCTAAGGTTGACAATAAGTTATCTTAACATCGTCCTGGTTTTAATGTTAAATTGACCAAAGATATTCCTTCTGGTTTATTCAACCGATATTCAGCTATTTTCTACAGCGTTCGAGATAAATACATTAATTGCGTATAAAACCAAATTTATAATCGCCCCACTTATTTATCTGTACTTTGCAACTAGTAGCAACTAAGGCGAAGCGGGTTCTTTGCACCTAAGCGTCAGAGACAAGTAATAGAGATATTCCAGAGACAATGGCTTATTATTATAAAACTGCTTTTATATGAAGTCAATTATAAATAATAAATGTAAAATAATGAAAAGTGTGATAAGAGAGTGAGTGTGGAAGAAGATATAGTGACAATGTAGAGAGAATGGACAAAAGAAGATAAAGCACATACAGCAGAGTTGCTGTCAACAAAGTTACATAGGCACTTGATTTCGTGTCGAGCTATAAGCTGGTATTAGGGTCCTTATAATCATACATACATAAAAACGCACTTTTTTTCCGCGGGAGTTGGCACAGATCATAGATTTTCACTTACCACGATCCTGATATACGTCTCTCGCTTCTTTAACTCTCATCAGCCTTCTCATACAAGCTCGTCGGTAACGGGTACTTTTGATCTGGCCTTTTTTCAGGACCTCCTCCATTTGGTCCCTGAAAGTTCGCCTTGGTCTGCCTATGCACATTTGCCTCATATATTTGTCTTGTTTATCTTCTTTTGTCCATCCTCTCTACATTGTCACTATATCTTCTTCCATACTCACTCTTTTATCACACTATTCATTATTTTATATTTATTATTTATAATCGACTTGATATAAAAGCAGTATTATACTAATAAGCCAACTAACACGGCTCATGTAAAGGAGTCGAAACCGTCAGGATTAAATATAAATTATGTGCAAAAAACCCAACGGGCAGAGCACTCGCTCGGATAGTGAAAGGTCGTGGGTTCGAATCCCACCTGAGGACTCGGATGCGTGGTCTTTTTTACAAGCGTTTTTTATATCTTATAGAAATTTCGCATTTTGAATGGAAAAATTAAAATAAAATACCTAAATAAGTTGTTTTATGTAATGTGCATGGAAGTAAAAGAACTAAACACTATTACAATTTACATCATTTGACATTAGATTTTTATAGATATGTCATAACTCACCTGCAGTTCTAATAAGATTCTCTAGAACTCCTTCTGGTATAGGCTCAGGACTGAAGAACCTGACGGTTCTCCTGTTGGCCATCAGCTCGTAATACTCCCTCGACCTCTCCAGGATCTCCTCATCAGTCCTCCGTATTGGTTTGTAAGGAACGTGAGGTGTGTCTTCTGGGATGGCGGGCACGAGATCAGGCTCGTCGCCTTCATCATCGGGGAAATCTCTTTCTGCAATAGTAATAATTAATATTATTTATTTATTTTATTAGGAGAACCATCAAAAGTAATGGTACATTTTACGCTTTCATCAATAACGTGCTGCCTTACATAAAGGCTGCCACGGAAAACATAAAAAAGAAATAGTACAGCGAAAGGCACTTAAATTACACAAAATAAATTCCTATTGTTATCAATATTGTGAAGGTAGCAAATGTATTATTTGGAATAGAAAAAATGATTAATAAATCAATCAATTAATCTATAAAAGATATTTATTACTAATAATATTTGACTCTTTTTTTGATATACAATATTATCCATGTTTCTTTAAAACCACTCGCACTGAGATTCACTACAATTCTATAATTGTAGTGAATCTCAAGGTGCGCAAAGTTTTCATTAACCCAGTCTTCAGTTTATCGCGATGTACAATTTTTACAAATTTTCTATCAATAGTGACAATAGTGTCAATAGTGACATAAACTTTGTACAAATTGTACATCGCGATAAACTGAAGACTGGGTTAATGAAAATTTTGCGCAAACATTTTATTGGCATAATTGCGTACATTTTTTGTATTTTATTTTTTGCATTCACAATGCAATATTTCTATAAGATATATGTTAAATACGCCTGTGCGATACAACTGTGCCTCCGAGCCCTCAGGTGGGATTAGGTATTTTATATCTTATAGAAATATCGCATTATCACAAATACGAGTATATACATCATTATAGCTGGTTCCATCTTAATCAAATGTTTAATATTTGTAAAAATATTACTTTCGATGTTGAAGGTAGTTAGCGTTCAACATTGGTGGAACGATACTAGCTCATAGTAGAAGTTGAAATACGTTTGTAAACGACGCATCAAGCGAAAGGTCGTAGTTTCGAGTCTCACCTGAGGGCTCCGAGGCGTAGTTGTTTTTACAGGTATTTTAAACCTACAGATACATTTTTTTACTCAGATTTTGTAGTATGTAAGATATTTGTACGGATTAAAATCTGTATCGTGTGGATCTACGATTACTACAAGATGCGGAAGCTGTCCTTGTGAATAACACAACCCTATCCAGAATGCCCAGTTTTTTGGTTGCATTTTCAGCCTTTGTCATGAATATTGCAGTTTTGGTATTTGTTTCTTCTTGAACTATTTGTGACTTCACAAGGAAACAAATACCAAGATAGAATTTGTTGAGTGCGTCTTATGTTTATATACACACTATTGACACCTGCTAGAAGATTAATTTATTTATCCTACAGTACAGTCATCAAACCGTTTATAAAATATCTATACCATGTATTCATGCAAATAAAATGGTGATTACATCTGTGAAAATAATAATTATTTCTTGTTCGATCGTTAGATCCCATATACAATTTAACATAGAAACTGTTTTATATATGAGTTAGAAGCGACAAATATGGAAATTATTGCAAAATAAACATACCATTGTTTCGTTACATAACTTTATGTTGTTCCACAAACATTTTTTGAAGAAGACGATGGTACGAGTCTATTCTGAATTTTTCAACATTTTTATAAATAAAAAGATGGCTAAAAAAATAGGTGAATCGGTTATAGAAAATAACAAATATAACTCTACGAATTTTTGTATTTTTTTATTTTTTTCCAAAGCTATCAGAATTTCATTATTAAAAAAAAGATTCAACTAGAAACTTAGACGTAATTGTAGATAAAAAAATTGTAGGTTATTATTTTATCACGTAAATATGGACCTAATTTCATATGAAATGTTTTGTGTTTTGAATCAAAATTGTTTAAAGCAGTACATTAACAATATTTCAGCGAGTACATCTATTGTTTCCATAATATCGCTGTTGCGTGTCGAACGGTATTTTCTCTTATAAACAACTGTTGCTGATTGAAAACAAATTTAATCCTTCAACTAATGCAATAAGAGTCATTTTACTTTTACAACACATATCCTTTACTAATACGGCTTCCTAAGTGGGAAAGAACATTGAAAATGAAATCATCGTTATTTCATAAAATTATATGTTAGGAAAAAAGAAGTTTATAAATTATAATTATGTAAGTTTATGATTTATTTATTTTTGCATTTTTAAATGCTATTTGATATGATAAACTTTAATAGAAAAATAGTAGAATAAATCGAGTTGGCTCACAAGCGATCCCGGCTTTATTTTTGTGTTAATATTTATCACAGATCCCAATCAAGCCCGGGCGCAGGATCCACGATATTACGAGCTAACCCAAAGGTTGCCTTTTCACCATGGCTTTCAAAACGGACGGGTTATAAGTACTCGAAAATATAGACGCAAGGAAGTTCCACTCCTTTGCTGTGCTCATTATAAAAGATGTTGAGAAGCGCTTGGTGTGACAAGTAGCTTCTCAAGGGCTATTTTTTTCTACCTTTTAATTTGTCACTATTTCTTTTAATTAAGGAAACTTTTCAGTGCTTTTAAAAATGCATTAGAAAAATTTACTTTACAAAATATTAATTAGAAGTGTAGTTCCTTAAGTAAAGTCCATTAGTTTCACGTTTTGTCCTTTAAATAATCATTAATTCTGTAATTGGGATATATATCGATAAGAAATAAGTCTGTCCTCTATTTGTTTGTAAAATTAGTAAATTCATTTGTTCTTGCATCAAAGAAGCAGTCCAAAGTCGTAGGTGTTGTTAAATGATATTCTTCGATGGCACCTGTCCAAATAGTGAAACATTATCACGTGAATACAGTATTATATCATACGTTAGACGAAAAACGAATAGAAATCTATTCATTTTCAATTTTTATGAAATACGGTTACGTATTTTTGATTAATGGAAGTCTATCTGATGTCACAGTGTTTGTTATCGAACTCCATTAAAACGGCTAGACAGATTTTTTGTGTATTGTTAAGCCTGAGAATAAGTCGTAGGCAATTTTTATATCGATAAATTGGACCCATTTTTGCAAACAAGAACCAACCCACAGTTTGAGAACTATACAACATGTCACCCAAACACTTATTATTTATAACACTTATAAATCTGTTATTTCTAGATAGGCTACAGTATTCCACATGAGGTTAACAAGTATTCATTCATTAATATACTATGTATGCATTTTGCACATTCTGTTTACAAAAGTTTCGTTTTCTCGAAACCAAGCCGCTGTGGGTTGGTTCTTGTTTGCAAAAATGGGTCCAATTATAGGTGATAAGGGTCTCTAATTTACGACAAAAATTATTAGCACAAACATTAGAAAATTACTTAAGCTAATAACATTGTTTAGACTTTAAATTTCGATTGGTTCATGTTCATTTCGTTTAAGAAATAAAAGGTTACTGAGCAGGTATAGTGTCATCTGAAAAAATATATAGTATTTAGTTCTTACACTTCCGCGCACATTACACATAAGAATAAAACACTTTTTTACGGATTTTTGCGCATGTTTTATTTTATATTTATTTAATCCTGACGTTTCGACTCCTTTACAGGAGCCGTGATCACAGGATGACTAAGATGATGATTGGGATGATGAACAATCATCTTAGTAATATAAGTAATATATAGTGTCTCAGATTTAATTACTTGGCCTTTGTGGTATATTATAGTTTGTATTATAGTGTCTCAGATTTAATTACTTGGCCTTTCCAATACTTTGTCATGTACCAATATGAAGCAAAATATATCTTATTAAATCTACACAATTCATTAGATTTAAAAGGAAAAGCAAGTTGCGCTAAAAATGAACATGGACAAGACGAAAATGATGTCGTGTTCGTGTTGTACCCACTGCTCTAAATGTTGGAGAGTATACTCGAAGTAGTTGCCTATTATGTGTACCTTGGAGAAATAGGCCAATTAAATAGGTCCAGAAAACAAGGGTAAAAAAAACAACAGGTCTTCGAGAAGAAGGTGAAACTAGGCTGGGTAGCGTTCGAGAAACTTCGCGATATCGTCTCGTCACCGCAATGTCTCAAGACTAAAGTCCTTGACAACTGTATGTTGCCAATGATGAGGTACGGAACGGAGACGTGGTACCTTACTATGGGCCTCATAAGAAGGCATCTAAAGGGCGATGGAGCGTGCTATGTTCGGAGTTTCCCTATGTGATCGAATCAGTAATAAGGAGATACGTACGAGAACCAAAGTAACTGAGATGGCCCGCAGAATCGCCAAACTTAAGTGGCAGTGGGCGGGGCACATAGCTCGTAGAACTGATGGCCGTAGGGGCAGCTAAGTTTTTTAATTGTTGGCTTTTAAAATAGAGAAAAAATTTAATTCAGAAAGTGTCACTTCTAATGTAATTTTAAATTCCTTCTGAGGTGTTTTTTATAATACGCAGTACAATTTATATTATGAAAACGATATGTTTGAAAAACAAAACAAGATAAAGAAACCTAGTTTTTGATCTGTGCTAAATACAAGAAACTGGGACAGGTCAGAGTGTATCTTCGTAAATAAAGTATTTTTAATTTATTATTAATTTAATAAGATACATTTTTAAAATATACAGTGTGACATGAAAGTATACTCTTTGGTATGTTAAGGCGGTTTGGTCACTTTGACAGATGTCACTAGTAAATATTTAATAAAACCTGCTTGTTTGGAATCTCTTGTTTTTATTATCAACACATGGCGCAGTCGACTAATAATTATGGCTAGTTCGTTTAATTTACCTGCGGAATTATCCCTATCAGGGAATCTAAGTGAAAATTGGAGAAAATTCTCCCAAGCGTTTACAATATACCTCGAGGCAGGCGGCCTGACAAATGTGGCGGAATCAAGAAAGGTGGCAATATTTTTAAACTTGATTGGGGAAGAAGCTCTTGCTGTTTATAATACGTTTGAGATAGATGAAAAAACAGTTAAATTACAGCAAATTCTGGATAAATTTCAAAATTATTGCAATCCCAAGAAAAATATACTACATTGTAGATATAAGTTCTACAGCAGGAAGCAAAAAGAAGGTGAGCAATTTGATAATTTTGCTACAGATGTAAGGACGTTAGCGAGCGATTGTCAGTTTTGCACTAGTTGCAAGGAAAGTATGATTCGTGACAGACTTGTACTTGGAACTACTGATATTGACTCCCAGGATAAACTCATCAAAAAAGGAGACCCTCCTCTAGAAGACGTTATTAGGGCACTACGTTTATCAGGAATAAGTCAAAATCATATTCGTGAAATCAGAAAAACAGAAATAAATGCCATTTCCACAAAACAACAAGAAACTCAGTCCCAAGTAACAAAAATAAAAGTTTGTTCTAAATGCGGTTATGAACACAAATTTGCTCAATGCCCAGCCTACAATAAGACATGTGCCAAATGTAAAGCAAAAAACCATTTTGCTAAAAAAAAAAAAAAAAAAAAATAGTAAACGAAATCAAGGCAGAACCAGAATATTACTGTGGTGCTATACATTCCAAAATTTTGAAAAATCACTCAGTGGGTTGGTATCAAGAACTTATAGTAGAAGAAGAAAAAATTAACTTTAGATTAGATCCAGGATCAGATGTAAATATTATTCCCGTAAAATTATTCAAGACATTGTCAAAAAAATCACCATATCCTTTACAATTAAATAAAACAACAGCCGTATTGGAAAGCTGGAACGGCTATAGAACAGCAGTAGAAGGAACCATTGAATTAAACATTAAAATAAATGGAGAAAATCTTAAAGAAAAGTTTTGCATTGCCGGTGGAAACATGTCAATACCAATTTTGTCACGTGACACGTGTGTAAAATTAAATTTAGTGAAGAGAGTGGAATCCTGTGACATCAAACATGAGGTTACTAAGAAAAACTTAATAAAAAACAATAAGGATTTATTCACTGGAATAGGTAAGATTACAAACCCATATAATATAAAATTGAAAAAGGACACAGTGCCAACTTCTAAACCACCATATAGAGTTCCATTAAAAATTAGGCCTAAGTTAAAAAAGGAATTAGATAGATTGACTAATTTAGGTATAATCACAAAAGTTGATGAACCATCTGATTGGGTTAATAGATTAGTAATAGTAGAAAAGCCTGATGGTACTATACGGTAGATCCTAAAGATCTTAATAAATCTATAGTAAAGGATTATTGCATCATTCCAACTGTTTCAGAATTATCAGTCAAAATAAAAAATGCAAAATATTTTTCTGTATTAGATCTTAAAGATTCATTTTGGCAAATACTTTTATCAGAAAGCAGTTCTAGATATTGTACATTTTCTACCATATTTGGCACCTATAAATTTAATAGATTACCCTTTGGTATAGCTGTGGGATCCGAAGTTTTTCAAAAATACTTATCAGAAATTTTTTCTGACCTTGATGGTGTTGTCAATTATATCGATGATATTCTAGTTTATTCAGATACTATAGAAAAAATGAATTTAACGTTGGAAAAAGTTTTTGCACGAGCTAGACAATTTAATATTAAATTTAATGAAAATAAATTTCAATATATGCTAGAAAGGGTTAAATATTTGGGTCACATTTTTGAAAATGGTACTGTGAGTCCTGATCCAGATAGTATTAAGGCAATTTTAGATTATGATATACCTAAAAATTAGCTAGATGTTCAGAGGCTGCTAGGCTTAGTAAATTATTTAAGATCTTTTATTCCAAATCTTTCTGAAATAACTGCTCCTTTGCGTGACTTACTAAAAAAGAATATACATTTTGAATGGCAAAAAGCACATACTGACTGTTTCAATAAAATAAAAATAATTCTAACTAGCCAACCTGTGCTTCACACATTTGACCCTAACAAAAGCATAGTAATTCAGACAGATGCCAGTAAAACAGGTATTGGTTGTGTTCTATTACAGGAAAATAAACCCATTTATTATGCCTCCAAGTCGCTCACCGCAGCCGAAATCAACTATGGTCAAATAGAATTCCTGGCCATTTTATTTGCATGTAAAAAAATTCATACATTTGTATATGGTAAAACTCTAACTGTACAAACTGATCATCTTCCTTTGATATCAATAATGGAAAAAGACATATGTAAACATACCTTCAACAAGATTACAAAGAATTAAATTAAAACTTAGTATGTATGATTTAAACTTGAAACATGTGGCAGGAAAAAATATGCATATTGCTGATGCACTAAGCCGTGCCTGTTCTAAGGCTAGTGAAGATGTTGATACTGACCTAAATGATGTTGTGCATTCTATAAATGTTTCTGATGATATTCTCTCTCAAATCAGAGATGAAAATACTAAGGATGATATACCTATTTATCAAACTAACTCATTATGTAAGGAATGGCTGGCCAACATCCATTTCCAAAGTCCCAAATATATTAAAATGTTATTACACCTATAAAAATATTATGTATATAGAAAACAATTTACTATATATTGAAAATCGACTATATATACCAACATCTTTTAGAAACGTTATAATTAACAAAGTTCATGAATGTCATTTTGGCATTACTAAGACTAGAGCTAGAGCAAAATTATTATTTTACTGGGTTGGAATGGACAGTGATATAAGTAATTTTATAGAAAGTTGCATAGTGTGCAAAAAATACTCTAATAACAATGTAAAAGAACCTATGTGGATTAGAAGTCAACCTGATTTGCCTTTTCAGTGTGTGTCTGTTGACATCATGCAATATGGAAATAATGATTATTTAGTTTTAGTAGACCATTATTCTAAGTGGATAGAACTTCATAAATTAAATAATAAAACAGCAGAAGCCACAATAAAGATTTTAAAGACAATTTTTTCAACACATGGGATACCTGAAATTATGTATTGTGATAACATGCCTTTTAACTCATCAGCTTTCCTTGAATTTACCAAAAAGTGGCAATTCAAAACGATCTTCTCCAGCCCTCATTACCATCAAAGTAATGGAGCTGCAGAAAAAGCTGTTGGTATATGTAAAAATATTGTTAAAAAATGTAATGAAACAAACTCTGATTTGTCAAACTTTTTATTAGAGTACAGAAATACCCCTGTTTGTGGATCAAAATTTTCTCCATCTCAATTACTTTTTAATAGAATTTGTCGCACCAGACTTCCAATAAGAAAAGAATTGCTGAAGCCACAACTGATTCCCAACTTTAAACCTAACTTACTAAATAATGTAAGCAAACATAAACACTATTATGACATTAATGCTAAGGTTAAAAAAGATAAGTTTACTGTAGGACAGAGTGTCTATTTTAAGGAGGATGAAGGTTCTAAAATTTGGAAACCTGCTAAAATTTATAAGATTTTAAACAACCCCCGGTCTGTAATTATAATTGATAATAATGGGGTCTTAAAAACAAGAAATACTTGGTTTATAAAATCATGTAAAGATAAAGAGGTGGAGTCTCATTATCCGATTCAAAATAGTGAAAGCAATCAAAGTTATTGGACTCGTACAAGCCAGGTCAACATTGAAGAAAGTGATCAATGCATTCAACAGAATAGTCATCAACCACAATCTTTATTAAGAAGGTCTAATAGGGAGACTCGTCCACCTCGTTATATGAATAATTATATTTGTGATTGATTTCGTTAAAATAAAAACCTAGTAAGTACTTAATTTATTTGTAAAATAATTGTAAAGGGGAAGATGTGACATGAAGGTATACTCTTTGGTATGTTAAGGCGGTTTGGTCACTTTGACAGATGTCACTAGTAAATATTTAATAAAACCTGCTTGTTTGGAATCTCTTGTTTTTATTATCAACACACAGTTAAAACAATTTTATTAATATAGGCTTCTTAATTACGTCAAAGTTAAACTGGTAAGGACATAGGCGAAATCCTGATTTGTAGATGAAAATAAGAACAAGCTATTAAAGAAATGTCAAATTTGTTCGATATGAAAAAAGCCTTGGCTGATGTTATGATGATCGATTAAGAAAATTTAACGACGTTTGATGCAACGGTGGTTGCTAGAGTCCCGGAATTGGCAAAATTGTGTGACGAATACGAGCATTTGTACCTGAATCATGGGTTTTTATATGTCTATATATACACATATATATATTTAAAATACGCTTAAAATACAACCATTGACGTTGTGAATGCAAATATAAAAAATAAATACAGAAAATTAATCTAGTCCAAAGTAAGAACTGAAAGGCTATGGTATCAGGAACCAGTGTAGAACCACCTGCGCGTATATAGAACGCAACTTGTGTTTTGTTCTTTAATTGTTTTTATTTTATGTACTAATATAGTTTTTAAGGTCCCGTGCCCAAAGGGTAAAAACAGGACCCTATTACTAAGACTTCGCTGTCTGCCCGTCCGTCTGTCTGTTATCATGCTGTATCTCAAGAACCGCGATAGCCAGACATTTGAAATTTTCACTAATTATGTATTTCTGTTGCCACTGTAAAAACAAATACTAAAAACAAAATAAAACAAATATTAAAGAGGGGCTCCCATACAAAAAACGCGATTTTTTTGCCCTTTTTGCTCAATATCAATAATATCAACAGGTAGGCACTTGAGAAATATTCACAAAATACTCAGTTCTTTTTTATTTTAATAACAAATAATAAAAAAAAAATATTTAAGGGGGACTCCCATAAAACAAACGTGGTTTTTTTACTTAAAGTTTGTACGGAACCCTTCGTGCGCGAGTCCGACTCGCATTTGGCCGGTTTTTTATTAAAGGATAATTGTCACTAAAACTCTATGGACTATCTTTTGTCTAAATTAAAAATATATATTATTATTATTAAATGACAATGGTTTGGAAATGCAAAAGTAATAAAAAACAGTGATCATTTACATCTCTAATAGTTAAGTATAAAAATTAACATTAACCCATCCACATTTGAATACAATGAGTCAAAATTGCCTTTAGAATATCAACAAGCGGTTGCCTGACTTGAGTATACGACTTGACTATAAATTAGTAGAAAAGTTAATGTTGCCAGTAGTCAAGAGTTAAAAATCACATAGGTAAGCTCAATATATAATATTAAGCTTTTATTGCACCTTAAACTAAGAAAATTCTACCTCTAATATAAATTATTTTTATAAAAATTTACTCGACTCACAAGTGAATTCTCAAGCGGGAATGTGTGAGCCTAGTCGATATTTTCTAGTATTTTTCTATTAAAACAATTTATATGATACTAGTTTTTACCCGCGGCTTCGCCATCTTTTTTTTATAAAACGTATCCTATGTTACTTCTAATACCTCCAAGAATATATGTACGAAGTTTCATGATGATCGGTGTAGTAGTTTTTGCGTGAAAGCATAACAAACAAACTTACATTTATAATATTAGTAGGTAAAATAGCATTGATAAAAAATATATTATTTATCTCTAATAGTTATTTCTCGCGTTGTCTTCGCATGTACAATAATGAATAACATAATATTGACCTTCTTATAATAGGTAGACTTATAATAAAAGATGGTACAATTTAAGGATCGTGGCCGGCTGATATCAGAACTAGGTAGAATCTGTGTCTCAGGTTGTCAACCCTCCACCCAATACAATGATCAGTGTCAGGTGTGAATAATAAATAAATAAATATAAATAAATATTTCCTACATTCACACCAATTAGCCTAGCCCAAAGTAAGCACTATAAGGCTTGTATTATGGAACGGATAGACATACATATATGATACATAGATATGTAATATTCATAGAAATATATATAAACACCCAAGACTCAGGTACAAATGCTCGTATTCATCATAAAAACATCTGCCCCTACCGGGATTCGAACCCAGGACCGTCGGTGCGAAAGGCAGGATCGCTACCGTTGCACCAAACGGTATAATATAGACGATTCATACAGTACATGCATATGAATACATTATGCATAGGTACATAATATACAGCTAGTATATAAGTAGTATAAACTTAGTTAAAATAAGTTATACCATAGAAATTCAAAATCAAGACACATGCTAATCACTCGTTATACAAGGTTTGGGTTGAAATATGGTTTACTAAACAATCTTAATTGCTATGTATCTTAGTGTAATCAGATGTTTAACGTTTAAATTTTCTTCATCATGTCTTAATAATATTAACTAGCGGCCCGTCCCGGCTTCGCACGGCTGGCAAAATTCTTTAAATTTTTTCTATCATTAAATATAGCCTATGTTACTAAGCGTGAATGAAGCTTTCCAATGGTGAAAGAATATTTGAAATCGGCTTAGTAGTTTTTGAGTTTATTCATTGCAAACATACAAAAATACAAATCTTTCCTCTTTATCATATTAGTGTAGATAAACCAAAGTACATAAAGGCATGTTAAAAATAACAATTTTATTGTTCCCTGTTAATGTTTATTTAATAATATAAAAAAATTCTTTTCAATAACTGAAAATACGATGAAAAAAGATTTTATAAATCAGCTTATGAACTTTTGCTACATTTATTCTGACTTATGACATAGGGTAGGTTTTATTTATAACACAGCAACGCGTGGCCGCGTCAGCAAGTGTGTAATAAAAAAGGTAATATTGGTCATAATAGATGGTCTGGGATAGGAAAGACTCTTCACAACCACAATCCGGTGTATATCTTTAACCAAATACACGAATTAGTCACTTTGACCATGACTATTGGACTCATTTTTAAGGTTCCGTCGCCAAATGGCAATAAAACGGAACCCTTATGGATTTGTCATGTCTGTCTGTCTGTCTGTAATGATGATGTATATGATGTACATTACCATACAAACTTCCATCGAAAAATAGTTTGAACTAGATCTGGTAAGTAGTTTTTTTTTAATACGTCATAAATCGTAAAACGCAATTTACCTTTCATTCAAACAACTGAAATATAAAAAAAACATTTAATTTCATACATAAACCTTATGCATAAACCGTGAACCTTTTTTTTTTACTTAACTAAAACTTTGTACGGAACCCTTTGTGCGCGAGTCCGACTCGCACTTGGCCGGTTTTTTATTTGGACAACTAACAAGGTCATATACTTTAACAGCTAATAGTTACAAGGTCTGTGATATACAAATATAAATGCCGCCTTTATTTAAGGTTACCACGGATATAAAGAATAGAGGTAGTAAAAGAAAATAAAGAATAACTATATTTTATGTATGTAGTTGTATTGAATCGTCCAACATTTTTAACTACCTACCGCCCATCCAAGACTAACTGCTAAGAAGAACGGATGCAAGAAACTTGTCAACATTAACAAAAGTAACATTTTCTAAATTAAATTAATTAATAAATAAAAACAGCCTGTGTGCAATTCACACGTGGTAGAAGTGAAACCTTCAAAAATAATACGTACACATATAAAAATACCACGGTTGTTGTAATGCCTTCTCTTAAGCTTTGTTCTACGCAAGCGCTCACAAACACGTATTAACACACGTACTTAATGCTTCCTATCTCATTTTCTTCTACGTTAAATCTTATGAATTTATGTGCCTGTCTCCTTCTACTGTCGCTTTTTCGTTTCATCGACTTTCGAATCACAACGATGCTAAAGAAGTTTTCACTTCAAAATTTAATAAAGAATCTTTTTTTTTTCGGAAATATTGTATGTAAGCTAATATAAGATCTAAGTTCTTAAACATACGGTTTAAGTTTTTCGATTTATAACATTTTAATTTGATAAAATAGACTGAAGTATAAAAATCATAATTGGAGCGGAGCGAAGCGAAGCTCCCATGGATCAGCTTCAATGGCGCAATGTCTGTTACGCCATAACTTCCAGAGTTCTCAACCGATTTTAATATTTTTTATGGTGAATCAAATCAACAGATTTAGGACCAGATGGTGACGGAGCCCGAATTTTGAAATTCACAAAAAAAAATCTTTTTTAGGTATTACGTTCCGCTCCAAAATATGATGCTAGCGTAGCTTCATGCTTAGCGACTGCATCACCTAGTTTTAGTATGCAGATTATAAAAAATTCAATCGATCAATATGGAGTTGTTTAAATAAATCGTAGTATCAAGGTTGGACATAACGGAATAAATAAACAATCAATTATGGAAATGTCAATGTCAAACGGAATTGCAAATGCAACAATTTGTAATTCAAATATATTTTCAATAAGTCATCTCCTATAATTCGGACAAAATAAGCTCAAAATATTAAGTTCGAAGAAGGAAAATTTTAAGTCAACTTAAGACTTATAGCACAGATAAAGGAAAAATTGCGAAAACCATATTTTTTTTAGTTACATCATATAATAAAAATATTTTTAATAATTGACTTTCACTTATATACCTACAGGTTTGTACGGAACCCTCGGTGCTCGAGTTCGACTCGCACTTGGCCGGTTTTTTCATCAATGAAAGAAATATGCCCTCGCATTTTTTAAAAATATTTTGACAATTCATTACGATGAAACAGCCATTTTATATAAGTTTTTTTATATTTTTTTGTATTTCCAATGCTATCTCATATGATACGTTATTTCAATAGCAAAATAATAGAAAAGATCGACTTGATTCAAGGGTTTTACTAGTATTTTTCTCTATAAGAAGTTCATCGATAAAAAATTATACTAGATTTAAAAAATCTAAAAATCCCACGTTTTTCAATGTCCTAAAAAGAATAAAATAACCCTGCGGGGCAAAGCGAGGGGCCACTCAAAACGTGGGGGCACCTCCTTGGTCCAGCTGGACGTTGTATAGGTGTATCGTTATGATTAAAAAGTTATATTATGTTACAGGTGTCCATACAAGACCTGTATCGTAATTAAACTTTTTTTTTTATTATTTTTGGCCTGTACTGTACGTAATGTTTGTCATAAGCATTTTGTTTTCAGTTTTAGAATCTTTGTATTATAGTATCAGAGTAGATAAAATATATTTATTAGACTTTGTTTTCATTAATGATGGCAATTGGCAATAATATGTTAATATTATTTAAACATTTATGACAAAGTGAAGGACTATGCGTCAAGGTGTTATGTTCACAATTTCGCAAGAAGTATCTAATATTATATGTGCCCTTTTCGTAGACGAGGACCAAGTCAATGCTATCAACTTTTGAGTAAAACCTTAAAACTGCATTCCGTTACTCTGTTGTGCAATAATCAGAGATAATTCTGTTATTGGATGGGTGACCTATCTCATTTTTTTATTAATATTTATTTTTAATACGCCTATCTCTAATTTTGTCTGGGAAACAGTTAATGGTATCGGAGTATCGGCAACCGTCGACTTTTGGTCATCTTGATAAGTTAGCAACATCTCATTAAATAATATAATAAATTCCTAAAAAGAAATGTGAGTTATTAGATGTAAAATAGGCCTGTAGAAAACAAACCTCCGAGCCCTCAGGTGGGATACGAATCCACGACTTTTCGCTATCCTGGGGAGTGCGACCGCTGAGCTACCGAGACGCTGACAGACGCGTGTCGTTTACAAACGTATTTCAACTTCTACTATGAGCTAGTATCGTTCCACCAATGTTGAACGCTAACTACCTTCAACATCGAAAGTAATATTTTTACAAATATTAAACATTCTATTAAGATGGAACCAGCTATAATAATGTATTGAATTTTATTTAATTTTATCTTATATATAAATGTAATTAAGTAAGTTGTTTTTTGCAAAAGTTACCTACGCTAATTTTATGTGGAAAATATTTTTTTATTAGATTACTTAAATCTTATTAGCAAGTGTTAAAAGCGTTAATTCTTTGTTAAGTAAAAATTTTGTTCTTTATATACACTGGAGTGCTCGTGAGAAAATAAATCAGCTTGTTCATCCATCAAACAAGTTAGTAGCTGCACCCGGCATACTTTGCTATGCTCTTTTTGCTGACTATATACAATGTGTCCCGTCACCAGTGTCGGAGCCCTTAATGGTGTGAAATATGGCATATATTTTTTATCGAGATATTGCCCCTCAAATTTTGTTTTTCTCCAACGGCCGCCATTTTGTTTTCTTAGTTACCAACACCGGCTCTCATACTAATTCGACCACCACTACTCATGTAAATGTGCTACCAACATTAAAAAGGTGTCATTTGATAGCTAATCATGTAGACAACAGTTACACAGCCATCGTGTTTCCATTGTCATGGAATAAAAAATAGAAAAAAATAATTAAATAAAAACAAATAGATTCTTTTTTGTGTATTTTTTAATTATTCGCTTTTTGAGAAAAACCAAATTTGAGGGGCAATTTGTCGATAAAAAATGCCATATTTTACACCATTTTACACTGGTGACGGGACACATTGTATATGTATAAACCTTCCTTGGCAACAACTTAATAATGTTTTATTTAGTTTTTACAATTCCGGGCACATTACACATTTATATAAAATAACTTTTTTAAATAACTTATAGATTACAAAAATATGTATACGTGTATAAACGACCATCTTTCGGGAACATGTTCATCACACAAACATATGCTCCTGTCGAGACTCGAACCCGGGACCTTTGGCACAGAGGGTAGGATCACTTATATTTTAGTTATTTAGAAAAAACATCAAAGTTATATATTTAGATTAAACAACTTATTTAGGGTTTAACCCTGACGTTTCGACTCCTTTACAGGAGCCGTGATCACAGGATTAGTAAGGCAATGGTCGAAATATATTTTCTACTACCTTCACAATATTTTAATCGCGCACCTGTTAAGTTTTATTTTATTCTTTTTTTTTTGATTTACCATTTTCTTTAGTTATTAAATTGTCATTACTGTACACTACTGAATCTAGCACCAGTTCGGAAATTGGGTTGCGCTTTTGCGAGGACTAGCAAAAGAAACTCGGGCAGGTAGACAGATGGAGGTTCCCCTGCCCGATCGGAATCTTATCAATGGTTTCAATTCTGATCAATTTTTTTCATTATTTCTAAAGTGAAAATATTACGATATGATGTTATGCGTAGGTCAATGAGATGGCAACTTAAATCGTCTTTTAACATTTTCATTGACTTGTAATATCAATCTGAGCGGCTTCTGTACATTTTGTTATTGACTCTATGTCGTTCCGCGGATATTAGGTAAAAATGTATATAAACATTCTGTGTTATTTACTCTTTAATTATATGGAAATAGGGTTGGCACAAAATAGTTTTTTATTATCAATTTTGGCGACTGCGATACTACGATTTTCAAATATTTTAAATTGTCTCTTTATAAGGGACCATTTAACCCCGTTTCCGCTTTACGGGTATTTTTGTAACACCTTGTATATAACTAGAATGAGGAATTCATACAAAGATTTGGCATAGAAAGAAATGTAGTAACAACTATTAAGGATTACGTGAGCGCTATGATTACAAAGTAACCTTGTACGTGCGTTTTTTATTAATGGATTTCTAACACATTTCTTTCGCAACATATCTTTTCAATGTCATTAGATGATCGTTTGGTGCTACAGTAGCGATCCTGCATTTCGTATCAACCGTCCTGGGTTCGAGTCCCGGATGGGGTGGATGTTTAATGTTTGTGCGATGAATACTAGCATTTGTACTTAAATCATGGGTATTTATATATATTGCTATAAATATTTAATATCTAAGTATAGTATATGTATAATTGATGATCCGTTACCCTAGTATTCATAACACAAGCCTCATAGTGCTTACTTTGAGTTAGGCTAATTGGTGTGAATGTAAGAAAATATTATATTATTATTATATGGCGAAAATCTTATTAACACCCTATTTCTATCCCTCGGGAACAGTACTTTCTTTTGGATATAAGGTACCTTATGTACCGCTGGCAAAGTGTATGCAAAATTTCATGAAGATCTATGGGAGACGTCATCAACCGTTTTGCTGGAAATGCTCATATTTATTTTTAAAATAAATATTTCCTACTTTCACACCAATTAGCCTAGCCCAAAGTAAGCACTGTAAGGCTTGTGTTATGGATACTAGGATAACGGATAGACATACATATATGATACATAGATATGTAATATTTATAGAAATATATATAAACACCCATGACTCGGGTACAAATGCTCGTATTTATCATACAAACATCTGCCCCA
The DNA here is from genome assembly GCA_927399485.1 of Calamotropha paludella. Taxonomy (NCBI): domain Eukaryota; kingdom Metazoa; phylum Arthropoda; class Insecta; order Lepidoptera; family Crambidae; genus Calamotropha; species Calamotropha paludella. The sequence continues at coordinate 25,179,302 of OV656815.1, read as the reverse complement.
ACTAGGATTCGAACCCAGAACCGTCGGTGCAAAGGCAGGATCGCTACCGTTGCACCAAACGGCCGTCACCGCTGGCAAAGTGTATGCAAAATTTCATGAAGATCTATCTATCTATTTGAAAATGTAACAAACAAACAAACAACCTTTCGTATTTATAATAATAGTTAGGATTATAAGGTTTTTACCGATATATGTAGCCTAACATTTGCGTAATCATATGTTCTTATCATACACCAAATTTCATCGAAATCAGACATCCCGTCCTTGACTTATAGAAGGACATACAGATAGATTAAGTTTTTACCGATATGATATATATCTTATAATTTGCGCAATCATATGTTCTTATCATATAACAAATAATATTGATTTTGGTCAATCCGTTCTTGACTTATAGAAATAGAAACAGACAAAAATTTTTAAATTGTTAGAATTGGTACTAGTGAGTTATAAAGCAAATATTTATCATAAAATTTGTTCAATAATATTTGTATACGCAGAGTTTGGGTATAGCAGGTTAAGTACCAAATGTAATGAAATTGGATGTGGTCGCCCTGTTAGAAGACACTAATAATAGCCGAGAAAATTATATGACTATTAAAAAAATATTTATTATTATTAAAATAAGTTAGATACATATGCGTAAAATTTATCATAATATTATCTACCTTTTGGCATTCTAATCACATTCCTAGCTCTATTAGTTTTAGAGAAAAGTTTCAAAAAAATCTTGTTATCAGGTAATTTTACATAAATATTAGTGTCCATGAGTAACGTACTTAACAATATGATATTCATTACATTTAGGTTCGGGGACACATTCTCAATACTTAACCTTTACAGTAGAAAAATATATTTATTTTAAATGGAATATTTATTTATATAAAATTAATTTAACCGGATAAAATAGTTAAGCAGGTTCTTATTATAAATAAGATAAATGTTAAAAATATGAATGTCATTTCTGACATACTTGTCATCGCAACATTATTAGATACAGTAGCATTTATTAAGTACTAAAATACAATAAAAAAACTTGAATGAAATTAAAAGGTCGTTATTATTTGTTTTTGTCTTATATTACTATCAGTTATCTGATAAAATACACTTTCCCAACCAGGAGATAGGAAAAATAAGATAATACTTATCTACTTTGTATTCAGTATTAAAATAAATTGCCTTATGTATCAACGATAACTTACGACTTGGCTATGTTTTGCCGTGTTCGTAAATATAAGGGCCAAGTTTGTATGAAAATTTTTTATAGAAAATATATTTTTGAATGACAATCTTATTTTTATGTGATGTTTATTTTAACAATTTTAATCACATATTTTTATGAAAACAGCATAATAAGCACAATAAAAACTTTGTTAAATTTACATTGATTATTTACTTTAAGAAGTCGTAAAAAATATCAATACGCCTTTTAAGAGATTAAAAATATGGGTGGTGATACATATGTAAATATTATTTATTATTATATTGTACTAGCTTTTACCCGCGGCTTCGCCCGCATTTTTTTTCTATAAAAAGTATTCTATGTTATTTCTTATACCTCCAAGAGTATATGAACGAAATTGATGATGATCGGTTTAGTAGTTTTTGCGTGAAAGCATAACAAACAAACTGACATTCACATTTATAATATTAATAGGGATATGTGTATTAATAATCTATTATCAATTATATAATTAAGTTAATTTCGTTTAATTATGTGAAAATAAAAAAATAAATAAAAATGTAATTACTAAATAGACTTAAATATCGTTTGACCGATAAACGATTAAATTGAGCACATACAGACACGCACGCACGCAAATACACACACATTCACAAACAAACACACACATACACCGAGAGAGAGACACGTATGTATGTATTTGTGAATTGTGTGTGTGTATTCGAGTATATATTTTTTTTCAAGGAGAATGTCTTTATGTTGTCTCTTCCAACAGCCAACGCCGACAATATTACAATATTTATTTACCGAAGCATCAGCAGATCTAATGCTTCATAAGCCAGAAACCTTAAAAGGCTGCACCGCTCAAAATATATACTGATTCCCTAAGTTTTATCAAATCATACAAAAACAATGTTATCTAAAACTGATAAGCGTTCGAATACCTAACAGTGAATGAGTTAATCTAAAGTAATTAAGTAATTATTATAGGAAAAAATTGAATCGTCTAAGGTGTCAAACAGGTTATTTTTTTAATAATTTGTAAAAATATAAAAATCTAGTGGTTAAATTATTAAATAACAAAAGGTAAATTATGTTATTTTTTTATTCACAATGCAATATTTCTATAAGTTATAGAATACGCGTGTAAAAAACAACTACGCCTGAGGGCTCGGAGGCGTAGTTGTTTTTTAGACGCGTATTTTATATCTGAACAAGAGGTAAAAATAAAATTTACGATCCATTATTATGTAATGATTATATATTCATGTTAATATATACTTATACTCGAATTTATATATATAGTTTTAGATAAACGAGTTGCATTCGGTAACTCACAATAAATTAAATAAAATAAATATCGAACTAGGTCCGTTTAGATTAAGGCTGACATCTCAACCGACAGGCTATAGCCTACTAATTCTTGACGTGAATGAGTTAACTTTCGGTATCGTAACTTGTATATCCGTATGCGCTAGCCCTAAGTCATAATCAACTTAAGTTTTTATGATTAATGTGGACTTTAGACTAAACAAGATTGACTGATATTTAAAAAATAATTGAATATATTTAATTTAACTTGCCGGCTGATAATGACTGACCGTGTTTTAATCTTTTGATTAGTATAAGTTTTAGAATTATACCCATCAATATCTCCCCTACATTTATATGTCGTCTTAGTGGTTTCGCATTATTTAGGATTTGGTAAGTTATGATTTTTATATTTTTGCATTTTAAAATATTTTAATAGATAAATACTAGAAAAAGATTGGACACAGCTTCTTAGTTTCCTTAATTTCTCAGACGAGTATAACTCACAAGTTGATCTGCCTGATAATAAATTATTATCACTTCTATATTAAAATTCACTTTATAATGTTAATATAATAATATTTCTTCTACTCACACCAATTAGCCTAGCCCACATTAAGTACTGTAGGGCTTGTGTTATGGATACTAGAAATAGATATAAATACCCATGAGTCAGGTACAAATGCTCGTTCTTATTACAGAAACATCTGCCTCTTCCGGGACTCGAACCCAGGCAGGCGTGCGCAAGGCAAGATTGCTTTAGTATTATATCTTTTTACACACGCAGTTTTTTTCTTATTTTTTATATACTTATATCTTGGAAAGAATAAAAAAAAATCAAAACAAGAGATCACGCAACCAAAAATTGGTTAAAAAAGGTATCTTTTTTTTCTAGTATTTTTCTATTATAATTATTAATCTTATAAGATAGCATTGCAAAATGCATAAAATATATAAAATTTAAGAAACTAAATAGCTGTTTCATCTTAATCGATTGCCCAAACATTTGTAAAAATGTTTCTTTCGAATACGAGAGGATGTTCCTGTCATTGATGAAACAACGCTGGTCTACAGTGTAAAATCAGGAAGGTACTAGAAAATTTCTACGAGTGTTCACAAGGCTCGGTAGCTCAATTAAGAGAGCATTGGACCGGATTTCCAAAGGTTGCGGGTTTGATTTCCGTCTGAGAATTCACTTGTGACCCGAGTCGTTTTTTTCTAGTAATTTTCTTAATAATTATTTATGTTATAAAAGTAACTACTTGTAAAAACTAAACGCAAGACATTATCGTACATCACAGTTGATATCCGGGACAGTATTCTCAGTTTTAGTGATAACATTTCTTTGATTGATAATATCTTTTTTTTTTTTTTTTTTTTTTTTTTTTTTTTTATATCTACTATCAAAACAATAATACCAATGATTTGACGACCGTTTAGTGAAACGGTAGAGATCCAGCCTTTCACACCGACGGTCCTGGGTTCGAATTCCGGTAGGGGCAGATGTTTTTCTGATGAATACGAGCATTTGTACCTGAGTCATGGGTGTTTATATATATATTTCTATGAATATTACATATCTATATATCATATATGTATGTCTATCCGTTACCCTAGTATCCATAACACAAGCCTTATTGTGCTTACTTTGGGCTAGGCTAATTGGTGTGAATGTAGTAAATATTTATTTATTTATTTTATAATGATAAAGGGCATGTGATAAACGAAAATCAGTGTTTTTAATAACAACTAAAATATTGACCTGCGAAACAAAATGACGACATTCATAGTTTTCTTTAGAATGTTTCAAAGACTAAAGACCTGTTTCAAAGTCCAAAAGAAAATATAGAATAGTCAAATACTTGTAGTAATATCGGTTGTGTACTGACGTATCATGTTTTTTTTTAAATTTCATAAAAAATACAGAAAAATTCTTTGTTTGGTTAAGTTAGGAGGCGTTTGCCCCAAACTCGCCTAAAATTTTGTGTTTTTATTTTATAGCCAATGAAAAACATTGTGGTGATTTGTGGTGTTTTAACTATTAAAGCTAAAAAAAATAAATAATTGTAAGTTAAAAGTGCAACTTGGAAAAAAAAACTTAGGGTGCTTTCCGACCTGTCAAGTCAAAAAAATAAATTCGGGAAAATTTTTAAATAAAATAAAAAAGAATAGGTTTAAGAAATAGCTTTAAAAAGAAGTTGCGTTTTATATCAAAGTTACATTGAAAGTGAAGTTTTTGTTTAATACAATTTATCATCGTATTAATAACTATATTAAATTATTTATTACAACGTGTTATAAAATAATATTTAAATTTATCTTAAATTGACCTTAAATTAAAATCCATAAAAAATATATAATATAACTACTAAAATATATTATTAATAGGACTCCCTTTAGGCAAAGTTTCGTATTTACATTTAATTTCATTTACATTTAATCAAATAAACAAGTTTTGTTTAACAAATAAAAATGCTTTTATTTTATGAGACGTGCACAAGATGTATATTTTTTAAATATTTCGCTTCTGTAGCTAGGTAATTTTAAAGTACTTAAAGTTAAGTATTAATCCAATGACCATTCTTATCAAGTTTACTTAAGACATTCAACTTAAGGGAATCGTAAAGAAACTGTATAAAAAGTTTTGCAAAAACTTAACGCAAGGTCATTGAATACTGTCCCTAGCAGTAACAAACCGAGCCTATTTATAATGGAATAACTTGAACTGGCTATATATAATCATTTACTTCAAAACGTTTCCTTAATTGTTGACATAATAATTAATACGACTAATTTTAATATGAGTTAAACGTATAGTCGTCGTGCATGAGAACAATAGAGAAATCGAATGTTATAAAAACTCCTTAGTCGTTAATGAGGAAACTTGTGGAATCTGTATTTAAAAAAAAAACTCTTCTTACCTTTCCCGCCAGTTCCATTTCGCGGTAATTTTTCTTTTTTGTCTGTGCTCCGACTTCTGTATCGCTCCTCTAAAGTTCTTTTATGAAGGATAGTAAACACAGTAAAACCAAATATTAGTGCTGTGTACACTATAAAACAATTGTTTTCCAATGTCCACACGGTAAATGATATCACATTCATTATTTAATGTTACGTACGAATTTGTTTACAAACAGTGAAAAATGGCGTTTAATATCGTACATGCGTCCGCGATCATATCATGAGACAAACTAAAGATTCGTGTCGATATATTGTGGAGTAGCGAGTACGTTATTTTATCGGTAAAAAACTGGCCTTAATGAAATAACAACTCTATCCGATTGAAATAGAGTTCATCTTATACGATAGTTTCTGGGTGATACATTCGTGTTGGCAAAACTACAACACTCGAAGCCGTGTCTCGTTTCTATAAAAATAATTATTGCAAAAATGTAATTAGCTGGAGTTTATAATCGACTAGACAATACATTACGATTTTAGACTATATAAGGGGAAAATAAAGTGCATTTTCGAATAATTTGTTTTATATAATCAAGCTAATATTTACTATTTGTTTTATATAAATTTACTTTGTAATTAAAGAAAAATTAAAGATTATTTAAACACTTGTATTTCTATTGAGGGATCATTAACCAAAAAATATAGGTAAAAATATAATAGGTTTAAAAATATTCACACAAAATATATGTAGAACTCTTAATAATTACATTAAAACTTGGGAGATACCAACAGTTATTTTGTTAATTTACTTACCCTCATATTTCCTTTTTTTAACTAGCATGGAGGTATATATAAGAAAAAATCGAACAATATAAAATAAAATTTATGTGATACTTAAAACAATTTTTGGCAAAAACAATTAAAGATTTTATTATACAATTTTGATAAATTTTATGCATTTTTTCAATGCTATCTAAGATTAATTATTACAATATTAAAATACTAGAAAAAATCGACTCGGCTCACAAGTGGCTCAGGCAGGAATCGAACCCGCAACCTTTGGAAAGGTCTATTATAATAATTTATCTAACAATTAAAGCGTTAATGACCACAGTAGTCGTGGACTGTGTCGCAGTCATTAGCGCCCACCTCCAGTTCAGACATTTCAGACATTTTTAAATGGGTTCGCTCTTCATCCTTATCAAGCCTGGGGGCCAAGACAGAAGATAGAACGAGCTAACCCAGAAGGTGCTTAAAAAACATTAGAAATAAGATATTATCTAAAATTTGTATTTGATTTTGGGTAGCGTTTTAAAAATTGTAGATTGTATAATTCCCTGGTCACTGTCAGCAGTAATTTAAAATAGATTTGATTCCGTTTAAAATGCATTTTGCTTGTTTTGTAGCGGAAGTAAACTAGATAATTTTGTTTTTATAAATCCATTTAAAATTATCGATGACTTAAAACTCGAAGCAAATAAACATTTTGAAGCGCTTACCTACTCGACTAAGAAAAAGTTTATAGAAATTTAATGTTTTTCTTCGTTCAGCGAAAATTATGCTTTGGAACGAACGAACGAACGAAGCTTACGGGGCGTTGCGGAGGGGTACCTTAGCCGGGAAAAAACGTCTGTAGCGTTTAAAAAAAAGCGTAAGATTTTATGTATAATCTATGTGGGATGGCTATACAGTGTCTTATGTAGAGTCTACGTGATGACTGTTATTTTTATAAATCATTGTAAATGAAATAAAATAATTTTGTAAAGTAGTTTATTTGCTTTTTATCGATAAAAAAATGTATTAAGTAAAAAAATTGTTTTAAGTATCACATAAATTTTATTTTATATTGTTCGATTTTTTCTTATATATACCTCCATGCTAGTTAAAAAATGAAATATGAGGGTAAGTCAATTAACAAAAAAACTGTTGGTCTCCCCCAAGTTTTAATGTAATTATTAAGAGTTCTACATATATTTAAAAAATATTCACTGTTCTTACAAGTAACATTATTTCTAATAAGATATATATAACTAAACATTGCAGTTTTATTTTATTCTAAAAAACATTTATTGCAAAATAAAAAACAAATAATCTCCTTTTTTCTTTTCAGATTAGTAAAAACGTTTTTATCAGATTAGCTACTAAATTTACCGATTTTAAATGCTTCGTTTTACTATTTTAATTAAAGCTTTCATAATTGCATATAAAAAAAGAAAACTTTTCTATACATGAATACTGACTTATTTTTTATAGGTAATAAATAAACGCTTGACCGCTATCTCGCATGATGGTGAGCGACGGACGATGCGATCTAGGATGTGACGCGCCTGCCTAGAATAGGATACCTATTCAGTCGTGACTTGAAGACCCCTATTTTGTATTTGTCAGGAAACACAGACTCAGGCAAAAAGTTCTACTCCTTATTAATTTATATAATTAACAAAGACGCAGATTATAATATTAAGTGACAATTATTTAGTCAAATTATCAAAAACAATATAAAATAAAAAAAATCAAGGTGTTGTTTTTTTAATGGTCTTGATCCAAATCAAGCCTGGTGGCTAAGACAGGATCCACGATGGAACGAGCTAACCCAGAAGGTGCCCATTCACCCTGGCTTTGAAACCGGACGGGTTATAAGTACTCTGAAATACACTATTTCAAAAATACTCACATTTCACGACCGATGTGTTCTAGTTGCTAGCATACCGATTTTCATGGTAACGCCACTTTGACGCCACAGATTCAATCCCTCGGCAATGTATGTAGATTGGCACGGCTCTCGGTATTGTAGTACCGTCACTGTATTTGAATTCCATAACAGAAGTGCTTTAGCTAACCTAACCTAACCTGACTTGGGTTCAGAACAATGTATGTAATGTTGTCTTATTATTATTATTTTTAATATAATATGCAAGCATGGAATCTAAGTTAAGAATCATTTTGAAGGTGCCGATAATTAATATCGGAAAACGATTTTTTTTATTAAAACTTCATACTAGTCTTCTTTGTATCCTATCTGTGTGTGCAATAAAAAGTAATTATTTATTATTATTAAAAATATTATATGAAGGTAAAATATTATGGACCAATAGCATTGCATTTAGCACATAACTAGTATATTTTATTTATTTATTAAACTGATTACAAACAAGGTTGCACTAATACAATCGCAAAGCAGATACAAACATAATAATAACTTGATCAAGTGAAACCTTAATTAGAAGCGACAGCGGCATGCAATACAAAAAATAATAGCAATAGCATTACAATGACACAGATTTACATAGTTGCAGGTTAAAAAAAAGTAAAAATATTATTTATTTACTAGATTAGCCAACAAGATCATACACTACACATGTGAAATTTAACTAAATGTGAAAAATATTAACCGCTTAAAATAATAATTTAGTTCTTACACTTCCGAGAATTAATTAATTAAATAAATAATATGTTAAAAATAAAAATAAAACAATTTGATTTATATAAAATAATTTAATAATTAGGAATATTGTGAAGGTAGTAGAAAATACATGACAACCATCATCTTAGTCATCCTGTGATCACGGCTCCTGTAAAGGAGTCGAAACGTCAAGATTAAATATAAAATAAACCATGCGCAAAAATCCGTAAAAAGTGTTTTATTCTGACGCCTAAAATAAGTTTTTTTTTTATAGAAAAGAGGCAGGCGCTTGACCACTATCTCGCCTGATGGTAAGCGATGATGCGATCTAGGATGTGATGCGCTTGCCCAGAAGATACCTATTCACTTGTGACTTGAAGACCCCTAAATTGTATTTGTCAAGAAACACAAATTCAGTCAAAGAGTTCCACTCCTTAGCGGTACGTATCACAAATAGTCAGTTTTGTTGCCTTACTCAAAGGTTGCCACGGAAAATATAAAAATAAAAACCTTAAAAAAAGCCATCTCAATCGGAGCTAATATAATTTTTAATGCTAATCACTTAGTAATTTACTTTTTTTTTCAAATTTAAGCAAAGCCAAACAAACAAAAAAGTAAAATTTAATTTATGAATAAGGACTCAGAACTTCCAGCGAGACATTAACGAGTACATTAAACATGCGAAGAATATGTTTATTTCAGTATATTATAATTATAGAGACGTTATTATTTTATTTATTTACACTTTTTATTTATGTTTTAGCTTCTTATTCTGGGAGGATTTTTACCTGCTACCCTGCTACCCTGCTCTCTTTGTAGAGGAAGAAATTGGTTTGAATTTTACTAGTGGAATTAGACCCATAAAATGGAATTAGTAATTCAAATTCTATCGCGAAATTTCACGCATTCTTCTTTGCCCCACCAGTGGAATTATTTCGTGGGACAATACTGAAATTATTCATTTAAATAACAAGCGAATATTCAACTTCGTCATTTGTGTTAATTGGTGAAAGCTTACACGAGCGCAATATCTGTTACGCCATAACTTCCCCGAGTTCTTGACCGATTTTAATATTTTTTTGTGTGGAATCGAATCAACAGGTTTAGGACAAATGGTGACGGAGCCCGAATTTTGAAATTCGCAAAAATTCCCATCGAACCAAAAATATTTTTTTTTAGGTATTACGCTCCGCTCCAATATATGGTGCTAGCGTTGCTTTATGCTTAGCGACTGCATCGCTTAGTTTAATCCTGACGTTTCGACTCATTTACAGAACCGTGATCACAGGATGACTTAGTCAATTATTATTTGCAAGTAATGAAAGTAAGATGGAGGTCGGTCCCCCCTGCACGAGTTTTTTCACCATTTCTTCTCGGAAGAGCCTCCCAATTTTCGAACTGGTGGTATACTTGGAGTATACAATGTAATTGTAGTGAGAATTTTGAAACTAAATAAAATGCAAAATAAAACTATTTGATTTATATAAAAATTCTAACAGTTAATAAGGTGCTGGATATAAATACTGAGAGGGTAGTAGAAAATATATGACGACCATTGCCTTTTCCTATGATCACGGCTCCTGCAAAGAAATCGAAACGTCTCAGGGTTAAATCACTACATAGTATAAAACAAAGCCACTTTCTCTGTCCCTATATCCCTTTGTATGCTTAAATCTTTAAAACTACGCAACGGATTTTGATGCGGTTTTTTTTAATAGATAGAGTAATTCAAGAGGAAGGTTTATATATATAATACATGCATAATATAGTAGAGTATTGCATCCGTGCGAAGCCGGGGCGGGTCGCTAGTATAAAATAAATTATACGCAAAATCCGTAAAAAAGTAGTTTTATTCACTTTTAAATTATTTTGATCTATAATACCCACAGATCCGCATTAGACCTGCGTGTTGGATTATGACCTATTCTGTGACATATAAGGGAACAAAATGTGGTAATGATGTTTTATCTACTCTAATACTATAATACAAAGATTCTAAAACTTAAAACAAAATGCTTATGACAAACATTACGTACAGGCCAAAAATAATAAAAAAAAAGTTTCATTACGATACAGGTCTTGTATGGACACCTGTAACATAATATAACTTTTTTATCATAACGATACACCTATACAACCTCCAGCTGGACCAAGGAGGTTGAACCTCTACTTTAAAAAGGTTTCAATGAACGAGTCCTCGACGACCGACGCAACACGCATGCGCAATTGATGTTTGTACCTTGGCGCCAACATTTGACATTTAAATAAATTTGTTGTTATATTCAGCGTTTTATTTGCAATATTGTTTTACATATTATAGTATGAGAGTAGATAAAGTAGTGTATGACACTGTACATAACTTGGTCTTATAACACTCGTGTGATGCTATAAAAAAACTCGCCTACGGCTCGTTTTTTTAAAACACACTCATGTTATAAGAACCCTTATTATGCAACAGTATCATAAACTACTATTAATTAATGATTTTTGAATACTAGCATTTGTACCTGAGTAATGGGTATTTATATGTATTTCTATTAATATTACTAATTTATGTAATACTAGCTGATCCGGCCACGCGTTGCAGTGTTATAATTAAAACTAGCGGCCCGTCTGGCTTCGCAGGGGTGGACAAAATTCTTTAAATTTTTCTAGCATTAAATATAGCCTATGTTACTCAGCGTGAATGTAGCTTTCCAATGGTGAAAGAATTTTTAAAATCGGCTTAGTAGTTTTTGAGTTTATTTCAAACATACAAAGATACAAATCTTTCCTCCTTATAATATTAGTGTAGATAACAATGAGATCTCGACACTTTTGCATGCGTCTTGTCTTGCTTGCATCAAGCGCGCGTGGATTTCCTTAGCAGAGTAAATTTTAGAAATGTATTTATTATACTCTTCAACGATCTTTTACTTACAATCATCAACAAATATATTTCGAAAGAGATTATTTTGATAAAAAACTCTATGGCCAGGATTTTATGTTGATAAAAAACTCTATGGCCCATAACTCATTAATAGGTACCAACTCTTAACATCTTACACACGTGATAACTTTTAAACGAAATATCCGATTGAGATGAAACAAAAAGTATTTTCTTCTACATAAATACTCTTGATAACATAATGCTTAATTTTGATAAAGATTAATATTACGATACATATTTAACGTAGTTTTTATTTCTTCAGACGATTTAATAATATTTTGAACACAAAATCGGTTATTGTGCTTAAACCATGATAGCTAGATATATGTTCTTGCAGACTTTTTTGTAGGTCTTAATGGGATCTACAAACCCGTAGTAAATCATTTTGTTCTATTGTCAATAGTTTTTGCAGCGCACGCAAAATTAGGTTTTCGATTTTACACCTTGTGTTACAAAATAGCAATTTTATTACGGATCCCTAATTTTGAAAAAAACTAAATATAGCCTATAGCCTTCCTGGATAAATGGACTACCAAACACTGAAAGAATCACTCAAATCGGACCAGTAGTTCCAGAGATCAAATAAACAAACAAACTCTGCAGCTTTATAATATTAGTATAGATGAAACCTAGCCTATCCTAAGTCGGAACTAAAATGCAGCAAAACAAAAAAAGAATCATCAAAATCAGTTAATGGTCGTTTTTATGGTAGCAATGCAGTTTAAAATATTTATTCCCGATAGTGTAAATTATGTAGAATAATTGGAAGGAAATTGTGAATGCTTTATCCATATAATAAAAGATAATAAGTCAATTGGGATGATGTCAGTAGTTATGTGATTTCGTCATGTAAGTTCAATTCATTAATTTAAGTTTTATAAAGCTATATATTAGTTTTGTTCATATTATTAGACTGTTTGTTGGTTTCATTCATTAGAAAAATGTGGGAGAAGTTAGCAAAAAATCTGGATACATTTTCCGCACCGATCTTTTAATCACAAACACTTTTTTAATTGTCCTAGCCCAAAGTAAGCACTGTTATGGATACTAGGGTAACATAAATTAATGATAGATAAATAAGTAATATTAATAAAAAATATATAAATATCTATGACTCATATACAAATGTGTATATTATTCTTACATCTGCCCCTTCCGGGACTCGAGCGCAGGACCGTAGGTGCTAAAGACAGGATCGCTACCGCTGCACCAAACAGTCGCCAAATATTTTATATGAAGAATCTCACTACCGATATAAATTATTTATTTATTTAGTTTTAATGATAACAAATAAAACAATACTTCGTAACATTCCCTACCGCAAAACTGATAAGGGTGTATAACTAGACGAGCAATGAAATAAAACAAAAAACAAAAATAAATGTAACTTAAAATTATCCATGTATAAAAAATAAGAATAAACGTGTATTTTATAGGGTAAGAGGGGATATGATTTTGAAGTACAGAAGTGTAAGAACTAAATATATCGATGTATTATGTTATTAATTAACAATGAGAAGATTAGTAGCCGAAAAGGCATCACGCAACTGCAGATCGGACTACCTCAGCAGATCTAGCCCGATCAAATACACAGGAAAGCGAGTGTTGCTATTTTTTTAATACAGGCGTTAGACACCTCATAATTATTGTAAAATCTTCAATATTTTTTGATCTATGAATATTTCACCTTAATTAACCCTTTTTAGCATAACATAGTTGAATAAATAGTCTATTTATATATTTTATTATCTTATCTTATTATTTTACTTAGTTCTTTATTTTATTAACTCGAGTTATTAATTTTATCACTACCTTTTCAGTTTTATAATTTTTATATATTTTATGAATTTTCAATGCGATCTTATCAGATAAATTATTATAATAGAAAAATACTAGAAAAAATCGACTCGGGTCACAAGTGAATTCCCGCCTGAGAATTCACTTGTGACCCGAGTCGATTTTTTCTAGTATTTTTCTATTATAATAAACTACCTTTTCATTTAAATAAATCTCAAAATGGCGGCATTATCAATGCAATTTAAAAAAACATGTCTTCCTAAGACATGTTTGTGCCATGCTTTCCGTTCACATACTTTCCGAACAATTCCAATAATTGTTCTAACATTTTTTTTGTTTTTCTATTATTTCCGAAAACAAGTGATAACTTGCGCCTTTCGGTAACTTTGGGTACTTCTTTTTTTCCTGTGAATGGGTAAGCGCCTGACCGCTATCTCGCCTGATGGTAAGCGACGATTCGATCTAGGATGTGACGCCTGCTAAGAAGATAACTATTCAGTCGTGACTTGAAGACCTCTTAATTGTATTTATCAAGAAACACAGGCTCAGCAAAACTTTTTAGCGGTAGGTACGGATCACAAAATTGGAACTCAAACGCTTAGTGCGATTTGGTATATCTTTGGTTTATCGACCATATAACAGTGTTGCCTTTATGTATATAAATGGTTGTCCGATGAAAAAATGGGGACGACGAAACAAGGCTGTGTAATCCTGCTGCACACTATCTGAAATGTATCCTATAAAAAGCGGATAGGCTAGCCACATTCCGTCTATGCTCAAGGGTTTAAAGCTTTTTATAAAAAAGATCGTCATTGCCGATAAGCTTTATGGCTCTCTCTTCTCAATGGACTCAAGCGTCTGAAGCTGGTATTGGGCGGAACCGTCTCAAAGATACTCTCCATACACTTACTACAAAATTTGCGCTTGGTAAAGATTGAGCAGCTGTTCCAGCGTTGATTACAATGTTTCATCGAATCTTACAAAAGTTACTTTATTTACTACTATATACTTTTAATGGTACGTGTATAAATTATTATTAGTTGTTTTTAAATAAAGCAATAACGACTGAATTCAATTAAATAATAGTTAATTGTCTTTATCAATTCAGGTTTAAAAATAGGTACACTGAAATTATATCAAAACTATACTACTATATAAATGTCTGTCTATATTTATGTCCTTCCATAAGTCACAAAGTAGATAAATACGAGGGTGGGTCAATAACGACTGAATTTTCAGCTTTAAGTTCGCGGAATGGAGGGTAAAAAGTAAGAAATAAAACACAAAATTGTTTTTCCTTCTCAACGTATTCCCCCTTAACTCTAATACATTTATTAGACCTATCAATTAATTTATAAATACCTTCGAAAAAATGATTTCTCTTTGTCGTCAAAATATGCCGAAATTGCGATCTTCACTTCTTCATCGCTGGAAAATTTCTTCCCTCGAAACTCTTTTTTCATTTTTGGAAACAAATAATAATCACTTGGGGCTAAATCTGGGCTATAGGGAGGATGTTCCAAGATTTCGAAGCTCACTCTTTGAACAGCAGCCAGGAACTTGATGACTGCGCGAAACTCAATTTTCTCCATGTTGCAAATTTTCTTCCGGATTGACTTGTTGATTAATGTCTAGCTCAGGTAATTATGACCTATTTTTTTGAAACTTAGTATTTATACTCTTAATGAGTGTCACAACCAGTGCAGGTAGTAAAAAGTCACCTTTCTCCCCTCCATGCCCCTCATTCTGCGAACTTTTTGACCCGCCCTCGTAAGTCAAGAACAGGTTGACGGATTTCGATGAAATTTTGAATTACAGGTTATATGTATATCATGTCGCTAAAAACCTTATAGAATATCTCCATGTCTATCTGTCTGTCTGTATGTCTTTCTATAAATCAAGAACAGCTCGACCGATTGCGATGAAATGTGGTATATAGTAAGAACACGTTATTGCGCAAATGATAGGTTATATATCATATCTCTAAAAACCTTATAGCCTTAACAAATATAATAAATACGAAAGTGAGTTTGTTTGTTACGCTTTCACGCCTTAACTACTCTATCGATCATCATGAAATTTTGCAAACTTTTTGCCAGTGGTTCATAAAAAGACATAGGGTACCTTTTATCCAGAAAAAAGTAGTTTCAGAGGGATAGAAACTTTTAATCGGTAGTTCAAACTTATAAAAAGGGAGCTTGAAATTTTCTTTAAAAAATCATTTTAGCTTTATGTTTATTTTATTAGTACCTTAATTAGATATGGTTGTTAGTTAAACAGAATTTTAAAAACGTGTAAGAATAATGTTACTATTGCCTTTCGACCTTTAGTATCCTGAGGCCACATCTATTCAAACGAGACTCCAATTTAAATGATTACGATCTTTATTAGCATAGGTACATTAATACTCGTATAAGCATTTATTTAATAGAACAGTGTTCTTTAGCTGTTTATTTTTACAGATTTGTTATTTATCTATTGTATTAAAAGCTCCAATTGTACCCTTTCCTAATTTTATTTATCTTTATATATAATTCTACTGTACGTGTGTATTTCACTGAACTCCTCTTAAATGGCTGGACCGATTTGAATGGATTTTTTGTATGCGTTTGGGTGGCGCCTTGGATGGTTTAAATTCACAAATCAGCCCGGCAGATGGCGCCGTAGTCAGCACAGCAACGCGTAGCCGAGTCAGCTAATTTACTAAATACTTTGTGGTTTTATACGATGACGTCATGTTCTAATGAAATAATGAAAACTATCGTGTTTTCTTTATTTTTGAAGGCCGCTTGGTGCAACGGTAGCTATCTTACCTTCTGCGCCAAAGATTCTGGGTTCGAATTCCGCTAGGGGCAATATGTTTGTGTGATGAATATAAGCATTATTTCCCGTGTCTTCAATACATTATTTTAGTATTCATAGAAAAAGCCCAGCTTAGTTTAGGACTAAATAATTGTTGTGATTAATAAATAAAATGCCTGTAACTTTGTTACTAGCAATATTTTGATAAATAAGACTTTGCAAGCATATTTCTTACAGGCGCTCTACGTAGCTTTGAAGTGTGTCTAGAATACCGAGGAAACTTTGAAGATATATTCTAGACATCAAGTTATTATAAACGAATTTATTAAATACATAATATGCCGCTGGTTAACAAACGCCTTACTTGGGAACGGTTGTTGGGTAACATAGCAACATATATGTACCTACCAAGAACAAATAACTTTTTGTTTACTGATGTTTATTTGTATTTTTGTGGGTATTATTACCACAATATGTGGAAATGGAATGATAGTCCTCTCGGTCTGTAAAATTTAGATGAGTGAGTGTATGTGAAAGGGTTAGTACCTATAATTTATTAATTTAAGTTCAATTGGGTTCTGTTTGACATTTTTGATTATAATTTTACACAATATCCCAATTAATTTCTCGGTTTCGTCGTGAGACTTTGTCACAAGGAAGGCTTACACTGGTTTCTTACCGATATTTTAACTATTTATTGATTTGATGGTATACAATCGGGTCTAAAAATGGAAAGAATCTCTGGGCCAATGTCGTTTTGTGTCGATTGTTCTAAAAATCTGATTACACGTTGCAAGCCTTTTTAACAAATCACCCACTACACTCCGTTTAAACATTTATTTTACAAATGAATTAATGATATAATAATCCACATCCTATCCCCTTTTTTATAACAATAGACTTTAATATATAGTTTTATTGTTTTATAAAAATACACAATATTTAGATTACTGTTTTTTATAAAAAAAAAACCTTTTTATAAAGTTATAACGGTAAATTAATTCATTATTTGACAACAATCATAATATTTTGTACCTAAGCTTCTGTGCACATCACTAAATAAATCCACTTTTACAGGATTAATTGCGCATTCAATTTTGGTTTTTATTGCTTCCTGACATTTGGTTCCTGATGTTTCGACTCCTTTACAGGAGCCATTAATTTTATACAAATAAAATTGTTTTAATTTTCATTTTATTTAGTAGTTAGATTACTGTAAACTACTGAGTCTACCACCAGTCAGAAATTTTCAGGGCAGTCTGAGAAGAACTAGCGAAAGAAACTTGGACAGGGGGGCCGACCTCCATCTTACATTTATTACTTACAAAAAGAGCTAATTACATCACTAGGTCTTGCAGTGTGTCTTTGTTTGAGATTTTTTTATTAATTATGGGATCTCAAGCAGGTGAAGAAACGCTCCAATCTTAATATCTATTGTAATTAGAAACATAAATGATTTCAGTGAATTTTTAATAATTAGTTTCGTCACATTTTGGGAATTAATTCGATCCCGCCACTAGGTTAGAGTACCTACAGTAAAACGTTATAGTGTTGATAAATTTTAATTATGGCATTTTTTATTTAAAACGTGTTATGCAGGAATTATAAAAATAAGAAGTCTTACTCTACACAATTTCTTTTATTAACTCTTGCAATAATTTAAGTACAATGCAGTTAGTTTTATAGTTGTTGAACAGTATTTTATTTACACTTGTGTACTGTATCGAAGTCAGCAACCAAATGCCGCCCTCCAGATCGAAACACAGATGCCAAGACTCGTCAAAGTGGTGGGCAAAGGCCTCAACCGAAAGGCGGGAACGCATCTGATTGGCGGAGCTATATTCTACATATCAGTATAAGTCAATAAAGCTTTCATTAATTACAAATAACAAGTGTTAACCCTGAATTATTAAATCGACAAAACTAGGTATTTTTATGTTTTGATTGGGTAATAATAGGGGTTAAAGTATGAAATTGCCGTTTTATTGCAATAGGTTCTTTGAATTGACATAGAATCTTCATGGTTTGAGGTTTTCGAATGAAACTTTTTTTAAATGGTTTCTATGATGTTCTTTTTTTAAAAAATGTAAAACATTTGAATATCGACTTTCAATTGTTTTTGTTATTCAATTTAGACAAGAAAGATGGATACTGCGAAAATTCGAGTTATTTTTGAATACGAGTTCCGACGCGGAACTAACGCGGCAGAAACAGCCCGCAATATCAATGCTGCGTTTGGAGAGGGGTCTACTAATGAACGCACCGTGCGATTTTGGTTTAAACGCTTTCGTGATGGAAATTTCGACTTAAAGAACGAGCCACGAGGAAGACCGCCCACACAGGTAAATAACGATGAATTAAGAGAGATAGTGGAAGCCGATCCTAGTCAAAGTACCCAGGAATTAGCGGCATGGTTTAACGTTACCTTACCCACAATATTGACTCACTTGCGTCAAATCAATAAAATAAAAAAATACGAAAAATGGGTGCCTCATGATTTGACTGATCTGCAGAAAGAAACGCGTGTTGAAACTTGTGTTGCCTTGTTGAACCGGTACAGAAATGAAGGAATATTGGATCGAATTGTAACATGTGATGAAAAGTGGATTCTTTATGATAACCGGAAAAGAAAAATGCAATGGCTGACCCCAGGTCAAATGCCACAACAGTGTCCTAAAGCAAAACTTACCAATAAAAAGGTAATGGTAACTGTTTGGTGGTCTCAGCATGGTGTTATTCACTATAGTTTTCTCCGATCTGGTCAAGCAATAACGGCAGATGTCTATTGTGCCGAACTCCGAACCATGTTGACAAAACTAGCAGTAAAACAGCCCCGACTCATGAATCGATCTTCACCATTATTGCTCCACGACAACGCGAGACCTCACACAGCACGAGAAACCATTTTGACCCTTCAGGAACTGCAGTTAGAAACCATTCGTCATCCTCCGTATTCACCAGACCTTGCTCCAACGGACTACCATTTTTTTCGTGATTTGGACAATTATCTACGTGACAAGAAGTTTTCTTCCCAGGAGGCAGTACAAAATGCTTTCACACAGTTTGTGCAGTCTAGATCGTCGGAATTCTATCGCAAAGGCATTAATGACCTTCCCATTAGATGGCAGCAATGTATAGATAATAATGGCAACTATTTTGATTAAATAAATTTGTTAAAAATTTAAAAAATAAACAATATAGATTTTCAGTACAAATCGGCAATTTCATACTTTAACCCCTAATATAAAAAATATTTATTTGTTTAACTTTCGCGTTGTCCACTCATTGAAATTTAACAATTTTAAACAGATCACTAAATTTTCTTGGATTTAGGGTTCCGAAGTAAATAATATCCGTCCATCTGTCTGTCAGAGGTTTTACTAAGTTGTACTTTGGCATGGAGATACACAGGCCGACAGAAGGTAGATTTAAATAATGAAAAAAAAACTGACACGGTAAAGTAAATATGTCAATTTTTCCTGTTTAAAATAATGTGAAGGCCATCTTTTAATTGAGTTTGCCAGTTATCAAGCTTGAAAGTATTAATTTTATGATATAGTTGACTCAAGTGGAGATTTTAAGACACTTCTGTATGATCTTTTAATGATAAAATATGGAAATGCAATTGTTAAATAATGAATGAATTTAAAATATTATTTAACATAACTATTTTGCTATTTCTTTAAGTAACAAATATAGATGTGATTCTAAAATAAAATATTGTCACTTCCGTTACCATTTGATAATATCACTAACAAATAAAACTCGTACCATAGGTAAGATTGGTGCTAGCCTATCCGTTTTTTATAGAATACATTTCAGAGAGTGTGCAGTAGAATTACACAACCTTGTTCCGTCGTTCCCATTATTTCAACGGACAACCAGACTTACAAATAGGCGCCACCGTTATATGGTTGATATAGCAAAGAGTTGCACTAAGCGTTTGCTTCCAATTTTGTGATACATACCGATATGGAGTGGAATTTTTTGCCTGAATCTGTGTTTCCTGACAAATACAATTTTGGATCTTCAAGTCACAAGGTATCTTATAGGTATCTTCTAGGCAGACGCGTCACATCCTAGATCGCATCGTTGGCTTACCACCAGGCGAGATAGAGGTGAAGCGACTACTTATTTCTTTCAAAACAATGTAACTTATTAATGAAAATAATTCTGTAAAATTAGTAACTTGTATAAAATTGAATCTAAAAGAAATATATAAATAGTTTTTTTCTTTTCTCTGTTTATATTTTCGTTCAATTTAAATAGTTTCTGTACCATTAAATATTTATCAAACAATTATTCTAATATCGATCGGTATTTCAAATATTTTATTATAATTCTATTTACTAAATACTGGATTTGATTCTCATACTATCATGTAGGTCCACTGTAATACACGTAAATAATATAATTATAAGAAATATATCTGCAATACATAACATCACATTCCTATATCCTCTAAAAACTACCAAGTAGGTATACTTACTTAGGAGGTATGCGATTTATGTGTTTATACATTAATAAAAGAGGTTTTTTTGCCTAAGTTACTGCGTGTCATTTCACACACGTGTGACTGACACGTGATAGCTCAAGTTAGTCAAACCACCTGTTTTAAAATCACCTAAATCAACGGATCAGGGAAAAAACTTTATTTCAACAATTTATATTTATCTATTTACATTCATAATGTTAACAGTGCGTGATTTAATATGTACCTACAAAGGTTGGAAACATAATGAAATAAAATAAAATAAACTTTATTTGCTGTAGCTATGGTTACAGAGATATTAATAAATATTACTAGACCTCACAATTAGCCGTTTCCAGCATGCAAAATCATATTATAATTAAAAAATTGGAAAATATAATTTTAAATAAAGTAAAATTGTAATTTCAGTCCATTATTTAAAAAAGTTTTTAATTGTCACAATGTTTGAAAAAGAAATCTTTCATCCTGTAAACATTTATACATAAGCCAGCTATATAAAACGGGTTTGAATAAAAATGACAATTTTTTATAGTGTCTGGCAATTGGTTATAAATTTTTACACGCATACAATAAGAGTTTGTCGAGTAAATGTAACTTTTAAAGTTAGGAAGCATTAGTTTATTCGGATACCTGGTATTAAATTGGCATTTTTCCTGTCGCTGTATTAATAAATGCATATTGGCCTTCACAAAAGTAGACGTTTCATAGATGTAGGCATAGGCAAGAAAGAGTTAACAGACCAAGATCTTTAAAAAGAGGTCTGCAACAAGTAAGAGGTGGAACGTTACAAATTGCTCTAATAGTGGGCATTGACGATCAGTTTTTCGTAATACTGTGGCGTTACTCCAAATGGTTATAGGCCAACTCGATTTCCGCAGTCACTGGCGTCACACCGGCTCTTCAGTTTTCAATCGGCCGGGCTGTTAGGAAGTGTACTACCTGTTTGTGTTGGATTGACGATCATGTACTCACGATTGTTTGGCGCGACGGACCGAGTTGGATTTATGATAGTCACGGAAATACATACGTGGCGCGTCGTCAGTTAAAACGCTGAAGTGATGATTAGACACTCATGATCAAATTTTGGATTGACGTCAGTTCAACTGATGCGAAAGACTGACCGTCAATTCGCAGCTTTATACATTGTTTTTGTACTATAAACAGTTTATTGATTGTTACTTCATTTCCCCACAACATGATTCCATACCTTAAATTAGATACTAAATTACCATGATAAGCCTTAAATGCTGTTTCTAGGTTACTTAATAAGTTCACATTATGATCACTTTCAAAGTATTTGTGAATTTAAATACAATTATTAAAAATCATTACTTTACATTATAAGAGATTAGGAGGCCCTTCCGAGAAGAAGGAACTGGTAGTAGACTCAGTAGTTAACACGTATGACGACTTATTACCTTAGTCGATCATAGCTTTTTCTTTTTACATTAAATAGGTAGAGACATGACCGCTACCTCACCTAATGGTAAGCGACGATGACGATCTAGAAAAATTCTATTCACTCGTGACTTGAAGATGCCTAAATTGTATGTATCAGGAAACACACACTCATGCAAAAACGCGCATTACAAAAGTGGAACCAAAACGCTTGGTACGATTCTTAAGTTTATCAACTAAATAACGGTAGCGCCTATTTGTGAGCCTGCTTGTCCGATAAAAAAATGGGGAAAAGGGCTTCTGAAAAGGAGTCAAAACGTCACGATTTAATATGAAAAAATAAAAACAAATGCAGTAAAAATGGACACATTTTGACAATCCTACAGTGTGAATATTGTCTATATGTCAGTTGATGAGGTACAGACAAAGGAAGGAAGTCTTCTATATTGTCATAGCGATTAAAGACGCCATCTATACATATAAATAAATTTGGAGTGTCTGTTTGTAATATTGAAATAACCGTTTTTTACTACATGCATATACACCAAAATAGAATTTTTTACAATTTTTGTCTGTCTGTCTGTCTGTTTGTTCCGGCTAATCTCTGAAATGGCTGGACCGATTTTGACGGGACTTTTATTGGCAGGTAGCTGATGTAATAAGGAGTAACTTAGGTTACTTTTATTTTAGAAAAAAATCTTTTATTTTATCTATACATATAAATAAAATTGGAGTGTCTGTTTGTTATATTGAAATAACCGTTTTTGACTACATGCATACGAATATATGTACGGTACATACACCAAAATAACATTTTTTACAATTTTTGTGTGTGTGTCTGTCTGTTTGTTCCGGCTTATCTCTGAAATGGCTGGACCGATTTTGACGGGACTTTTATTGTCAGGTAGCCGATGTTATAACGAGTAACTTAAGCTAATATTATTTTAGAAAACAAATGTTTCTCTGTCTGTTTGTCTGTTTATCTGTTTGTAAGGGCTAATCTCCGAAATGGCTGGACCGATTTCAATGAAATTTTGCATGGTAATACCTTATATCCCTGGTCAACATCTGAGATACTTTTCATTCCGGAAAATTAAAGGGTTCCCGTGGCATAGTTAAAAAACCATAGTAACTTGGACAATTTACATGTACTCACCTTATGCTGATACTTCATATTACCGCTCGAATTAAGTATATTCCATAAAAGTGACGGGATTCAGCAAGAAAAAATATAGCTTAGACTGAAAGTTACTTCTCTGCAGCGTAACATAGAGTGGCGTCGGTGAGAGAGTTTTTATACCACGAATTCCACTGATTCCCAATAATTACCCATTCCATTTGTGTTTGTGTGAGTTTGTGTTATGCAATGAATATAAACAAAGCCCAAGGGCAGACGCTACTAGGGAATGCAATCCAGATACTTCGAAATTCAAAAACGTCAGAAAAATCCGGATTTTAGGGTCATTCTTAACTCCGGATTTCAAACCCTAAATCCGGATTTTTCGAAGTTTATTCACATTTATAAGCAAAAACTAAAATAACTACATTATAGCACTTAGACATTTCAAATTACTTTATATCTTTAATTTGTGCAATAATTAAATAACTCTTCTAATTCGTTGCGTTATACCACTGTTTAATGAGTTTTATCTTTTATCAAAATTCCCTCTTTTCCAAATTTTTAGTAATACATAGTGACTGATATACGTAAACCGACACAGCGGCTGGCGGCGGTCGGGTTTTCGCTAGATCGTCCTTCTCCTTCTCTCTTATTACTACTCAAGCCACGGTCGCGCATCTCGTAAGTACGGCAACGTCGCTTGATTGCATTTGGTTGGATCACTCACACACACAGCATACAGACGGCTAGTGAGCTTGGTAACAATAACAAGTGGTCGACGACTATAAGTTTGAGTTTAGTGTCGTCGCTTTCGTTACGTTTTTTGAGATGATAACCGCAACACATTAAGGACACGTAAGTATATCAAACTTATATTTACTTAATTTTAATGAAAACTAATATAAGTATTTATAGCTCACGTACTGACTCTCTAGTGACCAACTTGTCTAGAAGACATGGTTAAATAATAAATTGACATTATAAATCTTGTTTCACAAGATAACATCATCTTTGTTCGTAAAAATCACACCTTTTCTTGCATATTTTATTATTATTATTGTATTGACGACTTTATTTATTTCCCAGATCAATTGGACGAAAAATGGATTTCGTAGATTATACAAAAAAGTCAACTGACAAGACCAGTGTATGGCATTATTTTTTGAGAACCACCGATGGACAAAAGGCAAAATGCAAACGCTGTCAAAATATTTTGAAGATAAGCGGCAGCACCTCAACACTACATAACCATTTACTCAAGAAGTCGGAGATAACGTTCGATCTACTACGTCATCTAGTAGATCTGAAGATCCACCAGCTAAAAAACAGAAATTGACTGACTATTTTGAAAACAAAGATTCATTGCCCAATGTTATCACAAGAATGGTAGTTCTTGATGGATTGCCACTAAAAGTGTTCTGCACATCAAATGATCTAATAAAATTGCTTCAAAAAAATTTCAAGGAAAGCATCCCGAAATCACCAAACTCGATTAAAAAGATGGTAATGGATGTATACCATAAAGAAAAATCTAAACTGATTGAAGAGATAAAAGCGCTAAAGTCTAAAGGTGTTGCATTTGCAACAACACTTGATGAGTGGACATCAATGAAGTCCCATAGATATTTAAATGTAAACATTCATCACAGGGATGATGATGGTAAAAATGAGTTGAAATGTCTGGGACTGGTAAGAATCATTGGATCAATGAACGCCGAAGCGTGCGTTTCTCTCCTTGAAATACGACTGAACTCCTTCGAACTTTCTTTGAACAAGGATATCGCTGGATCGACAACTGATGGTGCTGCAGTGATGATAAAATTTGGCCGCATAATGCCCGTCCCAATACATCAGTTGTGTTTTGCACATGGTGTGCAATTGGCGGTGCTAGATGTACTGTATAAAAAAGCTGCACAACCAATAACGTTGCAGTTAGAAGAAGAAGTGCGCTCAGATTCGGGCTCCGAATCTGACGAAGATGCTGATGGTGAGCTTTTATTTGAAACCAAAAGCCAGCACAGTCCAATTATTGACGACTATAAAGATATCATCAAAAAAGTTCGCACGGTGGTGAAGACTTTCAAGAACTCACCGACCAAAAATGATGACGTTTTACAAAAATATGTAAAATCAGAATTCGGCAAAGAGCTGCAATTATTACTTGACTGCAGAACACGCTGGAGCAGTCTAGCTACAATGATAGAACGTTTTTTAAAATTGAAGTCTTGCCTTCAAAAGGCATTAATTGATATGAAGTCCAACATATCATTCTCAGATGATGAATTATCTTCACTTCAGACTTTGCAAACTTGCTTGGATATGTTCAAGACAACAGTTGAAGTGCTTTGCCGCAGGGACGCCACAATCTTGACTGCCGATACTGCACTTCAATTTCTTGTAAAGTCATTAGAAGGCCAAGAAACTCCAACCGGCAAGAAACTGGCAGATGCTTTAAAGAGAAGAATACAAGAGAGGCGCCTTCATGCAGCAGTCGGGGCTTTGCAGTATTATGCCAAGTAATAGCGATAGATTACTGCGCAACTACATCAAACACTTTGGACTCTAGTACAGAAACATTTTGTGAAACTGATGTTGAGGAGCCGTCTTCACTCGGGTTGTCATTCAAAGAGCAACTGAACCGGCATCTTGCTAGTGTGAGTGGCACTGCTGGGGATCATCAAGTTCACCGACGTCTGAGTTCAAGCACTGAAACAGATTTGCCATCGCTAGTTCATGTCGAAATGGCTTTATATGAAAACGGAGGCGCGTGTGGGGATTTTTTGAAAAAAGCTTTGAAAGAAGATTACAGGCTATTCCACCAACTAGCGTGGAATCTGAAAGGGCTTTTTCTACCGCAGGGATGTTCTGCAATAAATTAAGATCTCGCCTTAGTGATGACACACTGGATGCTTTTATGTTTCTGCGATCTAGATTGATACAGAAATAATCATTTTATTACCAACAGTTCTAAGACATGACGTTATTGTTGATTTTATGTTTGAAATGAATATTTTATTCTATCTTTATTTTTTTTTAAATATTTGATTTTATTTTGTGAGTTGTGATGTAACTAATTTTGCTAATGTCAAGTCAACTTAGCAGTATTAATTACAATTTTCACTTTTAAGTTTAAAGAGTAAATTGTTAGTTTTATTTTTGTTTTATGAAAAAGTTAATTTATAAGCCACATAGTTAGATAGTGATGTTGGTATCGATAAGTTCGACTTACACTGAATCTTGTGTTCCTTAGGTAGTAAGGGTAGTTCCTACATGAATGTACAATTTATCAAGCAAATATTGCTTTCTTTGACTGATTTTGCATGTGATACTCAAATAATTTTAAGATTTTACTTATTTGATTTTAATAAACACAAATTATTTAAGAATCTTGTTTTTTTTCATACGTCTCACTTATCTTTACTGTGTCATACAAAGTATAGAAACATTCAACTAAAATTTAACAACCATATGAATAAACTATTCCAAAAAAATCATAAAATGTATCCAAACTTCGAAAAATCCGGATAATCCGGATTTCATTTTTTTCCAAATTGGAAAATCCGGATTTGAAAAAAATCCGGATTATGCATTCCCTAGACGCTACGTGTTGCCGGCGTGGACTTCAGCGTCGGCTGTTTCTCACACGGTCAGCTCTATGTGGCTTTCTCCCGTGTAAGTCAACCAAACAAACTGTTTGTTTATGTGCCGAACCAAACCACATCGAATGTTGTCTATAAAAAGGCATTATGAGGTACTAGCTAGATATGGTACGGAACCCTTCGTGTGCCAGTCCGACTCGCACTTATCCGGTTTTATTTTTGCTGATCGTGTCAATCAAACGACCTTTGTGGCACAGTGGTCATTTATGGTACCGCAAGTGCATTTGGCCTGCAGGGATCCGGTTTCAATCACCAGCCAGGTTAAGTTGGAAAATAATCTGTGTCCAATTATGTTTTTTTCTTTTTTTACGTTCACAATGCAATATTTGTATAAGGCATAAAATACGTGTGAAAAAAAAATTTCCAATTGTTCACATTTTCTTTTTATTTACGTCTTAATTCAAACTTTGTATTTTTGTTTTATTAATTTTTGCTGTATAACAGTTAACCGCGTGATAAAATCAAATACGCGCGGACGAAGTCGCGGGCAACAGCTAGTTTTTAATAAGATCATATATTCATTGGACATTTAATTTAATTTTAATATTGTTATAATTCATTTCTTATTTTGATATAAATATTTGTACAACATTTATTTAATGGTAAATATGTTAAGGCACAAAAATGTTTAACGAATTTCTATATGTCATTGCAAATAAATACACTCGGCGTCAAAAAAATCGCACCTCTAAGAAAATCACGTTCAAATGGCATTAACTCTGGATATGCACATGCAGTCGTATTAATTATAATTTTATTTAAAAGGTTACTTAATTAACTTAATAAAAAAACATTATTTTTCATTATCAAATAAAACCTAAAGCAACAAATAAAGGGTCACAAAAATTCTAAGGAAATTTTGCTGCTCGGGAGAGTCGCGAGTTGCGCTAACTTTGTGGGTATAAAGAGGTCAACACGGGTTCAATGTGGGTCATTCGCTATTAAACCGTTGAAGGGGACACACGCACTGATTTTACTGAAGAAAGAACATCTGGAAAATGGACACTACAGCTGATGAGGCCGCTCAAGTGGTTGCACTACTGCAAGCAGGGGTGCGGCAGTGTGATGTCGCCCGGCAACTGAATCTGAGCCGTTTTTCGGTTCGTAGAGTCTACCAGCGCTTTTTAGAGACCGGTGGCTATATCCGGCGACATGGGTCCGGTAGACGTCGCTGCACTTCGGAAAGAGACGACCGGTTCGTTGTGTCGTACTCTTTGAGAAATCGCTTCTCAAACGCTGTTCAGCTGCAACAGGAGCTCCAGGCAGTTCGCAGACGCACCGTGAGTGTATCCACGGTTAGAAGAAGACTGAAGGAGAAGAACATAGCAGCCCGCAGAGCTGCTACAGGTCCAAAATTGACTGCAGCGCACCGACGAGCCCGCTTGCAGTTTGCTCGCGACCACGTCGATTGGACCATTGAGCAGTGGGGAGCTGTTCTCTTCTCAGACGAGACACGAGTGTGTCTTTTCTGCAACGACCGACGAAGAAGAGTATACCGGAGGCAGGGTGAACGTTTCGCTCAAGCCTGCATCCAGGAGACGGTGGAATATGGAGGCGGATCCTGCATGTTCTGGGGCGGTATGTCGGCTGCCGGCAAAACCGACCTGGTCTGCGTCTCCCGGACCGGAGGTGCTCGCGGACAAGGGTCGCTGACTGCGCGCCGCTATATCACAGAGATCCTGGATGTGCATGTGGTCCCTTTTGCCGAATCTTTTGGCGAGGGGTTCACATTAATGCACGACAACGCTCGCGCACACACTGCAGCCATCGTGAACGACTTCCTGCGGAGGTCCCAAATTCCTGTGATGCAGTGGCCAGCGAGAAGTCCTGATCTGAATCCGATAGAGCACCTCTGGGACCATCTTAAACGTAAGGTTCGATCTCGGGATCCGGCTCCTTCGACTCTAGAGGAACTCCAAACCGCGGTGATTGAAGAATGGGGTCTTATCCCTCAAGAAGAGCTCCTGAAGTTGGTGAGGTCTATGAGGGACCGTATGGAAGCCGTCATCAGGGCAAGGGGGGGTAACACTAGATTTTGAGTTAATTTTAAGACACTTTTTGTACATTTTTTTTGTAAATTATCGATTATTAATTAGGACTTAATTAAGATTTTTTATTATTTTTCAAATTTTTATGCTTTTTGTATAATTTTAATTAAAAAAAAGATTGCACTTAATTGTTGTTTGATGCTCCTTTTTGTTACCTTTCTAATGATACCTAACACTATCCTCTATATAAGGTTTAGGAATTTTTGAATAAGATTTTTATAAGGTGCGATTTTTTTGACGCCGAGTTTATATGATTGATTATATTTTAAAGAAAACCATTTGCAGTAAGTCTCAAACTAGAGTAACTGTTGTTTGAAAATTTGTATAGAAGTCTTCATAAGCTGCATAACTTTTGTCTTTTCAAATTTAAGTGAGAGATATATTTCTTCTTCTTCGTGTTTCTTTCTTTTTTAAGTAGTGGTGTATTATAACCCCATTACATCATATTGAACATAGTTGCCAAATCATCGCATTATTGGCGAATAAAATAAGTTAAAAGGGATTGCAAAATTGGAGGAAGGCTATTTTTTTCTATATATGACTCAGGTACGAATACTCGTATTCACCACTTAAACATTTGCCTATTCCGGGACTCGAACCCAGGATCATCCGTGCGAAAGGCAGGATCGCTATCGTTACACCAAGCGCTCGTTATCTTATTCTATCTTTACAAGGCTCGGTAGCTCGATTGGAAGAACAATGGACCGGAAATCCAAAAGTTGCGGGTTCAAGTTCCTACCTGAGAATAACTTGGAAGTCAATTTGATGTTTTCTACTATTTTCTTAATTATTTTTTTTTATATAAGATAAATAAAAAAATATAAATTAAATGGCTATTATCAGTATGTACATTATATAATAATAATACTTTGTGGGTTTGTTACCGTATATAGTTACCGTAAGCCTAAGAATGACAGTTTTTATAATCATTTAACGTTATCATAGCAACGCGTGGCCGGGTCAGCTCTCAGAACAATAACTAAAGCTATAGAAGCCGTGCTAAAATAACAACACAATACAGTACAATACAGTTCGTACTATTTTGACTTATACAGTTGTAAATGTGTAAGAAAGAAATGAGTATACAGATTTTGTTTCCTAATTTATAAGGTAGTCACTAGTTTACCTTACGTCAGTGATGTAACGGCGTCGATATAACTATCGATAAAAATAAAATAAAAAGTTTTTTTTTTTTTTTGCCTGTAAAGTCGGTTTTACGGGCGAAGATTTTACGTGACAACGTCTTTTTCTCGGTAGAATATTTATTGATATGAATATAATTAAATTGCACAATGCGCGCGGCAGACCGATCATAGTTGAGTGGGAGAGAGACGCAAGGCATTCGGCGGGCCTCTCTCTCGTTCGGTGACTCATCGTAACGTTACCGAGCGTTACACTTTTTCATAAGTGACTCCCAGCCGCAACCAATTTATAAGACGTTATCACGTCAAAAACATGTAAAAAATTTTGTGCTGTTGGTATGTCAATGACACTAGAACGGACGGTAACGTGTCATAATAAACACGTGTAGAATCTGCAATATGAACATTTTATAATGCAGTATTCACGGGTAGAATTTTGGACCCGAACCAATTTATTTATTAGAATTGCTGTCTTCAGTATCTAGAGAAACCCGGTAGGTCGATTAAAAAATTGCACCTTGTATAGGTATATCATATTAGGCTACATGTTTCTATTTTAAGTTAGACCTCTAGCAGTACATTAGTGAACACTGCATTCAACATTTTATTTTTTTATAGGTATAGATTAAAAAAGAAGGAAAAATTTTAAAAGAAATTTAGTCGATTATTTAATTTAAATTAACCTACTATTATTTTATACATATTTACTTATTATTTTCATATTTTTATAGTACCGGGAAAAGATCAATAATATACAAAATGTTTGTTATTCATTCAAATTTGTTTAATCACCTTCAAAGTATGCTCCTTCAGAAACGATACACTTACGCCAACTTAATCCAATCATCAAAACATTTTTTAAACGCTGTTTCCGGAATTGAGTTCATTTGTCGCTGCCAATTTTTGTCATTTTTGTTTACACACTCTAAAAGCGCTAGGTGTTCGGCTTGAACATATTCTTCTTTCAAGTTTTCTATCAATATGTTATTGCTCCTTAATGTTCTCTTTGTTAAAGTGTTTATTTTGCGAAGACGTTGCTTCCTGGTCTTTTTAACCCTTTCTAACTATTTTTTTAATATTCCAATTTGGTTTTTATAATCTGCTACAATTTTCTGTAAATTAGACATCAGTTCAGAGATATCGGAATCAGTATTTGTTTCGACTGTGGTCATAGATTTGGGGCGTTTACTTGGTGGTTCATAATTCCTTCTTAATCCGATAGTGGTTTCTGAAACTCAAAAATATTATTGTAAATAAGCTATCATTATTATTTGGGATACGATAAAATGTTAATTAAAAATCTGAATATTTATTGGAAGGATCGAAATAATTATATGACAAAGCAAGACTAAGATAATGTTTGGAATAAAAAAGGAGCAATTTCATGTTCTGTAAATGTAATGTGGGAATAGCATTTGCTTTCAGCCGCCGAAATTAAATGTTTTCATGTGGCTCAAATGACTGTAGTCTAAAATGTTTCGAACAAATGTGACTGTGCGCTTTCGGTGTCCAATTGATCCTTGATATACGGTGTATCCATTCATTTTTAATAGTTTTATCTTTGGGAAATCTAAAGCAAAAAGTAAAATGTTGACAGCGATAACAAAAAACACATCACTATCATATACAAATTAATAGAAGGCATGAAAATAAGACAATTCAAACCAAAACTCATGAAGAAATCTATTTGAAATAATAATTTACTACAATTTTCTGAAAATACCGTTGTTATATTGTCAAAAATATGAGAATTTTGAAACAAAACTCACCGATGAAATGATAACACCTCATCCGTATTTTCTTTCCGTGATATATTAGACTTGCAGTCTGGAACAACACAAGCCATCCTGGACGCGGACTCCAAAATGTCTAAAGCGTCTGTATGCACACTTTCCTGTTGTTTTATCACCAAATTCCTTGTAAAATAATATAATTTCACGCTAGCCGCTCACAATGCTGTTCGGCCACTGTAATACGACCGCATTGAATTTGGTCTTACTTCAGAAACAACGTTCATCAAAGACGTACTTTTAATTTGGTAGTATAATATACAACCAAATTACAACCATTTGACATTTGTACTTTGAGAGTTTGTGACAATGACGAGAAAATAAAACCTTGCAATTGTTGTCTATTTCGCTCTTACCTATGTATGTTAGATTATTTTAAGTGAATACGAGAGCTATGTTATACAGTTTTTATTTTAGCAAGCCTTCTATAGCTTTAGTTATTGTTCTGAGGGTCAGCTAGTTATATATAATATGACTATTAGTGTCATCTTAATTGTTTGATAAACATTTGTAAAAAGCCTACTTTCGAATGCGAAGATATTTCTCTTATTGATGAAGTAACGCTGGTCTACAGTCTAAAAAGTAAAAACTACTTAGGCTAGTAATTTTTCTATTAATATTTCAGACATATAACTTTATCAAACATTTTTGAGATAACAGAAAATAAAGCAATTGGCTGAAAAACGAAGACGTTTCAGTTTTGATGGCACCCGGGCCTTGATATGTAGCCACAAAAAAAGTCATGAAAATATTAAAATAAAACGATTAATATCATCAATTTTGAATTCTGAATCATATAATTTTATTACGAACTGAAAATACAAATGGTTTGATATAAGAAAATAAACACGTGATAGCGAAGACGACCACAGATTGGGTATGAAGATGCCATCTCAAACTTGATCTTACCGTGTGGTTTATGGTCTTTATTTAAAGTTTCAGTAAAAACCCAATTATGATTATTCTAATTTATGAATAGAATAATCTCAATTATTATTGTTTTCCGAAATAAATTTTTAACTGCTTCAAGTGCAGACAAGATGCAGAAACATATCCATTGCTACCTTTCTTAAAAATAAATTAAATAATAGTTAATATTAATATTACATTATACTTTCTGAAAAAAGTTTTAATTGTAAGAATGAATTATTAATTATGTAACCTGTTTTATGAGCTCATTTATACATTTTATATAAAATGTTTAGTCATTCGATAACTTTTCCAAAGGTTTTTCCCCTATTAGAGTGTGATGGACAGATGTAATTTTTGAAGTTTACTTCTTAAGAATTGATTAAGATATAAGGCGCCCGTGATGAAAAAAATATGAAGAGTAAAATTTAGTGATCGAATGACAGCGTTATGTTTTTATGCGCAACCTATCGTGCGCACTTTTATTTTGAAGTTTTATTTTATTACTAGTTGACCCGGTAACGCGTTGCTATGGTAACGCGTATACAATGGAAAAAGAGCGGACAGACAAACACGCAAACAACAAATTTGTGTTCTTAGATTATAGACTAGCTGACCCGGTAACGCGTTGCTATGGTAACTCGCATGCAATGGAAAAAGAGCGGGGAAAAGAGCGGACAGACAAACACACAAACAACGAATTCTTGTTCTTAGATTATAGACTAGCTGACCCGGTAACGCGTTGCTATGGTAACGCGTATACAATGGAAAAAGAGCGGGGGAAAAGAGCGGACAGACAAACACACAAACAACAAATTTGTGTTCTTAGATTATAAATTTTCTATGCCTGTTCAAAGGCAATCGTTCTTAAGGAGTAAACACCAGTCGTGCGTCAGAGCTGTCACACACACTTATTTTAATTAAGTTTAATTATTTCTTTTAACCATAAACTAATCTATACAATTACGTACTATTTTGATTATAAGTCTCACGTATTAATTAACCAGCGTAAAACATATTAAATTAAAAGGATCGTAAATCAATTTGTCATTTATTTTCTGTATAAAAGTGTGTCAATATACCTATATTAAGTAAATTAAGTGCGAAAATTTTTATTATAATCTATTATGTACTGATATAGCATCATAATATTTATTCACTGTAATAATACGCAGTATACAGTTTGAATCAGATTAATTTATTTAGCGTTGTAGTCAATAAAATCGACATCAAGTCTACCCTTTTTGTCTTTTTAAATAATCGTCAAACTTCTAAAGCCTTTGCTTTAAATGTCAAAACAATAAATTAATAAAACCCATTAAATAATAAATAAAACTATATCAACACAGAAAAATATAATATATTTAATCGAAATACATAAATTATGATATCAATAAATGTCAAATTTTTATTCCGGTCGTATTTTTTTTTGTCAAGCAGATTTTAATATACATTAATCACGTCTTTATCCCGTAGGGAATAGATCACAGGTTTCTACCAACCACGATCCTGGCATACATTTCTCGCTTCTTCAACTCTCATCAGAACTTTCATACAAGCTCGTCGGTTAAAGGTACTTTTTGACCAACCCTTTTTCAGATCTTCTATATTGTCCCTAAAAGATCTCCTTGATCTGTCTTCACCGACTTGCCCATGCACATTGGCCTCATATACTTCTCTAGTCAATCTTCTTTCATCCATCCTCGCGCCTCTACAAGTCCAAACCATCTAAACATCCTTTTTTCTATTTTTGTCACTATATCTTCATCCACACCACACCACTCTCTTATCACATCATTCCTTATTTAATCCATCAAACTCACTCCAGCTATCCTTCTTAAAGCTCTCATTTCCAATAACACCTAAGATTCACTTCTATACATTAAAGTCGATACCAACTTCCTTTTATGCACAGCTAGTCGGACCTTTTTTGACACCTTCTGGCTTCATAAAACTCAATTTAATTAAAAATTATGTACTAGGTAATTGTCTGATTATGATAGGATTATTATACACTCGTATGGTCATCACATCACATTTTTAAACTTGAATCGCATATCGGGACCTGCAGTTATTACGAATCTCTGAAACGTAAACTTTGGTTTTGAACAGGTTTTTTAGAACTTATGGCCGGACTAGGTATATAAATTTTGTGTCGCGTGTTTGACCGCAATGCACTCCAAAACTACCGTCATCGATGTTTTTTTTTTATTTTGCTGGTTTAGTTCCGACTTAGGAGGATAGATTTCATTTTAATTAATAACACAGCAACGCCTGTCCGGCTCAGGTAGTACTGCATATAATATAACCTTCTGCAATTTTTGTATTTACGATGCTCAAATAAGTAAACATCGTTATCTGTTTTAGTTAGGAAATGAACCCACACCCTCCGTTGTGTAGTAAACGAAAAAGTGTTACACTATTAATCTTTCAAATCGTTAGGAGTCCGAAATTTTATTGAATTTATGGGAAAATGATGTCATGTGAATAGAATTGTCGTAAAGATTTCATTAAAATTGACATTTATTTTCCCTATATAAACTCAGTAGTGATAAATGGATATAGTGTATATTCGTAATTTGCATTTATAATGGAATTGTTAATTTTTTTAATATTGAAATGAAAACTCAGTGAAAAAAATTCTAGCGTTGTCTGTTTTCGTAGGAAAAAACGGGTTTTATTTGTTTTATCGCCGTGTGAAATATAAATCATGCAAAGATTAGTGTTCGCTCGACTCGGCCAGACATGTGATAGCCACGCTGCTACGTTGTCGGTTAACCTTAATGTCAACCTTAAGTGTTTATAAATAAGAAATAAACATTTAGAAGTGTAGATCCCATAGCTTTACAGCACGGGCAATGTATATGTTGTATAACATAAGAACTTTGGTAATCAATAGAAGCGAGGCAGACGGGACAGTTTAAAATACATAGAGAGTATATTGAGAAATACGTTAATGCTTATCTGAATAAAACCAATTCCCTTCTATCGCATAAGTCATTCAATATTTTTTACTGTAGGTAATAAAATACTAGGCGATGCAGTCGCTAAGCATAAAGCCAAGCTAGCACCATATATTGGAGTGGAGCACAGACATTGCGCCATTGAAGCTGATCCATGGGAGCTTCGCACGCTTCGCTCGCTCCGCTCCAATTAAGGAGGCATACACACAAACACGCACACACATAAAAAAGATACTCTCTCAGAAACACACATTCACATTGTATTTTTTCTTTTTCTTTATTTGTGGCTTGTACGATGAGTATAATTGCCAGTTCTTGAGTAATTTCTTAATTTAATGATGAATGAACAATAGAATATATTTTTCCTAGGTTTCAGTAAATGTGTGGGGTTTTACTGAAACCTGCCCGTGGACTTCTTGAGAGAGCAGGAAAAGAGAACTTTCGCTTCTTTGTTACACTTGCCAACACTCTTGTTCACAAACACTTAGTGGTTAATAATCCACCGTTATTATTACACACTCCACAACAACACTTTTAACAAGAAAAATAAAACACTAACGCGACGCTTCACACTCCCGCCAAAAAGTCCATGTTGTATTTAATTTGTTAACGTTTTAAGAGTATAGTTGAACCCAGTATTTTTTATAATTTTTAAATATTTTTTGCATTTTTCAATGCTTTTATATTATAAATTATTTTTATAGAAAAATGATAAAAATCGACTCGGCTTACTTATGAGTATAGAGATATATATAAAAATCATAAAATTAAATGGTTGTTTATTCTTAATCGGTTTTCCAAAAATTTTGTATTTTTTAAAACTTGAGAATGTTCCTCTATAGTATTGGACAGGACATCCAAAACTTGCGGATCCCACCAGAGAACTACTTGTGAGCCGATTTCTAATATTTTTCTATGTAAATAATATATCATACCCTTCATTGATTAAAACAACACTCGCCCGATAACAGGGGGGTATAGGTTCGAGTCCCGCCAGAAACCTGAGGTAAGTTGATTTTCTTTTAGTAATATATTTTTATATTTACGCTTCGTTTAAAATTCTCATTCAAAAATTCACGATTGCTCGGTTATATTATGAATAACTACAACCATCTTTACCAAGTTCAGTTTAACAAGAAATTAACTGACATCTTAAACATTCAAATT
This sequence comes from Calamotropha paludella, assembly GCA_927399485.1. Classification (NCBI taxonomy): domain Eukaryota; kingdom Metazoa; phylum Arthropoda; class Insecta; order Lepidoptera; family Crambidae; genus Calamotropha; species Calamotropha paludella. The sequence goes on along the minus strand of OV656815.1, from coordinate 25,142,288 downwards.
GGAAATTCAAATAAACCAAATGCAACAATTTGCTTAGTAAATAAAGGTTTTATATATTCAATTCGTTAAGCGAAGTCCTTGGATTAGTCAGAACTGACCAAAAGTTACGAAACTGAGTTTAAAAATAAACGATGTTTTTCCTTCATTAAGGTCCAAGGTGGACGAATTTTTAACATTAGGTCAAATGTAGCAAATTTTGTGATTACATCACAAGAATTTTCATATCGAAAGAGTCTTATTAATATATATTTGAAAATACATATTTGAAAATACACATTTGAAAAAGATCTTATAAAATAAAAAAAATTGGTTGCCTGTAAAGTCGGTATACGGGCGAAAGTTTTACGTGACAACGACTTTGAGTGGTAAAATAATTTTAATGTGAATATTCATTCGTATAGTAGGAAGAAGGATGAAATAATAGTAACAATTTAAAACATTTATTTATACAAAGAATTATATTTAAAACATTAATTTATAGGCACGCGTCCCTTCCACTTTTTATGTCTGTCTCTCTCGCTCTTAGGCGGGCTAACCATGCCCGAGTGGAAGGGACGCGTGCCTCTCACTCGCTCTCATTGTGAGCGCATAACGTGAGCGGAGCGTAACGCAGTTTCTTGAAGTGTCACCCGGCAAACCAATTTATAAGACGTTGTCACGTCAAAAAAAATATATTCACATATTTAAATAAACTTGTTTTGTTTAAATATGGGATGTGATAAGTGTAAGAACTAATTAATTAATTTTCTAAATTTGCAAAGTTTATAATATGTAGAAAAAACTTAAGCAGGTATTTTTTTGGATTATGTCATTTTAGTTCTAAGGGTGCGACTAATTAAAAAGTTGTCACGTCAATAGATAAGTATTCAATCTTTTTACAGGCGTACAAAATCATAAAGCGTGAATTATAAATTTTAATAAGACAGATTGCATCATGAAAATAACTTTATTCAAATGCGCTTAAAATAGGTTGTTTTGATTCGTCCATCATATTATCTACCACCTATTCAGGGCTTGTTAACTGACTAGAAGAAATGGCGCAAGAAACTTGTCAACTTTAATAGAAGTAACCACATTTAAAATATTATACGTCGTTACCATACGTAATACATACAAGAATACAAAATTATTCTGTTATCACAATTATTGTAGTTTTATGGTTTCATTAAATCGTTTATTATAACAAATTCAACAAAACGTACCTTGCCAACTATCTGTATAAATTTATATCGATATTTCTTTCCTATGCGTTCCGAAACCCTGATCAATGGAGTTGAAACTTTGATAGAGTGTTCTGTGGACGCCCGCCATGGCCCAAAACTTTTATTCAATTCAAATTCAAATATTTTATTTCGGTAACTTAGTCTATTACAAATATTAGATGTGGGAACTCCCCTTCAGACAAAACATCGCCTGTGGTAGGAAAAACCACAGTTTTAAGAATCAGTTACATAGCCAACTAACTTACAACTGTCAAACACTAAACAAGCAAGTAATATAATGCTTTAATTAAATATATTTATCTTTTCTTACTGCTAATATGTGTGCGGTGTGTGTATGTGTGTGTAAGTGTGCGTGCGTGTGTGTGTGTGTTGTTTAATTCAAGTGAAGACCTATGCATACCTATACGTAATAAATAATGATATGTTAGTTCTTAAGAAACAATTCTGTCTCTGTGTGACTTAATGATTTTAACCATTCCAAATCCAATTTACTGACTGTTAATTTTTAATGAAACTTTATGCACGATGGAATTGCAACACATGCATTAACATAAGTGAAAATCGATGTTGCAACACATCACTACACAGTATAAAACAAAGTAGCTTCCTGTTGTCTGTCTGTCCCTATGTATGCTTAGATCTTTTAAACTACGCAACGGATTTTGATGCAGATTTTTAATAGATAGAATTATTCAAGAAAAAGATTTATATGTATAATACATGCATAATATAGAAGAGAAATACTGATAATTCTAGAGGTTTCTAATGTGATGTCGAAAATAAACAACTTTTTTCCGTTTACATTGCACACGCTGGCTGAACCCTACGAGATAGATCAAAATAATGTACTACAATATTTTATACCTCAAAAAGGTCTACAAAGAAGTCTTGGGTGGTATATGTCTAAGATATCTCCTTAGGAATAACGCACAATATTTTTTATCCTATACTTTACTACAGAACCGCGGCAACCACTATGTTCCTGAATTTTAAATCTGTAATATTTTCGAGAATATTAATTTAAATTACATGCTGTTGATAAGCATTGCACCCGTGCGAAGCCGCGGCGGGTCGCTAGTGCATTATTATAATAAAAACTAATGTTTGTTTTCTATGCGTTCCGAAACCGCTGATCAGATTGGGATGAAACTTTGTTAATTTGTTGTGTGTTTACCAGGGAAGGATTAATAGTATAATCAGCAAAAAAAGATCAGCAAATAAGAGCAAAGCAAAGCATGCCGGCTGCATCTTGTTTAATTTAAAATAGTCATAAAAAAATCCAACTTTGAACTTGTAACCAAAACTCAAGTTATAAAATTACCTTAAAATGTCAAAATTATGAACTATGAAAATAAAAACGATTTCATTATTAAAGCGATGTCCTATTAGGATTCTAACTCCGTATTATATTGTTTAACATTGTAAAAACACTTTTTAATTAGTCGCACCCTTAGAACTAAAATGACATAATCCAAAAAAATACCTGCTTATGTTTTTTCTACATATTATAAACTTTGCAAATTTAGAAAATTAATTAATTAGTTCTTACACTTATCACATCCCATATTTAAACAAAACAAGTTTATTTAAATATGTGAATATATTTTTTTTGACGTGACAACGTCTTATAAATTGGTTTGCCGGGTGACACTTCAAGAAACTGCGTTACGCTCCGCTCACGTTATGCGCTCACAATGAGAGCGAGTGAGAGGCACGCGTCCCTTCCACTCGGGCATGGTTAGCCCGCCTAAGAGCGAGAGAGACAGACATAAAAAGTGGAAGGGACGCGTGCCTATAAATTAATGTTTTAAATATAATTCTTTGTATAAATAAATGTTTTAAATTGTTACTATTATTTCATCCTTCTTCCTACTATACGAATGAATATTCACATTAAAATTATTTTACCACTCAAAGTCGTTGTCACGTAAAACTTTCGCCCGTATACCGACTTTACAGGCAACCAATTTTTTTTTTTATTATTTAATCACTGCTCCAGTAAAGGAGTCAAAATGTCAGGATTAAATGTAGCCCATCAAATAATAGGATGATTACAAAAATTTTGGTTCCAATTTTGTGATCCGGTTAAGAATGCGAGTCCTTACCTGAGTCTGTGTTTCCTGAGTCACACAATTTAAGAGTCTTCAAGGCACGAGTAAATAGGTATCTAGGCAAGTGCGTCGTATCCTAGATCGCATCATCGCTTACAATCAGGCGAGATAGCGTTCAAGCGCTTGCCAATTTAGTATTAAAAAAGTTTTCTCAAATACTCTTTTTTACTTTCTTTTTTTGTTTTCCAATTATTTTGTTGCGATTTTACACGTAAAAGAAACGTTTTACGTTTATGTTTTTTTAAATAAAATAAATAATTAATTTTCAACAAAGTATTAAGAACCACGTAGCATTTCGAAAACTTCTTCTTATAATGAGGCACTTAGCGAAACGTAGGACAGTTTTGTGATGAATGACGTCTAAACTTGATGGCGACTCGATCGAAAGTGAAATAGGCATAGAATACATCTAGGTCCAAGAACGTCAACTTCATACAAAAGAATTGCAAACATGGAAACTCACTAGCGCTCCAGTTTGTTCCACCAGAACTAAAATAGGGCGCGAATTTTAAATACTATTTAATTTCTTGGTTAGGTACAAAAATTAATGTAGTTTCTATTTCGCAACCAATTTTACTTAAAATTGGTTGCGAAATAAAAACTACATATAGGGGTACATACCAAGATAGGTACAGTCAAAACTATCTGCAAAACAAAAACTGCAATATTGAAAAAAGAAATAAAACAAGATTTTAAAATTTACATGTGTTTTAATAAATTAATTTTGTTCATGAGAGTTTTTTTGGAGGCTTCCTCAACAAACTCTAAGTTCTTTAATCTGCAGAAACGTTTTAGGCATACATTACATTTCATTAAAAAACAATTTCATTTTTTTGAAAATCTTCAAATGCAAACTATTTTCAGATAAATTTGTAAGAAATGGTTGCCTCTTTTTCTATCTGCTGTATTTCCATTGACAGCACCAAAGAGCTTGTCCATGTTGGAAGCTATAATTCCTGTGCCAATAGCTTCTTGAGGTAAGGACTCTGAAAAAAATCCAAACTTATGAATTAAATAAACTAACTAATAACAACTCCAGTACAAAAATGATTGTGCTATCCTTTATTAGGGATTTAAGGAATGATTCAAAATCTTACCCGTGTTACTTCTACTTGGTGGTTTGCTTTTAATTGTTCCTCTGGTAACTGGGACAGTATATTTTCAGCTCCAGTTGGTATAGCAAATTTATGCAAACTTTTCATATTGCCGCTGGTATATGATGTTGCATCGAAATGCTTGCTGCAGAGCACCTCATGCTGTGCATATAGCCTTGACAATGATTCTTCAGTGGACCAATCTTGATTAAGAAAACAGGATGTGGCCCATACTTTAGCCCTAAAACAAAACAAGTATTATGCATCATATTTTTATTCAACCCAATTTTCGTGATTGCCAGTAATGTCAAAAATACCTGTTTACCTGGGAATCTCAATTTTATGCCAAATTATAGTTAAATTAACACTAACTATAGGGTTTGAAACTACACGCACAAACACACCAGCGACAGCCCATTGTTGTTCAATGAGAGGTGGGGTGAGTTGATTTGGCAGTATCATAAAATTATGTAGTATAGATAGGTACTTACTTGAGTGACCCATGCATTGACGGGCGAGGAAATCTATGAAAGTTTTAGGGAGTATCTTCTTTAGAAGTTATGCCGCACTTACAGCATTTTTTTTCGCAACCATTGCAAAAAAGTTCTACTTCTTCTTTTGGATTAATAGCTCTGTTGCGCTTTTCGCACAAATCTGCCAATCTCGCGTAAGAGACCAATACACAGTCAGGGATTTAAAGAAAAACAATGATGATAACAATTGCGTAAAAACAGGTAGCCATTTTATTTCTTTTTTTTATTCCTTTAATTTTAGGGAAAGTAAAGAGGTGATCATATACAGCCAAAAAGTTAAAAGTAACATTTTTTTCCGAATAGGGCATACTAAAAAGAGCCTTTGGATTGCAAGTGGATTACAATGGGGCCTCATATATTGAACACCTATCGGGCAGACTTAATTCTGCAGCATTTGACTAACGTTATGAAGAAACTATAACTAAGGATTTGGCTGTATGGAGGCCGTGGTCTTGTCATTATTCTTATTGTCAGATACATTGCTCTATCTCTTTCTTTCACATAAACCCATCTCTATTTGCAAATCGTTCCATATGTTTGCATTGGCTCCTAAGGAAGTTGACCCCCCCTGGAAATAGGGCTCGCACGTTGACAACATCACGACTCTGTCGAAGCGCGGGAAATAGTAGTTTCTCATGTTCGCCGGCTAGAGGGCGCGCTTGCTTTTCGATTAGTGCCCGTACTCATGACCGGATAAGACATATATATTTTTATATAACTTTTAATTGGCAGTCTACATTAATGCTAGCTACATTGGTAGACGTATAGAGGAAATTTATACATTAAAAAAGATTGTTTAAAGTACAAATATTACATAACAGAAGGGACTACTTCTTTGGAAATTTTATCAAACCATCTTGGCCCTAACAAATAAATAATTTAGTTTAGTGACCTTGAGTTATTATTTCAAATAATTATTTAAAAATTAATTTAGATCGACCTTCGAATAGTTTCGATTTGTTTGATTACTTAACATATAGAAACAACGTTGATAGTTAATATTTATTTTATAAACAAAGTCAGGTCAACTTTAAACAAACTTCCTAGTCTTGATAATGTTATAATTAGGCAAATTAAGATATATATAATGATATATATTTAACCGTCCTCTACACGTTTGTGGACTTTATCCAAATATAACTATGTCAAAAAAACCAGTATTGACACAAAACCAATTAAATTATTTTGTCAGTCATTCATATCAAATAATATATTAAGTAGAATTGTAAAGAAAAGACTGGTGCCCTATGAATAAACAAATAATAATATAATAATACATCCACACCAATTAGCCTAGTCCAAAGTAAGCACTGTAAGGTTTGTGTAATAAATACAACAATGCAACGAATAGATATATATATATATAGATGTGTAATATTTATAGATCTATTTATAGATACCCATGGATCAGGTACAAATGCTCGTATTCATCACACAAACATTTGTCCCTTCCGGAATTCGAACCCAGGACCATTGGAGCTTGGATCTAGCTAGACCGTTGCACCAAACGGTCGTCACAAATTTAAAAGTACATACAGTCTAGTCTGGTCAATGGTGTCTTTTCGTTTTAAGTATTTTTAAGGCCTTTATAAGGATTTTGATGAATCTTAAGGCCTCTGCCTCGAGTTTTATGGGCAGCCGAGGGCGACAAGCGATACACTCCAGTCAAGCGGTGACCGCCCGGCGCCCGTGCATCTGCATTGATAGTGTTTTCTGCCGGAGATATACTTCTATATCGTTTTCGTATAATGCCAGACTCTAAATAGCCCTTGATAGCTTCAAAAATACAGTCAAAAGTTTCTTCACTCATCCTTGTGCAGTTATAGAGTTTGTCGGTATATTGTCTCTTTATTTGTAATTCCGATAAAACTTGCCTTTTATTTTCCTTGCCCTATAATAGGGATTTAAGTCTTCTTTTTCCCACAATAAATCGAGCTTTTGGAATATATTTGAATCAAAAAGATGTGGATGCTGTTCAGACATTTTGTTTGCGAACAAAAACAAACACCTCGGCAACACAACACAACGTTTCTAGAACGATTCTGCTTTGGCCGCCCCGCTCCCGCGCCGCACTTTCGAGGTAGAAGCCTTACTGTCCATTTATTGCCAACTTTTGGACAGTTATGGCTAAATAAATGGATCCAGCCGAACTCAATAATAAAAATAATTAAAATGTCGCCATTTCAAAACAGTAGGGATAAAATTATTGTGGGTTTGTCGATAAAATTGGTTATATTGCTTTGCCTTAATATATCAGACACCGGTGAACATATACATTGTATAAGAGGCGAGGTGATGATGATGAAGTAATGTGTTGTGGAAGAAGATATACTGATAAAGATAGAAAAACGCTTGATTTGATGGCTTGGACATATAGAGAGGATGGACAAAAGAAAAATTATTATAATAGAAAAATACTAGAAAAAATCGACTCGGGTCACAAGTGAATCTCAGGCGGGAATCGAACCCGCAACCTTTGGAAATCCGGTCCAATGCTCTCCCAATTGAGCTACCGAGCCTTGCGAACACTCGTCGAAATTTTCTAGTACATTCCTGATTTTACGCTGTAGGCCAGCGTTGTTTCATCAATGAGAGGAAACATCCTCTCGTATTCGAAAGAAACATTTTTACAAATGTTTGGCAATCGATTAAGATGAAACAGCCATGTTAGATTTATAATTTTTATATTTTTTATGCATTTTCAATGCGATCTTATAAGATAAATTATTATAATAGAAAAATACTAGAAAAAATCGACTCGGGTCACAAGTGAATCTCAGGCGGGAATCGAACCCGCAACCTTTGGAAATCCGGTCCAATGCTCTCCCAATTGAGCTACCGAGCCTTGCGAACACTCGTCGAAATTTTCTAGTACATTCCTGATTTTACGCTGTAGGCCAGCGTTGTTTCATCAATGAGAGGAAACATCCTCTCGTATTCGAAAGAAACATTTTTACAAATGTTTGGCAATCGATTAAGATGAAACAGCCATGTTAGATTTATAATTTTTATATTTTTTATGCATTTTCAATGCGATCTTATAAGATAAATTATTATAATAGAAAAATACGGTTGCGGGTTCGATTCCCGCCTGAGATTCACTTGTGACCCGAGTCGATTTTTTCTAGTATTTTTCTATTATAATAATTTATCTTATAAGATCGCATTGAAAATGCATAAAAAATATAAAAATTATAAATCTAACATGGCTGTTTCATCTTAATCGATTGCCAAACATTTGTAAAAATGTTTCTTTCGAATACGAGAGGATGTTTCCTCTCATTGATGAAACAACGCTGGCCTACAGCGTAAAATTAGGAATGTACTAGAAAATTTCGACGAGTGTTCGCAAGGCTCGGTAGCTCAATTGGGAGAGCATTGGACCGGATTTCCAAAGGTTGCGGGTTCGATTCCCGCCTGAGATTCACTTGTGACCCGAGTCGATTTTTTCTAGTATTTTTCTATTATAATAATTTATCTTATAAGATCGCATTGAAAATGCATAAAAAATATAAAAATTATAAATCTAACATGGCTGTTTCATCTTAATCGATTGCCAAACATTTGTAAAAATGTTTCTTTCGAATACGAGAGGATGTTTCCTCTCATTGATGAAACAACGCTGGCCTACAGCGTAAAATCAGGAATGTACTAGAAAATTTCGACGAGTGTTCGCAAGGCTCGGTAGCTCAATTGGGAGAGCATTGGACCGGATTTCCAAAGGTTGCGGGTTCGATTCCCGCCTGAGATTCACTTGTGACCCGAGTCGATTTTTTCTAGTATTTTTCTATTATAATAATTTATCTTATAAGATCGCATTGAAAATGCATAAAAAATATAAAAATTATAAATCTAACATGGCTGTTTCATCTTAATCGATTGCCAAACATTTGTAAAAATGTTTCTTTCGAATACGAGAGGATGTTTCCTCTCATTGATGAAACAACGCTGGCCTACAGCGTAAAATCAGGAATGTACTAGAAAATTTCGACGAGTGTTCGCAAGGCTCGGTAGCTCAATTGGGAGAGCATTGGACCGGATTTCCAAAGGTTGCGGGTTCGATTCCCGCCTGAGATTCACTTGTGACCCGAGTCGATTTTTTCTAGTATTTTTCTATTATAATAAATTATCTTATAAGATCGCATTGAAAATGCATAAAAAATATAAAAATTATAAATCTAACATGGCTGTTTCATCTTAATCGATTGCCAAACATTTGTAAAAATGTTTCTTTCGAATACGAGAGGATGTTTCCTCTCATTGATGAAACAACGCTGGCCTACAGCGTAAAATCAGGAATGTACTAGAAAATTTCGACGAGTGTTCGCAAGGCTCGGTAGCTCAATTGGGAGAGCATTGGACCGGATTTCCAAAGGTTGCGGGTTCGATTCCCGCCTGAGATTCACTTGTGACCCGAGTCGATTTTTTCTAGTATTTTTCTATTATAATAATTTATCTTATAAGATCGCATTGAAAATGCATAAAAAATATAAAAATTATAAATTTGGACAAAAGAAGTTTAACAAGACAAATTTAGAGACAAATGTACATGGGAAGTCGGGCAAGACCAAGACGAACTTTCAGGGACCAAATAGAGGATGTGAAAGGCCAGCCCGCCCAGCATACGTGACACGACAAAATTTTGTCGACCTGTTTCCTCGTGTTTTAATCATTTCACGCCAATCGTCTCTTATAGTTTGCGCTTAGAAGTCGACTTCTTATGTCAAGAAAGTAGTTTTACTTCGCCGTGAATTTTGTGTACAAACTTTAACATAGCAATAGCGTGTTGTCGACATTTTAACCGATATTTTCGACATATTTCTCGTCCATGCATTAGTGCGTAGAGAAGGAGACGATAAGTGGTTTGTGTGCTATTTCGATTGAAGCGTTGACGGTATTTTATTACAATTATGTACTCAAAATATTCAATGTGTTACAAAAAACCCCGTAAAAATGTAATAAATTATCAAAGCGAAAAATATTGTCAACCCTAGTAAGCTGTCACTGCATAGAACTGAAGTTATAATCCCCGACATTTAAGTTGAACATGATTTTGAAATCACGTGATATGCGCAGTAGCAAGTTTTGGTACATTATTACTACTGCGCATGTCACGTGATTTCAAAATCATGTTCAAATTAAATGTCGGGAACTAAATTATAGATTATTTAACAGATTATTTACAGGAGCCGTGATCACAAGATGACTTAGGCAATGGTCGCATACAAGTTAATATTTTTTATTTGGATTTTTATTTAGTTATTTAATTGTAACTACGATAACTGTAAACAATGGTATACGCATAATCAGTGAAAAAGTTGTTTTATTTTTATGAATTAAATATATCTAACACTCTAGTGTTAACATCTATGTTAAGCATTGTAATTTACTAACCCAATATTAGCCCTTGTAGTTTGAACTAAAAAGTTTTTATTTGTCTTATAGAAAGAGTCTTTTTAATGAAAAACTTTTTCTAATGTCTTTTAAGCGCGAATTTCCACAGAGTATAATAGAATGAGTTCGAAATTGAAATTTTCGAAAAGTCTTTGGTTTTTGAGTTTTGACTCACTCTATTCTTTAGCGTTCTCTACTCTAACGTAATTAATTTAACGCAAGTTTCGATGTTGGCGCATCAAATCATTAAATCATTGACCTTGAAAAACTCAGGTTCTGATGAGGTCAATAAGTTAACTAAAAGCAGGTATACATGGAACTGGTTCATTTAATCTTTGAATTTATGACTCTCCAGTTGGGTGACGTAGTTAGCACCTTTTGGGCTAAGGATCGTGTTAATTGTGTCGGAAGATAAGAAAGAAAACACGAATGAAGAATCTTTGTAATTTCTTCAATTTATTTTTCATAATTGAATACATCTCAATTTAGTTGTAATAATTACTATATTTATTTATTTGTTTATTTTCGGTACACAAACATATAAGAATCATAACATGTTAGAAAAAAATATTAGGAAATATAAAATATGAGGAAAATGAACAACGTATCAGAGTATTGAGCGACAAACAAACGATCATGTCTCTAACATTTGACATTTTTTCTATTTGTATTAGTCTGGTTTTTATGACTTGCTTGTGTGTAAACTACTCTGTAAACTAGCATGTATTTTAATAAAAATAAAAAAACAGTAGTTAGGATTAATTATTTGTGTACCCACATACTTCACACCTACCCATTGAAATCATAATCATATTAGGTGTGTTTAGCAGAAAAAAGTGCTCGACAGCGCTCGAACGCAAAATGGCGACCGCTCAGCAGTAAGCGCCGCTGAGCGCTAAATGACTATTTTCTGTTAGGACGCAAACTTAGCGGTCATTGGGGAACATAACCTCAATTAAATATATTTATATCAAATGTGCAGTAAAAAATTTAAACTATAAACAAGATATTGAAGAAGACAAGAAAGACGATATTCTCGGTGATCACTGTTATTTTAATGATTGCACAAAACCACCGGCTAACTTACAAGTTTGTAAACAAACTTATCTTAGCAAAATGGCGATAAACGTCAGCGCTGCGAAAGTTAGAAAACGTGTCCTTGCCGAAAATTTGTTTCTCAGCGCTAGCTAGCGCTGTCAAGCGCTTTCTTCTGCCAAACACACCCATTGTTTATACTTACATGTAATATGTATATCTATACTAGGCGATGCAGTCGCTAAGCATAAAGCTACGCTAGCACCATATATTGGAGCGGAGCGTAATACCAATTTTTTTTTTATTTCGATGGGAATATTTTGAGAATTTCAAAATCTGGTCCTAAACCTGTTAATTCGATTCCACGCAAGAAATATTAAAATCGGTTACAAACTCGGGAAATTATGGCGTAACAGACATTGCGCCATTGAAGCTGATCCATGGGAGCTACGCTTGCTTCGCTCGCTCCGCTCCAATAAATCTCAACAGAAAAAAGCAAACTTATAATAATCTAAGTCGTAAGCAGTACTGACCGAATAAAAGCATAGGTTTTTCTAAAATCTATCTTGTCCTCGGTGAAAAAACGTTGCCGAATGGTCGCGCAAATTATCTTCTAACTAATTACCGAAATCGCACGTTTGACATCTAGTCAAAAACGACTTCTTAATTTGTAATTCCTAAGTTCTGAGGTCAGCGCCTGGCTTAACCAAACTTGCCTCGGTGCTCTTTATATATTAAAAAAATGAATGCCTTAAATAACTTAACTTCAACGGCAACTTAACTTTGATCGCTAACGGTGAGTACAAGAGAAAATCCAGGGGTAGATTTTGGGATGTGAATTTTAGGGATGGACTTTGAACCCGCTGGATTTTCTCGGCCTCTGTAAAATTTTGTAAATATGGAATTTTTTACTAAGCATGAGGAATTTTGTAGTGGCGCAATAGTTTCAAACTTAATTATAATTATAAGGCATGTTATTTAACAAATTTTTCTTAACATCTTTTATAATGCGCACAGCAATGGATTAGAACTCCCTCCCTGTCTGTATTTCCAAACTTATTATCCGTCCGTTTTTGAAGCCATTTTGAAGCCATCCTGTGAATATGCACCTTCTGGGTTAGCTCGTTCCATCGTGGATCCTGTCTTGGCCCCCGGGCTTAATTGGAATCAAGAGCGAACCTATACAAATTTAAAAATAAATCAATCATGTACTTATATTAACCCGCCTGAGGTGACGTAAAATCAACTATCATAGTTGGTGACCCCGGTCTCAGAGACCAAAGGGCCTACCACAATATCATAGCGCGATGCAAGTTCGATTGTTAAAGCACTTTACGCGGTATATAGTGGCATTTCTCTGCAACAGCTTAATTTGAATCGCGATAAAATGTGATGGTAGGGCCTCAGTACCTCTAAATCATATTTATCTTGAGTTTTATTACATTTTGCTGACTTATTATCAAAGATAAAAAATTCTTAATAATAAAACATAACCATATCTAAAATTGCAGTATGTTTATAACTAATAAAGTGAAATATCATGCAGTCCAGTACCAAGCTTTTTTATACATATAATTTAAAATATTATTAAAAATGTTATCTCGATACGATCAGCGATTAGGAAAAAAGATAAGTATGATGAAAATAGACAAAAACGGCAATTCTTAAATACATAATCGGAAACGCACGGTCATCTTCGAGTTTACTTCGGAATATAAGCCTCCATATTTCCATACGAGTAATTGTCGAAGGGCAATTCCCAATCAGGTAGCTACACGGCATAACAGCGCAGATCACATGAAAATAAAAATAATTTTTGTAAACCCCTTCTCACAGACACATAAGTCACCGTTGGCAGGTTGATAAATTAATGTTTATCCAACAAATAATAAATATTGTCTTGTTCCCTGGTCCGTAGTTACCTGGAGTTCACGTCACAGATCTGCCCGCCTAGCATACGCAACACGACAAAATTTTGTCTACCCATTTTCTCGTGTTTTAGTCATTTGTCGTCAGTCGTCTCTAACATGGCTGCGCTTAGAAGTCGATTTCTTATGTCAAACGTGTTTTTTTACTTAGCCGCGGATTTTTGTCTTCAAACTCTAATATGGCAATTGCGTACTCAAAGTACTCAACGTATATTAAGGGCGAACGAAACGTAAAAATATGTTTTATAGTTATATCTTATATATTTTATTTATGCATATATAAATATATTGGCAAAGGTATATTTCTATAAGTATAAATATATTCCTATAATTATATATATATATATATATATATATATATGTATATAACTTATATATGCATAAATAAAATATATAAATATAATACATATGTTTACGTTTCGTTCACCCTTAATACACTTTGAGTACAAAATTGTAATAAAATATAATATAGATATAGGAAAGTCGGGCCAGCGCAATCGCAATCGAATCTACGGCAAGCGTAGGTATAGTCTCCGGCAAACAAGTTGAACATGATTTTGAAATCACGTGACATGCGTAGTAGCAAGTTTAGGTACATTATTCACTACTGCGCATGTCACGTGATTTCAAAATCATGTTCAACTTATTTGCCGGGGACAATACCAGTGGCTACCCAGTTTCGTTAATAAGTTTCTCGACTTATTGACCATCTATCTATCAAAATCAATTTCAACCTTATAATATCAAAACTGTAACAATATTTTATATAACAATCGGATTAGTAATAGAAACAATAATATATTTTTTTGTGTAGTAACATTTATCAATCTACTTGTAAAACTCGTTGCATTTTTTACAAATCTTAGTCGCTTAGTATATTGCATCGACTAAATGTACTAGTTTATTCTTTTTAAAATTTTAGATTGTAAAAAGAATAAACTTATATTAAAGGAATGAACAGCAAAAACTTTCGGCGATTTAAAAAAAAACAAACACCGTCGACTTAGCGAGAAACGATTAACCACAGATCATGTAAGTCGTCAGACAACGTCAAAATTGATGTATCCACATTTCCAAAAAGTAAATAAAAGGGTAAAACACGCAACACAAATTAAATGAACGATATCGGTGTTGCTATGTTATATAATAAAGTAGTTAATAATCATATATCAAGAGGCAACATCCGTTTGTCTACATTAAGGACAACGAGATATTATGTCAATGTCGACAAACTTCTCTTCAATCGTGCGCGAGATAGCTCGAGTAGCGTATGCTAGGCGGGCTGGAGTCCAAAAATACTATATACACATATCACGTGGATGTTGTTTTTATCTCTGCCAAACGTCGTCCACTGCTGGAAAAAGGCCTTCCCAAAGAATAACCATATTTACCGGCCGTAAACTGCCCGCATCTAGGTGCTTCCCGCGACCTTCATCAGATCGTCGGTCCACCGAGTGGGAGGCCTACCTGCACTTCGTCTTCCGGTCTGTGGTCACCACTCGAGAAATTTTCTGCACCAACGGCAGTTCCACGAGCTATGTGACCCGCCCACTGCAAGTTTGGCAATTCTGCGGGCTATGACGGCCTTTCTGATTAGATCACTTAGGGAAACGTAATTTTAATTCCAATTTTATGATCAGTAGCGCTAAAGAGTAGAGCTCTTTACCTAAGTCTGTGTTTCCGACTGAATAGGTGCCTTCTAGGCAAGCACGTAATATTTTAAATTGCACCGTCGCTTACAATCAGGCGATATAACGGTCAAGCGCTTACTAAAAAAAAACTCCGAGCATAGCACGTGAAGACCTTTTTTTAACTAAATTTTAATAAACCCGCTGAATTTGTTTGATTTAATAACATGTTGTGCATTCCCCTGCATCCTCAAATTATCGTAGGAAAGCATTCTTATGGCGTACGTGTAGTAATAGCCCAAGAGCCCACGACGGCCAGACCTTCGTTATTTTATAAAAGCTGAAAGTTTCTCTGTACATGTCCCTTATACGGGTAAGAACGACCAGCGACTATGGAGTTTGGGTAGTGGTTACCTTGGCAGATAGCAGGTAGTAAAGGTGTACAAAATAGTACCCAAAATTTGTTAGAGTATAAAGCTCAATTTTTTATATTTTCATCGGGATAACTTTAGAAATCTCGTCATCCATTGCCGGACACTTATGATAGTTGCTACCCCCTGCCAGACACCCCAAAAATTTTAATAAATTATAATTATACTTTCGGTATAGTATAAAAGCTAAATTTTATATGTATATGCTACTTGGGGACCTATAAAAAGATGTTACCTCAATAGACGGACAGTTTTCATGGTTTTTACATATCACCAGACACATTGAAAGCCTGCTGTGTTTGCGGGCGCGAGGTAACAACTGTTCAAGCGGATGCGAGTGAGATAGGGCGCTAAGTCGAGTGCGATCTTTTACTGCGCACCACCTGTTGTCTCAAGGATTAATGAAGAGTTGTCATGCCCAACTCACGAGGAAGCAGATACGAAGATAGTATACCACGCATGTAACATCAACTATCCAGCAGAAATAGTAATCAGAAGTGCTGATACCGATATTGCGACTATAATGCTTGGTAACACGCATCACCTTAAAAGTGATTCGGTGGTTCGGATGCTTACGGGCACTGGCAATAATTTAAGATATGTAGACCTAACCAAAACCTACCTACCTAACTACCTGGAGTAGTAGTGATGAAGAAAATGAAAACGTCAACGACAATGCTTAAATTAATAAAAGAGTTTAAATATATTTTTTACCTGTAATCATACTTTTTTTATGATATTAAACTAACATTTTTTACTTTATACAACATGGCCATGAACGTTATATTTTTTTTATTAGATATCTTAAAAAATCGTAATCGACTAAGCATTCGCGCTCGCACCTACAGCAGGCTTTCAATGTGTCTGGCGATATGTAAAAACCATAAAAACTGTCCGTCTATTGAGGTAACATCTTTTTATAGGTCCCCAAGTAGCATATACAAAATTTAGCTTTTATACTATACCGAAAGTATAATTATAATTTATTCAAATTTAGGGGTGTCTGGCAGGGGGTAGCAACTGTCATAAGTGTCCGGCAATGGATGACGAAATTTCTAAAGTTATCCCGATGAAACTATAAAAAAATTGAGCTTTATACTCCAACAAATTTTGGGTACTATTTTGTACACCTTTACTACCTGCTATCTGCCAAGGTAGCCACTACCCAAACTCCATAGTCGCTGGTCGTTCTTAACCGTATAAGGGACATGTACAGAGAAACTTTAAGCTTTTATAAAATAACGAAGGTCTGGCTGTCGTGGGCTCTTGCTCTATAACTTTAATTGAGCATCGTGTCGGGCCAACTAAGACCTGTTTGCAACAAGTTAAGCTTCGATAAGGCGAATTACGAGTCTAATACTCTTTGACGATTCCTAAAATTGCATGTGTACCTAAGTTATTATTATATTAGTACTTGTCATATGTAATATAATATCATTTGAAATGACCTGTAATTGGCTTTGTATCCACTTGTCAGTCCGCTACCGCGCGCCCCACCCCTCTCAACAGTCCCAATGCTGCGCGAATTGTGAAAAACAATTTCGGACTCTTAGATAAAATGCCATTTTCTCGCTAAATAGTGAAACTAGGACCAAACTAAAAATACTACCGTAAAGTTGGTTAAATAAAAAATCCACCACAAAATACTAATATCTCTGTAACTCAAATATTAATCGTAATATAAAAAATATCAGACCACGCGGATATTTAAATATAGTAGCAATTGCTACCAGGAACTGACAAGGGGTGTTGGCTATAGGTAGCAATTGCTACCATGGACTGACAAGTGGGTAATAATATGTATGTAAATGTTATATCTCAGTTTTATTCTAAGCTCAAGTAGCTTCATATTCGTCGTCAGAATACTCAAACTCTTTATATCTGTATATTTATATATATTTTTTCTCATTTACATCGCCAAATCTTAACCTTCCTTCCAGCCCTATCCATCCAAAAGTTGTCAAATCGCTTTGAGCAATAAAACCACCTATTTTAACACTATAAGCGTTTTATATTGTATTGGATATTTTGGGTAGGTTGAGACAAGGTTTCAGTAGTTCAATTGGAAGAGTACTGGCCCGGATAGCGAAAGAATGTGAGTTTTAGTCCCGCATGACGACCGAGACAAGTAATAATTTCTTTAGATGTAAACATAAAAAAAACCACACACACTGTATATTTATGTACGTCAATCGTCTAGACATTGGCATTTGTTTTTCTTATCAAAATATAAAACGTCTAATTTATTAATGATATATGGCTAATTTTCAAAACCCAGATAAAAGATAAGTATCAAACATCGTGCGTATAATACAGACAAATTAAAAAGTTTTTATATGTTGTGTCTCTTAAGTTATAAATGATATTTCACATTGACAGGGTACTTATTAAGCCGACTAACAGTTCTATTCAAGAATTGAAAAACAACCCAGTTTAGCAATGGTGTTTATAGGCCGATACTTGTATATTTTGTTAGACCAGGTATTATAAATAAATAAAATAAAATAAAATAAAAATAAAATAAAATAAAAATAAAAATAAAAATAAAAATAAAAATAAAATAAAATAAAATAAAATAAAATAAAATAAAATAAAAATCATTTAATTCAGGTGATTAAACCCATACACAAGCAAATTACTCAAGATCATAATTAATAATGACAATATTAAAATTATATTAAATCAAATCAAATAAGAACATAAATTTAAACAAATGAAAACAAATAAAATCCAAATTAGCAAATAAAATTTACAAAATAATTAAAATTTAAATCATGTCACAAGTTAGATGTCACAATTAATATTATAAAATTAAAAATTAAAAGAAGTGATAAAATGTAATAATAAATAATGAAATAATAAGTAAACAACACAACAATACAATAACTAAGTCATTCTTTCCTGGTATTACCATAACACCCCGCACCATATGTAACATGTTTATTACAACAGTGCCGGATGTAAGGGCAATCCAGCCTGTCAGCAATCATCGCAAGAACAATGTTGGGGCTGGTCCACACTCTGTGTACCATAGACGTGCATCTCTTGCGTATAGTCGCGTAGAAGCAATCTGTGCTAGCCGTTGCAAACATGCCCGAAGCGCTACAGAACCTGGGCAGCCCCAACAAAGCTCTGAACGCATTATTGAACTGCACGCGGAGAGTACTGTACGATTTCCGCGAGTAGTTGGCCCACAGGGCGCTAGTATAAAGCGAGGTGCAATACGCACGGAAGAGTGTGATTTTTACCCCAACCGAACTCCGAGCAAACCTACGAGACAACATGTTTGCTCTTTTTGACAGAGCTCTCCGTTCGCGCTCAATGTCAAGATCATCCCTGAGGTCTGAAGTTACTATATGGCCCAAGTATTTGAAGTGTTCCACTCTTTCAAGTGGTATACCATTGAGATAAACAGGTGGTATGTTTTGCGAATATCTAGCACCTTCAGCCCCAAAGATCATGCACTGGCTCTTCGCAGCATTGTAAATCAAGCCATGTTCACACGCATACCGTTCACATATCTGCAATAACTGTCTCAGACCGCAAACTGACGCACTCAGCAGCACCATGTCATCGGCATAACTGATATTATTGACGCATATGTCGTCAATGTGACATCCGATATGTTTACTGCTGAGCCCGGCAATGAGCGCGTCTACATATATATTGAACAAAGTGGGTGACGTCAAACCACCCTGTCTTAGGCCGCAAAGAAGTCGATACGGCTCCGATAAAGCGTCCGCCCACCCAACGTAACTAACCTGATGAGTGTACCAATACTTTAAAATGCAAAGTATTTCATGAGGTAATCCCATGCTCTCCAATTTTCTCCACAATATCTCATACACCACCAGGTCAAAAGCCCGCGATAAGTCGAGAAAACACGCATAAACCGGAGTTTTTCGATCTGTGTAGTATCTAACAGAGTGCTTAAAGCACAGTATTGCACTCTCTGTTGATAATTTTGGTCTAAAGCCAAACTGATTCGGGTGCAAATTTGTGTACTTATCTAGCTGTACGTTAAGCACACCATCAAACACTTTCGCGGCAACTGTAGCGAGAGAAATGGGCCTATAATTCCCTTTATCCGCCAGGTCTCCAGTTTTATTTTTCACCACAGGTATAACGACTGTTTTCATTAGATCTTTAGGTAAGTAACAGTGGCTCACGCATAACGAGTAGAACATAGCTAGCACTCGAGAGATATGAGGTCCAGCATGCTGCAGGTGCTCGATGCTGAGGCCATCGTGACCCGGAGACTTACCTCTGGTCATGTTATTTATTATGTCGTTTACTGATATACGTGTAAGTGCCAGAATCTACATCCAAAAAGTCAACATCACAACAAGACCAAAATAGTTCATTACAAAAATTATACAGTTCTTTAAAGAATAGTTCATGAACATCTGCATTAAAGTCTCCCAATATATAAACAGAATCTATATCATAATCGTCAACTATAGCGCTCACTGTACTTAAGCAATCCGTAAACTCTGGAAGATTTTCCACCGCATTTGTAGGCATGTATACGCTCAATACAATCACTGGTCGTTCGTTTGTCACTATTTTAATACCACACACACGAGGATTATCACACGGCAACACTTGGACTTGCTGAAATACGCTACTCCTCCACAGCAGAGCGACACCTCCATATGGCCTTCCACGGACCACACCCAATGAAGTATTCACAGCAGACGTTCCCATATACCCGAAGTCACTGTCAATGGTACTTAAATATGGTATTTCTTCCGGCAACAACCAAGTTTCTTGCAATGCTATTAAATCGCATGAACGGCACAGTTTTCGTATGCTATCTATTGACCGTTTAACATTTTTACAATTAAAACTTGCGAAACTGAGTGGTCGTTTATCCATTGTTGAGTTTAGTAAGGCCGCCAACAGATACTTTACTATTCAGCTCTCTACGTTTAAAATGTATAAATCGCCTAAATACAATGCCACTTGGCCACAGGTTTTCGTCCAGATACAACGATAAATTTGATTCAGACACAAAGAATTTAAAAGCTTTATGTCCGCGTTCCTTTTTCATATTAATTTTCTCCAACTTCACGTTTTCGTTAGTTTTATTAAAAATGTAACTGGTTATATCATTCTCAGTTGTGTCATTATGTATGTTTGAAATAAACATTGGAATCTTTTTATCAGCAGCCTTAAACTTGCCTTCAAGATCCCTCGCCACACCCGACTTACCCATATAACGATACTTGGGTTTCTTACGATATACAACTCGTTCCCATCGCTCACATTCACGTTCATTTCTTACATCGGTCGGCTTAAACGGTGCTGCGTTTTCACGCAATATGTTTTGCCGCTCAGTCGTAATGTCATTATTGTGTTTATTCAATGCAATCAGCTGTCCGGTGGCCCGCAAAGACGAGCTCGAGTGAGTCGATGCCGATAACAAACCGGTTTCGCATTCACTTGTCGCATGTTGTGACTCATTTGCACCGTGAGCAATATTAGCCGTTTCTGACCGTTGCCGTAAATGTGTTTCGCTTTGTTGTTGATTTACAACTACCGGCGTGTTTCTATATTTCGGTGTATTTATATTTATTTCAATGTCATCGTTATAATTAAGTGATTTAATCACTGACGAATCATGCGTATGTGAAAGCCCCATAGGGCCACTGTCTAATAACCATGCACCTCTCTTTTTATTCACTTTTAACGCCGAGACGGGAGGAAGAGAATCATATTTTATCTGCAGAACTTCAGTTTTAAGTTGGTTTAGATGTTCCAGGGTAACGTAACTTGCCTTTATCTCGTCAATACTAGACTGCAAACGTAAGATATCTTTTAGTAGTTTCGTGCAATCGAGGTGGTCGAAAGTAATAGGTGGTAACTTTTCCAGCTGGCGAGCTACAAATATTGGTATAACGTCCGGATCTGCCGATTTGAATAAATTAATAATATCCGCCAGGTCCCTTTCTTCCTTGCCCTTGTTTTTTCGTAATATTTTACGCATGTCCGTTGGAACAGAATCAAAAAGAAGCGATTTCGACTTCTTGATTTCATCAGCACTAAAGGATGATTTACAAATTCGCACTAACGTCTCCTCATCAATCACTGACACTTTGTTTTGAATGTAAGACAGCATCTCGTCAATGACTATATTGCACATATTACACTTTATGACTGTCGTCATTTTTGCAACACACAAAATTTGCGTACACGTCGATTTACGCCACCGTCACGAGAGGGTGCGCGCACGAGACTCGTTTTTTGTTATGTTCATTATGTTTGTTAACTCATGAATAAGCTATCATTTTAAAGCGAAGCTTCTATATCGACGTTCTGGCCGCTCGCATATAGGCGCTCACCGCGCGGCACTCTATCTAAACGTCAGATTTCACCGTTACACGAGAGCGTCAGATTTACAACTCGGTTACAATATCTGTGGACCTCGCTGGAATGTCAAGCCCCCTTCCCGTTCTCTTGAAAAAGAATAAAAAAATAAAATAATAAAAAAATAAAAGAGTAAAAGTATAATATATTTTATTTTTAGTTAATAATTATTATTGTTTACAATACTATCCCCATGGTACTTGTTTTGTGCACCATATTGTATTGTAACCGGGTTGTAGTATCCTTACCAAAGAGTTCTTTAGAATATATATAACTCTTTGACCGTTATACGATATATATAGGAGCGAGCACCTCAATGTGCGTCGCATTCTGTCTTGCTTCCACTCATGTGAGTGTGCGTGGCTGGCGTGGCTTTCTATCTCTTGTTTACTCTATTTTTAACGCTTAGTTACTACGCTTTATACTATAAAGCTTCGCTTCTTTCGGTGTTCCTAGATGACATTGTTTTCTTTTTCAATTAGGTATATAATCCTACATTTTATGATGAAAATTTTTGTGACGATGAATCACTGACGTAATATCGGTAAAAGTATAAGGCTATGGATAGCTAAGGGTCCTTTAAAAACAGCTAAATTAGTGCTTATTTCCTTACTTATAAAAGTACATGCCACATGATAAATACAAACAATAAAAAAAAGAAAGATTTTATTGCTAACAGTACAACTCAAATAATTATTTATACTAAAGACAAAAAAAGTATGATAACGGCCAACAGGACCATGCCTCAGCATAATGCCATCACACTGTGACTGCAATGCACTGTGGGACATCCATAGGTCATAAATCTTAAAAACCTGCTTTCTAGTTTTACATTTTATTCCTTGTCGTTACATTGGATAGTTGCGGTACCTTCTGAAACTATAAATAGGTCAGTAATTAGAGTGCGCCTTCATTATCTATTGTGCATTCAAAGAGAGCGCATCGCCAATCGTAAATACTGTTATCAGTGAGTCATTAAAAAGCGTGACGTCATTTGTTGTCATTGCGGGACCTGTGAGTGCTGTGTGTGTTTTTTCTGAAATGGATATCCAAGAACAGGGTATGTAATAATTAATATTTTTATTTTAATTGTATCTTAGTATATATTTTCTTTAGTATGTCATTGCTACGAGGCGACTTTTCTTGGAGTATTATATTTTAATATTCAAAGTTTGAATAAACTTTTAAATATGTTCCCACTCGCTCCGACTATGGAGGTATATTGCACCATAATCTTTAGACTTTCTTATCTTAGGAAAATTAAAACTTGGCTGCCCTTATCTGCCGTTTTGGCGATGACAAGGGTGCTACGGTTGCCAGATTATCTCGTAGCATTTGCTACGAAATTAGTTTATTTAGTCTTAGTGCTTTGTGTAGGTTTTGTGTCTGAATTTTAACCGTTTTTTTTTGTTTTAGGTAATTTATATATATGCTCGTTTTCAAGAATGCATATTGTTGAAATATGGCTAACTGTCAATACCGATAATGACTCGGAAAAGTGTCGTCAAGTCCTACAAAGTTTGTTGACTACTCTGAACGATGCTGAGAACATTGATATTCATTATTTAGAGAAAATTGTTAATAATTTATGTAAAGCTATTGCTCGATTCTGGAAAAAATGTAATAGGGATAAAACCAAGCTTATATATAAGAATTCCGATTGGTTTAACGTTATTGAAAAAATTCAACTTGTGAAAAACAATAAGCAATGTACTCCGTCTGAAACGTCGCCGTGTCATTCACGTGGTCGTCCTCGAAAACCTTTTACGCAATGTAGTAAAAGGACTAAACGTCGGAGAGTAGCTGATTTGTCAAAGTCTGATGATTCTACTGTGAGTGCATTGCTTGATGTTTCAGACTGTTCATTCGATTCGTGTATATCTAGAGTTAGCACTGATGATGTCTTGTCACTTATGACTGATGCTCAGTTGACAAAACATCAGTATTTATTAATTAAAAACTTTGTTAATAGTAAGATTTCTCCTAATGTATTACCATGTTACCAACAAATTACTAAAGCGAAACAGAGATGTTACCCTTCTAATATAACTGTTTCCGAGTCTTCAGCTGAAGTTGAATTACAAAGTCTTTTTGATCACACAGCTTCTCGAATCCTTGAATCTCAAAAAGAGGTCTTAGATCAGATTCCTGATGATTGTTTGTCTAATATCTCTTTACTTGGGAAATGGGGATTCGATGGCAGCACTGGACATAGTGAATACAAACAATTTTTTTCAGATTCAACTTTAGAAGATAGTAGTTTGTTTGTAACATCTTATGTACCCCTTCAAATTATTGTAAAATTAGCTGAAGATAATTGTAAAATTTTATGGAAAAATCCTCGACCCTCTTCCACTAGGTACTGCCGTCCTATTCGATTTCAATTTTTGAAAGAAAGCACAGCAGTGTCTTTGCAAGAGGAAGCTTATTTTAAGGATAAAATTGAAAGTTTGCAACCTACTTTTATTCAGATCGACAATCGTGAATTGGTCGTTTCTCATAAGTTGCAGCTTTCAATGGTAGATGGTAAAATTTGTAGTGCTTTAAGTGAAACATCTACAAGTAGATGTTATATATGTAATGCTACCCCTAAAGAGATGAATAAAATAGACGAATGTTTACAAAAACCTGTAATAGAGAGTAGATACCAATTTGGATTATCACCACTACATTCTTGGATATGTTTCTTCGAATATTTTATTCATCTTTCATATAGATTAGACATAAAAAAATGGCAAGTTAGGCTAGATAGTGATAAACAATTGTTATCAAATAAAAAACAATATGTACAGTCCCAGTTTAGGGAACGATTAGGTTTAATAGTTGACAAGCCGCGTAGTGGTGGAAGCGGGACGTCTAACGACGGAAACACGGCCAGGAAGTTTTTTTTGGAATCAGCTGTATCTGCTGAAATTACAGGTTTGAATAAGGATCTCATAGATCGTTGTTGTGTAATATTACAAACGTTATCTTCTGGACATAAAATTAATGAATGCAAGTTTAAAGACGATGCATAACAAACAGCATACAGCCTGGTCGAGGAATATCCGTGGTATAGTCTTCCTGCTTCTGTCCACAAGGTGCTCATACATGGATCAGATATTATAAGTTATGCATTGTTATCTATAGGAGAACTTTCCGAAGAAGCTGCTGAAGCGACAAATAAGTATATCAAAATTTATAGACGAAGTCACACTCGAAAAATGTCACGTGAAGTTACCAATCAAGATTTAATACAACGACTATTATTACATTCAGATCCTTATATTACAAGTCTTCGGAAACTTCCCCCTAAAAAGAAAAATACTCTGTCACAAAGTGTAATAGAATTGTTACATGTTTAATATTGTTAGAATAAGAATAATTTATTTGTATTTTGTTAGTTGTTTTGTTTTTTTTTGTATTTAATTAATTTTAATTTATTTATTTCTATTATTTTATTATAATTAAATAATGTTATCAATGTTTTGACTCTTATTTTATTTAAAATATATGTTTTACATTCCAATTTTTAAGTATTTGTTCATGATAAATTTAGGTAAAAGTATGTTATTGTTTATATTTGTTTTTTACTGAAGTAAACGTTTTTTATTCCGTAAATACATGTACTTCTTTCATTTTAATGTTCCTAAAACACTTTTACAACTATAAGTCACTAAAATAATACAATGTATTGATAGTAACAGGACTTTAACTATTTAAGACCGCCCTTGTATGGAGCGTGTCCCTCCGTGCAATGGCGCTGGTATTCTTGCAACTCCTGTAGAAGGTACCGCCAACCTAATGTAAATATAATAAAATAACTAAATTTACTTAAATATAAATACAAAAAAAAAACGAACAACAAAAAATATAAATAAAATAAAGAAAAAGTACAGACACTGTAATTTTTCTTTATTTCATTCAAGATCCATAGAGTAATATCTATCTGTGTCTCGTCTGTAACATAGACAGACATCACTCCATGGAGGACTTTTGGCGGGACCGGAAAACATCACTTTGGTGGTTTTGTTTTTTCTGTTAGAATTTATGTTGTGGTCGATATAAGTGCGTAATAATGGTGGATTATTAACCACTAAGTGTTTGAGAATATGCAAGAGACTTGGCAAGTAAAACAAAGCAGCGAAAGTTGTGTTTTCCTGCTTTCTCAAGAAGTCCACTGGGAGGTTTCTGTAAAAACGCACACCTCTACTGAAACCTAGAGAAAAGGATATTTCACTGCTCATATATCATTCATGGATCAGCTCTCATCATCATTCATCATAATTTAACGAAGAGAAGACTCAAGAACTGGCAGTATGGCTTAGAACTTCGCCTGTCTCGAAAATACAAATGTAATTACTACTACTTACTCCATGGATCTCTGAATTAGTTTTGACATTACACGTATACAAAACCAACTCGACAATGTCCTATCATGATCTCGAACTGAATTTCCACGTCTACAATACTATAATACATGCAACAAATTTCAGCTCATCATTGTTAGCATTTGTTTTTGTTTTACAGTCTTTAAAGAGACATGCAGTCCCCTCGAAATATCTGCTGTCACTGGGGCCCAAATCACACTGTAAGAACATCACACATAGTATTGCGTACCACACTATATTGCGCGCCTTGGGAAAGGTCTACGTCCAGCTCGAGGACTGCTAATGGCTTATAATGAGGTTTGAAATAAATTAAATTAAATTTAAGAAACGTATTGTTTCAAGACGACATTTCTAACAATTTATATATATTAAAAGACATTTTAACCAATCTCTTGGGATTTTATACTATAAAAAGCTCAGTGATGCACGTTTGGAATCAAGAATAAGCAAGTTAATGGGCTACCCTCTGGACTCGAGGGACGGATGAGGTGAATTCTCATGGATACTTCGGTGCGGCGCGGGATTTATGTCCCACTCGTAATGACTAAACACCACCAGGAAAGTGCCATAGACCTGGGAAGTCTATATAGGCTTAGAGAAGCGATCGCCCGACGCAACACAACTTCAGTTCGACGCAAATTGCATGTTATTGCCACTTAGGACAGATGAAGTAGATAATTGACTATTGGACGAGGACTATAGATGGGAAGCCGATTATTAACGATTTTAACCAAGCGGTTAAAAAAGCATTTTTCATTATTAACGGTTAATTTATGCTATTTATTTTTATTTTATGCTTGTTAAGGTTAAATACCACCTTTAAATGCCGCAAGCGGCTTGATGTGCATATCGCGAGTTGCGCTGTGATGCCAGCTTGTCGACTGGCGGCAAGGGGGCGGGCGGCACCCACTATTATCTATACTATCTATACTAATATTATAAAGCTGAAGAGTTTGTTTGTTTTGTTGAATGCTAGAATCTCAGGAACTACCGGTTCGATTTGAAAAAATCTTTTTGTGTTGGAGTGTACATTTCTTAAGGGAGGCTTTAGGCTGTGTAAAATGACGCTACGATCAATAGTAACCGAGCATTCATTAAAAGTTGTTGCAAAAACGGGGAAATATTTCTTTTGAGAACTCCTTTTGCGTTCGCTGCGTGAACTGTTAAAGTTACGAGAAAATGATGTATGGCGGAATTGTTCCACATTGAAAGTCCTAAAATAGAGTCCGCGATAGCTTATGTCCATCTTTAAGGGTTCAGTCATTATAACCAATTTTATGGTAATAGAATTTGATCTTAATTAATCTCTGAGTAATTAATGCATGTTTTTGCGGTTTTATAAACACAATGCATATTAATCCTTATCGAAATAAATACGTTATTCATTACAATTATTTCATTCTGAACAAAATAACCCTTGACATCATTTAATTTCAATAAATATTTCAAATAACGCAAGGCGATCAAAATAACGCAATGAAGGGAGATGGAAATGGGGGGCCACATTAAAACATTGTCGATTTCCTACTTGACCACTTTCGTCTATCTACCTACGCTTCTACCTACCTATGCTTTGCACCTAGCTTGTGTGTATTACTTCTATTAGTATTTTATTACAATAACCGCAATTGCGTGCGGGTGTACCGACACTATCTAAGCGAATGTATAGTCCATACATAGGTAGGTATATTTAATAAGTACCTAGTTTCTATATTTAAGTTACGTAAATAATTTAAGTTTACCTTCAATTACTCATATTTAAGACTGGATTATGTATATTGGTCGATTTAAATATGATTTATAAAATCTTAAATAGAATCTTTATCCTTCGGATATCGACTTTTCACTACACTGTTGACTACTCAATAAAAAGACAGACTATTTACATACCCATTTTTTCCGTCGCAGTCGGATAATTAACTGTTAATAACCACATTTTATCGGTAGCTAACCATTAATTTGGTTAAGTAACGGTAGTTAACGGGTTTTTACAACTATAACCAGGACTGAGAACTTTGCTTGTGTTTAAAGAAGTTAGAAGTGTCCGTTCAGCAGAAGATTTCTTTTGGCTGAGATGGTAAGGCAGGTGTAGGCAGAGATTACTGATTTCTTATCACGACTTCTTCTTCAACTCTCGTCAGCCTTCTCATACAAGCGTGTCGGTTACGGTACTTTTTATAAACAAATATTTCTTCTATCGCTACCGTTGCACCAAAGGGTTGTCATTTGATCTGGCCTTTTATATTTGCCTTCTTTTATATACCAAAAGACCACTGTAAATGTGTATGATCAAATGTCTACAAAACAGAGTATGCTTGTAAATCATGGAACCCTAAGAATTCGTTATAAAATGTTAATAGGTGATTTAGCATTCCTCAAAAATATGTTTATGTAAATGTCACTTTATTATTAATTAGTACAGTTGCCGAACCAGTCAAGCATTTACTGTCAAGATGACGTATTTTCATGGAACTATATCCAATATAATTATGTAAAAGTATGGTAATCAAATCTTATCATAGTCACCATCTTTTTGAACTAGGATATTCGTTAGTCTCTTAATAACATGAAAAATAACTTATTTGTTTGGATTTTTATGTCTCAACTTTAATAAGGAATTAAACAATAAAAGGTTTTATAACCCTCGTCCTGATGGCTTTTGTGTGGTGACGAATTTATAATATTATAAATGTCGTAAATTCGGTTAAAGCTGATGAGTTTCTTGAGCCCAATATTCTTGTCAGTTAAAAGTCGCCTTTAATTGGTGGTAGGTAAAAATGTTGGAAGATTCAAAACAACCTCTTTAAAATGCATTTCAATAACAAATTCATTATTATTTACAGTTTTATTTAAAACATATGTTTATATTTTGTATTTTTGCCGCTGACGCCAAAGGTACGATTCAGACCGACCGGCCCGCATCGGCTCGGGCCAGAACGGATGCGAACGCATGCCGTGCCGTACGGGTGCCGCGAGTGCCGTATGCGTGCTACAGCAGTCGACAGCCGACATTATAACGACAATCGTATTGTTGAACTAAGAAAATAAGTTTTTCTTCAGTGTCCATCATTTATTTAAGTTATTACGTCCTTGAAGTGTACACAACTTCAAATGACTCGTCTCGCTGCACCGCTAATCTCCATTCGCGTTCGACAGCCGATGGAGCTGTCGCGGTATCCGTCGGAAGCCGCTCGGATCCGAAAGGCGCCGACCGGAGCCGTACGGCCGTCGCGGAATGTATATGTGGCAGAAATATGAACTTTCATTACTTGTTACAAGTTTCAATTTCCTTTAACGCATTGTGAAATGCCTTCCGGGCCGGGCCGATGCGAGCCGGTCGGTCTGAATCGTACCAAAGAGAGACGTGTTATAAGTTTGTGTTTTGGCTCGCGTGATTTGTCTAGAAATTACTCTCGTTTTCAATGATATCTAGATTCCGTTCTTTTAGTTTTTTATATTATAAGATAAATTATTTAAATAGAAAAATACTAGAAATGGTCGACTTGGTTCACAAGTGAATTCTCAGGCGGGTTGTGAATCCAAGTTCATCCTTTTTAGTATTTTTTTATTAAAATAGTTTACCTTATAAGATAGCATTGAAAAAATTCAAAAAAATAACTAAAAAATATAACTATAAATATAATGTTGATAATTTTGCTTTGTTTTTATGTTACTTGTCAATAAATACAGTGGTCAAAGTCGGGAATCGCTCACGGGACCTTGAAGTTGCTTTAGCATGAGAATAGGTATACGAGCCACTCGAGGTCGTATAAAAAATACACGTGCTGGGTTAGCTCGCTTCATCGTAGATCCTGTCTTTGCTCAATGGCTCAATTCCAAATAAAAAAACCCATTAAATATAACTAAAAAAAACTAAGCACTTAACAACTTAGAAATTATTTTAATGGGCAGTGTCTACAGAGAGCATTAAGGATTATTTTCAAGAAAATGTTGCTAAGCGCAATATTAGTTTATATTAACTAGCGGCCCGTCCCGGCTTCGCACGGGTGGACAAAATTCTTTAATTTTTTTCTATTATTAAATATTTTTCCGTTAGCGCCATCTAGCGTCCGGTAGACGAACTACTTGCGGTTAACGCGTTGCTATGGTAACGCATATACAATGGAAAAAGAGCGGGAAAAAGAGCGGACAGACAAACAACATTGTGATCTTAGATTTTAGATTTTGACGACCGTTTGGTACAACGGTAGCGACCCTGCCTTTAGCACCGCGTCCTGGGTTTGAGTACCGAAAGCGGCAATTGTTTATTTATGTGATGGATAGGAGCATTTCTATTTGTGTTATGTATGTATTTATAAAATTCTATAAAATATCAATGTATTATTAGAACGAGCGAAGCTCCCTTGGATCAGCTTCAATGGCGCAATATATGTGACGCCATTACTCTATGAGTACTTAGCCGATTTTCGTAGTGTTTGTGATGAATCGAATCAACAGGTTAAGGACTCGATAGTGACGGAGCGAATTTAAAAATTCGCAAAAATAAAAAAGTTATTACCTAAAAACATTGGATCTATGAGATGAGTAAAAAAATTAAATATATTTTTTCTAGAGCTTATATTTTTGAAACCACCAATCCGCTCCGCTCCAATATATGGTACAAACGAAGCTTTATTCTTAGCTACTGTATCGACCTAGTTATATGTGTACCGTTACCCTAATATCCATAACACACACTGTGTTTGAAATTCAATTTCTTTTTTTTTATAATCTTCTAAATTTAGTAGTTAGCTGTCTCACACATTTTATTATCATTTAATGTAAATTTAAAACAGTTTTAATTTGCAGCTGTGTCATCGGTGAATGAAATGCATCTATGCGAAGTCACATCTTAAAGATTGTTGTTCATGTAAAGTAAACAAACACACACAAATTCGCAGTAAGTTGGAGAGCTATCCAGTCTGTTTGTCTTTTTGTGAAAGTTGATTTCCTTTATAAAACTATCATATATTGTACTGTTATGTTTATTGTATTATCATTATCACCCATTTAACAAATAATAAAATTAATAAATATATATTTCTTTTATAATTAGGAGGACAAAGCAACGTTTCAAGAAAAGATAAAATTATTTTTGTTTAATATCATTTAGAATGCACTGTAAGTCAAAAATTTTGCTATGGCTGCCAAATTGTACTTCGGGAAATCTTGTATCGAGAAGAAACCGCAAGAAATTTGGCAAGGGTTGTTTTTTTCTCTCTTAAATGTGTCACAGTTTTTCAGAAACTAGTCTAAGCTTGCACTTCTTTGCCACTGGGTACTCAGGGTAAGAGCTCATACAAAACAATAAATAATAAAAATGAACAAGAGGCTCGCATGCCAGTTTTCATGGTAGTAGTCACTCCAAGGTCCCGGGTTTATATGTGGCCGAGTCGAAATAGAAAAAAAAAACTATATTGGCTCGAGTCTGAGTGTTTTGGTTGTTTCTGAATTTCAAAACACAAGTTCTTTAGCTACTAAACTTGGGTTCTGTACATACAATCTATGTGACTTTTTCTTATTTTTATATTTAATTATTAAGTTAATATATTTTTAATGTTGTCAACTCAATGTTCAGTTTATTAATTCAATGTTAATTCGATATGTTTCAGTTAACTCATGCATACCTAAAATGGTGATTTGCAATTTATTCCATCTTCCGCCCGTTTGATAATGTACATAATATTACAGTCTGGGTAACAAAATGGCGGCAAAACAGTACAAGGGCCACCCCCGCCAAATATTAATTTATTGTTAGAATTAGCATGGAGTTGTCGTCAGATCTCAACTTTGACTAAAAAGCTAGGCTTCCTAAATAAGGCCCAGCGATATTTCATGCCGGGACAGCTTTTAATTACCTATAAAGCTCAAGTCCGATCTTGCATGGAATATTGCAGCCACCTCTGGGACGGCTCAGCAAAATTCCAACATCCCGCACTGCACACGATTCAGCGCAGAGCTGAGAGGCTCATTAGTAACACCAAATTGGTGAAGAGCAAGCTACACACTTTAGCTCACCGTCGTAAAGTTGGCATGTCTGTCGGTCTTCTACAGAATGTACTTTGGAGACTATGCTCAGGAGCTACATGTACTCATACCGCCATACCCTTTTTCCATCGGACATCCAGACGTACTGCAGGCTACCACCCTTTCTCGGTTGCTATTCCTACCTGTCGCACCAAACGCTTCTCAACATCTTTTATAATGCGCACAACAAAGGAGTGGAACTCCTTCCCTGCGCCTGTATTTTCGAGTACTCATAACTGGTCCGTTTTCGAAGCCAGGGTGAATAGGCACCTTATACCAAAGACTATAAACCAGAGATTATTTATATAAAATAACAACACACACATAGATAATTTTTACACTATAACATCAAATAATTATATTAGCAATTTCTTCTTTCTATGCCTCTCCAACCAGTAAAGGTTGACTGTCAGCTTTGCATATTTCACCCGCTCTTTAGCGAGGTTGTAAAGCTCGCACTTGGCCCTCAGGCGTGCGGGGTGTTCAGGGCGTCACGGCTCATCCTATTGCTCCGTCCTCCGGAGCATAGGAGACCTCTCTCTCTCTCGTCGTCACTGGTCCGGGTCGGGGCCGATTCCGGTAAGGGGCCACGCGACCCCCACCAATGTGCTGTAGGACGCCGCAGTTTTAGTGGGTAGGCCTCCAAACCTTTATCGGGCACTAGGCCGGGTAGGGGCATGGAGGAGAGTCACACATATTCCTCATATTCTCCTGGCACAAAAGAATGCCTAATGTCACCTAAGAAAAAAAAAAGTTGTAAAGCTCAGCGACATTTATAATTCAGGTCCATTCTCGGATATTGCGCAGCCATGACTTCTTTCTATGTCCAACATCTTTTCTTCCGGCCACTTTGCCCATCATAATTATTATATATCTACTGCCATTTATCTAAATTTTATGGAGTACAAATTTTAAAGAATATTTTTTGTGTTTGTTAAAAGCACTTACTCATTATAAACCAGTGTTGAAACAATTTAGCTTAAGTAATTTCGAACCCGCGTCCTTCAGGCTAACGGGGTCAGAGATAGTAACCACTAAGCTACTGGGGTTCTTACTCACCTTGGAGAATTGAATAAACACTATTTACTTTCTTTTTTTGCCTTGCACTAGTGCTAATAAACTACGTCAAAGCAATTAAATTTAAAAACTTTCGCAAGTATAAAAAATACTAGATTAACTAGGCGATGCAGTCGCTAAGCATAAAGCTTCACTAGCACCATATATTGGAGCGGAGCGTAACATTAAAAATAAAACAATAAAAAAATAAAATTCAATAATGTTTAGTAAAACTTTCAAAAAGCACGCGCCTATGTGTTTTGGTCATATGTTTTTCAATTTTGCGAATTTTAAAATTTTCAACTTCGTCACGATCTAGTCTTAAATGTGCTGATTCGATTCCACAAAAAAATATTAAAATTGGTTAAGAACTCGGGAAGTTACAGCGTAACAGACAGCTGGTCCGTGGGACATCCAATTATTTAGTTCATTCACTTCCGCTCACATTACACACTTTAATAAAACAATTTATTTACGGATTTATTACGCATAATTTATATTACGTACTGACGTTTCGACTCCTTTACAAGAGCCGCGATCAAAGGATGACTAAGGTAACGTCATATTTTTTCCTCCTCCTATAAAGGAGTCGAAACATCACGATTAAATAAAAAATTTACGCAAAAAAACCGTAAATAAGTTGTTTTATAAACAAACGTATAACTTACCACGAGTTAACAGGAAAATTAATAGATTCTATAATGTAAATCTGTAGGTTCTGTCTATACATTTTTTTTGGCCAAATTTTTCGATAAATCGACGGCAGAAAGCGATCTTGGCGTATCTCGAAAAACCCGACTTTACACCAGAGCCAAAAAAACGATTTAAAAAAATTATAACTCGTGTATTAATAAAGATAGAAAGTTGAAATTTGGAACAGATTTCTAATATTCTAAATGCTTTTTAATACAGTTGATAGAAATGTCTTAAAGTTACTGCTTCATGGATTTTTTACTAGTTACAGCAATTGATGTTTCAATATTAGGCAGCGGAAATGCTGTATCTGTAAGGTGTAATGTATGAGTCATTAAAATTAAAACAAGTTTGGATGCTACGGATATGCCGTATCCCAAATATGAACTGTACGAAACATGATTAATTTGCTGTATAAGTTTTTACTCTAATTAGTTACTGTAATGAATATGTTTTAACTAGAGTCAGAATTACAAATGTGATAAAAATAAAATGCTATATCTTTTATTTAATAATTTTATTAATATCTTAACATGCTTTTACAACATTTTTTTATTATCAAAATTATAAAGTAAGCTTTTACGCTCAAAACTAAACAAAAAAATAAATAAAAACCAGCTTGCTGCTGAGGAAGTACTGCGTACATTATACGTTTTCATTAATCATTCAATCGATTTTATTTTATTTATTCTAACTAAGCCCAATTTCTAAAAAAGGGTGTATGTCAATGTCTTATGAATAACATCTTAATTATATTTATTGAACAAATTTGCACAACTGAAAAAAGCAGTTAAACAGTTTTAAATGCTTTTATGCCAAAAGTGACCATTTTTGCTTTAAAAACGTTTTAAAACTTTTAAACGGATTTTGAAATTATGTAAAGTTATTCAATAACTATTAGACGTTATTCATAAGACCTTGGCTCAGCCCTTTTTTAGAAATTGGGCTTATTTTAAAGAAATAAAATAAAATCGATTGACGGCGTAAGTTGGCTATAATTCGCCACATAATCAAGGCGAAACTGACGAAAAAGAGGTATAGAACTCTATACCTCTTCTTCATCAGTTTCACCCAGAGCATCTTTAGTTTTTGTATCATGTTTTAATTGTGTATATTCAAGGGAGTAACATTTTGCGATAATTTGTTTGTCGACCAATTTTTTAAGGTCGTTGTATTTTTGTATAAAAATTGGGAGTTTAGTTTTGTACAAATTAACCTTTGGTTTCGTGTTGTTTAAATCACATAATGACACTGAAGTAGTTTCAGCATCCGGGAGCATAGAATTTTTTATAAACATAATATTGAGGTTGGTCTTTTTAAATTTTGCAACACATAACTTTGAAAATTGAATTTTCTGATTTTTTTTAAAGTTTTGCTTAAAACCTCGTCAAATCCCAAAAAGTCTTTACCCTCTAAAACAGACACTCGATATGGGGTTGGCTTTTTACGTGCCAATTCGACAACAGTAGGCCATTGAGATGGAGCCCAGACGACAGTTTTCTTTACAGCACGCTCTATGGTAGCATGCATGCTATCAACTGGCATGAATGTGTGGCCAGGAATGAGATAATTTATTTGGATTGTCTCCAAATTGGCAGCAATTGACAAAAAATATCTCAACATGCTCAACATAGTTTTGTTTTTATTTCGCCCAAAGCATGAATCTGAGTACAGCAGCACTGTCTTTACATTGCCACGTTTGTCTACCTCTAGAAGATAATTGTACAAGCATGTTAAAATCTCGTCAGCTCCACGACGAGCATCAACTTCTGACCATAAATTACAATAGCCAATTTGGGTATTACTTTCGTAAATTGTGAGATTATAGACAACTATTTTTCTGGAGTAGTAAAGTGCCATGTTTTCACCATGTGGTGTATTAAGGATTTTTTGCATATCAAAACTTGCACATACAACACTGGGATCCACAGCATTAAGTTGTTGGTGACATTTAAACCTTTTATAGGACTCTTCTTTTTCTTGTATGTGACAATTATATTTAGACATCTCATCATAATTTTTTACATCATAAGTCTGTGCCATACACACCATACACTTATCCTTCTTAGGAACATGAAACCCAATATTGTAATTCCCTTTTAACCAATTGGAGAAAACCTTTAAAGACATACTCTTCATGTCTTCTTCTTTACAGTTTGTATCGTAAATGCGATATAAGTTTGATATATTTTTAAAACTATCTGGTAAATATAGCTTGTTGGAATCCTTCCTGCAGTAATGAGACGGCACCAAAGGTAAAGATGTCATAAATTGTTTGGAATGGTTTATTATGTCTTCTGTGGTTCTATTTAGACCACCATTTATTCCTCTTTTATCTTTTTGTGCAAATCCTTCCATTGCGTTATCAAGGGTATATAATAAAAACCTCTGAGATATATCCAGCGTTTTAAGTAAAAATTTTTGGCATACTTGTCTCCTCGCATCTCCTTCGTTGATGTAATATTCATATGTTATTTTCTTCTGGATGATTCCCCTTTGACTGATGTATGTAGAGTGACATTCTTTTTTATAGCGCATTTAGATAACCAATCTTTTTGACGTTGAAAACTTCCGAGATTCCAATAAAAAGTAAATAATTGTTGACGTCTTGTGTCTGGAATATCGCCACAGTTTCGTTTACAAATATTTTCTTTGCAGGGGTTAATTTTCATAGATTTAGATGCAACTTCTTCTCCTTTTACAGTAGTGTAAATCTGACCGTAAGTTTTTTTAATGTTATTTTCTTTTTTGATAGCTTTCTCTGGCTTAGGCTTTGCTGTTAAGGTATTTTCTTCTAATTGTAATTCCCGCTCTGTATTTTGGTTTTTTAACTTCTTCGTTTGTTTAGTGTTAGTTTTTTTGTTCGCTTTTTTTAGTTTCTTGCCTCGTTTTTTCTTGTCACTTTTATTTTCTGTCCTGCTTGATGTTAAATCATCGGTTGACTCGTCACTAAATGAACAGCTTGAATCTTCCGACGGAAATACCTCAATGAGTAACAATGTATCAGCATCATCTTCTTCAATAAAATCAAGGTATGGTTTCAAGTTGTCAAAATTTAATTTCTTTTTGCATTGCCTTGATAGATTTCTTTTCGAGCTTCTGTTTTCACTAGAAAAACCTTCCTGAGGTTTATTTCTAGTATTCGCTTCAGTAAAAGTATCAATTGGGATTATATCAACTTCCGAATTAGTAGAAGTATATTTCTCGTTGATAACAAGAGGGCATTGGTTTACTACAGGTGCAACTTTATCAATGTTAGGCGAATTTTGACTTATAGCAGGTGAGCAAACTTTATTTTCAATCGGATCTTCAGCGGAAAAATGTTGAACTGTAAATAATTCGTTGTTCTCAGGAGGATTTTCTTCGGAGCTGTTACATGCATTATTTATAGCAATTACATTTTTGCAAGGATAACCATCGACGCTAGGAAGTTTTGGATCTGTGGCAGGTAAGCAATTTTCAATTTTGGTAGGACTTTCAGCAATGCTAGGGGATTTTATGTTTGTAGCAGTTAAGTACGCATTTATTTCAGGAAAGACTTCAGTGGTGCTCGGATGGATCGTGGTTTCGGAATATTTTTGATTAGTAACAGGTAAGCACTCTTTCATAAAAGGAGCTACTTCTGCGGCGCTAAGACAATTTTGATCGCAAACAGGTAAGCATTCTTTTATTTTAGGTAGGACTTCAGCAGAGCATGGAGATTCGATCGGCAGTCATCCAAAATTCCTCTACTTCAGCAATACTTGGTAACAAATTTTCGCACATCTCATCTAAAGTATCAGATGAAATTATATCTGATTCTTTTCTCATTTTTTCGGTACAAGTTTCGACATTATCTAAATTTTCTCCACAATCAACGGTCACAAGACAATTATAGGATGCATGACTTGTATTTTGCATAATGAGAGGTAGGTTATTATTTAAATTAGTTTCGAAATCTGATGTTATCAAAGACAATTTATCACTTTTTGTGTCTTTCTGTATTGTACTTTGAATCTGTAACAAGCCAGTTGAAGACGTGCATGACTTTTGTTGATCTGAACACATATTTTCAATTATTTGCTTTGTTTTTAAGTAAGTACAAGTAAGATTTTGGCTTGCGAAAGGTGGGAGTAAGGTCTTTAACAGTTACTGTAGCTTTGGGATGGTGAGGAGTTGTTGGCAGCGACGAGTGTTCAGGCAAAATGTTTTTCTTAACTAATCGTGTTTTGACTCCGTCTTTGTACACCACTTCTTCTAGAATTTCAATTCTTCGCTTTTTTTGTTGTTCTTTATCAATTGTTAGTTTATGTTTTAAATGTTCTTTCCATCGTTGCCGTTCCATCTAAAACCAAAAAATACTAAATAAGTACAATAAGCAAGAAACCGCTATGGGCAAAATATAAAAATATTGCTAATTTTTAGACGTCGTGAAAAGTTTGTATAAATTGAATAGTAGGTTAGCACGTAAGTACATCTACAAGCACTAGTGTTATGCGGACAAAAATTTAGTCCATAAAGTTAAATGCATGAGGTTTGTAGACTATGACAGAATTGGTGCACTTCGGGATACCTATTTACCTAACCTATTTGATTATTTAGTGACATCATATCAAATACTTATATTTTAGTTTTTATGCATTTACAATGCAATAATCTCTTACTCACAGTGACTCCGTAGCTCAGTGGTTAGAGCATTCACCAGGACAGTTAAAAGTCGTGGATTCCAGTCCCGCTAACGCTAGTTGTGAGATGGGTAGAGTTTTCTAATACTTCATTTTAAATATTTTCAACTTTAGACCTAGTCTAATCTTTAGGTAAGTTAAAAATAGAGAAATTGTAAAGAAGTATTAGGAAAAAAAATTCGACCCATTTCACAACTAGCTCCGATAGGACACGAACACAACGATCTTTTCCCAATCGAATTTATCCAATATTTTTTATGCGTTTATGTAGCCAGCGTGTATTTCATCAATGTGACGATAATCAAACTATTTTTATTATTAACTTTTAAGACCATGAGGTGATTAAATCAATTTCATCAAAAATTAATAAAGCAAACAACGAAGGTTATCATTAAATAAAATGTTGGTAAGGTAATTTACCTTTGGTTACTTATTTACTACCTACTATCCTAGCATTTATACCATTATAGAAAGCATGACTCATTTTACTAAAAATAGGTTAAATATTATTCTTCTATCACTTACCCCAACTCCTGAAGTTTTATTTAATATTTCCAAACTCGTAAACAACACGTACACAAACTTTTTTATAAAGAATCTTCTTTTAAAAACAATCCTGCTTCCTCAGTTAGGCGCTCGCGCAGAACTGTCGGTCGCGTGAATCGCGATCGAAATGGTGTATCTAATGGAATATGTCGGGGTGGGAGATGTGGGCGTGTCTACCTAGAGTGGCGTATCGATCAATGTACGAAAAACAGTACTCTATTCTCATGGTGTAAGTAAGAATTTCGCTATTAGATTAAACATTTAAAGTGTAGTAACTGTTCGATGGGCACACATCGATTCGGAGCATAATGCTGTATCTTTGGTAACGTAAAATTTGGAGCGGCAGAAACGCTGTATCTCTTAAAAATCAATGTTCGTAGTAGAAAATAATGCTGTAACTGTTTTTTGAGGTTCGATGTTTTGTCGTATCTATTTTAACTTCCAAAGTTGCGATTTTTTCTTTATTTACAGCAGTTTGTCATCTAAACAGTAAAAAAACTGCAAAAAATTCAGTGGAGTATCATTTTTTTTTTTATCGTAGAAAGACGAGACTTACACCATTCGACGGGGCTTTTTTTTCTTAACAACAATACATCAAAAAGTCATTTTGACCAATTTTCGAGATACGCCAAGATCGCTTTCTGCCGTCGAAATATTCAATTTATGACTCAATGATAACAATTATACTATCTTTTATTTTTTTGTCTGTCCGTCTATCTGTACATTCTCCTATAAGTCAAGTACGTGTTTATTGAAGATTAAATATCCATATCTTTAGTATTATTAAATAAAACCTTTCCACAATAATGTATATATCTTAGCCTTGGGATAGGTCAATCCTGTCTGTCTGCAGGCATTTTCATTAACTTGTTTTACTGTATTTGGTATTTTCTCCTTCTTCTTCATCCTGTACGGGCGGTAATCACAACTTGCTGACTTTAAACGCCTATTCTGCGTCAGGGGGATGTTTGTTTGTTTATTCCAGCTATCCCAGCTCCACCAGGAATGATCCAAGTGCCTTTGCCTTGGTGAGAACCTCCCGGAGACTGCCCAGCGAGCCGAGATGTTTTGCCCGGTAGTGTGCCACTCCTTCACGTTTCATTATGACATGGATGGCTGTTTCTTCCACTTCCCATGCATCCTCTGCATAGAGAGCTGTCAGTGATAATTAAATGAAAAAGGTGCCTGTTAAAGTTGCCATGACCAGTAATGGCGCCTATTACTAGGCGCAGCTTTGATCTACTTAGCTGTAGTAAGGATCTGGAGACATGAGCGTCCACCCGCGGCAGAATGAGTTTATAGCTTGTCTAAACGTCTCCAGGGACTTCCACTGCTGCTGATGCAGTTTTAATGTGTGTTCACGAATACTGTTGTTGAACCAGCTGGTTATATTTTTGGTATTAGCTTATGAAAAATGTCATATGTAAAATAGCTCAATATAAAATTTAATTGAAATAAAGAAGCAAAATAATCGTACATTTCTATTGTGTTTTATAATGTTCATTATTGTACATAATTATCATACATAGTTTGTAGTCGTCTCTAAGTGAGAAAGATTTATACATATTTATACATTTATACATATCACGTGTCTAAGATACAGCTAACAAAAGAGCTAATGACCTTGAAATGGTTAAACCGATATTAATAAAACAAGTCTAAGAAACACCGCTAGAAAACTTGCATTCAAATTAAAAAGTCGCATCCATAGCGGTTCATTCGCTTAAGAGCTACAGTGCCACAGACAGACACACACATATAGCGGTTAAACTTTTGGCATTCCTTTTTTGCGGCGTTGGTTAATAATACAACTATTTCTGGTCATAACATTTTGTTATGAGCGTTGAACTGATAATTTTATATCTAAACTAATTAAAACTATACAAAAAATCATCTCTTATGTTGATTTTATTTCGATGATTGCTGTGATCACAACTCGTGTAAAAGAGTCGAAATATCAGCATTAAATATAAAAAAAATATATTCAACGCATCGTTTATTAAAAATTTTTAGACAAAATTATTAAAAAAAGCATGTGTGGAATTCACACGTGGTAGAAGTGAAACCTTCAAAAATAATACGTACACGTATACAAAATACCACGGTTGCTGTGATGCCTTCTCTCAAGTTTTGTACTACACATACTCACACAAACACGTATTAACACACGTACATAATGCTTCCTATCTCATTATCTCCTACTTTAAATCTTATGAATTTATGTGTCTGTCTCGTTTTCGTTTCATCGACTTTCAAATCACAATGATGCTAAAGAAGTTTTCACTACAAAAGAAAAATAATAAAGTCATAACAAGAATTTGGCATTGTGGATACTTTAAAGTTATCAAAACAGCTCTTGCATAATGTTTGTTGCATTAAGTTCTTAAAGCACTTGGATAAGGGATATTAAAAATAGCTTGTTCACAGTCACTCTTACCTAAGGGACTATATCAAATCCATGAGGCAATCCACCATAAGCTTATTTTCTTTCTTTATGGCTTGCACGATTTGTGCACTAAGCCAGTGTTAAGTATGTATATATGCCAGCTATTGAGTAATTTGCCACTTGCCAAGACTCTTGCATGTTCACAAACACTTAGTGGTTAATAACCCACCATTATCACTAACTAATATCCACCGCAATACAAATATTAACAAGATAAACAAAACCACCAACGTGACGCTTCCCGCTCTCGTCAAAAACTCCTCCACCATAAATTAGAAAACCGACATATCATGAGAAAAACAAAGAAAAGGTCTTTATAGATTTATATCACAGTAGCTAACCTGTTCTCGACTTATAGAAGGACATACAGATAGATTATATTTATCATAAAATTTGTCTTAAAAATAAATGTACAGACAGAACTTACGGATTTATATGTATACTAGTATAGATAACACTTATTGTTATAATTAGATCG
Source organism: Calamotropha paludella (assembly GCA_927399485.1). NCBI lineage: Eukaryota > Metazoa > Arthropoda > Insecta > Lepidoptera > Crambidae > Calamotropha > Calamotropha paludella. Next base: position 25,100,262 of record OV656815.1, on the reverse strand, counting down.
GGATAATAAAACTAATAATATTGATTTGGTCAAACAAACATTTTAACAGTATTAGACATTACAAAATATTTTTTTTATATAAATAAAATAAGGTACATTCGAATTTAAAATTTAAAAATGCAGGCAATAAAAACAATGGTCAAATTTAATAATGCGCTCATTCTTCTTGTTCCTACAAATTAATTTAAATTTGACGCTCTTCAAATAAAATGCAAAGTCAATTATTGTAACCACTAATCATACAAACTCAAACTTATACCCATTTATTAAGCCCAGAATAAATGGTTATAACTTTAACTCATTTTTAATAGGTTGCAGTGAATGTGTTGAATAAGTTATAAAGAGTAAGTATTTTGATATCATAATACCGATCGCGCATAGATAGATGAAACATTTTATCTTTCACTCATTTAATGTAACAATGTAGTAACTTTATGAAATAGATAAGTGTATTAATAAATTGACTTTTATTGGAACGGAGCGTGCGAAGCTCCCATAGATTAGCTTCAATGGCGCAATGTCTGTTACGCCATAACTTCCCGAGTTCGTAATCGATTTTAATATTTTTTGTGTGGAATCGAATCAACAGGTTTAAGACCAGATTGTGACTGAGCCCGAATATTGAAATTCGCAAAAATTCCCATCGAAACAAAAAAAACATTATTTTTTTAGGTATTACGCTCCGCTCCAATATATGGTGCTAGCGTAGCTTTTAGCTTAGCGATTGCATCGCCTAGTTGGAGTAAAGTGAGCGTAGCTCCCATGAATCAGCTTCAATGACGCAATGTCTGTTACGCCATAACTTCCCGAGCTCTTAGCTGATTTTAATAATTTTTGTGTGAAATCGAATCAACACATTTAGGACAAGATTGATCCGAATTTTCAAATTCACAAAAATAAAAAAATTATGAATAAAACACATTCAATGGGATTTCCCATTGAAACAAAGCGCGCCTATTTGAAAGTTTTCTTTTTTATGGAATTTTACAATTTATTTAACATTATATATTTTTTTTGTATAACGCTCCGCTCCAATATATAGTGCTAGCGAAGCTTTATGCTTAACGACTGCATCGCTCTAGTATTTCTAATCTACGCAATTCCTGACCTGAAAGGCGTAAACTTTTGCAAAAAATAAATTATACAGTTTCTTACTTTGAATTACAATGCACAGACAAATTTATGTCAAAGTATGTCTAGCATTCTAAATTTTACAGTTTATAACACCAGATATAGGAAGAGCCAGTGACCAATTTTAGGTGGTCATTTCACAAGTCACGAAACTTTCTACAGTTAATCCTCCATACCCACTAAAAATGAAAAGCCACTTCTGGCAGTCCACTGTGGCCGGGATAGACTACCCTAAGATTTGAAGGAGGGTAAGAAATAAGTTTTATTTTAGTTAAAGTATCAGTCATACAATTTTAGGAAATTACTTTCGACAGTATTTTGTCTTCATGGGATTTTTGCCAGATCATTTACATCTCTCCTTATTGTTGCCAGAACGCTATAATTATTTATAAAATTAAAATCCATTTTTGTCATTTCATCAGTCTTCAAATTTTAACAAAATAAATAAAATAAATAAACAATTAATAATATACAATGCCAGAACGAAATTCCATCACCAAAAGTCTGCCAGAGCGAAAAACGTGTGAGTGCAAGTAAGACAGTAATATGGAAACCTGCGGGTTAGAGTGAGAGCGCTTATTGGAGAGTAAAATATATAGAAGTTGAATATATACAATTTAAGAAAAAACTATTATACTAATTAAAAAATACAAAAATTATGTTTGTGGAATTATTAAGTTGTTTAATAGTCTACATCCTCGTGTGCACTATCATATTGGTCGCTGAGATCCTCAATGAATACATAATCATTTGAATCTTCTATTAACTGATTTTGAGGCTCTAATATCCCATCATCTGTGAACAAGATTAATAATAATATTTTACGACTTGATATATATATTCATATGTATATAAATAATACACTTCCCATCAATATTGGCATCATCTACTTCGATATCAATTTAGCGATAGCATCACTTATTGTAGGTGGTAGCTGATCTCCCTCGAACCAGTGAAACTCGTTCTTACCAAAAAAATTATGAAGGGTCACGAAAACCCATAAAATATCCCTAAACATATGAAACCCCTAAAAAATCCCATCTCACTTATTCACCCCCTAAATTAAGGGCGAAAGCCCCTAAGTTGGGAACCTTGGTTGAATCGTATGCAACACCCCAAACCGTTAGAGAATCCCTACTTTTTGTTCATACCTGTGTTAGTTAGGATCTTCGAAATGTAAAGTAAGGAATATAAAAGTACGTCACAGGTACAGGTAAAAGCAATAGACCTTCTACGAATTATCACTCCTAAAAAAAAGAATATCTAGAATATAAGCGTTTTAATATTTTCCCACAGTATCCTTGACCTAGAGAATATCTGCGTCAAAGGAACAGAAATTTTTTCTAAAGTGATGTTTCATCAAGATTTAGAAAAATGTATTGCATTATGTATCATTTTAAATCTACGTCTAATGAAGTCCACAGATGCCCAATAAGCGCTCTCTCTCTAACCCGCAGGTTTCCATATTACTGTCTTACTTGCACTCTCACGTTTTTTGCTCTGGCAGACTGTTGGTGATGGAATTTCGTTCTGGCATTGTATAGTATTAATTGTTTATTTATTTTATTTATTCTGTTAAAATTTGAAGACTGATGAAATGACAAAAATGGATTTTAATTTTATAAATAATTATAGCGTTCTGGCAACAATTAGGAGAGATGTAAATGATCTGGCAAAAATCCCATGAAGACAAAATACTGTCGAAAGTAATTTCCTAAAATTGTATGACTGATAATTTAACTAAAATAGAATTTATTGCTTACCCTCCTTCAAATCTTAGGGTAGTCTATCCCGGCCACACTGGGCTGCCAGAAGTAGCTTTTCATTTTGAGTGGGTATGGAGGATTAACTGTAGAAAGTTTCGTGACTTTTGAAATGACCACCTAAAATTGGTCAGTGGCTCTTGGTCCAAGACAAATTACAGCAAACAGATGGGTAGATATATAATTATATTAATTGATAACACCACCTCATCTATATTTATTTATACTACTATTTCAATGTGTGAGTTCTAGCCGTATATTTATTTTTGGACAAAATTTATGACAAATATTCGTCTTATGATTTACCAATACCAATTCCATTATTAATGAAAATTTTGTCTGTCTGTCTGTTCATCTGTATTTCATTCTTTACGTGAGAAAGGGTTGACCGATTGCGATGAAAGGATGACCACTTTAATATGAACCAGTAGAAATTGAAATACGTTTGTAAATTTCGATGTTTTTACGAGCGTCTCGGAAGCTCAACGATCAGAGCACTCGCCCGGATAGCGAAAGGTCGTGGGTTTGAATCCTACCTGAGGGCACGGAGGCGTGTTCGTTTTTTATGCGTATTTTATATCTTATCTCACTTTTATATTAATTCAAACTATTTTCAAAAATAGATTTTCAATTAATGAAGTGATATTGGCAATATGGTTTTGTTGGACATAACTGGGGCAAAACAGTCATCCTCCTTTGTTATATGGTAAGAACATGTAATTGCGCAAATGATACGCTATATATCAAATGAGTAAAAGCCTTAGTTCCAACTTCCCTACCAATATTATAAATGTGAATGTAAGTTTGTTTGTTATGCTTTCACGCAAAAACTACTAAACCGATCATCATGAAACTTCGTATATACGAGTATGTATATTCTTGGAGGTATTAGAAGTAACATAGGATATTTTTTATTGAAAAAAAAAATTGCAGGCGAAACTGCGGGTAAAAGCTAGTATATTATATATACGAAAGTGAGTTTGTTTGTTATACTTTCATGCCAAATACTCAATCGATTATCATGAAATTTTGCATACAATTTGCCAGGGGTACAAAAAAGTACATAGGATACCTTATATCCCAAAAAAGGACTGTTCCCGACGGATAGAAATAATTTTTTTATTGGTAGTCTAAATTACTGCAAGCGAATCCGAATGTAGAAGCTAGTGAAATGTATAAACGTACGTATTTCGCACCTTTTTTATTAACTGTTTATTGTAAACTATTATGAGGTTTATACGTGACACATATATATATTTTAAAATTTTGGTAATAAAACACAATTCCAAGAATAAGATTTTCACACCTTTACACGCGTCATGGAAAATACAACCACATAAAAACGTAGTTAAGGTTATAAATAATTTTATTTTAATTTTTATTGATTTAACGACCCAAACAATTAAATACAATATATTTGACAATAAGCTTATAAGCTTATACATAAAACAAACAAAGATTCCACAAAATGAGTAAACTTAACCATTGCGATAATTTATAAGGGAATAACAAATATTTTTACCCGCGGCTTCGCTTAAAAGTTATCTTTTTTCTGGATAAAAGGTACCCTATGTACTTTTCGGTACCCCTGGCAAAGTGTATGCATTATCAATTGAGAAGTTAAGGCGTGAAAATGTAACAAAGAGACTTTCGTATTTATAATATTAGTTAGGACTGTAAGGTGTTTAGAGATATCATATATAAGCCTATTATTAGCGGAATAACGTGTTCTTGCCATATACCAAATTTCATCGCAATCGGTCAACACTTTCTTGACTTATAAAAGGACATACATGTAGACAGACAGACAAAAAAAAAGCTGGAATTGGTATCATTAAACAGGAGTCATTAAACAAATATTTATCATAAAATTTGTTATAACAAAAAAAATGTACAGACGGAGCTTACAGATTTATATAGTATATAGATATGATATAGGTCCTATCATTTGCGCTATCGCATGTTCTTACCATATATGTACCAAATTTTATCGAAATATGTCTACCCGTTTTTGACTTATAGAAGGACGTACAGACAGAAAATTTTAAAAATAGTATCAGTGAGTCATAAAGCGAATATTTATAATATAATTTTTCAAAACTAATAAATGTAGTAGATACACCTAAGTCGCACAAAGCGTTTGAGTTCCAATTTTGTGATCCAACCGCTAAAGCGTAGAACTCTTTGCTTGAGTCTGTGTTACCTGATAAATACAATTTAGGGGTCTTCAAGTCACTAGTGAATAGGTATATTCTAGGCAAGTGCGTCACATCCTAGATCGCTTCATCGCTTACCATCTAGGCGAGATAGCGGTCCAGCGCTTTGCTACTTTACAATAAAAAAAACTTTCCAATTAAATTAACTACATTCTGCTAAGACATTTTGCTAAGATACTAGGTCTTAGGTGATGTAAAAATAGATTCCAATATTTATTACACTAATTAGCCTAGCCCAAAATAAGCACCGTAAGGCTTGTGTTATGGATACTAGGCTAACGGTTAGACATACACATATGATACTTATTAAATATTCATAGAAATATATTAATATCCATGATTCAGGTACAAATTTTACTTTGTACATTTACTTAACTTGCTTGTGTTTTGGATTTACTAGTCTGTAAGCATGAATTTTCTAAATAAATTAATTAATACAAATGCTCGTATTCATCACACAAACATCTACCACTTCCGGGACTCGAACCCGGAACCTTTGGTGCGAAAGGCAGAATCGCTATCGTTGTACCAAACAGTTGTCAAAGGTGGTGAAAATGTTTTAAATGGGACGCAAGTAAGTTTTTTACATTTGTAAAAATCTAATATGCAAGATAAAGTGAATCAACTGTATTGACTGTCTGGTGTAACGGTAGCGATCTTGCCTTTCGCACTGACGGCCCTGGGTTCCAGTCCGGAAAGAGTAGAAGTTTGTGTGATGAATATGAACATTTGTGCCATATGTATGTATGTCTATCCGTTACCCTTGTATGCATAGTAGCCTTACAGTGCTAACTTTGGGCTAGGCTTATCGTTATGAGTTTAAGAAATATTATATTATATTATTATTACATTGTTTATCAATTTATATGAAAACAGTATATATAACGTTCCTATATACGGATCCTAAAGAAATTAATAATATTCCCCATATAACCACTTGTCCACGGTAACAATTGCTACCGATAGCCAACACCCCTCGTCAGCAGTCCCTGGTAGCAAATGCTACCATATTCAAATTTCCGCGTGACCTGCTATTTATTTTTAAATTACAACAAATTTTTGAGTTACAGAGAGCCAAATATTCTGTGATGGATTCTTTATTTAATTCATTATTTAGCGAGAAAATGGCATTTTTATCTAAGAGTCCGACATTTTGCCAAGCATTGTAACCGTTGAGAGGTGTGGGACACGCGGTAGCGGACTGACAAGTGGATAACAAAATAACTATGTACTATGTGTAATAAACTACAAACAGCCTACACAAATTTAAAGCGACTAAAAGAAAGCGTAAGCATTTTATTATTAAAAATCCATTTCAAACCGCTAATAAATATAAAAAAAAATTAGAAAACATCACATAGGTACATTGTTCTGAATCCAAGTAGGTTTTCTTATGTTATGGAATTAAGAAACAACGGCCACAACACTCAAATCCGATCCAATATAGATAAGTTATTATGGTTTTTATATATATTTTTTTGCATTCAATGCTATCTATTCTAAGGCGGGAGAGTTTACTTTCGAATCAAGTAGTTCTTTTATAAGGTTTTTCTAATATAGAATAGTTTTCTTATTACGTTGACTCGGCCAGGGATTTAACCTAGGACCTCGGAGTGGCATCACCATGAAAACCAAACTAATGAATTCATTGACATTACATTAAAACTAATTGACAAATAATTATCTATTTCATTAAGGGTATTTTTGAAGTGAAAACTTCTTTAGCGGCCTTGTGCACTTTTTGAGATTGGTAAAAAATGTTAAACTCGCTTTAGGACACGTGATCTGAATTTCATAAGACGGAGGTAGAGTAGACTGCCGGCGCGGCGTAGGAGAGGAAGCAATATCCCCCTCTCTTTCTACCGCACGCGCACGGCGAAAATGTATGCCTGCTCCTGCTGCTTCGATTAAGCGGCGAAGGGTGCTTGCGCGAGTGTGCGTGTGTGTTTGTTGTCATGTTTATGTACGATAGCGCAATAAATGAATATTGTATTTTACCACATAAATTATATTACTTTCATACTGACAATTAAAGCAATTTGCGCGAAATTATTCCCTAACCATTCCAAAATATCAGAAATGCACATCGTTAATATTCATGTTGTCACTTCTGCCGGCACTCCCGGAGTGCAACCCGTTGTTTTTATTATAAATATACATATATTAAAAATATATATGCGTTTTACCACCATCTTGCCTGATGGTAAGCGACGATACGATCTAGGATGTGATGCGCTTGCCTGGAAGACACCTAGTCATCCGTGACTCGAAGATCCCTAAATTGTATTTGTCAAGATATAAATTGTATTTAATACTAATTTATTATTATTTACCCTAGTTGGAGCGGAGCGAGCAAAGCTGCCATGGATCAGCTTCAATGGCGCAGTGTCTGTTACGCCATAACTTCCCGAGTTCTTAACCGATTTTTATATTGTTTGTGTGGAATCAAATCAACAGGTTTCGGACCAGATTGTGACGGGGACTGACGGACCCGAATTTTGAAATTCACAAAAATTTCCATAGTTTTTTTTTCTGTTTTATGTATTACGTTCCGCTCCAATATATAGTGCAAGCGTAGCTTTATGCTTAGCGACTGCATCGCCTAGTATCCATAACACAAGCTTTAGAGAGCTTACTCGGGGCTAGGCTAATTGGTAAGATAGTGCCGATCGATTTGAAAATCCATTACAGACGACGTATCCAAGCCTGCCAGACTACAAAACATAACTATTTTCATATTTATTTACATTCCAATTCTGATGAGGTAATCGTAATTACGTGTCAGTCTAAATAACATAACTTACGTTTAAAGTTGAAATAAAATGGGTACTATTAACATATTTTGCGGCCTCTTAATATACTGTCAACATTATGGTTAAAATGACAGTTAATTTATTATATCATTCATCTTTCGCGGCGGTCAATGCGCTCTGTAGACGCTTACTACGTCACGTAGAAAAAGAGTAGGGTCAGTGGGGCGAGTTTGAAGATCCAGTTTCCAAAAGGTTGGTTATTGACGCAAGTTACAAACTCCTTTAAAGGAGCTATACAAGTTATTAACTACCATCGACATAAATAAAAAATACAAAAAGGGGCGTCTTACTTTAAACATTTTTTAAAGTCTTCAAATGGGGAGTTTTACCCTAAAAATGAGTGAAAGTTTTGAAAAAGGGGTATCATTAGTACCTATAAAAAAGAGCTATTGGACAACTCAGATACCCCGGAACAAGAAACTCCTAATTCCTCTTTATTTATTACCCTTATTTTATATAACACTTGCGGCCGCCCGCGACTTCGTCCGCGTAGAACATTGCAACATTACTTTATGTTTCAAAAATAAAATATTTTTTTTAAATAAAAGTAGCCTAAATTACTCCTTATTACATCAGCTACCTGCCAATAAAAGTCCTGTCAAAATCGGTCCAGCCATTTCAGAGATTAGCCGGAACAAACAGACAGACAGACAAAAATTGTAAAAAATGTTATTTTGGTGTATGTATGTACCGTATATATATTCATATGCATGTAGTAAAAAACGGTTATATCAGTATTACAAACAGACGCTCCAATTTTATTTATATGTATAGATTACTTAATAGTTTTTTTTATTGTCAATAGGTAAGCGCTTGACCGCTATCTCGCCTGACGGTAAGCGACGACGATGCGATCTAGGCGCTCTACGCGCCTGCCTAGAAGATACCTATTCAATCGTGACTTGAAGACCCCTTAATTGCATTTATCAGGAAACACAGACTCAGGCAAAGAGTTTAATTATTTTTTGTTTGTAATTAAAAGTTGTATTTTTTTAAAGTGTATTTATTGTGTATCAAGTCACTTTATAAGCCATTTTACGATAATATTTTTCATCTTAATTGTTTAAATTATATCTTATTGGGATTTTAGTTGAAAATTACTCAACAGACAGAAAAAAAAATAAAAAAGCTTCATACCCCTTAAAACGTGTAATTCGTCGTAATTCTAAGTTACACGTTCTTACGCTAATATGATAAAGAATCGATCTTAGTTATTTTAGTTAACACTATTGCTATTCTTGTTAGATGACGTCCGATAAGGTTGCTTACAAAGCCAGTAATGTATATGTATATGATTGTTGATGGCCGTTTGTTAGTATAGCACTAAATAAGGTTGTTGAAACGAAAACTGCGCTCAGTGGTGAACTGAATGCGTCGGTGAGTGCGCGAGCGCAGCCTATCTTGGTTGGCCGTTACGGTTTTGCGTTACAGTGCTACGAACAGTGAATCCTTCAACGAAAACAAGGTAAGACAGTGCTTATTTTATTATTTATTTATTAATTAATTAATTTTTCTGTTTAAAAAAAATACTAGGCGAAGAAAGGAAAACAGGAAAATATTTCAAAAATGCATTCATTCATTTATTAATTTATTTATTGATAGTAGCAGTACATGAGATTTAACATATAGCGTAGGACCAGTGAAAGCGTACAGAAGAATTATAATTAACCATTTAGTAAAAATTAAATAAAAAAATAAAAAAATAGATAAAAAATTAAAATAAAGATAAAAATTGAAAAATTAAATTAAAAAACCCTCTAAACTATAGTAGGCCTTTTTTACTAAAAAGTTTGTAAACTCACAATCAGGCATTTAATAGCATTTGGGATATTATAGTCATTAAATTAAGACCTGTTTTATACATCGATATATCCAAACCGTTTTAGCAGTTTACCACGAAATATTTGGAATCGTCATTAAATATGTAAAATACCTTAAATTAACTTACCAATCCCTTTGATTAATTAATAAAATTATTGTGATTTAATTCTCATATTAATTATTTTTTTTGAAAATTATTTGAAACGATTTGAAATCCCCTTTTTAACAATTTAAAATAAATAAACATAAAAATAAAGGCCGGGAAAATTTTTAAACACACAGTCAAATATTTTTAAACGGTCATCTACAGCTTCATATAATATAGACTGCTGCCTTGGGAGATGGGTCTTTTTAAATTACCAATATTACCGACAATTATTTAACAAATAGTTTTATATTTAATTCGTACACTTCCGCGCACATTAAAAATTTCAATAGAACAACTTTATTACGGATTTTGAGCACAATTTATTTTATATTTAATAGTGATGATGACACTGGATGTCACCCTGTGATCACGGCTTGTGTAAAGGAGTCAAGGATTATCAGGATTAAATATAAAATAAATTTTGTTTGAAATCCGAAAAAAGTTTGTTTAGGCAAATATATTTACGTTGCTTTTTTAGGGTTCCGTACCCAAAGGGTAAACATGGGACCCTATTTCTAACTTCGCTGTATGTCCGTCCGTCTGTCTGTCACCAGGCTGTATCTCAAGAACCGCGATAGTTAGACAGTTGAAATTTTTAACAAATTATGTATTTATGTTGCCGCTATTACAAAAAATACTAAAAACAAAATAAAATAAATATTTAAGAGGGGCTCCCATACAACAAACGCGATTTTGCCCTTGCTCGATATCAATAATAGCAACAGGTAGGCACTTGAAATATTCACAAAATACTCAGTTGTATTTTTAATTTAATCATAAATAATAAAATTGAAATAAAATAAATATTAAAGGGGGCTCCCATACAACAAACGTGATTTTTTTATATAACTAAAAGTTTGTACGGAACCCGTCGTGTGCGAGTCCGACTCGCACTTGGCCGGTTTTTTAAATTTGTCTTTTATACTCTGTATGTCAATGTTTAAGTATACTTATTTAAAACAGACACTTGTTGACTTTGCTGTTATTAACATTGTAATGTAATCATAACACTACTATTATTATAATCGAATAATATTGTTTTCGTGGATTATGAATGGTGACGACATATAATATTGTAAATGTCGTTACTTCTGTTAAAGCTGAGCAGTATTTGCGTCCGTTCTTCTTGTCAGTTAAAAGGCTTCTTGAATTGGTAGGTAGAAATGTTAAACGATTCAAAACAGATTATTTTAGGTGCATTTATATATAGTTTTTTTCATTTAATATCAGTATTAGAGAGACGAACTTCTTTGCATTCTATGTATTCAACCTGCGGTTACCGGGTCTCTTGTGTGGCAGAAAGAGAAACTCCTAGTGCTTCCCGAGATTTGTGGCACGGTTGTAGGTTTAAGGGGAACATCCCTTTCCGATGAACATCATCACTCACTTTCACTACTCGTGTTTCTCTCCTAGCCCAAATCTGGTATGAACCTGCTAATGCAGCTTTAGATGCTCGGTCTAGTATAAAAATTTAAAAATCTAAAATCCCACGTTTTTCAGTGACCAAAAAAGAATAAAATAAGCCGGCCAAGCGAGGGGCCACTCAAGATGTGGGGCGCATGTTACTTATGGAGATGTAATGAGATGTATGATATGCATAGATGTTGAGAGTATTTGTAAAGATGCGCGGGATTTTTAGATTTTTATATCTAGTATTATTATTTTATTCTTTTTAATTATTAACTCAACGAAGTAACCATGTGTTACGCAACAATCGGATAAGCCCCATACAAAAGTGAAAGTTGCCGAAAGTTGACCTAAAAGTGCACCTAGAAAGTTGAAAGTTGTTTAAGCGTGCATTGTCATCGGGTTCTGAGCTACCCTGAAAGTTTCAACTCGCAAGGTGGTCGGGAAGTGCCTCAAAATTGAGATACAAGATTCCAACCGTACAGACAAGACGACAGACAAGCAAACAGACCAGAAAGCGACCTAAGAAAAACGTGGGAACTTACTACAGTAATGTTGTTATAAATTTCGTATGTTTCAATTTATATTTAAAATATCCTTTTTAAAGTCAGATAATTCAATAAGATCTGCACATAGGTAGAGCGTTTGTGAGACTCTTCATACGCGAGTTTTCTAGTTTGATGCTTTAAATGCTTACGGTCATATGCGGCATCAAGCTCAATGCTTACAGACATAGGTCATTCCTTGTCGTCAAGACATAAATAAAAAAAAAATCAGAGAAAAAAATAATTTACTTTTTAGAAAAACCTTTTTGAAATTTCAGGTTATGTATGCAGACTATGAAGGTTTGGTTAGGCTAGATATATTTATCCATTACCAGTCAAAAAGATAAATAAAATTATGCCTTTTCATTTTATACTAAAGTGAATTAGGAATAAATAAAACATTATGCCAAATAAATGGATCCCCTGAAAAGCATAAATTATTCCTACAAAATTGTCAAATGTATTTGTTTCAAATACATAATTTAATTAAAATATGTGTTTAAACACCTAGTTATTAAAATAAATAATCAAGTTGACTGTGGATTCTTATATCCAATTTTGCTTTCCAATAAAACGTTTTAAATGATGATCCCAGAAAATTCTAGACAAAATGTGTTTATTGTTTTGACACACTTAGCTAATTAAACAGGCAGTACAAACTTAATATTATTCATAAATGAACAACTTCCATTTGTGTTATCGTTATGTAAATAAATTGTGATTTATAAACAAAATCATTGTCGTATGCAATGAAAGTAGTGCATTTTCTTATCGTCAAACATTAGCTTAAGTAATAATTGTAAAAGTTGATTAATATAGTTAGTTCATTATAGGAGTGTTTAAAGGGCGACGTCTTTTTTATTACCTGATAGCTCAGATATTTGTACACAAATCACAATCATAAACTCCGGATAACTGCCTTAGACTGTTTAGTTTCAAACTTAGCATGTAAGGAGACTGTAATTAAATTGGCTTACTTAAAAACGTGAGTCGAATAAACTAAAATTTTTTTCTAATAATATATAGTTTTAATGCATTTTTTGCTATAGCTTTTAATAAGCAGCAGTGAAGAAGCAATTTCTCACCTCACACGCTTGGAATTAAGTATACGAATATTTAATGTATGTATATAGTGGATGAGATTTCATACTCGTGACGGATTGGATTTCGGACCGCAACCGAAAAAGAACTGTCTAAGTGATATTATTAGTGTTTAAACCGATTTAAGTTTTTTTCAGATGCATTCTAAAATACTGTTAAATTTGAAAAAATATATCAAAAATGTCCAGCTGCGACGAAGATAACAATTTTTTCAAGCTGTTCTGGCACCTGAAATTTTTTCTCGCTGTAGTGAGGTGAAAAATTGTGTGTTTTACGCGGCAGCAAAAACATTAGCGTCTCGTACCTTTGAAACTCTTATATCTTTGAACTTTCCCTTCAATCGTAGAATCGTTCGCTAGCTTATGTTTCAATAGAGGTAGGTAACTCGTAGTCAAATCGCAACTTTGCAGCCTTGCATAACAAAGAACTATTTGTTATATGAGATAACAACAGAAAAACAAAACAAACAAAGCGTTGACTCCCGTTCGCGCCAAAAAAGGCAACCATAGATTACAAATATCTTATAAAGTTCTTTTTCTACGTCTCTCAACCTCTACGGAGACTTTACTCCAGTCTAGTAGATTATAAATATGATGACATACGACGTATCATTACATGTATCCTTATACAAATAAATTGCCATTAAATTAATTCCTGTATAAATTATTCAAATCGGGTTTGTTTTTAATAGTTATGACGAGTATAAAAATTTGACGAACAATCCTTAGGCTTTGTTGAATAATATGTTTAATTAAATTAGACCACAGAATAGAATAAGACGCCATAAGACTTTTTGAAGTAAAACTTCTTTACACTTTTGGGGATCAAGCTGGTCGTGACGAGAGCGTTACGAAAAGTGTGTTCGGGCGAGGCGAACAAAAGTTGAAAGGGAGATATAAGTTAGTGAAGATAGAAAGAGAGTTAGTTACGTTTCGTATATCTAATATATATATATATATATATATATATATATACAGGGTTACCGGAAAAGTCGTGCTAGATCCGTTAAGGGCGTGGAGGGCCCATCATTTCTGACTTATTTTACTATGAAACACCCTACCCTAAACTTAACCCTTTTCGAGATATTCGACTTTTATTGAAATTTTCTTCTCCCCTGTCGCCTATGAACTAAGTTTTTTTAATTCATTGAAATAAAACCCTAGATTGTTATACCTCGTTAGATAGCTGATAAAACGTAGATATTTTAAAACACATCTGCCGAACAATTGCCATAATATTTTTTTTAGATATCGCTTAGAGAAAAATAAGCTTTCTTATATTATTTTTAATTTCTTAACTTTCACTTGTCTACTATGGCCTATTCAATTAACTTATGCAATATTTTAATGATTGACGTCCTAAAACATCTTATCACACATGTAGAAATGCAATAATAATAATAATGAGACATACGTAATAAACAAAATTAGATTTAGTAGCCTAAAAATCGGCAATTTTCAATAAAAAAATTAAAAGTCGAATATCTCGAAAAGGGTTAAGTAAGTAAGTTAGTTAAGTTTAGGGTAGGGTGTTTCATAGTAAAATAAGTCAGAAATGATGGGCCCTCCACGCCCTTAACGGATCTAGCACGACTTTTCCGGTAACCCTGTATATTTACGCAGAAAGTGAATCTGTCTGTCTGTTTCGTTTTAAAGTCTAAACTATTCAATTACTTTTAATAAATTTTGGTACATCGATAGAAAGAACTTTGACAATAAATTTTTACTACCACTTAAGGCACTTATATATCATTCCTTTAAAGAAATAAATTCAATTAAAGTAATAAATCAGGTGGGTTACAGAACTGGTAATTTTTTTGAGAAATTTGAGAATAAAGTTATAATAATACTATTGCTTAATTTAAAGTCACCGAATATATACACAGTTACTTTAACGATCAAACAATTTAACCAACCAAATTTTTTTTTGTGTTATAAAATAATTTAATACAGGAAATTCACGTAGTAATGCCTAGTATACTATATTACATACATATATTGTCTTAAGATAGTATATGTATGTAAAATACCGCAATGTCTCTAGACTAAAGTCTTTGACAAGTGTGTGTTGCCATTGATAAATAGGCATAAGAAGGCTCAAGGTCTCTCAAAGGGCGATGGAGAGCGGAGATTATGCTCGGATTCTCCCTACGTGATCGAATCAGAAATGAGGAGATCCGTAGAACCAAAGTAACCGACATAGCCCACAGAATTCCTAAAGCTAAGTGGCAGTGGTCGGGGCACATAGCTCGTAGAACTGAGAAGCAGAAATGTTTTCAAGGGGCTGAAAAACGAAATGTAGGCAGGTCTCCCTCTCGGTGAATTGGTCTGGTGAGGGTCAGGGTCATTGTGCAGATCCTTGGGGGAGACACATACAAATGTTTGCCCCTGTCGGGACTCGAATTCAAGACTTTCGGTGTGAAAGGCAGAATCGATATCATTGCACCAAACAGTCGTTTTCAATCTTTTTTATGTACGCATAACAAATATGTTGACCATTGGTTGATTATCTCCGTATATAGTGGTAATTAAACTTATGTTTCATAACTAACAAGATAAATCATATCAACATAATATTGACCTTTAGTGATTACGCTAAGTCTAATCAAAAACTAAGCAGTCATAATATTGTTACATAAATAGTCAATTATGTTGATACCAAACAGACAAGAACGTATATTACTTTCGCTATATAGCTATTTTAATAAGTGATGAAGATAGCATTTTAAAGGTGATGGATGAACAAAGATTTTTATCAACATTCACGTAAATTTTAATATAGCAATTTTTTTACAATGACATTAATTTTCGATTGTTGTATTTTTTATTTATTTATGTAGGCATTACCCAGATACCTGACTATTCTTATTTTGAATGAATGACATAATTTTTTCGTTTCATACTTATTTTTTATACTAAAACTAGCTGACTCGGCCACGCGTTGCTGTGTTATAAATTAAAATAAAAACTATCCTATCTCTTCAGTTGGACCAAATGACACATAAATACCAACTTTCATCAATATCGGTTGAGTTGGTGAAGAGTTCACTGGGAACGTACATTGTGACACTGGATTTTTATATATTAAGAAGATTTATTTTTTTCCTTTTAATTCGTTTGACCATGTAAGCATGTTTTTGGGGTTCCGTACCCAAAGGGTAAAAACGGTAAACTTATTACAAAGACTTCGCTGTCTGTCTGTATGTTTGTCTGTCACCAGGCTGTATCTCAAGAACCGCGATAGCTAGACAGTTGAAACTTTCACAAATTACGTATTTCTGTTGCCGCTATAACAAAAAATATTAAAACAAAATAAAATAAATATTTAAGGGGGGCTCCCACACAACAAATGCGATTTTTTGCCCTTTTTAAAACTATAATTAAATTTTCATTTTATAGTTCAGTCTTCTAAAGAAACTACGATATTTTTTATTCTAAAGATTTTATTATTATATTGTCATCGAGCGCTGATAAGTGGGTAAAATTTCAAATTAATCTGACAGTTTTTAAGTTGGAAAAATTATTTTGTTACAAATAAACAGAAGTGAAATTAAAATACTGACTTTACTATTCTTAAAATTGTAGTTTAGTAAATGGTAAATATCATAACTGTATATGATATGCTCAGGGTATATCACATGTCCAATAAAATATATAATAAAATACCAAAAAGTAAAGTCGTTATGTAGAATAAATTATTAATCAAAAACCTGTCACTCTAATCACTAAATTATACCATACTATTATTATTTCAAGTGAGAAAAACTTAAACTGACATTTACCTTAAACACATACATATTTATATATGATTATTAACAGTCAGCTATTATTTCAGACAATTTAATTAATTTACTATGCGTTGACAATGGTTTGCTTCCTTTTTAACTCTTCGCTCTTCATTAATTTATATAGATTCATTTACTTATATTTTTATAAGTAAAAATGTTGTCGTAATTTTTCTCGAAATTACTGGCAAAAGATACGGCAGTAACTTTAGTTTATTTATTAAATTAAGAAACAAAGTTCATATTTTAAAGTATTACTACAAACAATATTCAGTTAATAAAAATTAATTTCAAAGAATTGATTCAGTTTTCACATTCCTTTTTGCTTTATCTAAAAAGAAATATAGAACCAAAAATACAATAAAAATAAGTACAAAAAAAAATTAAAAATTTTGTTGGAAAAACAAAAATTTTCAGTAAATACCTTTCAAATAGGCAATAGACAGTCAACTAATAGAATAAAATATAAAATACTAGCTGACCCGGCCACGCATCGCTGTGGCTCAGTTATTATAATTTGCATATTTTTTTGGTTATGAATTAAAGTGAAGCCTATCCTATGTCCTAAGTTGAAACAAATCCAGCAAAATGAAAAAAAATCATCGAAATCGGATGAGTAGTTTCCGAGTTCATCGCGGTCAAACATTGTGATACGAAATTTTTATATAAAGATTATATTCATTAATCGCATAATAATATATACATTTTATACATTCATTCTTAAACTCAGCACTAAATATCGTTCAATAAATCTGTCACCTTCACCCGAGACTGAACAGAAACGTAATCAATAATCATCATATAAGCTGTCAGAATATCTTCACCAAAATTGGAAGTTTGGTCATAATCTTCACACTTGGCAGGAAGGTTGGAGGTTGCAAGAAATGAACAATATTGGAAAATACTGTTGCCTTTTTTTAATTGTCACGTCACCCAAAACAGATATACAGCAGTTATACTGCAACACGGTAGGCTACAACTCCAAACATATGTGCGAACAGCATGTTTAAACAAGTCGTACATTTATATTATACAATAATTATTATGAAAACTAAAATTAAATAAAATAAGGTCTTGATAAAAATTACATTAAATTTAAATTGATTGAATGAAAAATTAAATTAAATTGATCGGATACAATTTGAAAGGACATCAAATTAATACTTTATTAATTGTTAGAAAACAAAAACATTAATAAGGTTTAACGAAAAAAAAATAAAAATGGAAAACAAAACATATGTTAATAATAAATTAATGCAAATTAATATCTCATATTCAAATTAAAATTGATCTATCGTAAGTAATGCTGTTTTCCATTTGATAAGCGAAGAAGAAGCGTAGATGTCAGGCACACCGTCTAACTTTTGTGGTTTACGGGAAGTGTATGGTGTTTATCCCCTATATCATTAGTCACTTTTCAAGTGTGATGGGTTGATGGTAGTCTATTCCGTCGGATTCCACACTTTTCCTCCTTTCCTTTTTACTTATTCACGACTGCTTGACCGCTATTTCGCTTGATGGTAAGCAACGATACGATCTAGGAAGTGATGCGCCTATCTAGAAAACTCGTGACTTAAAGACTCCTTTATTGTATTTATCAAGAAACACAGACTCAGACATCTTCTCTATAATTAAAAGTAATTATTAAATATTGCTAAAACTTTTTTATATTTAGGGTATCTTATCAGGTTTAGGGACCGCTTAACCGGGTCACCTTAAATGAGGTTTTTAGATATTGATAAAAATATTCCACTTTCATTCAGATCTTAAGTGGTTTTAACAAGTAAAAAATTTACTTAATAAAAATATTATTTAATTAACAAATTTTATTATATATGCAATAGGTTTCTTGCATGATTTTTTTATTGTATAAATCGTTAAAACGAGTCATTTTTAATAGAAAAATACATAAAAAAAAATTGTTGAATTATTATTTTCTTGGGTCATTAATCGAAGTTTAAGCAGCCGCCATTTTCAAGCGCTTTGAATGACGTCATATGACATGACTATAAGTGAATCTACATACATTGTAATGATAAATGTTGACGACAAACGCATGGCTTCATGTCATGTGACGTCACAACCAATGGGAATTCACTCAGTTTGTTTTCAAATTTACTTTCGTTCATGCATAATTTTTAACCGAAAAAATAATTTATTTCTTATAAAATAATAGAAATTATCGATTTAAACGAATGCCGTCAGTTTATTACATATTTGAAAAATAGTTAAAAAATGTTATATTTTTTTTTAATTACATGCCAAAAACCTATTACTGCAAAAGCTCTCTTTAAACCTATGAACGGCCTCCGTTGTCTAGTGGCTGGGATACTATTATGGTAATGCCACTCCGATCTGCCAGATCGAACCCAGGACGGCTTTGATCTCCAGCTGCTTAATGTAGAAAACGATTTTTCTACATTAATAATTAATAATTAACATTAACTTGAATCTGAGTGTTACTGTCTACTGTAATGGTACTGTCGTTTCTGAATTAAATTTTATATTAGAATTTCTAGTATTTTTAAAGTTTATAAACATGTTAATCATACTGTATTATGATATTATGATCATCATGTATTATGATAAAATGCAGACGTTATCGTAATAGTATAACGGTAGCAATCCTGCCTTTTGCACCAACGATACTGGGTTCGAGTCTCGGAAGGGGCAAATATTTGCATTATGAATACGAGCATTTGTACCTGAGAGTTAGATGTATAATTTTATAAATATTACGTATCTATGTATCATATGTGAATGTTTATCCGTTATCGTAGTATCCATAACACAAGCCTTACAGTGCTTACTTTAGGCTAGGCTAATTAGAGTTAATCTAAGATTTTATTATGATTATATTTTGTCTAATATTCACTAATATCTGTTTATTAATTTCAATTCGCGGTAGGCGCGAAATTGTTACAAATATAATCCAAACTTATTTAGTTGTATGTTTTTGTAAAGGCTTCTACACTCAGATATTTGAACTCTACTAGCGGCCCGTCCCGACTTCGCACGGGTGGACAAAATTCTTTAAATTTTTTGTCTTATTAAATATTTTCCGTTAGCGCCATCCAGCGTTCGGTAGACGAACTACTTGCGGTTGCGTTGCAATGGTAACGTTATTGATACAATGGAAAAAGAGCGGGGAAAAGAGCAGACAGACAAACACACAAACAACTGTGATCTTAGATTATAGATTAGTGTCTTTGGTTCAAGTCGATCGTCAGTTGTCTTTGCTGCGTGACAAACGTGTTCGTTAATGGTAGACCTTGTTAATAGGTTGACATATAGTTCGAATAATTATTTGGTTTAATCGATATAGTTTCCTTATTGGTCACTATGATACCGTGTAATATTCTTCTAATAAGTTTTATTTACTATTCATATGTATAGGTATTTTCAACACGAATGAAACTGTAATTTTTAAGTATATTTGGAACTTACACTTACAAAATAAAACAATTTTGATTTGAATAAAATTTTAATGTTTAGGAATGCGCCTGATTAAAATGTTGTGATGGTAGAAGAACATGTATGACGCCCATTGCCTTAGTCATCCTGTGGTCACGGCTCCTGTAAAGGAGTCAGGATTCATATAAACTATGCGCGAAAAACCGGGAAAATCTTTTTTTTAGTCCTATTTTTAATATTTATGGTTGAAAACAATCACATACTTAGTTTGATAGTATTAAGTTGTTTAACTCATTAAAATAAAATATTTTTTACCGGATAAACGACGTGTATTTTTTATTTTTATACATGTAATATTAATACTGGTTTTCGATTCCCTTTTAGGAGCCGGTAAAAGTGTTTTTTTTTTATTTTGCGATAGGTATTGAAGTGTAAGAACTAAATATAATTAGAAAAGTCACTTTTTTAACGTAAGTCAGAAACATGTTTATTATATTTAAACACTGAAAAGGTTATAATAAATTTTCTACACTAATCCCCACTAATATTATAAATGTGAATGTAAGTTTATTCGTTATGCTTTCACGCAAAAACTACTAAACCGATCATCATGAAACATCGTACATAATTATATTCTTGGAGGTATTTGAAGTAACATAGGATACTTTTTATTGAAAAAAAGTTAAAATGAAATGTGGGCGAAGCCGCGGGTAAAAGCTAGTATTATAAAAAGAAAATATGTGATTGTTTGTTTGCATTGAATAGGCTCTGAAACTACTGGACCGATTTAAAACATTCTTACATATTTGGAATTCTACAATATCCCTGATGAACAGAGACTATAAAATATTTTCAAAAAGTTAGGGATCCGTATGAAAACTTCGATGTTTTTTTTTGTATTTAATAGGCTCCGAAACTTCGAGACCGATTTGAAAAATTCTTTCACATATAGAATTCTACATTATACTTGATTAGTATAGGCGATAGAAATTTTTCAAGAAGTTAGGGATCCGTATGATAACTGCGAAAATGTAACCCAACGTATGAAAAAATACCAAAAAAATAATCTTATATCGCGTACGCTACGGAAATTATTAACAATAGAACAAAGTTATGTACTACAGTTTTATAGAGGATATTAATATCTACAAAAAATTTACAATATCATATGTCTAACTATTACAGTTATTTCACAATAATTACTTTTCATTTCTCATACTCGGAAAGTTGTGTTGTTTTGATCTGATTATTGGGTGGAAAATGCTGCTCCCCGACATAGGAAGGGAAAAACTCATACAATTTACTTCCCACCTAAGGGCCGGAATGAACTTTAAAAATAGAACTACGAGTACTGTCAGCTGTGAACTATTAAAAAAATGTCATGCCCTGTGAGTTTCTAAACAGCCAGTGTGAACTTAGCGCAAACTACTTCGAGCGGAATAAGCCGCAACAAACAATACGCGGTGAGTTCCATATTTAAAATTTAAACAGTCGACATAAATTGGCGGGATATGAATCTATTATATGTATCTGTGACGGAATTTGAAAAAATTCTAATAATCTCTTATACTAGTTAAGATTTTAATTTTAAAAATGAGTTCAAGCGATTCCGAAATATTGACACCAGATTCAATTAAAGACGAGGCAAATTGTGTTATCCAAAATCTTTTGCCAGAAATCTCAAAAGAAAGATATATAAATACATACAATGATTTTATGAAGTGGCGAGCTGAGAAGAATATAAAATCGTTTTCCGAGAGTGTATTTCTTACATATTTTAATGGACCGTCTAGCAAACTACAGCCTTCTACGCTATGGAGCCGATATTCAATGCTCAAGAGTACACTTAGTGTGAAACATAATGTAAATTAGAGCAAACTCCATAATTTAACATCATTTTTGAAAAGACAGTCTCACGGGTTCAAGAGTAGAAAATGTAAGGTTTTCACCTCTCATGAAGTAGAAAAATTTTTAAATGATGCTCCTGACGAGATATATTTGGCAGTGAAGGTAAGTTTACCTAAGTATTTATTCTAAAAATGAACGTATTTATTACACAAATACTAAAAAATTACATGTTTTTCACAGGTGGTATTGATACTCGGTATAAGCGGCGCTTGCAGAAGCTGTGAACTCACAAATTTGACAATTAAGGACATTGAAAGTCAAGGCCAATTATTACTAGTAAAACTGACTAAAACAAAAACTAATATTGAGCGCTCGTTTGTAGTACAAGAAGAATTTACACAAATAGTACAGAAATATCAAAAAATGAGACCTAATGATGTAAAAACGGACCGTTTTTTTCTCAACTACCAGAAGGGAAAATGTTATAAACAAGTGATCGGTAAAAATAAAATCTCAGGTATGCCGAAGCAGATAGCGACATATTTAAATTTGCCAAACTGTGAGCAGTATACCGGACATTGTTATAGACGAACGTCAGCAACACTTTTAGCCGATTCTGGGGCAAACATGACAACGTTAAAAAGACATGGAGGCTGGAAATCCAGTACAGTCGCCGAAGGGAACATTGAGGATTCAGTCCAAAATAAAACTAAAATTTCAACCAAATTAACTGAAACCATAAAAATACGCCCCAATTCACCTCAACCGTCAACTTCCAGGGAGTATCCGCCATGCAATCCATCGTCTGACGAAATACCAGAGTCTCCTACTTTTACAGAAATTCAGAACCGCCAAATTTGTCATAATATATCAAACAGCATAAACATTCCAAACAAAAATGTATCTTTTAATTTCACGAATTGTCCTAATTTGACAATTAATTTTAAATAGGTACTACTTATATTATCATATATTATAAATAAATAGATTAAATAAACAACCAATTTTTTATTTTCCTCATATATTCGAAATGAAAAGTAGAGTGTTTAACACGGGTAAAAGAATCAATTCCTACTCGGACTATAGCCGCCCTCGCTGGCCTCGGGCGTCTAAATACCTCGGGAATTGATTCTTTCCACCCTCGGTTAACAATCTACTATTTTTATGTTAATTTATGTAACAGCAACACCTGTTCAACCTTAGCCACATTATACGAAAATGGGTATTAATACTTATCCAAATAATTGAATTCTTATACAACGTTATCTAAGTACCTGTAAATTACTTTTAGAATTATACTTTTCCCAAGTTCCATTCCATTTGCCCCTTCCGGGACTCGTGTCCAGGTACTATGGCGTGAAACGGTGGTTCGATACTGTTGCACCGAAAGGTCAAAGGTGCCTATTTTAAAACTAAGAACACCAAAACTGTAACTGTATTTACCCTATTTATAGCAAATAAATTAACTTGTATTTATAATAAAAAAGAGTTCACTTAATCCACTATAAAACACACCGATCTCCGACAACACCTAATGGATGCAAATAACCGTTTTATATGCTATCATTACTACAAACATAACAGTTTGGGGGTTAAGTAATAGGCCATGACCAACACAACAGAGGTCGCATCAAACAACAAGAGAATATCATCTGACAGTATGTCTATAGTAAGTAAATAAATAATTACAGTTTATAAATAAATACTGAAAGTAAATAAATAAATTTTCTTTATATGATAAATTTTAACAGAAAAATTCTAGAAATATGTACAAGGCTCACAAGTTATTCTCAGCAGGGACTAGAACCCGCAACCCTTGGATGTCAACTGGAAGATAAGTGGACCGGACTAATGCTTAAATAAATAATAAGCAAAGTATTCGGCCTCTATATATGTCAGTAATAGTAATTCTAGTGTTAATTAATGCGTACTCATTTTCGATATCGAAAACAGATATATTATTTATTTAGTATTTTTAATATTTAATCGAAGTCCATAAGGGAGTCGATTGCAAGCATGTTTTGATGATAATATGTGCTCGCGTACCTCTGTCAATGACGGGAAGAGTCTGTCGGAAATCTCCAGCAAATAAGTACAACAATAATTGCGCCCATGGGAGCAGAGGAGTTTTTTAGATCTTTTAAGGTTCTGTCCATGGCCTGACTGACTCATAGTGCATTCATCCCACATAATCAATGTGGCTGCGGCGTCTTGTAGCAATTTACCAAGAGGCCCATTTTTGCGGATAGAACATACAGATTGTTGCTCAAGATTTACGGATAGTGGAAGTTTAGAAGTAGAATGAACAGTTTTTGTGGATAAACTGCTCATTCCACAAATGTGGCCTTTAAGAGATTTGTGGCGTGGCACTTTATTTTTGAAATTGGCACGGCGGGTAATGGTGGGCGGCGGTGGGGAGGGCGAACATCGAGAGAGACATCACGACGGACAGCTGCTGAATTAACAAAGATTGAAAAAGTCAGAAATGTTACTTAAAATGTAACTTACTACATGGTTAATGTAATTAGTGGTTTTGATAATTATTATACCCATGATAAATTTTGTATGGTATGGAACTTGGGAATAGTATACAACTCGGTTACAATATCTGTGGACCTCGCTGGAATGTCAAGCCCCCTCCCCGTTCTCTTGTCCTCCTCCTTCTTTTATCACATAAAAGAATAAAAGAGAAAAAGTATAATATATTTAATTAATAGTTCATAATTATTATTGTTAACAATACTATCCCCATGATGCTTGTTTTGTGCATCGTACCTAAGCGCTGACGTGACGTCATCAGGTCCACAGATATTGTTACCGGGTTGTAATTCCAAAAGTTATTTACAGGTACTGATATAGCCTTGAATACGAATTCATTTATTTGGATAAGGATTAATACCCATTTTCGTATAATGTGGCTAAGGTTGAACAGGTGTTGCTGTTACATAAATTAACATAAAAAAGTAATTATTTAGAAATAAGTCTAATTGTTAGACATATGGTATTGTAGATTTTTTTATAGATATTAATATCCTCTATAAAACTGTAGTACATCACTTTGTTCTATTGCTAATAATTTCCGTAGCGTACGCGATATAAGATTATTTTTTTGGATTTTTTCACAAGGTGAGTTATATTTTCGCAGTTATCGTACGGATCCCTAACTTTTTGAAAAAAATCTATCGCCTATGTTAGTCAAGGATAATGTAGAATTCTATATGTTAAAGAATTTTTCAAATCGGTCCCGTAGTTTCAGATACTATTAAATACGATAAATAATATATACTCTAAGAACATAAATTTGTTGTTTGTATGTTTTTTCTGTCCGCTCTTTTTTTCCGCTCTTTTTTCCCGCTCTTTTTTCCCGCTCTTTTTCCATTGTATCAATTAACGTTACCATAGCAACGCGTCACCATAGCAACGCGTTACCGGGTCAGCTAGTACAATCAAAATTTTCATAGGGATCCCTAAATTTTTTGAAAATATTTTATAGCCTATGTTCAACAGAGATAATGTTGAATTCCAAATGTGACAAAATTTTTCAAAATCAGTCCAGTAGTTTCAGAGCCTATTCAATGCAATCAAACAAACAATCAAATCTTTCCTCTTTATAATATTTGTATAGAAAATTTATTATAACCTTTTGAGTTTTTAAATATAATAAACATATTTCTGACTTACGTTGAAAAAGTGACCTTTCTAATTATATTTAATTCTTATACTTCAACGCCTATCGCAAATAAAATAAAAAAGCACTTTTTAAAAAGGAATCGAGAAACCAGCATTAAATCTATATAACAACTAGGCATTACTCGGTGAATTTAAATTTTCTGTATTAAATCATTTTATAACCAAAAAGACTGATTGATTGAATCGTTCGATCGTTAAAGTAACTGTGTACAAAACTTGGTGACAATAAGGTTGACTAATTGAATAATGTTATTATTTATAGTATGTTCCTTACAGAAGTGTAGCATTAAATATATCCAACAATGGATGACTCTTTCCTATTAAGAATAAACTAAACGACACTATACGATTTTAAATATAATAACATTGAAATACTTTGAAAAATAGTGTTAGTGTTACGGGTGTGTTCAGTGCTTACAATTTCGGATAATACTGCATAGAATATTTAGTAACTTTAAATTTATTTACATAAAACCGTTTACTTGATGACTGTATGGTGCAATGGTAGCAATCCTCTCTTTCAAACCTGAGGTCCTGTCGAGTCATGGGTATTTCTATGAATATTCATAGCTGGGCATTAACTCAATAACTATGTTATTCAATAAAATCCATCAATAAAAATGTTAACGAAGTTAACATTTTTATTAATGGATTAACTTTTAAGTTAACTTTAAAGAATGTTAACGGACTCGTTAACTTCCGTTAAATTATCCTAAGTCCGTTAATTGTTAATCCAATACATACTATTTACCAAAATAGAAACCACTCATTGTGCCAGATGATTAAATTACACACTTTTATTTTTTATATATTTATACACTGTCTTCTTTGAACCTAACCTATGAGTTTCCAGAGGCCCTACCATCACGTCTTATAGCGATTCAAGTTTAGCTGTTAGAAAGAGACGCCACTATAGACCGCGTATAGCGGTGTCTCACTTTGACAATCGAACTTGCATCGCGCTAAAAGATGATGGTAGGCCCTCAGGACCGAAAACAACAGTTTTTGTAAGCAGATCACTAACGAAACGATATAAAAAATGCAATTTTTATCACGTGTTAACGGATTTACGATTAACGTTAACTTGCGTTAAATCTTCCGAAATGTAACGTTTTAACGTTTAACGAAGTTAATTATTTGATTGACGGTGCCCAGCTATGTGAATATTACATATTTATATACCATATATGTATGTCTATCCATTACCCTAGCACCTAGCAAGCCATAAAGTGTTTTCTTTGGGCTAGGCTAATTGGTGTGAATGTAAGAAATATTATAGACCGTTTGGTGTAACGGGAGTGATCCTGCCTTTCGCACCGGTGGTACTAGGTTCGAGTATCGGAAAGAGTAAGTCATGGGTATTTATATATTTCTATGAAAATTACATATTAATTTACAATATACTATGTATGTATATCTATAATATCTAGTATCTATAACACAAGCTTTACTGTGCTTACTTGGGCTAGGCTAATCGGTGTGAGTGTAAGATATATTATTATTATTACCTAAATGCTTACATTCAACTTACACATAATAAGGTATCGCGTAATCACTTCTATGATGCATTAAATTTATTGTATTTTATAATAAAAAACTGATTTTTATGACAAAATTAATTTTCATATAACAATCACGTGTCCTCGTTATTAATATATAATATTTTATTAGTAAAATAAAAATATGTAGGTTACTTCCGCAAAACTCAAGTAGTGTGCACCGCCCGCCCTCCTGCAAATAAATGCAGGAACCGCAGACACCGGCACCTTCACCAACTACTCTACACGTGTTTCGCCCCCACACGGAGCATCATCAGGAGTTGTTAGACCGTGCAATAACGAGCACTAACTAACTAAAGTGCTCGTAGTAGTTGGTGAAGGTGCCGATTACTAAGAATATATAAGAATATAAGAATATTTATTTGCTAATACCATGTGTTACAATGAGACGGGGTGTTACATCGATTTAGTGAATCAACAGTATTCGCCATATAGTTGTAGGCATGCAAATATGATACATAAAATTAAAATTATTAATACATTTTTTTTTTAAGTTACAATGACACAAGATTAGAGAGAAAAGCAAGCCTAACCTGTTGGTATGATTTATTTTAAAAAATACGAAAATCGACTAAGAACACATAGAGTTACGGCGTCACATACATTTCGTCAATGAAGCTGAAGTTCGCTCGCTCCTCTCCATAAATAATATCATGGTATTAATGTAGGGATTTATTTCAATTTGTCAACTTCTTTCAAGTAGATAAACGTCGTCAAAAAAAAATTGGTTGCCTGTAAAGTCGGTATACGGGCGAAAGTTTTACGTGACAACGACTTTGAGTGGTAAAATAATTTAAATGTGAATATTCATTCGTATAGTAGGAAGAAGGATGAAATAATAGTAACAATTTAAAACATTTATTTATACAAAGAATTATATTTAAAACATTAATTTATAGGCACGCGTCCCTTCCACTTTTTATGTCTGTCTCTCTCGCTCTTAGGCGGGCTAACCATGCCCGAGTGGAAGGGACGCGTGCCTCTCACTCGCTCTCATTGTGAGCGCATAACGTGAGCGGAGCGTAACGCAGTTTCTTGAAGTGTCACCCGGCAAACCAATTTATAAGACGTTGTCACGTCAAAATCTTTCTTAATATGCTCTATCTAACAGTCCTTTTATTAAGCGTTTTATTTTTAAATTGCAATGGTAAGCCTTTGAAAGCTTCGTGTATTTTATTATATAGATTTTGATCTATGCCAAAGAAGATATTTCTATAAAGTAGAAAGACAGGATATTTACCGTTACACCAAAAGATGGTTAAAAATCGTTATCTTTCTTTATCTGTGTTTGAGTTGCTAAGTACTGTCTTTTGTTTGTTGTATAACATAAGGCACTTATGTTATCTTTATTTAGCATATTTCGAGAGTAATGGTTATTTTATACTAAGCTAACTTTCCTATACGCTTTTTTTTATTTTCTATACCTTGCCCAAAGTAAGTACTGTAAGACTTGTGTTATGGATACTAGAGTAACGGTTAGACATAAATATATGATATAAAGATAAGTAATATTCATAGAGATATATATAAATAGACATGACATATTTACTTTTATTAATTGAAAGTTGATCCTATTTTAAGTTTTGTTATATTATGTCAAAGAAGAGTAGTAATTATATTAGAGTGCTATTTATTACAAGTCCAATTTGATGAGATTTTTTTATTCTTTTTTAGATTGCAAATGCAAAAATATCATAAATAAAATGGCTGTTTCATCTTAATCGATCGTCAAAGCATTTGTAAAAATGTTTCTTTCATATGTGAGGATATTCCTTTCATTGATAAAGCAAAAAAAGTACTAGAATAATTCGATTGGTGCTCACAAGGCTCAGTAGCTCAATTGGGAGAGCAGTGGACCGGACAACTAAAGGTTGCGAGTTTGAGTCCCACCTGGGAACAAATTTTTTCTAGTATTTCTAAATGAAATTTATCACATAAAATAACATTGAAAATGGAAAAATTATAAAATTATATATTCAGGAGTCTCTTTATGGTAGCCATTAAAAAGTCGTTGGATAATTATTAATATATAAAAAGTTAAGTGAACGCATAATGCGAAATCCCATGTATCATTTACCACCAAGCTAGTTGACCCTATGTCACTGCATTATTAGGTACTTAGGTGATTAAGTTAATTCAAATGGTGTCATTACAAACAATTTGTTTGAAATAATGTAATTTTTCTTTGAAAAAAAATATTTTTTATTTTATTAACTTTATTATTTATTTCATTCATGTATGAAATTTTATTAACATTATTTCAACCTCAAAAGCACGCAGAAAACAGTTTCTACGTTTTTTCACTGTATCGCATTTTATGTTTTTCATATAATATGTTTATCCTATTTATTGCTTTCGATCGCTTACACTTAAAGAAACATACGTATACAAACACACATACTTAGAACTACCTAGACTTTAACTTTAAAAAAGTAAAGTGAAGTGTGCAATTCAGACGTAGTAGAAGTGAAACCTTCAAAAATAATACGTACACGTATACAAAATACCACGGTTGTTGTGATGCCTTCTCATAAGCTTTATACTACGCAGGCGCACACAAACACGTATTAATTCATGCACATAAAGTTTCTGAATAAATCTTATGAATTTATGCGTCTGTCTCTTTTTACTGTCGCTTTTTCGTTTCATCGACTTTCAAATCACAACGATGCTTAAGAAGTTTTCACTTCAATAATAGTTAAGAAACAGCGGAGCCCTCAAAAACAAGTTACATTCAACTTTTAATTTTTCATTTTCCCAGTTTTTTTATACATTTAAAATGAAGTATAATATTTGTTCTCTTTTTATCTTTATTCTATTTCAAAGCATTTTTTATTTGTAAATATTTTTATACTTTTCTGATAAAGAAAAACTTTAGACTATCGATCCCTAAAAATCCAGTATAAAAAATCAAAATACAAGGAATAAAAAAATACGGAATACTTTATTTCTACTATATTAATAAATTAATCCATAAAACAGGAGATTAGTAAAATTTTATGTTTTTTATCTGCAAAATAATATTTTTTTTTTAGAGTAAATAGGTGGGCGCTTGACCACTATCTCGCTTAATGGTAAGCAAAGATGCGATCTAGGATGTAACGCGCTTGCCTAGTAACTACGTATTCGCTCTTGACTTGAAGTTCCATCTTATATAGTACATTTTCAAATTAAAAGAAAATATATTTGAAAAAACTAAACTCGGCTCATAAGTTCTAACGAAATGATCACTCGCAATCTTTGAGTGTCCGGTCCACTGCTCTCCCAATTGAGCTAAAGAACCTTGTGGGCACCCGTCGAAATTTTCTAATACTTTTTGAAGTTATTGACGATCAGTTTTTGGTAAAACTGTGACGTAAAACTATGGCGTGACTCCAAATGGATTTAGGCCAACACGATTTCCGCATTCACTGGCGTCACACCGGTTCTTCAGTTTTCAATCGGTCGGGCTGTTAGGGAGTGTACTGTACCTGTTTGTGTTGTTGATCATGTACTCACGATCATTTTGTCGCGGCGCGCCGAGTTGGATTTATGATAATCTCGGAAATTCGTGGCGCGTCGTCAGTTAAAACTTTGGAGTAATGATTCGACACTCACGATCAAATTTTGGATTGATGTCAGTTCAACTGATGCGAAAAACTGACCGTCAATTCGCAGCTTAATGGTGAAATTTTTCATGTAACGGAAGTTGCGCATGCAGCATGCAACGAAAAAGCGACACCATGAACTTAGCTATTAAAGTGAATAGGCTATTAAAGTGAATAACTTCAAGATATGTCATTAATTTTTTTAAATAAAAAGTATAACGCACGCTTTTTTTTACTCTTTTACGATGCAGACCAGTGTTGCTTCTTCAATGAGAGAAATATCCTCGCATTCGAAAGAAAAAAAATACGAATGTTTGACAATCGATTAAGATAAAACAGCTCTTTTTTATTATGGCTTCTGCATTAACTTTGCACTTCCTTTCCAAATTTTTAGATTCTAAATTACGTCCTAGACCTATGCTGTTTTAGACAAGACGCATTTTTTTGAATTAATGTGTCTGTTAACACGTGACCTTTGGTGCCACTAACCGTCACGGCCACTAACCGTTAAACTAAGCTTATATTTAAACTAAGCTAATATTTCATAATGATATTTCTTATGACGTAAGTGAGCTTGAAAAACGACTTTATATTATAAAGTTGTAATATATCCTCTGCAAGGTTCTGCGTCGCCCTTTATTTATTAATTAATAAAATAAATAAATTTTATAAAATCACTGATGACAGTTTGGTGCAACAGTATTGGTCCTGCCTGTTGCACTGACGGTTCTGGGATTGACTCCTGTTAAGGGCATACGTTTGTGTCATTAGTACCTACTAACATTTGTTCTCGATTCATGGTTGTACTATTTACGTTTTTATCTGTTATTTAATATCCATGCATCTGTTATTTAATATCCATGCATACACTCACAAAAATACATACACCCACAAATACACATAAACACTTAATTTTTTTTAAGACCAATAAACTGTGACCAAGCTAAACACTGTAAGGTTTGTTTTATGGATACTAGAGAGAGAGTGAGAGAGAGAGAGAGACATTTATTGACCAACACAACATATGAAATAAATTTGACAAACAAAAGTTACAGTTTAAAAGCCCAACAGGTTAATCAGGTCCCCGCCTCAGCTTGTGTTGTCACGACACGAATGCGTGTCGCGGCAACGCTGGTATTAGGTACTAGGGTAACGGATAGACATACATATATAATACATAAATATTTAATAATAATATTCATTTAATACCCATGACTCAGGTATAAATACATTCGTTCATCACATCACAAACAGCTGCCCCTTCCGGGATTTAAATCCAAGACCTTCGGTGCGAAAGGCAGGATCGCTACCGTTGCACAAAACGGTCGTTATTTAATATATCTGTACGTTAAATTGGATAAACTATATTGAGTTTTATTGCTAAGAGATTAAGGTCACGACTGTGATTGCGGTTTTCTGACCAGTTTTAACCATTAGGTCAACTTAAAAAAATTCTGTCTCGATATTTGAATGAAAATATAATTAAGTAAAAAACATTATGCAAAAACAGTCGATTAATCATAAAGCTTGTTTGTCTATAAACACTAATTTACATGTTAATATAAACAATAATTTAATTCGTCATTCTAGGAACTATTAATATTCACAAATTTGACATCACACTGACGCCATATTTTTAACACCACGTCACAAAACCTGTACTAGTTCACTAAACAATTAGTGAATAAAGTGTAAATATACTTTACAATAAAGGAATGGGGTTTCCGCTGACTCATATTATGCATATAATAGACAAAAAATCTCGTAACGAAACAAAATCTATTTGGATATATAAATAGGACACAGCGGTTACAAACAGATAAATACAAACAAAAAATGAAACAACAACACAAATATTTTATTTTGCTAAATAAAATTATTTGCTTTGTATAATTTGTAACAGTTACGAACGTGTCCAATCATTATAAATTAAACTTGATATTTACTGAATTGTATATTTTTTATTTTGTTAAATTTTGATGAGAAAATGAAGTCAACTTTACTCACTTAACCAAGTGCAAAGTTTTCCAATTGGTACCTTAGTACCTAGGTATTTTGTATCAATAGGAAAAAACTAAAGATAGGCCCCCTTATTCATAACAGTCTGCTAACTTAAAGCATTGCTAATTCTCACTCTGTCTTCTTCTATTGACCTAAGTCAGAATGAAAAATAACACTCTGTAGCAGCTGTTTTAAGTTAGCGGACCATTATGAATAAGAGGGTTGATCTTAAAAGTAGGTAATTTGGCCATGGGGGACTGAGGTAACAGTTCATTTTGGAAAAGGGGTCACTTATCCAAAATAGTTTGGAGATCCCTGATTTAAATCATACAAAATACCTACAGAGTTTTGGGATTCTTGTAGGGTTTCTGTTTTTTGGGAATTCATTAATATTAAAGTTGTATAATTTTGCATATATAAAATTATAATAAATAAACAT
The DNA here is from genome assembly GCA_927399485.1 of Calamotropha paludella. Lineage (NCBI taxonomy): Eukaryota > Metazoa > Arthropoda > Insecta > Lepidoptera > Crambidae > Calamotropha > Calamotropha paludella. Next base: position 25,066,995 of record OV656815.1, on the reverse strand, counting down.
GTGAATAACTTTCTGAAACTTTTTCATTTACTCAAGTGTATATGTGAACCATCTATTTAAAAAAATCAGCTCAATCAGTTGGAGATATCTGTTTCACCTGTTTCACCTGAACAATTATACATACATTACAAGTTAAACAAAAGCTTGTAAATATTAGCAGATTAATTACAGATAAAAAACCTATCACTATCTCAGGACCAGATAAAAATTATTAAAATTATGCCATATATTTTAAGTTCTTCTGTTGTATAAAAGTTTCTAGTCATAAAATACCAGTTAAACTTCACTATTCATGCATAAATTTAAGACTATGCACATGCAAAAAAACGAGTAGATAAATTTCGTCTTAGTGAATGTGACTTTGACAATTGTCCTAAAAAAAACTTATTGATTTATTTGTCATTTGATATCTCTACGTATGTAATATTTTTCTTGCTTTGAACCTTTTAAATGTCAAGTTCGCATTCTCTCGAGTGCGTTACTAGAGGTTGAACTAAATTATAAGCTGAGCTGGATTTAAGTTGAATGAAAAATTATTTAACGTTATTTATTTTTGATTTAATTATTGATTTATTTACTGATTTATTTATTTATTTTCATAAAGGCACAATAACAGACAACAGACAAAATGCACAATAAAACACGATTAACATCGAACGTGTCTGCGCCCAATAACAATTGTGCACAGTTCTTTCAAACTTAATTAATTAATAAACAATACAATAACAGGACAACTTAAGAAAACACTTACGAAGAAGAAAATAAAACTGTAACTCACAAAACAGAGTGCCAAGTTGGGGTAATCTGGGTGTGAATTTTCAATTTTGGTAAAAGTGCTTTACTTTTATTTTATTTAATTTCTTTATTGTTTCAGAGTAATAATATATCAAGATGGTAGTCGGAGCGAAGATGACCATCCAGCGAGCACCCAGCAAAGGCAGAATCTCCATGATGAAGCTTCAAAATCTAACCGTGCAAAAGCGACGTAAGATAAATCTTATTGATACATTTAATAAATTTTAAAAAACTTGAGAGACCTCCCTATCTTTAAATAGTACCTGTACAGAGTTGACATCTATTTGAAAGATAAATTATACCAAGAAAAGATTCTAATGTCCTACGTTTTCTAATATGAGACATATTAAAAAGAAATGAAATGAAAATATAATTCTTTTATTTTATTATTTCTTTAATACTTTTGTAGTACGCTGTAATGGTACCGTGATTTTTATAACATAATATTCTCAAAATTTTAATGTTATTATTATATTTTATACTTTTAATGAAGATCTAACATTATTGTGATGATAATAAAGTTTATTTCTGAATGGTTTCAATATGGTGAGGACATATAATTATAGCTGTTCCGATTCCGATAGTAAAATAAATAAAAAAAAATTGCATGTCGGAATATAGGTGTTTTTTTTTGACGGAGCAGTAAGTGGTAGCGACAGGGTATTCTTAATAGATTCATCAATTTTTGAGAATTTTTCATACTAAAAAATACAGTTGGCATAAAATGGCCATTTCACATAAATCTTATTTTGATACCAATCGATCTTTCTTGAAGATAAAGTATCTTTTTTTAATCCAATATTATAAAATCAATAATTGATAATTTGATATTATGGTGAATATGCTAAGATATTGTATATCGTACTCTGTTTACCCATGAAAACCTAACCCTAGTTTCTAACTACCCATTATTTAAAAAATGTGTTGAATAATTTTCTGTATATAAATTTTATTGAAATTCATCTATAACTCATCTATTTACATAATATACAGGTATCTCAGAATGAAATTGATATTTGACTTGTGACCATTTATGTCGAGCAAAATCATTTGGTATTACAATTCACTGAAAGATTTTATATATTTTTTGCATTTTTCAAAGATATATTACATGATTAATTATTTAATAAAAAAATATTAGAAAATACGAATCGGTTCACAAATTATTCCTTTCTGAGAATAACATGAGACGCGAGTCGATGTTTTGTGGGTAAAAATTTGTTTTAAAGTCATTGTTGCACTGATGTGATTTTTTTTTTTGCAGAACCAGTAATAAGAATACTTTATGGTATTCTGATGGTGGTGTTCAGTCTGATCATGATATTGATCGATCCTGTACAGCTTGTTACTGATTGGGTAAGTAATTATAGGTGTAGTTTAATAAATAAATATTTAACTTTATTTTATTAGTTCTTAGACTTATTTAGAATCAAAGCAACTGCTTCGAGTAGCTTGTGGTGGGTGCCCAGCAAATAGAATAATACCAACCCATCACACTTAAGAATTACTTAAAAGGCAACTATAGATATTTGTTTTACCCTTGTTTTGCCATAATTTTTTTGGCAGAATATTATTAGGTATAATTTTAAAAGGCAAAAATGAATATAACTTACTGGCTTATAATGAATAAAAAATTATCTAACTTAGCCGAACCGGACGAATAATAATAGTAAATAAATAATTTTTATTTAATCCAACAACTAATTATTTACATATGATTTGATCTGCTGTAGGTCGCCCTGTTTTATGAGAGGCAGACTCCTAAGTTTTCATTGTTGTGAAGTTGTATTTTAGAATAGACTTGTATGCAGTACCATGTATGTGTGTGTGCGCGTGCGCGTATACTTATGTGAGTTTGTGTACTGTGTGAGTGTTTTTGGATGCCAGTGTGTGTGTGTGTGTGTGTGTGTGTATATGAGCGCACGCGCGCGCTTGATTACATAAATACATTATAACTTTTATTACGTGTTTTAATGTATCATAATAGAATGATTCTAGCCGTTTATATCGGGAACAAAAAACTTAATCGAGAATGATTTCTCGCATTACTTTGGTGATAAATATTTTTTATGTGGTAGTTTCTATTTAATAACAAGATTCACAACTGATATTTAGGCAAACGTAAATTTTTTTCATGTTGACTTTTAACAAACATTACCAAAATTATGTCTTATGTCAAGTAGCTCTTCTTTAGTTTTTTTATATACCAAAAATTGTTATTACGTAATATTCTTTTGTTTAAGATAAATAATAACTCCATACTCATACTTTCATTCTGTCATGGTGGGCGGTCCTTTTTTATGAAATATTGGTATGTTGAAGTACATTTCAATAAGTGTCCTTTGTAGGCGGAATGTTAGATGCAATGTATATATTATTAGTTCGTATTTAGAAAACTAGATGGCGCCTGTAGTTGCCAGAATCGCGCTATCTTTGTAGTTCAAGAAAATCGATGGGTCCTTTCTTTTAAATTATTAATTTTAACCCAAATTAAAACACTTTTATTTGGTTTGATTTTCAGTTTCAACCGCTTTATAATTACCTTAATTAAATCATAAAGAACAGTAAAAAATATACATTTCAGTGTTAATTGCGTCGTTGTCCGCATTCGATAACCTTTTTTTTATAATGTAATAGGGTCATATTATCTACACACTATTTATTTATCTGTTACACGGATATAAACAGTTGATAAATCAAAGAAAGTTCTTGAAGTTTCAACATAATAATCAGTTCACAATTTTATAGCTTTTAATAAGATCTTTTGAAATAAGTTTGAGATTTATTGATAATATTTGTTACAAACTCACCAATTAGCCTAGCCCAAAGTAAGCACTGTAAGGCTTGTGTTATGGATACTAGGGTAACGGATATACATACATAAGTAATACTAATAGAAATATATATAAATACCCATGACTCAGGTACAAATGCTCGTATTTATCACACTAAAATCTGCCCCTTCCGGGACTCGAACCCAATACAGTCGGTGCGAAAGGTAGGATCGTTACCGTTGCACCAAACTGTCATCAAATCAAACCGTAAGGGGCAGATGTTTGTGTGATGAATAAGTCTGAGTATCTGAGTTATGGGTATTTATATATATTTCTATAAATAATACATATCTATGTATCATGTAGTTGTCTATCCGTTACCCTAGTATCCATAACACAAGCCTTACAGTGCTTAGTTAGGGCTAGGCTAATTAATGTGAATGTAAAAAATATTAGTATTATTGAAAAGGAGTTTTTTGTTTTTTTTTGTGCGCCTCTAGCGACTGGGCACCCTCCGGAGTCGGGGGAGGGAGGTGGTGTATCCTCTATGGATACTCCGGCCGGGCTTCGAAGTCATGTCAGACTCGTACTGTCTAAACACCACCTGAGATTGGCTTGTACCCGGGAAGGGTCGGAAGCCTTCGTCTGAGGCGACCCCTCAAGAGAGGAGCGGCGCAAGTTGAAATCGAGATTATTACTATCTTATTTATATTTGAAGCCTCAATATTTTACGTGCGCCTCAATAATAAAAATCTTCTACTAAAACAATACTAATTTTGGTAACAATAAATGTTTCAAACTTTAGCTTATTATTTTTACTAAGCAGAGGCTTTACCATCACGTCTTATAGCGATTCAAGTTTAGCTGTTAAAGAGAGACGCCACTATAGACCGGTGTCTCACTTTGACAATCGGACTTGCATCGCGCTAAAAGATGATGGTAGGCCCTTTGGTTCATAATGAGTTGATAAAATAAACAAAAGAATAAAGACTATTTTCTCTGTTAATTAGCATAAATATATATTATTTACTCTCACTCAATTTGAGACTAAATTATGTAAGTGATTATTTAATGTTGATATAGATAAAGTGATGTGTACAACCTTAAAGAACGTAGGCCTACGTGACTTTACTGAGGGAGGACTAACGATTAGCACTACACCATCCTAGCATTCTAATTATGTACTAATTAATTATCCTTTTGTCTTATACATAAGCTTAACAATGTGTTTTACAATTATAATTCCTGCCTTAGAATTTACTTGTAACTAGATTTGAATTTTCTAGTATTTTTCAATTGAAATAATTTATCATAAAAGATAGCATTAAAAATGCGTAGAATATAATAAAAATATATAAAATTAAAATGATAATTGTAGTTAAGCGCAGAAAAGATTGTATACCTTTTAGTTAATTTAAAAAAATTTAGTTACCCAAACTGTTACTTGAGCAAAATTATTAAAAACTGTTGTTATTTAATGAAAAGGAATGATATAGAAAAAGAGATGTTTAGATGAAGAGAGGATGGACGGAAGAAAGATTAATAACACAATGAGGCAAATGTGATGGGCAAGTCGGTAAAGGCAGATAAAGGCGACCATTCACGGACCAAATAGGAGATATCCTGAAAATAGGCCAGGTCAAAAGCACCCTAAGCTTGTATGAATTGTCTGATGACAGTTGAAGATGCGAGGGATGTATGTTAGGATCGTGGAAAGTGGAAAACTGTGATCTCTGTCTGCCTTTATGAGAAAACACGTGATTGTATGTTAAAAGTAATTTTATTAAATAATTCTTTTCTTATATACTAGCGGCCCGTCCCGGCTTCGCACGGGTGGACAAAATTCTTTAATTTTTTTCTATTATTAAATATTTTCCGTTCGCGCCATCTAGCGTCCAATAGCCTAACTACTTGCGGCTAACGCGTTGCTATGGTAACGTTATTGATACAATGGAAAAGGAGCGGACAGACAAACAAACAAACCACTGTGATCTTAGATTATAGATTTATCTTGATAAAATGAAGCGAAAATTGATATGTAAATATTTGTCCAAAGTTTACATTAAATATAATAATGTGTTTATTTATTCATGAACCGATCATCACATTATATTTAATTAATTTATTACTTTGAACAGTAATGCTATAAAAATATAAATTGTTAACAATAATAAAACTTTGACTTTAAGTATGTCATTGTCAGATAAAATAAAAATTAATGACAAAGATAATATTTAATACTCGTGAGATTGATTAATGGTTAAGCGATGGATGGGTGACCAAAAACATAATCGCTAGCTAGTCCGTGCTTAGAAAGGTACAATAATAATTGTTGTTTGGTGCTACGGTAGCTATTCTGCCTTTTGGACCGATGGTCATTGGTTCGGGCCCCGGAAGGGGCAAATGTTTGTGTCATGAATACGTGCATTTGTACCTGAGTCATGGGTTTTATATATATTTCTAAAAATATTACATAACACAAGCCTTACAGTGCTTACTTTTGACTAGGCTACTTGAAGTGAATGTAAAAAATATTATTATTTCAGAAATCAAGTTCCATAGTTCACAATAAAACATGCCAATTAAATTAAGGCATATCGGTTGCAAATAAAAATTGCAAAAATTTACTTAATTACTAAGCATGTCGAATGATATAAAAAAAAAAAATTGCCTTTAAGCCGTATATATTAATATACCCTTTGCCACAATTTTTGGCATGTAAAACAAAATGGCGGAAGTTTTCGTTTTCCGCTCTCTTGAGAAGTCAACGAGATAAGATAAGATAAGATAAGCGTTTATTTCCAAGAATATGGTAATTAATATAGGTGACCAAATACAAATCCGGCATATTCTGCTTTTGTTCGGCGTGGAAATTAATAAATTATAAAAAAGCTAACAAAAATTAATAATCTAAACATTATACATCATTAATTTATTAACATATCATAGCCATATTAAAAATTTATACAATTGCATCATGATTGCCTGCCAGTACAATGACAATTTAATTACACACTAACAAATATACATTATAGTTTCTGTCCTAGGAATTCGTTAACTGAATAATAGCATTTATCTAAAAGGATGTTAAACAATTTATACTTGAATTTGTTGGTAGGCAATTCCTTGATTTCCACTGGCAGCACATTATAGATCCTGATCGCGTTACAAAACGTACTATTTCCATATATTTTCAATTTCTGAGATGGGACCTGTAATTTATGCTTATACTTATGCCTTGTATATTTTTATATACCGTGTCATGAAGGGGAAAGAGATGTGAATTATTCTTAACAAACATGCAGATCTCAAGTATATAAAGGCAAGGCAGCGGTAGAATCCTAAGTTCCTTAAATAGTGGCTTGCAATGGTCAAGGTAGTCAGCTCCGCACATCGCTCTGACACATTTTTTTTGTGTTATAAATGCTCTGCGAACATCTACTGAGTTTCCCCAAATAATGAGACCATAACGCAAAACAGACGATACATATCCGTGATACGCTGCCAAAGTGGTTTCTCGATTTGCAACAACTCTTAGACGTCTAAGTACAAACACGAATTTGTCCAGCTTAGCACAGGCTTTACTTATATGCTCTTTCCAGTTGAGGTTCTTGTCTATTGTAATCCCTAAGAAATTAGTAAAGTCTTTTTGAAGCACTCGTGAATTTTTATAGTCTATGTTAAGAGTCTTTGTTGCACTGTGACTAGTATGAAAATGTACGACACTACTCTTATCTATGTTAACGTGCAAGTGATTGTCTCCTAACCACTCAACTACTGATTTCAATTCTTTGTTGCATTCATCTTCTATTATGTCTTTATTTTTAGATTTTATTACTAGTGTAGTATCATCAGCGAACAAGATACAGTTATGGTTTATCGCTTCTGGCAAGTCATTTACATAAAGTAAAAAAAGAAGAGAAGGTTTTGAAGTACTGTAAAACTTCACACCTTTACTGAAACCTTAGGAAAAGGGTTTTTAAACGTTCTTACATCATTCATGGATAGGCTCTCATTATTATTCGTCATCATCTAATTTAAAAAAATAAATTACTGAGTAGGAAAAGATGGCTTAAAAGACCCGCCTCCAGACTAATACTTTGATAAATAACTAAATAAAATAACTAAATGCAAAATAAAACAATTTGATTTATTTAGTTCTTACACTTCCGCGCACATTACATATTTGAATAAAACACTTTTATACGGATTTTGAGCATAATTTATTTTATATTTCCCGTGATCCCGTGATCACGCCTCCCGTAAAGGAGTCGAAACGTCAGGATTAAATACGAATTATGCGCAAAAAACCGTGATAAGTTGTTTTATATAAATATATAACTGTTTTTTTTTTTCTTAATAACAAACATATATCTGAATCTAACCTTTGCACCAAAGATCTCGGGTTCGAATCCCGGTAACTTAAACATGTTTCCAAGTCACTTATATATACTTATTTATGTAATCTATACATTATTTAGTACCCATAATTCAAGCTCGGCTTAGTTTGGACTAAATAATTCGTGTGAATTATCCGGAATTAATTATTATTATTAAAACAAGTCGATTTCTATTTTAACTTAATTAAAATAAACATATTATGATAACTATATAAAAACAAGGTTACTAATTGTCTATGGCAAGGTTAATTCGGCAGGAAGCTCCAATACTAGGTTATTGGTAATGACCTTTTCAGATATGCGGGTTATTTTTAAATATATTGCTATTATACATATTTATGCAACATTGAAGTTATATAATAAATATGTTTATTTGTTTTGTCATCTTCATATCTTTTACTTCTGTGCTTTATTATTTTATATAACGTCCTTGACATAATTCTTCGGCGCTAGTAGAGAAATCTCTACAATAATGTACACAGGCATTTGCTAGTCACATCTAGAGATTTTAAACAAAAAAAATGTCTAAATTCAACGGAATTATTCAATTCAATATTCTATCTAAAAAAATCGATAAATTAACATTAAGTTGTTGTAATAAATAATGTAAACCACATGAACTTTTCACTTCATGAAGTAGAAGAGAAATAGATGCACCACAAGTCGAACGCTTAGGCCGATCGTGCCTCTCTATTGATTGTTCCGCGCTCTCGCTTGCACGCTCGGCTCAGGCTGAACGTTACACTTTTTCGTGCGTGCAGCCGGCGTTCATCAATTTATAAGACGTTATCACGTCAAAAAAGTATTTCACACCGACGGTCTCCGGTTCAAATCCTGGAAGGTACCCAAGTCATAGTTATTTATATGTATTTCTAAGATAAGTACATATTTATGTACCATATAAGTATGTCTATCAGTTACCCCAGTATCCAAAACACAAGCCTTACAGTGCTTACTTTGGGCTAAGCTGATTGGTGTGATCGTAAGAAATATTATATTAGAGCTTTATCATTTTATAAAACGTCCTCCAAACGTTAAGCCAAACAGTCCCGGATTCTGTTCCAGGAAGGGACAGATTTTTGTGTTGAACACGAACATTTGCATTGGAGTCATGGGTATTTCTATATTGTTATAAATTATATATATTTATCAAGGTTTTCGAATATATGAGTGTTAGTGTTAGACCAGGTTCAACTTTATTTGATATTAACACTATCAATTGAGTAAAAATAATAGTAATATTTCTTACATTCACATCAATTAGCCTAGCATAAAGTTAGCACTCTAAAGCTTGTGCTATGGATAAGGAAACGAAAATACATAATATTATACATAGATTTAAATACTCATAGAAATACCTATATATAAATACATCTACCCCTTCCGGGATTCGAACCCACGATCGTTTGTTAGAAAGGATATCTACCGTTGCACCCAAAAACCAACGAGAATTTATTATTTATTTATTTGATTCGGTGCACGTACGACAGTTCTTGCATAATCAAGATGTCCAAATTAAATAGTAGTACTAGACTGTCACCCAATTATATACGCATAAAACGTGAATGAACTAAAAATTGATAACTATACAAAGATGAACAAAACAAAAATGGAATTTGTAACAGGAAGTAATGAATAATAGTCAAAGCCAATACAGAGAAATAATAATAATTCTTATCTTAGAGTTTTTGGAATCCGGATGTGAATTTTGTCGTTTATTCTCAGTATATTTTTGCCATGTTTAAGGATACTTACTTAAAACAAATACTTGACTGTTGTTGACTTTGTTGTAATCAACCAAGTAATGAAACCGTAACACTACTATGTGATAACAGAATGATATAGTTTTTTTGTAAATTATGTATGGTGACGACGTATAATATTGTAAATATCGTTACTTCTGTTAAAGCTGAGTTTCTTGACGTCCTAAATGGATGGTAGGTAAAAATGTTGGATTCAAAACAACTTAATTTAAGTGTACTTTAATAAAGTCGTTTTAATTTCATACTCTTTTTAATCATTAAATGACAGGAACTAATATATTTAAAGTAGTAAAATAATATATTTAAAAACCTGTAACTTTGACGAGCCTTGAATTCTGACCTCATACCGCATCGGGGGTTTTGGTTAAAGTTTTAGACTGTATGTTTACGTGTCTATGGTCTTTAAATATTGTCTGTGAGTGACTAAATAGTTAAACCTCAACTTTCCGAGAAGGCGAGGTCACTTCAGCCTAATCCGATCCAAGGTTTACTATCAAGACATGACAACATACAATATCATAAGGCGCTAAATTCAAGAACTATTTTATTTATTTATTTGAGCAACACAAACATTGTATTAACTATAATATATAAGAGATATTACAAAGACCAGGTCAAAAGTATCCTTAACCGACGAGCTTACGAAAGGTCTGGTGACCTTCTTCATAAAGGGAGAGATTTATGTCGTACGATCCCGTCATAAATCTCTTCCTTCTTCAACTCTGTAAGTGGAAATCTGTGATCTCTGATTACCCCTGCGGGAAAAAAACGTAATTTTTTGTTTGTATGTATATTAAACTTAAATTTTAAAACTGTTAACACAAAAATTATAAGTGTTGACAATATTCGATAGATCTTTTTACTTTAGTCAAATAATCATTCAGACGTCACATCACATAAAAAAGTTAAAAACATTAAAAATAAAAGTTCATAATAAATCAATCCAATTAAGCTAAAAACATAAGAATTTCAGAATAATAATATTGTTAAAATAATTATGTACTAAATAAAAATTGAGAAACAAGATAAAAAATGAGATGTCAGAATTATTAATAATAATATAACATTTTTGTAATTAATAATAATATTTCTTACATTCACACCAATTAGCCTAACCAAATGTAAGCACTGTAAGGCTTGTGTTATGGATACTAGGGTAATGGATAGACATACATACATATATGATACATAGATATGTAATATTTATAGAAAATACCCATGATTCGAGTACAAGTGCTCGTATTCATTACACAAACATCTGCCTCTTCCGGGATTCGAACCCAGGACCGTCGGAGCGAAAGGCAGGATCGATATCATTGCACCAAACGGTAGTCGTTGAAAAATGGTAGCCAATTTGTTTTTAAACGAAGAAAGAGTGTCACGAAACATATCAAGACCATAACTCATTATATATATTTCGAGTTTATCTAAAATATTGATTTTAAAATTAAAGCTATTTTTGCTTACATGTTGACGGTGAGTTAAGAAAGAAAAAAGTAACAAAGTGTAGTTGTTACACTATTTCATCACTTAAGTTGGAAGATATTGCTTTTTAACAATAACAACGCCACTTGTACTTTGTTTGTTTGTTCGTCTCCTTGTTTTTTTTGGTCGTGTATGATATGTGATGTACAATTAAGTATATTGTATTAATTATACAGTCTGCGACTAAGTTAGTATAAAGAATTAAGAACAATTAACATCTGTCAAGATCAAATTGACGTCAAATCATAGAATTTTAAAATCTAAAAGTTTGGCATTTTTAGCTAATAAATGTTGGGATAGATAGCAAGATCACTTTAATGTTATTTACATACATAAAATCACGCCATTTCTGATCCTATATGCTAAACAAGATCTGAGGCTGGCGCTGGAAGAAAGCCATAGGAACTCAGCAATAAATTGACACAACCCCATCGAGTTAGGGCTCGTTTGATTCGCATTGACGAGTATTTTGCATCATATAAAAATCTTGTTATTTTTTATTATTTATTTTAATTTTATAATATTACTAGACTGACCCAGTCACGCGTTACGGTGTTATAAATTGAAATGACGCCTATCCTATGTCCTAAGTTGGAACAAATCTAGCAAAAGCACGGTAATCGGTTGAGTAGTTTCGGAGTTCATCGCGGTTAAACGACTTAAATCAGGGAATTTTTATATATAGGTATATATATGACATTTTGAATTCTTTAACCACGTTTTTCTTCTTTGGATTCTGCAGCATCGCAAATGCGACTAAAATAAATCATTAGTAATGAACTGCTTGTGTGATATACTTTCACATAGGTATGCTTTCGCACCGATTAATTTATGAATGCGAGTTGCAAAATTACGAACGAATCAGTAGCACACCTCCAGTAGCAGTCCTTGTCTGTAGTTTCTGGGTCAGGAATATTAAGAAATTCTTCTACTTATTATTAATTGTCATAAACAATGATTGCTAGTCATATAATTATGTCAGTTACGCCACCTTAGGATAATAAATTCAATGACGACCATTTGGTGCAACAGTAGCGATCCTGCCTTTCGCACTGACAGTCCTAGGGTCGAATCCCAGAAGGGGCAAATGTTGTGCATGTAACAGCGATGCAAAACGCTGAAAGCCCCGCGATATATTTGCACTAATAGACCGAAACCCTGGTTTTCAACTTTTTTTATGGGTTTGCTCTTGACCTGAATCATGTGGCCAGTAAAGGATCTACAAGAGAGCAAGCTTACCCAGAAGGTTCCTTTTCACCCTGGCCTTAAAATCGGATAGGTTGTAAGAACTCGGTCATACAGACGGCGCGGCGGGAGAGAGTTCCACTGCTGAGCGCATTTTCAAAGACGTTGAGAAGCGCTTAGTGCGACAGTTAGGAATAGCAACCAAATAAGGGTGGCAGACCGCAGTGCGTCTGGATGTCCGATTGAAGAAAGAAGATGGTGGTACGAGCTCACGCAGCGCCTGGGCACCCGCCCTGAAGTCTGATTATGATAAATAACTAATTTATTGTATGATTTAATAATATCCGAGATTACACACACTAGATATTTAATAATATTTCGACTGCATAAATTTACATTTGATCGCGTCTAAAGTCAGGCTTTTTAAAGTAATAAAGTTTTTCTTTTAAATTTTATCAGATTCTTTAATTTAAACACTTTAAGTGTATTTACTTAACACTATTGTATATTTATTTAATATTTTATCATAAATTATAATATTAAACTACTTATATGAAATTAGACGTAGTTTTCGTCTTTTAATATTAAAATTAATTATATTCAGGTAGTAAATTAAGGCATCATTTCTATGCTTACATTGTTTTTAAGTAAGAACCGGTACAATTTATTGGTATCTGCGACGGAGAAACTAAAGCCTCCTCATCAGGATATTTAAAAAATATACTTTGAATATTTTCATTAAGTACGGGTGGTTATTGGTACTATAAATGGGCCCATCACACTTTTCAATAAAACACTACCGAATTCTGGACGCGTTTTATTTATTTATTTAATCCTGAAGTTTCGACTTCCGGTGATCACGCCTCCTGTAAAAGACTCAAAACGTCAAGATTAAATATAAAAAAACCTGAAACCGATAAAAGTGTTTTTATTTAAACCATTAGTAGGGTTATGGTACCATTTGGTTTTTATTTAAATTCATGAAGTAGCGTAAAGCCGCACCGTAGAAACATACCATGTTGTACACCGTAGAACCATATCGCATTACATCAATATTTTTTTATAAATAACTAATAAATGAATACCTCCAAAGACACATGTTGCAAGACCTGGTGATATAGTTACCTCCTTTTGAAAATAATAACAGTAAGATGGAGGCCGGTCCCCCTGCCCGAGTTTCTTTCGCCAATTCTTCTCGGAAAGGCCTCCGAATTTCCGAACTGGTAGTAGATTCAGTAGTATAAAATGTAATCGTAGTGAGAATTTAATAACCAAAGAAAATTTAAAAATAAAACAATTTGATTTATATATAAAAATTAAGAATTAGAAACTTTCCCGATTACAATATTGTGAAGGTAGTAGAAAATATATGACAACCATCTTAGTCATCCTGTGATCACGGCTCGTGTAAAGGAGTCGAAATGTCAGGATTAAATATAATATAAATTATGCGCAAAATCCCTAAAAAGTTTTGATCAAACTATCAGCGTTACTGACTTATATTTTAAATGAGGTTTTCATTTTGTTCACAGATGTTTGAGATAAAAGAAGGTTCATTTCTCTACAAAACATGGGAAAAGCTCCCGTACCAGCTGTATGCGGAAGTGTGGGTGTACAATTACACGAACGTACCCGAATACCTGAACGGGGAAGAAAGTGTGCTCAAAGTTAAAGAAATCGGACCGTTTTTATATGAGTGAGTCAAGGCTTTTAAAATATTATGCGTTTTTTCAACTTTTCAATGCTTTTTTATATGATAAATAATTCAATATATGATAAACAACAAGTTATTCCCAGGCAGGATTCTAGTTTTTCACCGTGAATTCAATGGTGAGTGAGTTCAATTTTGTAATCTGTACCGCTAAAAAATGGAACCCTTTGCCTAAGTCTGAGTTTCCTCATAAATAAAATTTGGGGGTCTTCAAGTCACCGTGAATAGTTAAGCGCTTGACCGTTATCTCGCCTGACGGTAAGCGACGATACGATCTAGGATGTGACGCGCCCACCTATTCACTCGTGACTTGAACACCCCCAAATTGTATTTATGACGAAACACAGACTCAGGCAAAGGGTTGCACTTTTTAGCGGTACATATTACAAAATTGGAACCAAAACGCTTAAGTGCGATATTTTGGTATATCAATCATATATTATACTGGTGGCGCCTATTTGTAAGCCAGGTTGTCCAATAAAAAAAGAGGACGGCGGAACAAGGTTGTGCAATTCTGCTGAATACTCTCCGAAATGTATCCTATAAAAAACGGATAGGCTGCTACCTTCCGTCTATATTCGAGGCTTTTCAGCTTATTATTAAAAAGCTTTTATCTTCACAGGGAGTTTCGAACTAACAAGAACATTACTGTGGATCGAGAGAGAGGCGTGATGACCATGATCCCGAACATTCAGCTGCAGTTCGTCAAAGAACAATCCATAGCTAATACCAACGATGTCAACATTTATGTACCGAATATAGCCTTGTTGGTAAGATACTTCTTTCTCTGGTTCCACATATTTTCTCTTTATTAAAAGGCAAAGAATACCAGGCCCATACAGCCAAGTATTTAACAAATGAATTAGAATTAGAATTCTTTTATTCGCAGAAAACATGGTTTAATTCAGATATTATATTATAATATTCATACATGTGTTACCGCTACATATTATTAATACTAAAATGAAATCAAACAAAATTAAATCAAATAAAACCAAATGAAATGAAATTAAAAATAACAACAAAAAATAGTCAAGGTAATATGTACTTAAATAAAAAAATCATGTGTGCATTTTACACGTAGTAGAAGTGAAACCTTAAAAATAATACGTATACTTATACAAAATACCACGGTTGTTGTGATGCCTTCTCTCAAGCTTTGTACTACGCATGCGCACACAAACACGTATTAACACACGTACATAATGCTTTCTATCTCATTTTCTCCTACGTTAAATCTTATGAATTTATGTGTCTGTCGATTTTTCGTTTCATCGACTTTCAAATCATAGCGATGTTAAAGAAGTTTTCACTTCAAAAAATAATACATAAATGTAATTCTTCATACTAACTTTTAATTTTATTTTATATACATCTAGCCGCTATTATAGCAGCTAATAATTATTTTTTCAATCGTGTATGTTTTAAATACAGAAAAATAATGACTGAAACCGTTACCTTAGAAACCCACCGAATGAAATAAATTCAGGAAAAAGGTCCATCGAATCAAAAAAATAAGTAGCCAGATTTTCCCGCGTTTACTAGTCACAGTCCCATGCTGATAGTATCTCATACCATCAGTTTTGACGTGACTGTGTCACAAACAAAAGCGTTTACATATAACAGTAATTTAATATAAATAAACAGTAAAGTTACCAATAATTTATATAAAATTATAATAACAATTTTATATTATATAATAACAATATAAAAGTTTTATTTAAAAGTGGTTTTTATTTTATAAACTTTTTTTAAACGTTTATTGAGGTTAAGTGTCGGTTTGTATTCTTTTTATAATAATTACAAATTATTATTATTTTTACGTTACTATTGGTTAAATAGTTTATTTTAATGGTTTTTGATATATTACTTGATTCTGTATACAGATATATAGCAAATCTGTTAATCTTTTGATGCTTCTTACTGATCACTATATAATTTATAATTTTTTTAGTTATCTTTGTTTAGTAACGATAAAGAAGTATAACTTTTTACGTGGGTACATAAGTACACACAACGGTTATTTTTTTTTCTAATGTTGCCATACCCCTGCAGGACGTCACATAGACTTATTTACCACCTTTCTAAATCTAATATGACATGCAAAAACAGTTTGAAGTTGAAGGATTATGAGAACAAATAAATAAATAGTGATCAATGTGATGATAAGAAACCCACATTTTTATAAGTGTTACGATTAACTTAAACCTCCGCAGACTGTTTTAATTACAGAACAGTAAAAAACAACTTCTTTTCCTCTTCTGTGGTTTTGATTCTCTTGGTAACACTCGTGTATTTTAACTTAGTGGTACCACCAAAACACAACATCAAAGAAATCAAAACATTACTGACGCATAGAAGAAGTGGAAATATTTTGGTGTGTATCTTGAAGTTCATAATCGCGTTCACACCATTAATTATGATCAGTCTTAAAAAAATACCGTTATTCAACTCTTTATGCAAAATCCTTTTAAGTTTGTAACAGTCACTTCAAGTATAATACGTTCCACTAATTATCTGTCGTTTAGTAACTGTATCAGTAATGACTATTCAAAAGTATAATTTTACTTCAAGGCTAATCTGGAGAGCCAGAAACATCTAAACTCCAGTAATTATGTATAGTTTGTGACTATTTAGACAAATAATATTCGAGTTGCAAGGCAAACTGCATTATTGGTAAGAATAGGGTTGCCAAGTCTTAAAACTGTAAAGCCGGACAGACCAGCCGGCTTAAGCAGACATTTTGATAAAAAAGCCAGAAACTTATGTTTTTAAGTCTTACTTTAACACGTCAGGTTTATTTTTTTAAATAAAATAAAGCTTTTTTTATCATTTACCTCACAATATTCTTGATTTCTAATGAAACAACAATCAAAATTGAATGAATCGCTTCTTTTTTATTAATCATTCAATATTCATAACAATATTGATTTAAATAAAACAGTTTACGGATTTTGGTCATAATTTATTTATTTACTAAATACAATATTGATTTCAATAGTTGCAAATCACATGATAAATGTAAAAAAGGTAAAATAATTTATTTTATTAGAAAAATACTAGAAAAAATCAAAAGCTCACGTGAATTCTCAGGCGGGAATCGAACCCGCAAACTTTGGATGTCAAGTCCAATGCTCTCCCAATTGAGCTACCGAGCCTTGTGAACACCCGTCGAAATTTTCCAGTACCTTTTACTTTTAGGCTGTAGGCAAGCGTTGTGACATAATCAAAATACATAAAAATATTTAGAAAAACTTTAAAAAAGATAAAAATTTAAAATTATAAGCCGGACAAGCCAGATACCGTCTAATTTGGCCGCACATGTAAATAAAACGTCTTACTGTGTCCGGTTTTATCCGGACGTTTGGCAACCCTTCATATGAAGGTTCTAGCCTAAGTTCATTGACCGCAATTTAGGTGGACTGCTGGTCACTGTATGATTATGGAAACATAGGTTTATTATAAATAAATCTTGTGATCTTTAAGTCAACTATTTATTGTCAATTTATACTTTAATAGCCTCCGTGGTCGAATGGCTCGCATACCGGTTTTCGTAGTGACGCATCTCCGAGGCCCCGGGTTTGATTCCTGGTTAAATCAATGTAGAACTTTTCTATATTGGCTCGCTTATGGGTGTTGTGGTACCGTGGCTGTTTCTGAATTCCACAACATAATATTTCCTATAGATATTGATATTACATACAATTGCTGTCTTACATGTAATTTAAAAAAAATCTAATATTTTTTAAATATTCTTGAAATATGTAATAAACTGACGGCATTCGTTAAAATCAATAATTTCTATTATTTTTTTAAGAAATAAATTATTTTTCGGTTAAAACGAAAGTAAACGAAACAAACTGAGTGCCTTGCCATTGGTTGTGACGTCACATGACATGAAGCCATGCGTTTGCCGGCATCATAATTATACCATTACAATGCATGTAGATTCACCCATAATAACGTTGCGAGTAATGTCATCTGACGTCATTCAAAGCGCGTGACGATGGCGGCTGTTTAAATTACGATTAATGCACTGACCCAAGAACGTAATTTTTTAACAAAAATTAAATGTACAAAAAAAAAATTAAAGTATTTTTCTATTATTAATTACTTGATTTAGCGATTTATACAATAAAATAAAATCATGCAAGAAACCTATTAGACAATATCACACACATAGTTCTGAACCCAAAATAAGTTGCCAAAGCACTTATGTCATGGAATTCAGAGACATCAACGGAACACAACACTCAGACTTAAAGCTTAACTTGGGCTCAGATATGTATTTGATGTTGTCAAATTTTATTATTATAATGAGTAATTATAATTAATAATATGATGGTAATAAATTTTCTCATTGTAAAGTGATTAATCTGTTATATTAAAACAAAATATTTTGAACGATCATCACATCCATTATTTTTATGTATTAAGTCAGTTTTAATTCTATAGGGTACACATTTCATACTGACATGTCGCCCGGGACTCGAATTAGACTAGACTGAATACACATTTACGAAAACCGAAAAAGTGCTTAATTCGATTTTTTTTTGAAGCGAAATCTTCCTTAGCATCGTTGTGATTTGAAACCCGGTGAAACGAAATATTAATTTATTTATGATGACTGTTTTATGCAACGGTAGCGAGCCTTTCGCACCGATGGTCCTGGGTTCGAGTCCCGGAAGAGGCAGATTTTTGTGAGAGGAATACGAGTATACCTGAGTCGTGGGTTTTTCTACATATTTCTATAAATATTACATATATATGTATGTGGATTCGATATCCTAGTATCCATAATACAAGCCTTACAATGCTTACTTTAAGCTACGCTAATGGGTGTAAATATCAGAAAAAAACGCGCGAGCCTTACAGTAGTCGCAAATTATGTGTAACATTTTTTCAATCAAAATTAAAAATATTAATGTAGAAGATTCCTAAACATTAGAATCAATTTAAGCAAAAAGCTAAATACTGAAATATTTTATTCGTAAGATCATAAAAAAGACTAATTTCATAAAAGATTTTGTTTAAGCAGTGACAGATATTAACCTAAAAATTTAAAAACGCTAAAACTGAATTACTTTATTCGAATAATTATTTACTATTACTTATTTGAATTTTTTCCAATGATTTGCACTTTATTGAGACTTATTATCAACAGTCAATGTTTATTTATGTAGTTGAAGTATATAAATTGATTCATGTAACAGCAAACTATATACACCGTATTTACACTTACAACACTGTAACTTAAGTGCACAGCTGATGGCAGACAGTACCGACCTCTCGGAAAATTGGTTTGTACTATCTGACGGCCAACTCTAAAACCGCTCGCTGATTCGTCAAATCGATTGGCGCGCGCTTTCGCGACTTCCTGTTACACACTTCCGTCCCATTTCACGAAATCACTCCCACAAATTGCAGGAAAGCGAGAGGAAAGATGTTACACATCATAAATATTATTATATTTATGTTGGTTTTTCTTTCAGGCCATCAGCACCCTATTAGCAGATAAGCTGGGCTATTTTGCCAATGCAGGCGCTTACTACTCCATTAACGCTCTCGGGTCTAAACTCTTCAGGAACTTAACCGTTGAGGAGTTACTATGGGGATATGAAGACCCCATTGTTACTATATCCAGCAGTTTGTTGCCTGGCTGGATAGACTTCCAGAAGATAGGGATTTTGGACAGGGTAAGTAATATTAAAAGAACTTTTATTACGTGCTTATGTGCTTGTATGTCAAATTTATTATCTATGCCACAGACGAGGTATAGACAGGTATTATGATGTCTATGGATGTTAAATTCGGATATTGTCTGTAGTGTTTTTGGTGTTTGTTCTTTGTTCTTAAATTATACTACTTTTGGCGCTTTGAAGATGAAATTTTTCATGTAAAGTTAAAGTTCACAGGCTTACTTCTAGATGTCTCATTTAATTTTTTTTAAAGAATAACTTTTACCGCGCGTATATAAGTAAAGGCAGGCTTTTTTTTCTTTATCTCAATTTTTTTTTTATTTCAAACATTTTCGAGAAAGTTACTTTTGTTTTTGGTTCTGTTTGGGCTTTATTTTTTTTACTTCCGCGCACATTACAATTTTAAATAAAATAACTGATTGAGGGTTTTTTACGCATACTTAATCTTTAATCCTGTCGTTTAGACTCCTTTAAAGGAGCCGTGATCACAGAACGACTAAGGATGGCTAACTTGCCTCAATCTTAGCCATCCTGTGATCACGACTGCTGTAAAGGAGGCTAGAGGTCAAGCCTAAATATAAAATAAATTATGCGCAAAATCCGTAAAAAAGTTGTTTTATTCAAATGTACAATGTGCAAGAAGTAAATAAAATAAATATAATGTTTATATTGCTACCCTGATTTCTGATTATAATAGTACCTATATCATTTTTTTTTATAGTTCTACGCTCAAAAAGAGGATACTGTCGAAATGGAGATCGCTGATGAGAAGACTAGATTTTCTATCGCCAAATGGAATGACTCGCCCGGGATTGTAGAGCAAGGCTATACTGATCTTAATACTAGGTAAGAACGTGGAAACCTTTAGTTCTAGGAGACAATTTTCTTTAGCTAGGTATTTTTTATAGAGAAAATAGGTAGACGCTTGACCACCATCTCGCCTGATGGTAACCGACGATACGATCTAGGATGTGACGCGCCTGCCTAGAAGATACCCATTCACTCGTGACTTGAAGATCCCTAAATTAAATTTGTCAGGAAAGACAGAGTCAGGCACAGAGATAATAAAGGAGATTGTCCACTCTCTATAGACACCTTGGCCACTCATGGACAGAACATTTAGCTAATCATATGTGATAAATTGAATAGTTTACATCATTAAAAGACAAAATATAAGCCTAGCTTTGTATCAGAAATTATATTTAGATGTTTTTCTATGCATTAATAAAAAAGATTATGAATAAAATAAAACAACATTTTCTTAAACTATATATTATTATTCTGATTCATAAGTAATAAGTATATGATCCAGAAACTGAGCTGGTGGATTAATATGGTCTTGATACCTTGCCCAGCCTAAAAACCAGATAATTGTCATTACATGTGCACAGCAACCTACTGTTCTACGGCCTACCATGCAGTTACAGTAATATTATTTTATTGCTACTCTTCTTTCAGTATTATTTTTGTACATAATATATATTTATGAAATATATTTTTCTTCTAATGTGTCTACTTTGAATTCTCCCACGTAACAATCTGCAATTTATTAAAGGAATTGGAAAACCCTCCAGTAGGTATAATCTATCAATAACATTCACTGAATCCAAAATCTTTCGGAAAAATAGTGAACTTTGTGTAATACAAGTAATACAACAGAGGCATCAACTACTATCTATACGAATTGGTAGATTTTTGATGTTTTATGTTAGCAACACTGGAACCAAATTGCCGAAGCAGATTATTGCAAGATTCAAATTAAATACTTAAAAAATGTTTAATTTTTAAAGTGTGAATTTACACAAACTTTTTGGTAAATAACATTATCTAAAATAAAAATAAAAATATTGCTAAATGTGTTTTTTTCATAGCATCGTGTCCACAAATGGCCAAAATTGGACAATGTCCTTTCCGAATCTTTCTAAATCATAATACGACTTAATTCAATATCCTCAAAGTCATGGTCGTTTTTATACTTATACTAGGTTATTTTATATACACCATCCAAATTTATATATTATATTATTTGAAGGGAGTAACGAAACAAGTATTTTTTCTTTTAATATCACATAGTACTAAAATATTAAGCTAAGGCTATACAAAGCTATCCAAAAAATAATTACGTTTATTGTCACAATCACGCTACGCACGGTGCAGTAGCAGATGATTACACGACGAAAGTAGAGGCGAGTGGGACGCTCTATAACTTAGACACCTGTTATGTTAATCTGCCTCTTTGTAAAACAGGGTAAATGAAAAACCTTGGTACTAATTCTTGGTCTCTTAATATCCCAGTTAAACAGATTTCACATTTTTTTTAATGGATTCGTTCTTGATCCCAATCAGACCCGGGGGCCGAGACAGAATCTACGATCGAACAAGCTAACCCAGAATATGTCTATTCACCCTAAGGTGAAACACTTACCCTATAATACTAATATGAGTTTTTAATAAAATCAGGCGTTACTTGTCGTAAGTCCATATTCATTAATAAAACAAAAATAGGTAGCTGAATTAAAATCGAGATATAACACGGTCTACCAACTCCTGATTATGCATCGTGTGGGGGCGAAACACATGTAGAGTAAATTCACGCTCAATTCAGAAGCTCACAAGTAAATTTATTTGAAATCAGAGTCGATTTTTTCTAGTATTTTTCTATTAAAATAATTTGTTTTATAAGATAGCATTGAAAAATGCAAAAAATATATTGAAATCATAAAACGCGTAGAGTAGTTGGTGGCGGTGCGTCGTTGTCTACATTTACTATACATGCGGGCGGGCGGTGCATTTTTCTTGTTTTTTGCGGCAGTAAGCTACCTATTTTTGTTTTATTAACAAATTTTTCAGTTCTTACACTGGAAGTTTACATTACATTACACATTTGTATAAATCTTTTTACGGATTTTGCGCATAATTTATTTTATATTTAATCCTGACGTTTCGACTCCTTTACAGGAGCCGTAATCACAGGATGACTAAGAGAATGATAAATTATGCGCAAAATCCATAAAAAATTAACAACAACGACAAAATCCGTAACCATCAATGTTTAGAACCATATAACATTGATTTTATCATTATAAATATGAAATATTTTCAGCACGCTTTGCAACCGAGCTCGTGGTACATACGAGGGTATCATGCTGAGCAGCCACCTTCAAAAGAACTCTACCATCCCAATCTTCAGGCGCCAGGCTTGCAGAGTTTATCCCTTTAGCTACAAGGAAGCATTGAGTGACCCCTACGGTTTTGAATATTACAGGTAATGTATATTCTTTAGATATAAATATTAAAATCCTGATTAAAAAATATGCGAAAAGAATTTCCTGTTAAAGCAGATGTTTCAGTATTGTATAGGACTAGAGCTGATTTTTTAAAGTAGCTTTAAAAAATCTGGTAAAAGTAAAATAATACGTACACGTATACAAAATACCACGGTTATTGTGATGCCTTCTCTCAAGCTTTGTACTACGCATGCGCACACAAAAAATACATCTTAATCGAATGTTAAATATTTGTAAAAATATTACTTTCGATGTTGAAGGTAGTTAACGTTCAACATTGATACGCTTCAAGCTTGTACTTGAAGTTGAAATACGTTTGTATTGACGCGCCTGCCATCGTCACGGTAGCTCAGCGGTCAGAGTACTCGCCCGGATAGCGAAAGTTCGTGGTTTCGTATCCTACCTTAGGTCTTGGTAATATGGTTGTTTTTACATGTGTATCTTAAACCTCATAGGAATAAAAATTTGTCATTTAAGCCTTTAACATTTATTTGTCAGATATATGATGGAGACATCAGCTTTCAACAGCTCTTCAGCTTATGCGTGTGAATGTAAATCCAGTTGTCTTCCCGATGGCTTCGTTGACATTTCAAGTTGCTATTATGGTTTGTATAAGTTATTAAATAATTGCATTACATTAAGTCTAGATTTTCAAATAAAATCCAGAGGCGTCTCTACCTATGGTGCAGGGTATGCGTTACATACGGGCGCCGCGATCTTAGGGGTCACCGAGCACTGTCAATCACTTCAATGTCAATAAATGGACTCTCCATACAAAATGACCGATCTGCTAATCGAGTGAGAATTATATTTGATATAAAAGAAAAACCTCAATATCAATAGAGATATTAATAAGCATATTGTGAAGATTATCCTTAAAAATAATTAATCAAGGGTAAAATTGTAATGGAAAACTGGTATATCTCCCAGGATTCCCGATCACGCTATCCAAACCCCACTTCATGGACGCTGACCCCCAGCAGCGGAGCTACTATGAAGGCATGAACCCCGATCCGGAGAAGCACATCTCTACTCTTGATGTTGAGCCTGTAAGATTTTTTATTATGTATATATTTTTTTATTTTTAATGGGTTCGCTCTAAATCCCTATAAACCCCGGGACCAAGAAGGTGCCTATTCCCCCTGGCCTTAAAAACAGACGGGAAGTTTTCATACTGGGCAAAAGTGCTTGAAGAATCTCGCTAAGCATTACCTTCTCTAATAGTGCAGTCATTGAAGCATTATTGCTCCGAATTTTTTTACTGTGAACCGAATTGCATACAATTTTGGAATTAGGTTCATCTTACCCTTAACTTCAAAAGTGAAAATGATTTGAATTCCGCAACCACCCTGGGGTTGGTTGCCACCCCTTCTCGGGGGTGAATTTTTTTTGCAAAATAGCTCGGATATCGATAGAAGGCCTAATTTTAAGTCATCATCAAAAAAATCATCTATAAAGTTTTTCAAAAAATCCAATAGTTTTCGAGTTATTGGCAATTGAAAATTCGCAATTTTTTCACGTTTTTCATCGGTTTTTTGCAAATATCTCCAAAAATATACGTTTTATCGAAAATTTTATAAAGAACAAAATTGTAGCAGATAAAACAATGAACAATTTGGTTTTTAATAAAGTATTATAAGTGCTATATTAAGCTAGATATTAAAGATCAAAGCCGTTTTTTATTTTGTCTGAAATTAAATCGATGTGGTCAATGCCATCTAGCGGCGAGCAGATGCATTTTATGCATTCTAATACAAAAGGGTTTTGTAGTGCTTGAAATAAGCTTTAAAATGAGCACTATTTAAAGTCTTTTGCACTTAAAATAAGTGAGCTGTATTGCAAATAAGGGGAGCATCTAATTTTTTTTCTTTTAAATCAATGGGTTTCATAAGTGCCATTTCCACCAAAATTAAAATTAATCGTATTCCGCCTAGAATTAACTTTATTGTAAAGCGTTTGATAGATAGTATCAGTTTGGCTGCTTCAGGACACATATTTTTCAAAAAAGTCACGATTAAAAGAAAAAAACAAAATTTCAAATTTTAAAAAAACCCACTTTTTTTTCATAATATCTCAAAAATGACAACAGATACGTATAAAAAAGTACGAATTAAAAATTTAGGTATTTTTCTGACAAACAATTTGGTTTTTTTGTTTTTTCTGTCAAACAAAAATTGACGGAGATATGATTGTTTAAAGAGCACGTGGCAGCGCAATCACAGCCTCTCTTAAGCCCTTTAACCCTTCACCGTTTTAGGAAAAGGTTTTTTTACTATATATTGCAATGAAGGATGTTGTAGCTCTCTTAATTACCTTTACAATGGTTTTTTATAAATTGTGATAGCATGAAAGTTGAAGGAGTTATGGTCCAAAAACTTATCATATTTTTTTCTACTTAGTAACTGAAAATTTCGGAGTGTGAATATTTGGAGCAATGTGAAAGTACGCAGTATAATAGAGACCCACAACTATTGTAATGTGTATATATATACATAATATGGCTCATATAATTTTGGAAACGTAGGCATGAATACATACCAACGTTCTTATATGTATATATAACACATTTGAGTGAAGGGGCCAACGAAAAAGCCATGTGATCAGCTGTGCGTGCACCGTTTATTCGTTATAATGTGACCAGTATATTTCCGTCTGCAAAGGAATGAGCACATGTTTAATATCATATTTTAACTAGACGCCCAATTTCAATACATTTTGTTTAATAAAAAAATGTAAGTCGATAAAAAACCTGTTTTTTTTTAATAATATCTTATTAAAATTGTGCCATAAAATTATATTATCCAAAAATCTAATGAAAATATATTCTACTAGTATTGACGTTCGTACTATTCAAAGAGCACGATAGCAACACTTAATCCAGTCTGCATCTTATATCAGGTAATTTTATAAAATTGAATTTATATTGTAAATAAAGTAAATTGTTTAATTATTTATTGACTAGCCTGGTCGGCTTTTAAGCTTATTCTCGTATTAATGTAATTACTTTTTTCAAATATTCAGGTGTCAATTGTCAATTGTGGTAATTGTCACCAAATTAATCGATAATAAAATTAACTAATAGGTTATGTATAGTGGAATTTTTAATTCAACACATTTTTTAGAGCTATTGGATACATAAATATATATTACTAATTAGTTCTGCCCTACATAAAAAATGATACGATAATCATTTTCGAGAGTGTGGAATAATATTTAAATCCTTTTCATTTTATCAAAAATAATTTTTTAACAATTTTTTATCAAGGGGTAGTTTTCAAGGGTTGAAAGGGGGTTAAAAATTTGATAATTATTATAGAGAATATAAAATCTTACTTACTCTATACTTACATCTTTTTATGTCATACCAAAGTATTTTTTTGTGTTTTTTTCAATTTAGGGGTTGTTTGCAAGGGTTGTAAGATTTTCAAGGGGATGAAAATGATTTTAATATGAGGTAATTATGTTAGAAAATACTTTACAATTTCACCACTTACAATTAGACATGTTTTCTAGCGATAAAATGGATCAATGTCAATTTTTCCATTAAGGGGTTGTTTAGACCCCTTAAAAGTAATAGGCGGAGCTCAGATCATTTTCACTTTTGAAGTTAAGGGTAAGACAAGCATAATTCCAAAATTCGATGCAAATCGGTTCACAGTAAAAAAATTCAGCGGTAAGACCCTATTTTTCGCTTCAATGACTGCACTATAAGACCCGTTCGCGTAAACACAAGAAATCGTACTCAATTTAGTAGTCTTACTTACATTGAGACCTGTGTTACTGTAGATAATAACAAAAGTGCTTCCGCTAATTGTTTTGAGATTAGAATTATCTAGTTATCTTTTGTTTACTTTTTCTCTTTTTATAGACCATGGGAATACCATTGGCGTTGGCTTCCAAAATGCAAGTGAACCTGGCTGTTCGTATGTCTGCAGGAAATCCCATCACGAAACCCTTAAAGGATAAGATTGTCCCCTTGATTTGGCTTTCATTGGTGAGTTTGTTGTGTTTCCTTATACTTTACATTTTCTTTATTTCCAAATACATTGTATCAACCTATCGAATGCCTATTGATAAACCATCTGCTGTTTATATCGTAGTAGATTATCTTGATGCCTCTTCGGATAGTAAAAGATATGTGCGTGGTCCCCTCCCAATTATACTGATCTCAAAAATGAAATTACAATATTTTTTGGCAGGCAATATTAATTCAAGACAAAAATATTTTATGTTTATTTCTGATTAATAACCTTTTGTTTCCAACTTCAAGAATTATCTATTTCATAAGGGTCTAACAGTCTCTTTAATTCCACAGTACTGCAAAGAACCTCCACCGGAAATTTTGAGTTTACTCCGACTACGTCTTGTCATCGCCCCTCCTCTTATTATCAGCATCGAAGTATTCTTATTCGTCATCGGTGTCATCATAGGCGTTACCGGTTTCTATCGGATTTTGAGACCTACGTACAGAATAGTTGAGATCACTGAAGACAAAAAAGTTTCTATTGGTGACAGAATTTCTGAAAACCACCTTCGTATTGAAGATGAAAATGTAACGAAAGATGCTGTTAAACTATTAGGTATTAAAGAAGATGATTTATCGAGTGTTTATGTTGACACGTGATTAGAATTTGATACTTAATTTAATAATAAAAATATCAGGGAACATGATAAAGTGAATGATATCATCATTAATGGTAATAGATGCTTTAAATAAGCCGTTTTTGTAAATGGCTCGGTGCAAAGAAAATAAATTTAAATTAAGTATAGTCCGTTCCACGAAACAGTTCCTAAAGAACCTTATGTATGTCCATTGGATACCAAGTAATAGAAAAACGAGACAAATCTAAATGAGTTTGGCGTTTTAGAGATCACAATATATTTTCAAAGATGTATTTATTGCAGTTGTAGAGTTATCTTTGGACATACATGTTAACTACCAATTTTCTGTAAGAACTCGAGGCCTTACCATAACATCTAAATGCTATACAAGGTTTACTGATGAATAGAGATGCCACTATAGACCACATATAGCATGGTCCCACTTTGACAATCGTTCTTGAAGCGTGCTAAGAGAATCATGTTACGGCCTCAGATACTTAGGAGGTCAACTCGTGGAATAGAGTATGGGGTTCGGGCCATTCAACGCTGTATTTTGCCATAGTATTTTAAGAATTAATTTTAGTTTATTTCTAGGTATTTTACATTTATAATAACATCATTTTGTAAATTTTTATTCCTAATTTAATAGTACAATATAAGTTATTTAAATAAAGCAAAATATGAGACGGCAAAATAATTTAAGAGCTTCTTTGAATGTTAATCTAGAAAATAAAGATATTTTTCGACATAATTTTCCTAAGGGATTGAAAAAGATATATATTTCCTAAAATCTCTCATTGTATCTATTCAATTAAATAATCGAACGACGGTGGAACTGTGTTGTATTGAAAACTTGCCTATAATCGAATCTTCTGTCAATTCTGAACAATTTTCAGGTGCGTGCAACTTCACACAATTCGAGATTTATATTTTCCACTTATTTTATAATATTTGGTGTAACGGGTTTAAATGTTTTAGAACAACTTTCGTTTTATTTTGTTTAATAATAAAATACCGATTTTTATCTATTTACAGTTATTTATTAAATCAAACTAATAAAAATATTATTTATTAATTATGTAACTTATTTCAATATTTTTGAGTTTATTGTCATTCTTTTCGTTATTGAGTTAAATGTTTTTATATCTGATTTAATGAACTAAATAATCAAGGTTAACGTGAGATTTGTTGTTTTTGTTAGTTAGTTTCTGTTTGTTTTAGATTTGAATCGCCATATGTTAATGAAATGTTTGGTAACTTAGCTATTTTTTTAGTTTCAATATCTGTGCCAATATTAGCAGAAACAATCGTATGTCACTTTCGAGGAAACCTTTCAAATAAGATTATAATTCTAACCCACTGGCCCATTTGGAACAGCGTTTCTCGTTTGAGAAGTGTCAAAAAAGTTGCTTTGACTTGAAGACCTTTAAGCGAGGGCGTCAGGGCGTCAATACTAAAAAATTAAAGTTAAATAAATAATCCGTGTCAAGTCTGTGGAATGAGGTTTTTTATAATTATGATATATATTTATTATTTTGTTTTTAATGTTTATAAAAAGTATTTATATCTTACTAGCTATATTGCCAATGAGAATGTATTCGAAAAGAACATAATTTAAAGTTATTTAGTTATTTCAAAATTGTTTTATATAGTATTTACAAAAATAAATTTTACTGTTTTTAACGTTAACTAAGTTTTTAGACAAACAAGAGTTCAACAGGTAACTTTAGTTTATACAGGTAATACTATCATTACCTGTACACTATTCGAAATGATTTCTTATTAATATTCGAATATAATAATTAAAAAGCTAGATCTTATTATTCAAGTTTATGAAGTGTTCCATGTTTTTAAATGATTAATTTAAAGAAATCAAGTGCTTATAAGAAACATTTTTATATCAAAAGAGTTAAGATTATTAAGGATGGTTGTACTCGTGGTTTTCTCCTATTTTGACCACAGAATGCCTACAGTACCCATCAAAAACTGCCATGGACTTAAAAATGTTATCTAAATTTATTCTAAGTACATTATAACTTAGAACAATGTCAAATATTTTTAATAATATTTATATTTAATGGTTATAGTATGATACAAATAATTGTATTTAAATTTCCTTGATAAATATTTTGTCGTTAAATATAGACAATTAATTGTATGTACAGTGGAACTATATACTTTGACGTTTGGACCCACCTTATGCCATTGTAATAAAGGTCATTTCATTTTTAAAGTGTATAGTTCCCGTATGTAATAAGTTAAGTAATGTATATAGATTCTTTGTAAAGTTGAATTATAATTGTGATATTAGAATTATTTAGAAAATTTATTTTTAAGTATATCTACTTTTAATTATTTCTTTTTTTTTGGAAATAAGGTTTTATTTTTTTTAAACATAATTTATATAATCGTCTTTTTTCGATTTGCTCAAACTGGTGCAAAATCATTTTTTTTCTGTTTGTGGAAATAGAAAATAAGAATTATTACACCTTTATAGTAAATACGTTTTTGTTTTCTTTCGTTTTTTTGTACACATTTTTTGGAATTGAGGTTCTTTTACTGTTTTCGTAATAAACATGTAATTTTTACGATCGCCTTTTTTCTGTTTACCCAATAAAGTAGCACAGATCTTATTTACTGTCAATAGGAAATAATATTTATTGGTATAAGGAGATCGCTTAACTGAGTTTTCGCCAGTGCGGTACAGGGGCGCGGGGGTTTTGCGTCAAAGGGGGTACGGAAAAGCGGGGAGGGGTGCACTATGCGCGCTGAGATGCGCGCCTCTCGCCCGCTCCTCACTCGGTACCCACGCACCCCTGTACCGTTTGGGCGAACACTCATTTAAGCGATCTAGCTATAGGTTGCGTGGATATTTGGTAAGAACGACTTTATTATCATAAAAATATGCAGGAGTGAAAATTGTATAAAAACCCCATTACTATATACCGGTGGTGAAGTTACATGAAAATCCTTTACACAGTTAAGTGTCGATCAAAAAAAAACCCTTAGATTTTTGCACTCTATTTCGGAGGTCCCTGTTCTTTTTAACTGTTAAATTTATACAAATCAAATTTAAAAAAAAAACTATGATTAATAAACCAATTTTGATATGTATAAACGTGCTCTATTAAAATATTGTGAAGCAACGTAGCAAAGAGGTTCGTGATTTTAATTAGAACAAGCTCTAACCACTGCTGCGGTTATGATCTCCCATCCTTGAAAATAACGTAGTAATAGGGTAGGTTAGTAACGTAAACGCTTTTATTTGGTGTACCTAATGCTTTAAGCTCTGTTACTACTCTGTTTCAAAGAGTGCGGGGTGAACTAATTAAAAAACCGTATTTCACAAGTAATGGCCACTGTAAGCAAAAGTCATCCGATAATAAGAAGTTCTATTATAATCTATAGAAAACTAACACATTTATTATTTCTTATACCTGGAAACCCAAAATCAATGTTTCCCGCCAGATCCAGAAGTACTGACCACATTACGGGTTAATGGACTAAATCCTGCTTTAATAGCAAAATTTTGTGCTTAGCACAACGGTTGCGATTGTTCCTGCCTTTCGCACCGACAATACTGGGTTTGAATCACGAAAGGGGCAGATGACTGTTTGCTGAATACAAGCGTTTGTAACTAAGTCATGGGTATTAATATATATAACGGCGCGCGAGTGAATTTAATCGATTCGTGGGGATATTTCCGAACGATTGTTGTAATTTTTGATTTGGAGCGGGTAACACCGGATGGGGTTGTGGGTGTCATGGCGGCGTTGCTGTCACTTGTCGTGTGGCAGCTCCGCGGTGCACACGTGCAAATCCATCGGCTCTAAATCCGAGTCTATTATTAAAATCGTTAACTGTTTTCTTTCTATTTTGTAGTGATCATTAATTATAGTTTGATTGTAATAGTCTGGCGTTCTTATTTTAATAACTAGTGCACGTTTAAAGATGATTAATAACGAAGAGGTAACGGATCAGTCATGTCAACCGCATCCGTGCATCCGTTATATATTTGTATAAATATTACATATTTATGTATTATATATGCAGTGGTGTAAATCAATTGCCGCCCGGGGCAGTTTACCAATTCTGCCACCCCTGCCATAGGGCTGCGCTGCCCCTTGGAACGCTCACCGGTGGATACCACGTGCCTTATATTTTTACCGTGCCGCCCGGGGCATTTGCACCCTCTGCCCCCCCTTTTTACGCCACTGCATATATGTATATCTAACCGTTGTCATGGTATCGATAACACAAACCTTACAATGCTTACTTTGTTCTAGACTAATAGGGGTGATTAGGGAGAACTCCTATCCAGGAGCTGTTCTCTGTCATTTTGATTTGGGAAGCATCAGACTTCCTTAATTTTTGTATTCTTTACGTTATTGTGTATCCACTTTTTAAGCTCTACATCATTATAATCATCTCAGCTAAAAAGAAAAGAAGCCTTCTGCAAAAATTGAGGTCTTTGCCATAACTCACCTTTGGCGGTGGAGACCGGAAGAGTTGGTGATCACACTGAAACACAATTATAAGGAAAACTGTGGTCCATTGTGATGTATAAGAGATGTGTGATAACTACCAGCAGTATCATTAGAGTGTATAGTAGTTATTCCAATAATGTACCTTGATCTTGAGTTACCGGCACTCTCGAGATTGAATTACATATCCGAACTAGGCATACCCACTGAATCTAAATGAGAAAGCCTGAAGGGCAAGTTTGTAAAAAGTTCACATAACCGTTCATATGTCACGGGAAAATGTTTGATTTATTAATGAACTTTAAACCAAACTAATTATTTAGTTCCAATCTGTCATATGGTTTTTTTTTAAACATTTTTCAATTAATCAAATTGGCCTCGCTGTATGTTATGTTATATATGCTATGAATTGTGTAAATAAATGTACTTTTTGTGTTTAATGTTATAACAATATGTCCCGTCACCAGTGTCGGAACCTTTAATGGTGTGAAATATGTCATTTTTTATCTACAAATTGCACCTCAAATTTTGTTTTTCTCTTAGGGTTATGAAGAGGTCGCCATTTTGTTTTCTTGATAACCAAGACCTGGGCTCTCATACTAATTCGACCAGCACTACTCATGTAAATGTCCTATCAACATTAAAAAGGTGTCATTTGATAGCTAAACATGTAAACAACAGTTACACAGCCATCATGTTTCAATTGTCATGGAATAAAAAATAGAAAAAATTGGTTGCCTGTAAAGTCGGTATACGGGCGAAAGTTTTACGTGACAACGACTTTGAGTGGTAAAATAATTTAAATGTGAATATTCATTCGTATAGTAGGAAGAAGGATGAAATAATAGTAACAATTTAAAACATTTATTTATACAAAGAATTATATTTAAAACATTAATTTATAGGCACGCGTCCCTTCCACTTTTTATGTCTGTCTCTCTCGCTCTTAGGCGGGCTAACCATGCCCGAGTGGAAGGGACGCGTGCCTTTCACTCGCTCTCATTGTGAGCGCATAACGTGAGCGGAGCGTAACGCAGTTTCTTGAAGTGTCACCCGGCAAACCAATTTATAAGACGTTGTCACGTCAAAAATAATTAAAGAAAAACAAATAGATACTTTTTTATGTATTTTTTAATTATTGGGAAAAACCAAATTTGAGGGCAATTTGTCGATAAAAAATACTATATATCACACCATTAAAGACTCCGACACCGGTGACGGGACACATTGTTTATTTTTTTTTTTTATTTTATGTGTTGTAACTTTTTTCCGTAGCCAATAAATGTGTTTCTTTCATTCTTTCTTTCAAAATTCTAAGTTGTACTTTTGGTTTTTAACTTGACTTATCTTTACGGCCGTATAGTGCAACGGTTGCGATCCTGCCTTACTCACTTATGGTCCTGTGTTCGAATCCCGTAAAGGGCAGATGTTTGTATGATGAATACGAGCAATTTTTATCTATGTATCATATATGTATGTCTATCCGTTATCCTAGTATCCATAACACAAGTCTTACAATGCTTACTTTGGGCAAGGTCAATAAGTGTGAATGTAAGAATTATTATTATTAACAACCGTTATGAAATAACTAATGGAAGACTACTTAATGCAGGTATTTTTTATTCAAAAGGTGTGTCACCATAACAAGTTTTCGGAATCAATCTTTTTTGTGAATTACTATAATTGTTTTAATTTTGTTTTTATATTTCTATTTTTAATTACTCCGATCTTCGATCCATTTGCCAAGGAGATCATGGCGAAACTCTACATTTTTGAGGAGGTTTCCCTCCAGCAGCTGCTAGCTTGTACAATCGATACTAAACAACGGATAGAATACATTAATATTAAGGTATAACAACCAAACCTAACTTAATTTGCTCATGCCTAAATGTCCATAACAAAAGTGCCTGTAACAAGATTCAAAATCGGAACCTCAGCGCATTATCTACCATTGGAATTGCATTGGCTGTCAATAGTAAGAGTAACAGTTGACTATCTCAACGGTTATATAAAATTAATATATATATATGTATATATATATACATGTATGTGTGTGTGTGTAACAATAACATTTACATTAGAACTAATATTATAAATACGAAAGTGATTTTGTTTGTTTGTTTGTAACACTTTCACGCGTTAACTACTCAACTGATCATCATTAAATGTTGGAATACACTTTGTCAGGGGTACATATAAGGATATAGGGTACATTTCATCTAGAAAATAGTACTAGTTCCTGAGGGATAGAATTATATAATTTTAATCGGTAGTCTACGGTAGAGTAAAAGATATTTAATACAAAAACGGTTACTTAAATCGTTAATAAAAAAAAAACTAGTATGATCATCTCAAAAAAATAATTAACCCACTACTAAGAAAGTAACAAAAAAAATCTTTTATTCTTAAATATAGCTTTATCCTTATAAAAGACACAATTTTGGTGCCCAACAAGAACCAAAATTGTGTCTTTTATAATGAAATAATGATATACTTACCATATGTATAACATTTTGAAATGTAAGTAAATCAAATTTGAAATTACAATTACCAAAATGGATCAAAAATAAAAATTAAACATGAAAAAGTTTTTATTTCAAATACAACATAAGTTTCTGAATGTAAAAATAAGTTATTCTTAATGCGAAAAAATTACAAATTAATAGTTTCCACCTATGCTTAAATTACAACTTAAATAATTTTTAATCACAGTTCTTTGAGTGGTCATGGATTTGAAAACAAAACGAACGAAATAACGTAAAATATGATTTTTTCCAACAATAAATATTATATTTAGTTCTTGCACTTCCGCACACATTACATATTTGAATAAAAACACCTTTTTACGGATTTTGCGCATAATTTATTTTATACTAGCGGCCCGTCCTGGCTTCGCACGGCTAGACAAAATTCTTTAAATTTTTTCCAGCAGTAAATATAACCTATGTTACTCAGCGTGAATGTAGCTTTCCAATGGTGAAAGAATTTTTGAAATCGGCTTAGTAGTTTTGAGTTTATTCATTGCAAACATACAATAATAATACTAGATTAAAAAATCTAAAAATCCCACGTTTTTCAGTGACCAAAAAAGAATAAAATAACCCGGCGGGGCCAAGCGAGGGGCCACTCAAAACGTGGGGGCGCATCTTTACAAATACTCTCAACATCTATGCATATAATACATCTCATTACATCTCCATAAGTAACAGGCGCCCCCACGGTTTGAGTGGCCCCTCGCTTGGCCCCGCCGGGTTATTTTATTCTTTTTTGGTCACTGAAAAACGTGGGATTTTTAGATTTTTTAATCTAGTATTATTATTTTATTCTTTTTAATTGTTAACTCAACGAAGTTACCATGTGTTACGCAACAATCGGATAAGCCCCATACAAAAGTGAAAGTTGCCGAAAGTTGACCTGAAAGTGGATCTAGAAAGTTGAAAGTTGTTTAAGCGTGCATTGTCATCGGGTTCTGAGCTACCCTGAAAGTTTCAACTCGCTAGGTGGTCGGGAAGTGCCTCAAAATTGAGTTGCAAGAATCCAACTGCACAGACAGACAGACTGACAAACAAGAAAGCGACCTGAGAAAAACGTGGGAAAATGGGCAGACCTCGTCCTATTTGCTGTTTACTAGGGCGACTAAGTTTATTAAGTTCCATTTATATTTTAACACCAGTGTACACTTGGTTGGCAATAAAGATTTGATTTGATAATACTGGTAGTTTCAACTTAACCACATAGCAAGAAGACAAACTCCTAATTTCAAATGACCGTTACGTTTATATGCGGCAGCTGACTACACGATCGAGTGTGATAATTTGGCAAGATATTTGCTGAATTAAATCATAATCACACACTGCATTAATTAATCATGAACGCAGCAAACATATCGAGAGAAAGAAGTGACATAAAGTCTCATATAAAAGCGAAAGTGGCCGAAAGTTGTCGAAATTTGACCTGAAAGTGCATCTGGAAAGTTGAAAGTTGCTTTAGAGTGCATTGTCATCGGGTTCTGAACTATCCTGAAAGTTTCAGCTTTCTAGCTTATCGGAAAGTGCCTCAAATTTAAGTTGCAAGATTTTGCCCGGACAGACAAACAAATAAGAAAAGTGAGATAAGAAAAACGTGGTAACGTGGTAAAAATACAAATCTTTCATCTTTATAATATTAGTGTAGATTTAATTCTGTCGTTTCGACTCCTTTACAGGAGCCGTGATCACAGGGTGAATAAGGCAATGGTCTATATATATTTTCTACTACATTCACAATATTTAAATCGGGCACGTTCCACAATTACGAACGTGCTCCTGTAAAAGTTAAAATAAATTATGCGCAAAATCCGTAAAAATAAATATTATTCTAATTTTATTTTCTAATTATTTACATTATTCTCAAACCTAATAGGTAAGTTTAAATATAAAAAAGACTAGATGTCATATATTACAAAAATTGGTAATCTTGATAATTTGTTATTTTGACCATAATAATATTATGTATTTCGATAAATATGGTCTTACATAAGTTAATCCGATTATATTACAATAAGCATTAATTAAACTATAGGAAATGGTAACTGGACAAAAATATTTTTAATAATACATAATTAACCACATTAAATTTTTCCAACGCGATATTTTATTGCTAAATTTTAAAATATTGTGAAAATAAAGTGACGCATTTTTCATTAATATATATTTTTATATTCGAAATTATATTATTCGAAAAAGTATAAAAAGGTTAATCATAATTTCATTATTATGTCATAGATCCGTTTCTTTAAGAAGTGCAAAAGAAATAACTGATTCTATTTTAAAAATACCCAAATTGTCAAAAGAAATATGAAATATTAGGGGTTAAAGTATGAAATTGCCGATTTGTACTGAAAATCTATATTGTTTATTTTTTAAATTTTTAACAAATTTATTTAATCAAAATAGTTGCCATTATTATCTATACATTGCTGCCATCTAATGGGAAGGTCATTAATGCCTTTGCGATAGAATTCCGACGATCTAGACTGCACAAACTGTGTGAAAGCATTTTGTACTGCCTCCTGGGAAGAAAACTTCTTGTCACGTAGATAATTGTCCAAATCACGAAAAAAATGGTAGTCCGTTGGAGCAAGGTCTGGTGAATACGGAGGATGACGAATGGTTTCTAACTGCAGTTCCTGAAGGGTCAAAATGGTTTCTCGTGCTGTGTGAGGTCTCGCGTTGTCGTGGAGCAATAATGGTGAAGATCGATTCATGAGTCGGGGCTGTTTTACTGCTAGTTTTGTCAACATGGTTCGGAGTTCGGCACAATAGACATCTGCCGTTATTGCTTGACCAGATCGGAGAAAACTATAGTGAATAACACCATGCTGAGACCACCAAACAGTTACCATTACCTTTTTATTGGTAAGTTTTGCTTTAGGACACTGTTGTGGCATTTGACCTGGGGTCAGCCATTGCATTTTTCTTTTCCGGTTATCATAAAGAATCCACTTTTCATCACATGTTACAATTCGATCCAATATTCCTTCATTTCTGTACCGGTTCAACAAGGCAACACAAGTTTCAACACGCGTTTCTTTCTGCAGATCAGTCAAATCATGAGGCACCCATTTTTCGTATTTTTTTATTTTATTGATTTGACGCAAGTGAGTCAATATTGTGGGTAAGGTAACGTTAAACCATGCCGCTAATTCCTGGGTACTTTGACTAGGATCGGCTTCCACTATCTCTCTTAATTCATCGTTATTTACCTGTGTGGGCGGTCTTCCTCGTGGCTCGTTCTTTAAGTCGAAATTTCCATCACGAAAGCGTTTAAACCAAAATCGCACGGTGCGTTCATTAGTAGACCCCTCTCCAAACGCAGCATTGATATTGCGGGCTGTTTCTGCCGCGTTAGTTCCGCGTCGGAACTCGTATTCAAAAATAACTCGAATTTTCGCAGTATCCATCTTTCTTGTCTAAATTGAATAACAAAAACAATTGAAAGTCGATATTCAAATGTTTTACATTTTTTAAAAAAAGAACATCATAGAAACCATTTAAAAAAAGTTTCATTCGAAAACCTCAAACCATGAAGATTCTATGTCAATTCAAAGAACCTATTGCAATAAAACGGCAATTTCATACTTTAACCCCTATTACAAAGACACAAAAATGTCACCTGATTTTCAGTATATTAATACAAACGAAATTTCACTTATCATTTTGTTATCAAGTGTAAATGTTACTTAACCCTTTTAGTGACATACATATTTTACCAATGTGCTAAAAATGCCAGTAAAAAAGTGCATTTTTATAGATAATTTATATGAACAAGAGTTATATGACCGATGTTTATATAAAAAATATGCGATCGAAGATAGTTGGAATGCAATACAATGAATAAAAATACGAACACGGTAACACGGCCGTCACCAGCGTGCACGCGCGCCAAAAGTGAACTGTCAAAAGGAGCGCTATCGCGACGCTGGCATTTTTCACAACATGCGAGAGCAGCGCGACGTCGCTCCTTGGCACTAAAAGGGTTATTATAACTCATTCCTCATGATGAACCATCGTCTATAGCCTTGAAAGTCTCTCAATATTCAAATACGTTATACCATGTCAACCTCAACTAAAACAAACATTTAATGATTATTTAAAATAAGCATTTCTGCTTGAACTGACCTTAATTTAAGTAAGGTACCTCAACTTTAGTTAAAACCTGAGTACCATAAATTGTAGAGCTCATAAATATGAACATTTTAGGCAATTAAATGAAATGAGCAATTTGACAAAGATTTTAGTCAATAAATTCTATGAAAAAACATCTTATACAGTAGAAGAACAGAATAATGACTGATATTTGTTTATGTTTTTACAGTACTCAGATTTACATATAAAATTTTTAACGTATAACTTTGTAATATAATTACGACTACCCAACGGTTTAAAAAATCGGGCTCGAAATATTAAAAATATTATCACCATAAATAAAACCATAGTATAGGCAACATTCCAAATACGAAGAATCAAAGCAAAACCAACTAGGAAAAAATAAAACAAATTAAAGTCTAATGCCCACACTTAAAATAAATGAAAAGCTTCCAAAAGCTGTTTATCATCACATAGATAATGCTCTTTGTGCACGTTTTAGCAAAAATATTAGTGACAACATTCAGACATCGAAACATTATTTTCAAGGCGTATATTTTTAACAATAATAGCTAAACGCTTGTGTAAAGTGGGGTCACAATCATAATTATAATAAACAGATTGTAGTATAGTGTGTGTGAGAGCGTTGTGCAAAGACGCGGATATTGTCGACCGTGATTTTAATAACAGGGGAAGGCCCCTGCTGCAGGCATAATAAGAGGTCGTCCGTATTTTGCTTTACCTTTTGAAACTGCCCTAATTGTATAGCAACAATATAAACTGTATTGCTTTGTGTTTGGAGTCATTTTGCTTCATGCTTGCTTATCACCGTTGTAAATTTCAAGTACTGCTCCAACAACTCCATTGTTTTCTTTTTTGCATCAATGTTCATACTAAAAATTCTACATATAAATTACTATGTGGCATAAACGTGAGTGTATATCCAGGAAACATAGTGTGCAACGTTGGTATAGACATCAGGAACGCCTCTCCGAGCGCAACCGGAGCCGAAGGAGGTCAGACCTCTCAATTCCCAGCGACCACCAGATCGGCACTGGAGAGGACCACCGCTGTCACCCTGGAAAACCATAAAATTTCTCAAACATTCTATTGCCTGAGTATGTGTTTCTTGATAAATACAACTTAGGGGTCTTTAAGTCACGAGTGAATCTTCTAGGCAAGCACGTCACATCGTAGATCGCATTATCGCTTACCATTAACCGAGATAGCGGTCAAGCGTTTACCTATTTGCAATAAAAAAATTAAAAAAACTGCTTGATCCGGAAAATTACAATCTATTATTTTCGATTTATTTACGCGGAAAACTGAAAATTGATTTATGAGGTGACGATCCGTTTTATCTTTTTCCACAAAATTACGTTTCTATAATAAACTATCCTATTGTAATCCGAATGTTGATTGTAATGTAATTAAATATCCATTGTTGGCTTCTTTCAAAGTTATTACAATGGGTAATTAAAAATTACCAAACAAAATCAAGTTCGGAAACAGATTGTATAAAACAGAATTAACACATATAACTTAAACATCTTCACATAGGATTATTACTCTCGCCATTTGCAATAGCAGAAAATAGAAAAACTAACAGACTTTTAAGGGTGTCTTCTAATAGTTAATTGATAAAAGAAGACAAATTAGTAAAACTGTGTTTTTGTAATTATAAAAAAGGAACATCCTGGTATTATAACTCTAATAGCTTAGAAAGGCAATATACCTACGATACATGAGTCAGACAAAAAGTAATATAAAAATAATGATTATCAATGTATTGGTTTCTCTCTCACCAAAAAAACTCAAGTTATATTACATTCTTTCGCTGCTTAAACAAAGATTTATGTAACCGAATAACAGAAGTACGGAACATAAAATCTGAATTTCTAATAGTCGTGTCGATAATCTTTATCTGATCATATTTGATTCCTTCACTTGTCCGCTTGAACAGATTGAAGATAAAATTCCAAGTTCCTTGTAGGCATGTCCAATTTAATAGCATAGTTATTATAATTTCCGATTGCTCATTATAACTTTCGTTTCGAATCATTTGTCTTGTTTTGCGGAGTTACTTCGGTTAAATAACAATGACGCGTAACTTCATTCAGATTTTATCAAAACACATGATGTATATAATTTTATTATCAATCAAGGGACTTTCATTCGAATATTAGTCAGAAAATTGATTTGTAAACTTTGAAGAAATATGATAGACCAGGGTCGATAATTTATAAGACCAAAAAAAATATAGTAGGATGAAACCCATTGGAAAAAGTAGAGAATATGTGAAAAAAGTGTAAATACAAAATTATGTATATCTATTTATTACATACAACTTTGCTATTTAACTTATTTTCATAGGACTTGTAGTTTTGGCGGATATCGAGATAAATCGTTTTTTCCCCTTAAAAGCTCACCCCCTTCCCCTTTCTGACCTCAGATCGCCCGTAAATTATTTTACTTTTCATTTTTGTTATATTTCCAATGGGTTTCATCCTACAATTTTTTTTTCACTTTTGACCATTTACAAAGTTATCGACACTGGTCTATGCAATATAATATTACGAAATGTAACAAGATTTTTCTTAAAATCTGTTCACTTATTTGTGTTACCTCGCCTCCTATTAAAGTCATCCATAAATTATACACGTTAAATGGGGGATGGGTATCATCGGAATGTCAAAAGCTTTGTGACGTCACGTTTTAGGAAAATACTAAAAATCAAAATTTTTATGTTAAAAAAAACAAAAAAAAATTATATATGTCAATAACATAATATTGTTTCTTAACTCGACGTTTGCTTTTTTTATCTAAAATTTTTGACTTTGTTGATTTTATAAAAGATTATTTAATAAAAAGAAGAAAAAAAAAAAAAAAACCTATATTTTATTTTTTCAATACATGCGTAAATTTGAAAAATATGTGACTGTAATGTAACAACCTGTGACAAAAATGAGGGGAGGGGTTAAAACTTCTAAAAGAAGTGTTATGAAAATATATCTAATAGGATCTTTTGAGCATTTCAAAACTTACCACACAAGCACCAGTGCTGCCATCTGTACTCCCAGCGCACAGATGTCCCTCATTCAGCGGCAATGTGAGGGAATACTTATCTCTACAAATCCTTAACGGAAGTATTGGCACTTCAGCTTCTAAAAGAACATCCGTTAATGTCCCATTAGTCTGTTCTCTTCCCCAACCGGTCGCATAACACTCATCTTTAAAGTCGATCGCGTTATTACTGTCGATAAAAGGATCTATTTCTTCACCGAACATTAACTTTTTATCACTTCTGTCATTCACACTAGTACGCATTTCTCTCGATAGTTGATTCCTTATCAATTTCACCACACTGTCTAAGGTTGCACTGTCATACACTAGGTCATTTTTTGATTTGCCATCATCAACACTATCCAATTCTTCATTAGTCTTCCTTAATGGCTGTTTGTTTGAATCGTTGGCTACTCTTACATTGTACCTCATATTTTTATGCTTCTTGCTGGTAAAACCAGAAAATACTGTTTTAGTTAAATTGTTGAGTTTTTCAAGATACTTAACAGCTGTATCTGGATTTGGTTTAGAAGGTTTTGTTGTTTTTCTTTTTGGTGGTTCCCTAAACGCTGGTCGGGAATAAAAGCCTGACACTTTTTCTTGATCAAAGCTGGCGGCAGGTTCGAAGGGAGGTAGGCAAATAGTACGGATTTTGCTTCCTGCGCTCACATCTGCTGGTTTTGTCATTTTCATAAGCGCTGAAATAAATATAAGCAAAAGTTAGTGTCAT
This sequence comes from Calamotropha paludella, assembly GCA_927399485.1. Lineage (NCBI taxonomy): Eukaryota > Metazoa > Arthropoda > Insecta > Lepidoptera > Crambidae > Calamotropha > Calamotropha paludella. The sequence continues at coordinate 25,024,391 of OV656815.1, read as the reverse complement.
TAAATGCAGAGAAATAGAATGAATATTCTTTATTGTACACACAGGAATACATTAAGGACTACATAAACACAAGAAAATGTACAAATGGCGGCCTTATAAGTGATCTCTGGAGACCCCTTGCCTGGAGGCAAAAATTTATCACTTATAATTTAGGTCACACGTTAAAGGGGGGGGAGGTTATCACTGGAATGCGACATTGTGTGGCAAGAGGCAGGGGGAGTCAAAAGCTATGCGACATCACATGTTAAAATTTAAAATACTAAAACGTGCAATTCATATGTGAATAACAAGCTCTAAACATTTACGAACTGGATCTACATTTATTAATACTTTAGCACTTGAAAGACGAGAAATTTAAAAATATGTGACGTCACATCAGGGCGACACACGCTGTGACAAGGGCGAGGGGAGGGGTTAAAAAGTCTTAAAATTTGTGTGAGGTAATTTATGGATGGACCCCCAACCTTGGGATGGACAGAAAACTAATATAAGAGTACGATGGAGTAGTTGGCGGTGTAGAGCTGAATATAAGCAGTAAAAACACAATTTAATTATATATATACACACATATATCTTAATATATATAAATTACGTGTCACGTTGTTTGTCCGCGATGGACTCCTAAACTACTTAACCAATTTTGATCAAACTTCAAAACTATCTTTTATTTGATCTAACTTAAAAGATAGGATAGGTATTATTTTAATTTATAACACAGCAACGCGTGGCTGGGTCAGCTAGTATATATATATATATATATATATATATATATATATATATAAGATGGAATCAAATTAACTGCCAGGACTTCGTGGAGTGGTTGGGTCAAGTGTAAAGAATATGCTTAATTAGGATTTTATATTGTAAAAAAATAAAAGCTTTTTTTCGTTTTTTTCGAACTATGACTTCCTTTTTATCACTTTCACTGTCATTTCCTATACTTAATCGTTTTTTTCAGTTCACCTATTAACTATAAAATTAACCAAACTATCTTCAATTAAAAGTAGGCATAATTGCGCACAGCTGATCCGCGCGGTACAATGAACCGCAGCGCGGCGATCGCAGCGCGCGCTCCTTTTATTACAACACTTAAAAAAACGTCAACCTTAAGAATTTCCGAATTGCTGCTTCATTTAATAACTATCTATACTCTGATCGAACTATTAGGTAAAGCCTATACTGTAGTAAAACCTGTACCTAATAGTTCGATTGTAGGCAAGTTCAATGACAATGGCGTGGAAAATTAAATAAATATCTAATTTATTATGCTCTATAGGAATCACTTACGAGGTTGGTGAATTTGGTGTAAGGTCTTGGTAGCCGATACACTTACATCACATCACAGCACAAAGAACTTAGTTTATGGTAATATAACTTTCTATCACCTCTGACGGCTCCCGCTTGTTAATATGGTATTATGTACACAAAAACCGATACCGTACCTACCAAGATAATAAGCCTTACTGATATTATAAATTATTACCTTCAGGCGTTCAAAAGTTCATTGCTTTTTTACAAATGTTATTGGATACCGTAAGTATTTTAAATACTTAAAGTTGGAAGTATGTCTTAACGAGTTATCACAAAACATCACAAAATTTGCATTTTCTATCTAGGTTGTTAATACCGTACACAAAATACACTACACGCAGAAATCGAGATAGTATTCCTTTTTCATTTGACACAATTACAAAGTTTTATAATATCAAACTACTATTTTTAAGTCATTCACAGACACAACATTATGGTTTGTTATGATTATTATATTATTTACACACTGCGTGCGCTAGTGTTGCCAGTAGCCGATAGTCAAAACTAACATGAGACGTCTTAAAAATGTAACATCTTATTTAGAAAAAAAAAACTAATACTTAAAACTCGCTAAATTTTACTAGTAGTAAAGAGAATGCAAAACAAAACCAAATTCTACCACTGTGCTGGATGGTACATAGCTTGGACTTGTATTTATTTATTAGCATTCACAATGCCATAATTCTATGAAATAAAATACGACTATAAAAAACAACATCGCCGAGTCCTCAAGTGGATTTCGAACTCACGACCTCTCACTATCCAGGCGACCGCTGAGCTACCGTGACGCTGGTAGACGCGTCGAAATTTACAAGTGCATTTTACAATGAGCCAATTTATAAATTAATATCTGCAAAGACATACACTGCGAGACCTAGTGATATAGTTAGCTCTTTTTGTTAATGATATAAGTAAGATGGAGTTCGGTCCCTCATGTTCCAGTTTCTTTCGCCAGTTATTCTAAGAAGGGCCTCCCAATTGCGGATTTGGTGGTTAACTCATTAGTTTTATAGTAATCGATATAATAAGAAAAATAAAAAATGCAATACAAATATTTTTTTTTTGTATAAACTGATCAGTTATGAAGCACATGCAGGACGACCATTACCTTAGTCATCCTGTAATCACGGCTCCTGTAAAGGAGTCGAAACATGAATATTAAATATTGAAGAAAAAAATTTAAATGCGCAATTAATCTGGTAAAAGTGTTTTTATTTAAATTGTGTAGCTTGTTTTTTTTCAATTTTAGTAGTTAATTCTTACTTGTTAGTAAAAGTACCATTTAGAATCGTGAAACATAGAAGTAACATGTAACGGTCAAAAATAACTAAAACTGTTCAAAAATTACATTCTGGCAATACTGGCGTATTCACACAAACACACAGTGAGCGGAGAATGACTGAACTACATGCTGGGTGTGGGACAGAGAGAGCGCTAGATCAAAGATGCCGATGCCGATGCCGATGCCGACACACGAGGTTCTCGGAAGCACATACATAAGGCTGACTACACTTTATAAACATAGTCGATTTTTGGATGTTGCTTTTTCACTTCATAGAAACTTAATCTTTAAATATGAATGTAAATTTTACACGCATTCTATGAGTCGAACTCAATAAATGACTTAGAAATAGAGCAAATTATTTAGTTAAATTAGGTGCTGTCATTCAATCAAACTTACATATTCACTTCTTGTATAGTGAGTTGATAGGTGCTTTGTAGATAACTAGCAGTTGTACATAACTAGTAGAGTGTAGGCAACTGAGGTGGTGGTGTTTTCACGATAATTTTCTATAAATATTGGATAGTTCTAAAAACGAATTCTCAACCTATTTGCATTCTTTTTTTTGCTTAGTGCGAAATTACAATTACGAAAGAAGACTTCTAAAAAATTAAAATTAGTGAAAATAATATTCCGCAGTTGATCTAAAATAATAAACTCGAATATGATTTGTGTTTCCGAACTCAATTTTACTTGTTTTTATAGTAAAGAAAAATCTGTATTTACCTTTTTAAATCAAATCTAATTGAAAATCGAAGCCTAAAAAGACTTATAGTCATATGTTTAATCAACATGTTTTTAAGGTGTAACGACGCCCTAAACAATCACTCAGCCATGCTTTACAAGTAGGTATACATCAGTGCTTCAAGCAATAATTTTTCGAATCGCAGTCGCTTTCTAGTCAGCGTCCACGTATTTTGTTGTGTGTTATCGTAAGTGAACCGATGTTAATCATGCTTCGTCATAATAACCAGGAGTCCATGTACTCCTGGAAAAGGTGTTTTGCTACCGTGAATGTAATGAGGTGTTCAGTACTGCCGTAAGACGACATGAAGAAAGGTTTGAGAGGATAAGAGGTAGCCACAACGCTTTGTATCGATTCCGAAAACATGGCCGCTTCGACCCACCGACCGCCGACCGACGCTGGTAGACCTCGCGGTCCTGCCGCATTGGAAAGGAATATGATAGATTACTAATATTACTATCGGCTACCAAGACCTACTCGGAACTCGTAAGTGTTTACTATACAGTATAATAAATTAGATATTTCCAACTTCTTTAATTTCCACGCCAGTGTCATTGAATGTAGTACTTAGAGTTTTGATGGTTTGTTTCTTTGCTTAAACTGCTTACATTTATTATACAAGTATTATTGAACTTGCCTACAATCGAACTATTAGGTACCTAGGTAATCCGTTATAACTATCATAGTATAGATAATTATTGAAGGAAGCGGCAATTCAGTATTTAATGTATTTTTAAGTATTGTAATGAAAGGAGCGCGCGCTGCGCTCCCCGCTCTGCGGTTCATTGTACCGCGCGATCAGCTGTGCGTGATTATGCCTACTTTTAATTGGAGATAGTTTGGTTAATTTTATAGTTAATAGGTGAACTGAAAAAAACGATTAAGTATAGGAAATGACAGTGAAAGTGATAAAATGAAGTCATAGTTCGAAAAAAACGAAAAAAAGCTTTTATTTTTTTACAATATAAAATCCTAATTAAGCATATTCTTTACACTTGACCCAACCACTCCACGAAGTCCTGGCAGTTAATTTGATTCCACCTTATATATATATATGTATATATATATATATATACTGATTCGTAGAAAGGACATCACCATGTAGTTTGAGTAAAGAATATCAATATAATTAAGAATTAAATAAGAATTAAAAGATATGCAAAATATATCTTTTCATTTTCTCCCAATCCTGACATATGTACTTGTATATTTCTTTATTTTCATAGTTTTATAAATATCATAAAAGCATGAGAGATATCTGGTAAGAATATTGAAACTTCTGCAATAGAATATCACCCCTTATTTACGCTGAAGACGTTTCGATTTCGATTGATTTTGCCTGGTTATTTATAAATTATATCATTCCATGTTGGTGCGATGATGAATTGTTACAATCACTAAAACATACATAAAATTATAACATTTCCTCATAATTGTATATGACCTTTACAAGCCTACGATTTTTGAAATTTTCTAGTACCTTTCCAATTTTACGCAGTAGGCCAGCGTTGTCCCATCAATGGGAACATCCTCTCGTATTCGAAAGATATATTTTTACAAATGTTTGGGCAATCGATTAAGATGTAACAACCATGTAGTTTTATAAAGGTATAATTATTTTACATTTTTACAATGCTATCTTATAAGATAAATTCCAGACGATTTTTTGAAGTGAAAACTTCTTTAGCATCGTTGTGATTTGAAAGTCTATGAAACGAAAAAGCGACAGTATAAAGAGACGACATAAGATTTAACGTAGGAGAAAATAAGGTAGGAAGCATTATGTACGTGTGTTAATACGTGTTTGTGTGCGGACGCGTAGTACAAAGCTTGACAGAAAGGCATCACAACAACCGTGGTATTTTGTATACGTGTACGTATTATTTTTAAAGGTTTCACATCAACCACGTGTGAATTGCACACATGCTTTTTGACGTGACAACGTCTTATAAATTGGTTTGCCGGGTGACACTTCAAGAAACTGCGTTACGCTCCGCTCACGTTATGCGCTCACAATGAGAGCGAGTGAGAGGCACGCGTCCCTTCCACTCGGGCATGGTTAGCCTGCCTAAGAGCGAGAGAGACAGACATAAAAAGTGGAAGGGACGCGTGCCTATAAATTAATGTTTTAAATATAATTCTTTGTATAAATAAATGTTTTAAATTGTTACTATTATTTCATCCTTCTTCCTACTATACGAATGAATATTCACATTTAAATTATTTTACCACTCAAAGTCGTTGTCACGTAAAACTTTCGCCCGTATACCGACTTTACAGGCAACCAATTTTTTTTCTAGTATTTATCTATTAAGATTATTTACTTTACCTATATCATGTTGATAATTGTGGAACCGATGATGTAGAACTATCCTCTCAATGGGGACGTATGCTCCCCGCTGTTCCGCTCGATCCCATTCGCCCAGAACTGCCGTCCAAAGTGCTGGCACTGGTAGATTGAACAGCTCACTAGAATTATAATATTCAAAATCAACATACTAGAATCACAAACTAAATAAAGATATTGAGATAAAATGTTTTTTATTCGTTGTGAGCATTTAGAATGCATTTATTGAAAGTCAACTATGCGATAGCGTCGTAAGTCCTACGACGGGAGACCTTGTACCGAGAATAAGAAGCCACAACAAACTCTGCAACGGCTGGCTTTTTCTCCCTTACAGATTTTTATAATTAAGGAAATAGCGCTTGTATATTGCGTTAGAAAAATTAACCTTACAAATTATTAATTAAAAGTATTAGTACTGTAAAACGGGGTGAATAGCAATGGATTTGAACTTTGTCTGAAAATTTTCTTGTTAGTAGGTTTCCCTTTTATCTCAGGTGATTTTATATTATGTCCGGTACCCGTATATAAAGATCTATTACAATGTTTTTAACTACTAAGCAAACATTTTCCAGAAAAATCGAAAAAAATTAACAATTTCTATTCACCCAGCGATTGGAGTCAATAGAAACCCGTGAAGGGGTGAATGGAAAAACTGTTAGGGCTGTCAAAAGTTTTATTTAACCTACACATAAAAATGTGAATCATATATCATCAATTCTGTAATAATACCATTTGCTCATTATGGTTTCTTAATATTTTTTTCTTAATTTCTCTAAATGCAGTTCAGTTAAATGGTGGGATACCTTATAATAAACGCAATACATCTACTTAAAAGTAAGATTCTCATTTTTGCAATCAAATGGAGATATACTTGAACTGCTGAAATGACGAAGTTACAATCTTTATATTCTTGAAACTCCTTATAATTCCCTGTCGTCTTTAATAGGAACTTACGAGAATGTAGAAATTGGAATAAATATTTGAAAAGTATATAGGCACACAGGGCAAAAGGTTTTCAAGTAAGAAGGTGCATAAATAATTTCGTAATAGAAAAAAAGGAGGGCAAAACCAATCATCACTCTAAAATCTGTATCGCTTATGTCATTGATTATATTGATTTCTTTTATTTTAAATGAATTAATGCCATTATTTGTTATAAATGTAAAATGAATGTTATCTATTCTAAATTTATTAAGGCAATTTGTCAATAATCTAAACTTAACAATAGACAAAGCACTATAAAATTTAAAGGGCATTTATTTCACCTTCAGGGAAAGTTAAATCTTTAGCACCATCTATTTATACGAGGGAGATAAATCTCCGTAGGGATCCACAAAAACATAAAAAACTAAACAATGTTTAATATTTTTTATAATACCGAATCGACAAACACTACGATTACGTGATAAGCAATCGCTGTTAACTACAGCGTCTCTGATTATTAATCCAATTCTCTATCCTTACTCCATCTTATTCTGTTATTTAAGCGAATTCTTAACAAATCTTGTGATTTCGGTTTCTGGGAAAAATTTTGACATATTTTCATTACAAGAAATTAGAAATTTGCTGTGGATACTACAATTAAAGAATGGAATACATGGGATGTGAAAATAGGCATAAACCATTTACAATTTGGGTCATAACCTAAGCAACAAGAATAATTACTGAATATAACATCGCTTGATTACGTCTTGCTATGATTTTATAATTATCTTTGAATACTTAGTAGTGAATATCTTCGCTGATTCACCCCACAGGTTCCGTAATATAATCTTGAAGCATTTGGCGGAATGACTGATATTTTTTATTGTTATATTTATTTTACTTAGATTTTGTTTCTTTTTTTTGTGCAGGTTGAATTACCTGTAAATGTTTGTTGCCTATAATCATGGTATGAATGTATTATTTTTAAGTTAATGTAATCAGACATTGGTAATTCTCTATAAATAAATAAATAAATACTTATGAATGCAGTGAGCAGTGGTGAGCAGCCACATGGGATGAACCAGCACTCCCCCACACCAGTGCCCGATCAGCCCGTAGTTCGGGTGCAGGAGTTGCAGGGAAACCTGGAAACCAGCGCCAGTATACTGATAGATACATAATTCGTAACAAATCTAGTATAAAAAACGTGTAGTTCAAACCAGAAGTTGAAGCTATTTTGATATTTTGTTTAATTAAATACTACATTTTCTTCGTAAAAAATTGCCTGCAACGGTTTAACAAATAATAGATATTTCTTCTATTCACACATTCAATCAGTCTAGCCCAAAGTAAGCACTGTAAAGCTTGTGTTACTGATACTAGGTTCTGTTACTATATACGGGGAACGCTGCCAGTATCTTTGGAACCTTGCCTAAAGGGACTTCTCTGAATAATATATTTAAGATATTTTATTATATTTTTTAAGGTTTTTAGTTTTTAGGTTTAGACTTAATAATTTTAACTTTCACTTTAACTCCTAATTATTTCTTTATTATAGTTAATTAGTACATATGCATATGCTTTCTATAAATATGATATATATCTATGTATCATATATGTATGTCTATATTTTTATTTCTTAAACTTCCGCGCACATTACACATTTGAATAAAAAAAACTTTTGATATGTAATATTTATAGAAATATATATAAACACCAATGATTTAGGTGCAAATGCTCGTATTCATCATACAAACATCTGCCCCTTTAGGGATTCGAACTTAGGACCGTCGGTGCGAAAGGAAGGATAACTACCGTTTATCAACGAATTTATTTTAAATGGTGTGGTAGTCGGGCTAGAATATGTAGTGACAATCTTTTACACCAATGGTGTAAAAGGCCCCTTTAGTGCTAGATGTAACCACCATACCTTATGGGCATTTTGCGAATGTTGGTCTTTCACTGTGATCTTCAATCAGCCTGCTAAGTGTGGAGATTATGACATTTTCGTTCCGCAATAGAATTCTTTTGGCTGAAGTAACGATAATGATATTTGTGAAAAATGTCAAAGGCTATGACAGATAGAATTACTTTATACCACTGCGTCAATTGGTCTTCGCACCCCTATTTTCAAGTCATCTATGTGTAATAAGTATATTCATTATTATTAATATTATAATAATTATTATATTTTCTGATAGTATAAACTGTTATTAACTGTATTCTGTTACAAAGCTTTGACGGCCGTTCGCATACTGATTTTGTTGGTAATGTTCCGAGGCCGAACTCGAAATTGAACTAATCTAATATTGAAAAAATTATCGAAAATAAACTTTTCAATATTAGCTTGGGTCTGGGAGTTGTGGTTCCCATTTTTGAATTTCATAACACAAGGTGCTTGAACTATTTCACTTGGATTCAGAGCAATGTATGTAAGAAATCTAATATTTCCTTATTTTATTTAAAGCAGTATAGTACCAGCGGGTTTTAAATTTACTTGTTCTTACAAAAAAAGTCAATTTATAAATACGGGATAAAGTAAAATTTAAGGAATTCCCATTTTGTGGGATCTATCAGTATTTAAAATCGCAATCCATTGATTCTACCTAGCAGTTCCCATTTGTAAATTTTGTAGTTGTAATTTTGATTGCCATAATACGTGATTTGTTTCATAAAATAACCATGTTTTAAAACTACAGACGTGATGATTGGATGACATTATTGTTACTGGCCAAGAAACGCATCGCTCTGAGCATCTGATCACAGTTTTTAACTTCAACTATTTCACTAGGGAATAAGATGGTGTACCTGCCAAGGCCACGCTCCTCTCTTGGACTCCCTACCCCTTATGATCCTCAGCTGACCTGCAGATCGTTCACGTGGCTGCCGCGTGTGCCTACGTAGGGGAACTCCACATTCTGAAACACGAAAACAGTTTTTTAGTACTTAATACAACAATGGAGAAATAATAGATAAAGCGAAAAATAATAATATATTTTATTTTATTTTTTTTTATTATTTAGGATGGGTTTGCTCTTGATCCCAATCAAGCCCGGGGGCCATGACAGAATCCACGATGGAACGAGCTAACCCAGAAGGTGCCTATCCACCCTGGCTTTGAAAATAGACGGGTTATAAGTTCTCGGAAATCCACATTTCTCACGCAGGGAGGGAGTTCCACTCCTTTGCTGTGCGCGTTATGAAGGATGTTGAAAAGCGCTTGGTGCGACAGGTAGGAATATCAACCAAGAAAGGGTGGTAGCCTGCAGTGCGTCTGGATGTCCGATGGAAAAAAGGAGATGGCGGTATGAGCAGATGCAGCTCTTGAGCACACTCTCCAAAGTACAGTCTGTAGAAGACCGCCAGACAGGCAACTTTGCGGCGATGAGCTAAGGTGTGAAGCTTGCTCTTCACCAATTTGTTGTCCCCGATGAGCCTCTCAGCTCTGCGCTGAATCGTGTCCAGTGCAGCAAGTTGGTATTTTGCTGTATTATTGACACTATCATGGTTGTACTTTAAGTGAAACTTGTGTCTTATTCTTACAATCACACCAATTAGCCTAGCCCAAAGTTAGAACTGTAAGGCTTGTGTTATGGATATTAGGGTAACGGATATACATACAAATATCATACATAAATAAGTAATATTAATAGAAATATATATAAATATTCATAAATCAGGTACAAGCGCTCGTATTCATCACACAAATATCTGCCCATTTTGGGACTCGAACACAGGATCATGAGTGCGAAAGGCAGGATCGCTATCGTTGCACCAACAGTTGTCAGGGTTGAAGAAGATAGAAGCACTTTTGAATTAAAACATTTTTACTGGATTTAATTTATTTTATAATTAATCCTGACGTTTCGACTTCTTTACAGAAGCCGTGATCACAGGATGACTAAGGTAATGGTCGTCATATATTTTCTACTACCTTTACAATATTTTAATCGGGCACGTTCCTTACCTAAAGTTAAACCCTTACATAAAAAAAAATTCTTAAGTGAAAAAATCTAATAACATAAAAATACATAATGGGCGTGAGAAACTGTTGCGTAAATGCTTTATTAAGTGACTTGTATAAAGACACAAGTTTCACTTAAAGTACAACCATGATAGTGTCAATATTAAATAGGTTAAAATGCGGCTACGCAGCTAGTTGTCAACCAGTTTGAACGTAACTATACACGTAGGTGTTATACAAATCATGCGTGATGAAATTCAAAATTTCGTTGCTTCAGTTAGTTACACCATATATGATTTTGTTTTGTTTTCGGGTTTGAGTCCCGCCTGAAAATAAATTGTAAGCAGAGTCGATTTATTCCCAGTATTCGTCTATTAAAAATTTATCATATGAGACAGCATTGAAAATCCAAATAAACCGGCCAAGTGCGAGTCGGACTCGCGCAGTCCGTCACCGTCCTGTGAAAAACTGGCAAGAGAAACTGATAGGAAGACAGACATTTATTATTTCAAATACAAGCTCACTACATCACTATAGTCCATTTTTTTTAGCATTAGAAATTATGTAAACAAAGAAGCAGTGGTGGCTAACCTTGTGCTTTGACCGGCTTCAGGCTCGTCCATTGTTGAACAGATTAAATAACAAATAACAACAAAAACTTTTACGAAAAACTTAATAAAAAAACCAATAGAAACTTAACAATAAACCAAAGAAAATAGTCAAAACAGATAAATGCAGACGTTGACATTTGACGCTATTGTTGCAAATGGCGGCCATGTTAAGCGACCATTTTAAAAATCACCTAATATGGTACGTATTACAACATCGGCATGTACTTTTTAATTTTGTCGTGTCAAAATGACCAACGTTTCGTTCCACAAGTTTGCAACTTCTGCTTCTTAAGGTACTTTTTAGTGTAAACTTTTCACGATGTTACGTTTTGCTTGTTACATTATATGTGTACAATAAAGCACCCAAATTTTGTTCTTTCTAATGCTAAAAAAAACGGACTATAGATTTTGCACATTTACGAGGGGTGATCCAAAAGTTATGATTACCAGTTATAACTTTCCACGATCCTGACATACATCTCTCGCTTCTTCAACTCTCATCAGACCTTTCATATAAGCGGTTAAAGATAGTTTTAACCTGGCCCTTTTTCAGGACTTTTCCTATTTAGTTCGCCTTGGTCTGCTTTTACCGACTTACCCGTGCACATTTACCTCATTTTAACTTGACGATCTTCCGTCCATCCTCTCTACATGTCCAAACCACCTAAACATCCCTTTTTCTATTTTGTCGCTATATCTTCTTCCACACTACACCGCACTTAGGCCATGGAATACAGGAATGATTTTCATACCGGTATTTCAATTTCAATAACCGGTATACCGAAATTTCGATATTTTTTCGGTATTTAAATACTGTTATTATTGAGCGAAGCTCTCTTTTAGGCAACTTACAAATTTCGCTTGTCTCCCTCCTGCTACTTAACGATTCAACCAATTCGAACAAATTTTGGCATGAACATACATGATTATAACCTGACGGACATAGGCTATGTAAATAAAATATATACTTTACCATGGAAGAATAATCACCGAAAGAAAGATTCAAAATCTGATCACAGCCAAACCGCTGATACTACATTGATAAAATTTGGCGCCAAAACTCACATCGTGGTCGTGAAGAATGTGCAAAAAAAGTTTTGAAATCGGACATACCATGGAGGAATAATCACCGAAAGAAAAATTCAAAGGCTGATCACAGCCAAACCGCTGAGACTAAATTGATAAAATTTGGCGCCAAATTTCATCAATGTAGTATCAGGTTAGGTAAGGTAGTGCTTCGCTCAGTATTTGCAAACAGTAGCATGCATTGCAGACCTAGTGTAATTAAGTTAATGTAAGTTTTGTTTCGGGAGAGCGATTAAAACAGTTTTCGACGCTTTATGGCTCCCTCTAAACCACAAAATGAGTTATTAAAATAAAGGGGATTAAAAATACTAAAGAAAATACGGTATGATGGTCTTGGAACTCACTGTAATAGATTAAAATATTTTTGATTGATTTAGAGTTGACAGTAGACGATTATTCCATCTAGAGCAGTCATCCTACTAATTGTGATTTCCATTGAGTTAGAGCTCTCTAAATATTCAGTGATCTTTCTCTTTTTAGGATCACTAGTCATCGGTTGCGATGATGTATCTGTATGTTGTTGAATAGATTGGAGTACTCGCACCTGAGGGGAGCTGATGATGTAGATGGTTCATTTGATGACGCCTGTTGTCTTTTAGCAGTATCATTAAATACTACCTAAATACTTGCTATATGCAATTATGCATGCAGTGTCTTGCGTAGTGATTTTCCAATAATCAATAATTCCAATAATAGTCATAACTATCATAAAATATGAAAACTCATCTGCAGTATGAACCTCACTTTAAACCAAAACCACCTTTATCCACCTTAACCACCTTTAACCACCCTTGCGAAAATAGATATTTTTTGATACCGTAAAAACGGAATTTTATCCTCAAGTATCGGTATCAAAATACCGAAAAATTTATCCATGCCCTAACCGCACTGGCATGACATCATCAATCATAATATATTTCTTATTAGTTCTTGTGGTGGTGGGCCAGGTGGAAGGCAAGAGAAATCGTGGAAGTTCCCCACATGATGGTCTGACGCAACAAGGGAGGTCAGGACTCCAACCTCCAGCCATCAGAATCAGAAGAGCGGGAAACCGGGTGACATACCCTCAGTCAAAAGGAATCGACTTAGAAGAGAGAAATCGTGTATGTAACACTTTGGCTTATTTCACAAAAGTAAAACTAAATATATTTGCATCAATTTAAAACATACTTATGCAAATCTAATTCGACTTAACACGGAGAGAAAACACTTAACTATATGTCTTGAGTTTGTACCATAAGTGGTGTTACTGTACACACACATGTCCATATAAATATTTGCACTTGTCTCTACTGTTTGCTAATATCACTCTGATTGTGTAACGTTACGTGACAGTACCATGACAAATAGGAAACTGGAGCTGTTAGGTGATCGATGCCATAGAGGGACTAATACGAACAGAGACAAAACTTTGATTATTACTAACCACAAATATCTGGCTCGGAGATACGTCTTGGTAGTAGAAAAAAAGTTTACTTAAATGTTACTAGGTAATGTAATACAATAAAAGGGAGAAAATAGAGGAAACTATGAAATGATCTGTTTGTGTCATGATTTTTTGAGGGAAAAAAAGGTTTCTTAGCTCCTGACGGATATGAGCGTTATTAGGACATATAGACAGTGGAATTAATAACCGTGTTATATTTTTTTATAATGATAGCTGGTAACTGTATAAAATCCGATCTGTAATACAAGAAAAGTCTATTTGAATATTGTATATATAACTATATAATGTAAAAAATAATGAAAATGAGAAAAAAACAGGCCTCTCCGAGTTTGTTGCAGCTTTTTCTCGGGACATAGAACTAACGAAGTTGTAGTGTAGTTTTGACGTTCAATACACGTATTTGCTCATATTGAGTAATGTGCCACATAATTATTTAAAAAAACGTAGGGTAAAGCCGGATAGTTGCCCTACTTTTAAAAAAGCTCCATAATAAAAAAATATATGTTTATTAAGAACAATTCGACGTTTATGTTAAAACATAGGTCTTTAATCTTTCATAACAGCCTATTTTTGTATACAATAATTATATGTTTCGAGTAAATTCCGTTTGATTTGAACTCTCAAAAAGGGGATAGTTGCCCACTATAGCGGATAGTAGCCTCACTTTAAAAATGCTTCGGGGGATACTTGCCTCTTGTAAGGATAGACGGCTCTCTATTTTCCTTTTAGATAAGTTTCAAGTAATTTTAAGTATTTAAGTTATAGTAAGCCTTTATTATTTACTGAGATTATTTTTTAAGTATTTACCACAATATTAACTAACATTCTAAAACAGTGCTATGTCCTAAAGTTTTAAACTATAAAATTACAAAAAAATGGTCTCGAAATTTTGAATTGGATTAGGTAATAATGAAATATTATTATTTATCTTAAAGATAGAAAAATATGGTTTTCAACTTTGGCATTAGCATTAATTATCACCAGTAGCCAGGGTTTTTAACTTTCCACATGCAATGGTTTTTGAATGTAAAACAAGTTTCATGCAACCACATTTAACACATCTTACATTAAATCCAATCTGATTTCGATTTACTAAAATTGTAAATCAAAACATTCTGCGCAATATTTCTGAATCAGCGTTTTTCACTTTTAATATCTTTTCAGCTACTCTGATCGATTTTTGCCTTTTTTTCTTTTGATTGTTTTTTTTTCGTTCTAATGTGAGGTGGCACCACGCCAGGTTTTCGCTTATACATACTTGCGAGGCATCTTGCTCACCTAGAATGAGTGTGTTATCAAACGGAAAAGAGGAAATATTATATTTCTTTTGATCAAATGAAAAATCAAAAAGAAGATAGATAATAAAGTATTTATTAAGTGGACAAAATCAATTTATTCATCTAGGTCATGTATTTGCCATCAAAATGGAAAACTAAATATTCAAATGCTCTAAATCACAGAACATATATACTCTCTACCGAGAGAAGAATGGCAACTCCCAAATAAAAAAAAGCAAACACAACATTATTCATGTATACCCTAGCGCCACTGCGGCCTATTAGTAGAAACAATGCGAGCGGGAAAATTCGAAAAGGGATGCTTCTAAATAGGAAATTAATGAATAATGATCTTCGAAAAAATACTGAACGCACAGCAAATAATACAATGCTGAAGACTATGTTAGCAATTGTAGTTTTTGCTGTGCATTCAGTATTTTTTCGAGGATCATTTAAATTTAACTAAAATATGAATAAAATAATATTGGAATTTAAAGTATGAAGAGAAATCAATTTGAGAATAAGTTATGGTATTGATTTCTTATTTCTCTATGTTATTCAATCTTTCCTTGTCAATTTCATGACTGTGGAAATCAGAAATAAATAAAACAAATTGTGTAACATTAATCATTTATTTCTCAGAATTGCCAATTTTCGTTCTAGAGCCTTATTTTTCTCCTCTTCATCTATTTCTCTATTTTTGATTATAATAAATCTTTTGATGCAGATATAAAATGTACTTAATTTTAAATGATTATTATTTTTATCTAAATGGTTTAGACAATTATTCAGAAATGAATTATCTACTATATCTAGTGCAGCCAAGATATTATTTTTAATATTTTGTCTGCAAGCATTATCTTTTAAATATTTATATATTAAAGTGGCCATTGTTTCCACACATAGGTGACAAGCTTATCTTCAGCACGTGTTTTACCACACTTGGCACATTTTCGATAATAATGGGTAGACATTTTACACAAAACGGCAAATAACACAACAAAAATCGAATAAAATCTAAGCTAACCTAATCAAAAAACGTCCTTTCGTAAATTCGTAAAACATGAAAAACACCTCAAAATAGCGTATTTATTCCAATAACGTAGAGAGATGCAAGCACTCGATCAAAACAGAAATTGCATAAAAAGTGACATTGACAGGATAAATACAATAGCAACGATAGACTTTGTGTGACCAGCTTTGTAAAATAAATCTGTTTTTTTTTGCGCTGCTATACTTGGTCAACACACACAGACAAACCTATACATGTGTGCAAGAGAGAAATTTCTTGTACTATAGATAATAGACCCTGCTCTAAATTTATATTGTATGATGATTCAACAATTAATATTCACACTTTACCAATATATACTTCTTTGGCACAACGATTTGTCGTAATACAATCAGCTGAATATAATCCGATAAGGACTGCCGGCCGTCCGCCGGCTCCGAGCGTCAAGCAAAGAAAGAGACCGTCTGACTCAGTGCGAGGAATTATAAAGGCACCGCGTCACTCCACCGCCTGGCGGGGAGGTGACGTGGACCGATCGTGTTGTCTATGATATGACAGGTAACACGTTAGATCAAAGACAATGATGAAAAATATTGTACTAAAAAGTGTACATAATTAAATCAATCAATAAATCAATTTAGTAAATCAATAAATAATCATTTAAATATTAAGTTACATAATTAATACACTCAAAATTATTCCTATTTCTTACAAGTGCATAAAACAGTTGATTATTTATTTTATTTAAAACAAGTCACTATAAGGTGAAAAGAGCACCAAAAGAAAAAAAATTGTTTCTGCTTGTTACAGAATTTATAGTTACGGATAGTTGCCTTTAGAGCAACTTTCCGCAAAAGTAACAAGGGCCACTACCCTTTTTGATACGGATACTTGCCCTTTCTATTTACGAAATAAATAAAATCTATTTAACAATAAAATATAATGAACAGTGTAATTTAAACTCTAATGCATGTAAAAAATCAAAAAGTTGACTGAAACTACAATTAATACCAAAAATATTTAATGGTAAAGACTTACCAATATAATTTCGACGCCTGTCAAAGTTTCACCGCGGAAGATTTTTGCTTACACGGACAAAACACGTGCCCCTTCTTTAACGGCTTATATGAAACCTAGGTGCTGACCTAGGGAGGACACTTCCAATCATAATCAACCGCTAATGCCACCAACATACCTAACATAGCGTATTCAAAACTGAGGCATGTATCCGTCTGAGGCAACTATCCGGCTTTTACCCTATAAAGTATTTGATATAGCTCGTTTGCTAATAATGGATGGCCTTTTGATTTATGCGATTTAAATTTATTTTTTAAATGATGTCATACCAATAACTTGTCAAAACTTGTCAAGATGATTAGTAACAACTGTCTTTAATTAAAATATTCGGTCTTTTGCAATCATACTAGGAATGAAATAATTTAAAAAAAAGGTGATTTAGTAGATTATTTTATATATAATACTAGCTGACCCGGCCTCGCGTTGTTGTGTTATAAATAAAATGAAAACTATCATATGTCCTAATTCGCAACAAATCTAAAAAATCGGTTGAGTAGTTTCAGAGTTTATCGCGGTGAAAAACCGTGACAGGCAATTTATAGATTTCTCACATTCACACCAATTATCTTAGCCCAAAGTTAGCATTGTAAGACTTGTGTTATAGATACTAGGGTATCTAAAATACATACATATCTTATACATAGTTATGTAATATTCAAAGAAATATATATTAATACCCTTGATTTTCTCTTTTCGTACGATCTCTACAGTTGTACTAAACGGTCGCCAATTATAGTATTATGGTTTCATTAGACTTTTTATTGCAACAAAGTCATCAACTAATTGTTTCAAATGACTATACTTAAACTTTGCTATATTTGGAGCGGAGCGAGCAAGGCTCCCATGGATCAGCTTCAATGGCGCAATGTCTGCTACGCCATAACTTCCCGAGTTCTTAACAGATTTTAATATTTTTTGTGTGGAATCGAATCAACAGGTTTAGGACCAGATTGTGACGGAGCCCGAATTTTGAAATTCGCAAAAATTCCCATCGAAACAATTTTTTTTTTCTTTTTTTAGGTATTACACTCCGCTGCAATAGGTATATGGTGCTAGCGTAGCTTTATGCTTAGCGACTGCATCGCCTAGTATACACAGTTTAGCAGACAAGATTTTCGCAACGACCAAATTTTTACGATTATTCGATATTAGTATTTTCGTTATGATTTTTTTGTCTCTGTTCTATAGCGCGACTGTGCTAATGAAAAAACACAAATATGTAGTTTCTATAAATTAACATGAGTGAATGTTGAATGTTCTTACGATAGACGAGATGATGAGTGATGAGATGACAGATAACATGTTATTACGATTTGATTGGTGACTCGACACAAGACGTTTAAATGAGCTGTTGATAGGTATTCAAAATACAATTAAATATTTGTAAAAATATTGCTTTCCATCAGGGGCGTAGCTACCGCCGTATCAGCCGTATCAATAATACGGGGCCCCCTGGTTACATAGGCCCCTAACGTGTGTAAACAAAAATTAGTGAAATGTTATCCCCAATGTCACTTAATCTAGTGTTTCCCGGGAAAAAACATATATAAAAACTGTCATACGTGCCTATAGAGTTTTCACTTCTGAAATGACAAAAGTAAAAAAAGCTATCTCTTTTTTATTATTGTAAATACTTTCAACACGCTAAGCCTCTTCAATGTTAAATGCCGTACACAAACTATAGATTTTTCACACACTATGAAACGTGTAAAAAGTGTCTACAACTGTATAGTTTGTTTATAGACATTTTACATTGAGCACGTTTTATGCGTATTATTGTAACACGTTTGTGAAATCTTGGGATTTACAGTGAGGGGCCCCAAAAGTTGGCAACATCCTACATCGGTTATGGCGGGATTTCTCCTATTAAGTCAAACCACGGAGAGTAATATTTACACGTTTTATTTCATTTTGGTTCAAACGTTATTATATTGTTATAAATACAATCTTGTTCTTCTGATTATTTATTGGTTAATAAGTTTGATTTGTGAAAAGAATGAGTGAAAGGAAGAGAGAATATCCCAGTGGAGCTATGAAAAGAAAAAGAAAAGGGAGGAGTTATAAAAAAAATCCCAGACTTGTCACTATTGTCTATAGAGGCAGAAATTTTAGAAAAACTGAAATCGTCTTCAGCTATAGATGATCAATTTGCCGAAAAAAGGCAAGAAAAGTTTACATTTAATTTGAATTGTTTGGCTAGCTCAACTTCTATGAGGAAGCGATAACCTATAAGCAATAAATATTTATTTTAATTTAATGCCAGCATTTTTGTTTCTTTTGTGAGAAAAATTTTACCCTTCATTTGGGGCCCCAACTAATTTTGATACAGGGCTACTGCTTTCGATGTTGAAGGTAGTTAACGTTCAACATTGATGGAACGATACTAGCTTATAGTGGAACTTGAAATGCTCTTCTAAATTTATTATATTTCAATTAATAAAAAATAAGGGATTTATTTGTACAATCAAATATAAGTATAAGTTAATGTTTCAAACAATATTGTGAGTTTTTTGGCTCTCCACAATTATAGCAAGATAAGACAATTTTCGGGGTTTATGCGTAAAACAGTAGTAGAACTACTTAAGTACTAAACTGTCGCTTGATTATTAATTGTATTTTTGCCGTAAGCAAATAAGTAAATTTTCTTATATGTGTCAGTATATGTTTGTGGCAAACGGGAGATTGATGCGTTACGTGCATAATTTGTGTAGGGTGGGTGAACATATAACAATGATGCTCTTTATAAGCCTCTTTTTATTTCACGCAAGATTACCTCTCATCGGATCCAATTTGTGTTGCATCATGACCATTACTATAATTGTAATGATAGACTCTAGCACCAACATCACTCCCATTCAATATCCCATAGCGTACGCCATTAAAATTCTTATGAATTACTATACTAGTACACATTTCGTAACTTAACAAGGTTGTCAGACTGAAGCTCTTTTCTCTTGTAAATAGTGACTGACATCTACACTTCTTCGCTCACCAAATGGAGAACGGCTTTACTTAACATTCACCATTTAAATATGTAATATTTATTTGCATTATTTTATTATCTTTATATATAAAAATACCCTGTCACAGTGTTTGACCGTAATGAACTACGAAACGACTCAACCGATTTTGATGATTTTTTTTGCTGGATCTGTTCCAACTTAGGACATAGGAGGTTTCATTTTAATTTATAACACAGATACTTATGGCCAGCTCAGCTAGTTAAATTACGTTTTAATAGTAATGTAATCGTTCCTCCAAATTGTATCAAATTAAATGTTATTTTTTATTTTATCAATTTAATTTATTATTTATTTAACTATAGATTTTATAGTTATTATTGTTAAATATAAATGTACGGCTTGTTTAAACATGCTATTCGCACATATGTTTGGAGTTGCAAGCTTCTATGTTGTTTTGTTCTTGTAATGTGTTTAAATGTTTTTGCTGTAAATATGTTTTGTGTGACAAATAATTCATACTAATAGGCAAATCAAAAGTATCGTAACTTAACGATAACGTAAGAATCTTACAATATTTCTTTTAACTATGAAAAATCAGCCAATATAAAAGTCAGCCAACGCAAATAAAAATAGCGTGTCAGCCCGACGCGTGACTGGAGTTTTGCTACTTAAAAACGATTATCCTAAAATATATATAATAAGCAAAGGAAGTAAATAAATTAATTGAGCGAAGCTCTCTTTTCGGCAACTCACAAATTTCGCTTGTCTCCCTCCTGCTACTTAACGGTTCAACCGATTCGAACGACTTTTGGCATGAACATACATGATGTTAACCTGACGGACATAGGCTATGTAAAAAAAATAAACTTTACCATGGAGGAATAATCACCGAAAGAAAAATTCTAATTTTACGAATTACGTTTTGACAAATATAGATGATGATGGTAAGGTTGACGTGGTATATTTTGAGGACGCTTTTGAGCATGTAGACCACCTCTTTCTGCTTCAAAATCCACAAGCTTTATGAAGAGAGATTATTTCATATTTGATAAAATCGTTCTCAGATGTTTAGTTCAGATTTTGTGATAATTCGAAAGGGGTTTTTCAAGGCTCTCATATCGGGCGTTTATTTGACAGCGCATACCTACAAGACAACATTCAAAACATTTACTGTACATGGATAATAAAAAAAAACTTGAAATTGTAAGCTTACATTGCATGCAAATTTTTACAATCTTCAAAGATATTACATTCAAAATAAATTTACTGTTAACGTAAGTAAATAACAGTCTATCATATTTACCCGCAAAGTAAGTGCAAAAATGTACGTATAATTTCAACAATATCCTGATCATATCAGGTAACGAAGTTCGCGACCTTGGTGTCATTTTTGATTGTAACATAATGAAGCCTCGATATAAAAATTGTATATATGATTTCAGCAATAAACATTTTTTTACACATACATGAAAGCGCCTGTAATACAGTGTTGGCATTATAAAACAATATTCCAAAACACATTTAAATAAAACAAGGTTTTTTTGCGCATAATTTATATTTAATCCTGACGTTGCGACTCTTTTATAGGAGCATATTTTATTTATTTATGACTAAGGCAATGGTCGTCATATATTTTCTACTACCTTCACAAAATTTTAATCGGGCACGCTCCTAACTTTAAACTAACGTTTGTAAAATCATTCAAATTGTTATATTAAAAAAAAAACCCCAAATAAGTTGATTTATTTAAATACTCCAAAATTTGGAAAGAACTATTTAATAATAAACATTAAAATAATCTTAGTCTTAATAAATAATAATAATAATAATAATAATAATAATCTTAGTCTTAATAAATATAACTTTTATAACTATAATGGTACGTGTGAGAACCCTGCAATCGAAGCGATTATCCCATGTGCGCCTGCGCAACGTTACATAATCTACGGAAGGAGTGAAAGTACAGTTCGTAATGAAGGCATCGGCATCGGACGCGTAATGTCACTTGATGGTGATTTATCACTATTCGTGCTATGTGATATGAATTTATATTTATAGCTAACGCTTATGACAATGTTCGCTGACATGTTCCGTAATTATATGCAGTTTACAGTGAAGTGCAATGATCTGTTACTTTATTATAATAAAGTGAAATCTGCTGTTATTTCCTTTAGTATCTTGAACTTATATGAAGTTACCGATATAAATATATCTACTATTATAAAGACGGCTGCTTGGTGCAATGGCGGCTATCCTACTTTCTGCGCCAAAGGGCCCGGGTTCGGTTCCCGGTAGGGGCATATGTTTGTATGAAAATGATAATGAAAATTACTTTATTCAAATGCACTTAAAATAAGTTGTTTTGAAAAATCCAATATTTTTATTCAGGACGTCTTTTAACTGACAAGAAGAATGGGCGCAAGAAACTCGTCAGCTTTAACACAAGTAACGACATTTACAATATAATACGTCATCACCATACATAATCAACAAAAAACCATATTATTCTGTTATCACAATAATAGTAGTGATAAGGTTTTATTACATCGTTGATTACAATAAAGTCAACAAGTATCTGTTTAAGTAAGTATCCTTAAATAAGTATGAACATAAGTCATGGTCGTTTATATAATTATTTATGCATTATTATATGCATTATTTTTATGCATTATTTAGTATTCGTAGTACACGTTCAGCTTAGTTCACGACTAAATATTTGTTGTTAGTTGTTAGAAATTTATTATTATAATTAGATTTATATTAAATTCAGTTTGTGCAATTAATTTGGACTCCAGGTCACTTTTATATTTACAAAGATTTCTACAAACAAATTCCAATTGTTTAGAGTTTGAACGTTTTTGAATGATAAGCGACGCTAGTATGGCACCATAAATTTAATTTAATTTAATATTCAATCTTTTACTTATTTTCGACACGTTTAAATAACCAATACATACATATTACACAATTAATACACATTAATTTGGAATTGACGTTTTTCGTTTAGATTATTAAATGACTGTAAAGTTTACTATATTTTATTAATGATAATACAAACATAGTAAGTAAAAAATTGTTACGAACAAATATGTATCGTTGTTGATTGAAATAAACAAAAGAAAGGTGATAAACATCGTTTCTTTGTTTTAAAATGAATTAAAATAATAAAAAGTCAAAAATATTTTGAGTTTTACTTTTTAAATGCATAATATTCCCTTTTACTATATGTGCCCAAAATAAACAAATAAAAAATTACGTAACAATGCATACTGCTCATTACACAATCACAAAATTTTTAAGATGTCTACAAGAAAAACTTACCAGGAAACCTAACGTCACTTTTTCAATATTTAAAAGTAATAAGATTACAATTCATTTTTATTTTAAAAGCATTTGTTTGTTAGAGTATCGAAAACAGTTTTTTCCAATCATCATTAAATGGCAAATCATTCCGGCAAATGATTTCATCTGAAGAGTTTTATCGCTTAAATCAGCATTACGCGCAATTAGCTACGATTGCTTCTGTCTATTCGATAACAATCTGACTTCGTATACAGTTACAAAACTTATATCGACCTAAATACTTTTGGCTTGCTATAAAAAATAAATTTGCTGAATGGAATCCGGCGAAAAACCCTTCACACATTTTTTTGACACAGGAAAAATCTTTATGAAATCCTACTTCGCGAGTAGACAGCTGTAAATACAGACGGGTACCAATGACGACTACTGAAGCACAGAGAAGCTTTAAATCACAATAACAGATTTTTGTCTTCTCATCCGATGATCGGTTTTTGCGAAATGCGGTAGACCGAAATGCGGCCCGAGTTCGTAGACCAAATATGACGCTTGACTTAGATTCCAAAACGGGTTCAATGCGCCTACACTTATTGGTCCGAATTTCATTTGGCACACTAATCACTTGACATAATTTGATAAATATTGCAGGTTTAGTGAGGTTAAATATTTTTGTTATCCATTACCCAGCCAGCAAGCTATACCAATTTTACCAATAATTTGTGTGCCAAATGACAAATAGGACTAAAAACAATTCTACTATCCAACATATACAATCGAAAACACTGCGAAAAACGTTAAGATAAGATAAGATAAGATGCCATGTTTTTTATTCAATCGGAGCATTTACGATGCATTAACTGAAAGTCAACAACTATGGCATGACTTCGTAAGCTCTACGACGGTACACCTTGTACAGAGAAGAACCGCAGCAACGGTGATATGTGCGGATTCCCCCTAATTACTGCGCACGGAGTTTAGGCCGGGTATATCACACCAAAAACCCTGAGACGTACCAACTTCTTTGCCGTGGTGTAATTTAACGAAAATTTAATGCAGGGATTGAATTCTGGATAAGACCGACCTTCGCTACCTGAGCGCTCTCTTCACATTTAAAGATGCCGTATATACTGGAAGCGTTCAGCATACACTTCCCTACAAAAAAAGCTGCGTCATTTTCTAAATCATTGTCTTGTACTGTGATCTTCAACCCACCTGCTAAGCGTTGAGATTAGGAGAAATCCCTACATTTTCGGGGCAAGCATTCGTCGAGCAGTGGGCATCTTTTGGCGAAAATTTGATATTCTTTTGTCATTTGCGACAAAACAAACAAAAGATTGTGATTTTTGTAAAAAAATGCTTATCTTATATATCTCAGGGGAGACTTGAATGAAAATAAATTAATACTTAGTAACTTTTTTGTAATTAATTTTGAGAGTCGCCTACTTTTGTTAACGACAGGATAGGAAGAATTTATTTATGTTTTTTGAGTGCCTTTTACTCTCAACTATTTATTTTATTGTGCTTTCCATGGCAGCCTTTAAGTAAAGCTGCCCCTTATCTTATCTTATCTTAAAATCTAATATTAGCTTGTAAGGTGGATGTTTTTTTGGTTGTTTTAATAAAATAAATTAATTAATTACTATAAAACTTTGTTAAGTTATTATACGCATGGCACAAAAGCTTTATAATTCTTTTGTACGTCTGTAGGTCACTGACCTCTTCTTAAGGCGAAGCACAGATGGGGCTGGCCGGACTATTTCGCAGCGAACGATAGAGTAGAGGGAATCGTATACTGTAATCGCGGTTACAAATTTTGGCGAAATTAAATAACACAAAGAATCAATGACTTATTTTTTTTTTACAAAAATAAGTTGTATATTCGTCATCCGAATAAGGGTTTGCTACCGTGATCCCAAACTTTCCTGGAGGAGACGAAGTTAGATGACAATCGTGGACACCGCAATCAGCAGTGAGTGTGGTTGAGACGCTGATCTCTTATCAGCGTCTCCAAAATGGAAGACTCTTCTAGTTCGAACGCCAGTGCCTGCTGGGTACGCAGCGGCAAGGCAGCACCGTAACTTGCCGCGTAGATAACATAAACCAGTTTGAACACTCTAACGCAGTCGGAAGCATTTTGGAGGAATCTCTAATAATGGACGTCATCGATATAAAAAAGGTCAACAATAAACGACAATTCTAGCACTTGTACATGCTATAGTAAGTGGTAAATTTTGCCACATATAGAGTTTCATAAACCCCAATCGCCAGCCAAATTTCATTGATGTACTGGCTATAATTCTTGAATTATATAAGTTTTCTTGGATATCAACATGTCCGACCACTTGTATAGACACGATCCACTGTGCGTCGTTAAAAATATCACTTGTATCTCCTATACTTTTTATTATCATTTTCAACATCGTGCTTTGAGCTAACCTTAGGCTTTGAATAAGTGACACGGGCATTCTCAATCAGACGCGAACAGACGCAGTCTTTATTGCTTCGCGGTCAAAACCGTCCCGTCCCGTCTGTGCCCAGCCTAAATGGTTCGATCTATCTTGATGATTTTTTTATGTTTAGCTATTTCAATAAGGCTCCGGTAAATATATATATATATAAATTAGCAATCGGACCACGTAATAAATGGGCAGGACAGAATCTGACTTGTTCGCTAATATAATATAAATTTCTAAACATACAACTTTTATTAAAATATATTATTACGAGAAAAAAATTCAACTTATCTCAGTTGTCAGGCGTTATTGTTTCCTTTCTTGTTTTAATTTCTTTACGCTTAAATAACTAATTTAATAAAAATATTTTGATATTTATTATGAATGTTTTTTTAATGAGTTTGCTCTTGATTCTAAACAAGCCCGGGGGCCAAGACAATAACCACGATGGAACCAGCTAACCCAGAAGGTGCCTTCACCTTTGCCTTGAAAACGGACTGGTTATAAGTACTCGAAAATACAGACGCAGGGAGGGAGTTCCACTCTTTTGCTTGGTGCGACAGGCAGGAACAACAACCAAAAAAGGGCCCGCAGTGCGTCGGGATGTCCAATGGAAAAAAGGAGATGGCGGTATGAGCATATGCAGCTCTTAAGCACACTCTCCAAAATACAATCTGTATAAGACCAACAGGCAACTTTGCGGCGGTGAGCTAAGTTAGTGAACTGAGTGTTTTATTTTTGTTACCTGTAAGATACAAGAAATGATGATCTCGAATCAATAATAATGAACTTTTAACTTCTTCTTCTTTTAAGGTACTGATAAGATAAACTCTTTTTAGTTTAAAATAAAAAAATCGGCAATAAGTTTTTTTTTATTAGTTTATTATAATTAGCTAGTAAGAAATCGCTGCTTTTGAATGAGCATGAAAATCCGAATTGAAGCGATAGGCTTTCAAATAATAAAATAAATAAATATTAGAGAACATCACATACATTGGTTTGAACCCAATCTAAGAAGCCAACTAAAGTACTTCTTTACACATTTATTCAATAAGAGAAATTTTACCACAAACGCAACAGTGCTTTGGAACAAATCTTAATGAGATTAGTAGGGGACATATTAATAAAAATAATAATATTTCATATATTCACATTAATGGGCCCAGCCCAAAGCACTG
The DNA here is from genome assembly GCA_927399485.1 of Calamotropha paludella. NCBI lineage: Eukaryota > Metazoa > Arthropoda > Insecta > Lepidoptera > Crambidae > Calamotropha > Calamotropha paludella. Next base: position 24,997,414 of record OV656815.1, on the reverse strand, counting down.
TAAAGTTTGTGTTATGGATACTACAGTAACGGATAGACACACATATAAGATACATAGATATTTAATATTTGTAGAGATATATACAAATACCCACGACTTAGATACAAATGCTCGTATTCATCGGACAAACATCTGTCCTTTTTGCGACTCGTACCCAGGGCTGACAGTGCGAAAGGATCATTACCGTTGCACCAAACGGTCGTCATCTTGTATTAAGCTGACTTCGCTTTACGATGGTTGCGCGGGAGCTTGTTTTGCTAATGTCATAATCTTTCGCCGCATGTCCTCACGATAGTTCGCAATCTGAACAGCTAAGACTAAAATGCTTTTTATTCAATATGAGCAATTACAATGCATTTTTTGAATATATATATATATATATATATATATATATATATATATATATATATATATATATATATATATACTTTTAATATATAATACTTTTACCTTAACTTTGTACCTTTTCTCAGTTCCGAGAAGAAACCGCAGGAACTCGGCATGGGCTATTTTTTCTCCCTTTAATGTGTTTTTGAATTAAGAAAACTTTTCAAGCGCTTGTAAAAATGCATTAGAAAAAATAACTTTACAAAACATTAATTAGAAGTCCATTAACTCCAAGCCGTTTCGTCCTTCAAATAATCATCAATTCTGTAATAGCCTTTGTTCATAAAGGGTTTTTAGTCAGAAAATCTTTCTAGTAATATATGCAAAACGCATAATTGCATTACGGACTGGACTTTTATTTAACAAACTTTTAGCAGACTCAACGCATTCATATAAATTCAAAGAGGAATAAACCTTACGGTATTTTTAAAAGCCTGATTATTTTGACTCTTTTATTAAAAAAAATTTAAACACTGTTTTTTTTTAATAATTTTTATATTTAACACAGTTTGTCTGATGAATACCAGTATGTACCTGAGTCATGGATATTTATATATGTTTCTATGGACATTACGTTTATTTACATTATATTTATATACACATATTTTATTGGAAATATGCAGGCGCTTGACAATTATCTCGCCAGATGGTAAGCGACGAAGCGATCTAGGATGTGACGCGCTTCCCTAGAATATACCTATTCACTCGTGACTTGAAGACCCCTAAATTGTATTTGTCAGGAAACAGACTCAGGCAAGGAGTTCCACTCCTTAGCGGTACGTATAACAAAATTAGAACACTAACGCTTAGTGCGACTCTTTGGTATATCAAAATGGTAGCGCTTGTACGTCTGGCTGTCCGATAAAAAATTGGGAACGGCGGAAAAAGGTAATGCAATTCTGTTGCACACTCTCCGAAATATATCCTATAAAAAAACGGATAGGCTAGCTACCTTTCGTCTATACTCAAAACCTAACCCTAAACACAATCCTTACAGTGTTTACATAAGGCTGGGTTAATTGGTCTGATGTAAGAAATATTACTATTTTCAAAGGGGAAACCAAGTCTTAGTGGCCTGTTTTGGTGGCTTTATTGAAGAGATCGTTTGATAAAATCAATTTCAATGTAATTTAACTAAGCCCCGTCCATCTCGGTTCGCAGAGGTCATCGCTGGTACTATCGGCTTTCACTCTTATCTCGTATCTAAAGTTAGCTAACCTTTGTTTTGTTGTAAGGATTGAGTTGTTTGTTAAGAACAATTTGCGTTGATAGCTTTATTAAAAGAATGTTCCGGACGGGCTCACTTTTTCTGAAGTTCTTTTGGGGCTTTTGGAAAAAATTATGAGTGTGAAGTTCTTACGATGCGTGCGCACTCCGACACTTAAAAGCGACAGAATGAAGTTGGCCACTAATTGTCTCAAGTTTTCGTGATTTATATCGGTGGAGATATGAACTATATTCATACGTAATACGTATGTAAATGATTTTAAATTATATATGGTGGTTAACAATAATTTGACATCCTGTGATCACGGCTCCTGTAAAGGAGTCGAAACGTCAGGATTAAATCCTTACTAATATTATAAATCGGAAAGTGAGTTTGTTTGTTTGTTTGTTTGTTTGTTTGTTCCGCTTTCACGCCGTAACTACTGAACCGATTGCTTTGAAATTTTGCAGACGTAAAGATAAAAGTCCGGATTAAATAATAGGGTACTTTTTATCCTGGAAAAATTGATATTTCCGAGGAAAAACAAAAAATATTGTTTGCTTGATGGATGGATTGTAGATGGCGCTGTGTGTCGTTTAAAACAAGGTAAAATATTGCAAACGAATATAAACATGTAAATTTAGAAGCTAAATGATACAATAATGAATCCCCGAAAATGAGGAATTCCCGAGGGATGACGTACAATTTGTTTTATCGTCTAAACTGTTTTTTTTTACATCTACTTATATGTTGCAAACGAATATAAACATGTAAATTTTGAAGCTAAATGATACGAAAATGAATCCTCGAAAATGAGGAATTCTCGAGGGATGACATACAATTTGTTTTATCGTCTAAATTGTTTTTTTTACATCTACTTATCCTGAAATCACTAAAGTCAACGAATTACTAATTGGTATAAGTATTAGTTACGTTATTTAGTTCTTGAGGTATGCGATAGATAGCGCTGGGTTTTTTTAAAACATGGTAACGATGTGTTTTTTAAAATACATAAGAAGTGGAATGATAGCTTGGAAAAACATTGTTTTTCGCATGGTCAGCTCTATGTAGCGTGTTCTCGGGTTTCCAGTGCCCAAAATCTGCATGTTTTTGCTCCACAAGGGAAAACATATAATATAGTGTACCATTCAGTTTTGGTTTAACAACTAATTGTATCCAGCGTTACATCGCGCTTCTTAGATTTTTCCGTGGGAATGAGAAGTTTTCTTATAGTTGTGCTTTATACCGCAATATAACCGAATTCCACGCGGGCGAAGCCGCGGGCGGAAAGCTAGTATAAAATAAAATATGCGAAAAATCCGTAAAAAATTGTTTTATTCAAATGTGTAATTTGCGCGGAAGTGTAAGAACTAAAAATGACTTCACATGCTTTAAAAATAATTTTGTCATTGTAATATGAATGTTTACTTCTCTGAAATAAATCTTATAATTAAAATAAAAAGCATTTAGTTCAGATTATTAATTTTGATCTCTGTTATAACATGTTAAACAAAATTGCTGCCGTAATGTGCTCCACTAATAAACATACAAAAGAACTTTTTTATTTTCGCCAATAATTAATTAAAAAGTCAATTAAATAAGAAATTAATCGAATGACTTTTATTTTTATTTATGATAGTATTGTAACGTACATTGAAATGACACGACAATAAATGTAATGAGCCGAATAAAAGTTTAAGTTTGACGAACAGTATCATCACGGAAGGTTCCGTAATATATTAAATAAATTAAAAATAAAACTTATCTTGAGTGCTATTAGAATAAGTGACTTATATGTCCTACGAAGATCGTTTTATTATGACGTAGCATTTATTCACTCTTTGTCTTAATACACTTGTGTGAGTCAAATTTTTGAATATATCTTTTAAAAAGAAATGAAAACGTCATAATCTTTAATTATAATTAACAAACTAATCAAAGCATCATATCCGTTCAGGACTCAAACCTGTTACTGTGTGTGAATAGGCAGGAGAGTGACTACCGTTGCATCAAAAGGTCGACAAATATTTTGTAATTCTAGTTTTCTGTTTAAGTTATTATAAGAATTAAAAAAATTATGCTGGTTTTTTACCGATTAATCGATATTATTTCAATCTTTTGGCAAATATACCAATAAAATATGTATTTTCCAATTAATGTTAATAATAAACAAAATCAGTCATTTGAATGAACCGCCATACTCCATTTTGAGTAGATAATTTATACAGCATATGGCATGCACATTTCAAAATATATTTTTTTTAATATCTTTTCCCGGAGAATAATATTTATAGGACTAAAGATGAGAAAATGGAATTTAATTTCTTCCATTGTGGAACCCTAAATAATGTGAAACACATAAAACGTAAGAGTAAATAACAACAAAGTATGACAGGAAACGGACATAGGCCACGTGACGTAATTCTGTTACGTTTCCATAATGGGTTTGCGTTAACAATAACGTAAGTGCGGTTGGATAATGACAGTCAAATATTGTACTCGCTCCGTTTGTAGAATGAGATTTGTGACTACAGACTCTTGGACTTAATCTTGCTTGTCATAAAATTACACACGTAAAATTTTTGTGTACAATTTTCGATAACATTGTAAAGTTATGGTTACTGTCATTGGTTTTTATTCAGTTTCCGAAGTTTTAGAATATAAATAATATTAGAAAATGTTATATTTATTGGATTAATATATTTTTTTTGATATCTGTATAATTAACTCAAGTTTCATGATTGATGGATAAATATTTAATAATTTCGAAGATATTGTAATATATTTTAATCGATAAATTATTATAATAGAAAAATACTAGAAAAATCGACTCGGGTCACAAGTGAATTCTCAGGCGGCAAACGAACCCGCAACCTTTGGAAATCCGGTCCAATGCTCTTCCAATTGATCTACCGAGCCTTGTGAACACTCATCGAATTTTTCTAGTACCTTTCTTATTTTTACGCTGTAGGCCAGCGTTGTTTCATCAATGAGAGGAACATCCTCTCGTTTTCGAAAGAAACATTTTTTCAAATGTTTGAGCAATCGATTAAGATGAAACAGCCATTTAGTTTTATATATTTTTTATGCATTTTCAATGCGATCTTATAAGATAAATTATTATAATAGAAAAATACTAGAAAAAATCGACTCGGGTCACAAGTGAATTCTCAGGCGGGAAATTCATTCCCGCCTGAGAATTCACTTGTGACATAAAAAATATATAAAAAAAAAATTTTTAATCGTTTTCAAGTGACATATATATGTATTTATATAATTATTAAGTTTGTAAATCTTCAATTATGACAATTTATATTTTTAATAAATATTTCTTATCAGCATAATACTAAAAATTTACTAGTAGCAGAATAGTGCTGGCGCTCGGGAGGATTTTTTATTTTTTTTTGTTTTTTTTGGTTTTTTTTTAGGGTGCTGGCGTCAGCTTAAGAAACACTTAGAAGAATTCGATGGGTCTGACGTCTCTATAGATTTTGATTTTTTATATATAGATAGAATATTTTGTTTCTTTTCTAGTCATAATTTCTTTACTTATAAAAATCTAGTATTTCAATACTTGTTTATCTTGAATTATTAGTCTCATGCTGTTTAATTAATCAAACTAACTTTTACTACAGATTAAAAGTTATACCTCTTTCCCTCGGGAACAGTACTTTTTTCTGGATAAAAGGTACTCTATGTATTTTTCTGTACACTTAGCAAAGTGCATGTAAAATTTCTTGATGATCGATTGAATATGCATGAAAGTGCAACAAACAGACTCATTTTCGTATTTATAATATTTGCTAAGACTAAAGTATTTAACGATTATGACATATAGCTTATGCAATCACATGATTTTAACACACACCAAATTTCATAGAAATCGGTTAATTTCTATGAAATTTGATATATGTTAAAATCAGAATTGGCCACAAAAATAAATACACATAAAGAACCTACAGATTTATACAGTAGTACTAGCTGACCCGGCCACGCGTTCCCGTGTTTGCCACGCGTAGGTGTGTTTATAAATTAAGATGAAACCTATCTTATGTCCTAAGTCGAAACAAATCCAACAAAATTTAATAAAACCATCAAAATGTTTTGGCTCTTTAATTTTTATATGTACAATGTTACTGTGCCAACTGCATCGCCATCTGCCGGGCTAATTTGTGAATCTAAACCATTCAGGGCGTCACCCAAACGCATACAAAAAAAAATATTCAAATTGCTTTAGGAGGAGTTCAGTGACATACACACGTACAGTAGAATTATATATATAATAAAGATAGATACGTCAGCACACCTTTGTAAAAGCGTAATTTTATTTCACTGACTGTGAACAAGTTCGTAGTGACGGTGGTCGCTTACAATCCAAATTATTTAGTCAATACGACACCGAAGTAATCTGGTTTTTGTTCGGAAGAAAGCCGGTTACGGCAGAGCGTCGTAATCAACATAATCACTTTTACAAAAAAACAATATTACCCTCTTTTAAGCTGCGGTCGGCTGAAGGCCTTTGTGGTAAAAAAAATAAAAAAGCTTCGAGGTGAATTTCGATAAAAAAAATTGTAAACCCAGTAGCCAATATGCTACGGTTGCGATGTACCAACGAGATTTGGTTTCAGATAGAGGCATAAGTTTATATGATAAACACATAAGAAGTATAAATTGTATCCATTGTTTAGTATACTTTATTATTATTAGTATTAACGGCCTCCGTGGCCATGGTAACGCCATTCCGAGGTTTCGGCTTCAATTCCGGCCGGATGTAGAAAACGAACTTTTCTATATTATCTCGGGTTTGGGTCTTGAAGTTTCTGAATTGTTTCTGAATTCCATAACAAAACTGATTTAGCTACTTGGGTTCAGAACAATGAATTTCAGTTGTATTTGAGATTATATGTTAAATACTGTTTAGTTTGCTCCTAAATATTATTGTTATGAGTTGTCTGATTTTTTATTAATAAAGAAATAAATATTTTTTACATTCACACCGATTAGCCTAGCCCAAAATTTATGTTGGAGTGCTAGGAACGCGCCCCACAGTGCTCTGTACTCCGTGCCGTGATACGTACGTCGTAGAAAAAACATGTATGTTTCATTCCCACAAACGAGTTGTAATAAATCAAATTAAATCTCTCAAATCATAGTTTAATTCTTCACTAGGGTAACGGATAGACATACATATATGATACATAGATATGTAATATTCATAGAAATATATATAGATATCCATGGCTCAGGTACAAATGCTCGTATGCATCATACAAATATCTGTCCCTTCCGGGACTCTAACTCAGCACCGTCGATATGAAAGGCAGGATTGGTACCGTTATACTAAATAGTCCTCTATTTATATGCATTATCGTAAAAACTGCTACTTAATCATGATAACTAAAATTATACATCCACAAATTTCATTAATTCGAAATTCACCTTTCTTAAAAACAAACGCTTTTGAATTTTTAAGTATTGTTGGTTTCTTCCGCCTTTGTAAAGCAATTTCAGCCTTTTGTGTATGTTGTTATAGGCTATTAGTCAATATTTGATGTTTTGACGGATGAGCCGTAAATGGGTTGGGTCCTCGTATTATAATACAATTCGATTCCCGGTAATGGCATTGATTTATTTATTTATTGCAAACATAAACATATATAGTTATAAGAATGAATAATAAACAAACTTTTACATGCATGCCGTGTATAGTCATACGCGAATATCATACCCTTACAACCTGTAAGGGTATGGCAAAATTGTATTTAATTATACTAATTTACTTAATAATACAATTTTGTGTAATAAATTTATACTTATTTATGTATCCTATACGTTATTTAGTTTTCATAAACTCTGCTTAATTTGGAACAAAATAATGTGATTATTCAAACATTATTTGTTTATTATTTGCACTCAAACCAATTAGCCTAGCCGAAAGTAAGAACTAGAAGGCTTGTGCTGTAGATACTATCTCTATATATCTATTATAAATATCAGTGTATATAATTATTCAGTTAAACAACAAAAAAGTTAGTTTACGAGTTAAATTTTAAATATTTTTATATATTTTATGCATGTTTAACTTTAACATAGAATTACTAGAAAAAATCGTTTTCGACTCACAAGTAAACTCTCGGGTGGGAATCGAACCCGCAACCTTTGGATTTCCGGTCCAATGCTCTCCCAATTGAACTACCGAGCCTTGTATATTCTTGTATCTACTTTTCTACTTTTTACGCTGTAGGCCAGCGTTGTCTCATCAACGAGAGGAACATCATCTCGTATTCGAAAGAAACATTTTTAAATTATTTTAATAGAAAAATACTAGAAAAAATCGACTTCGGCTCTCAAGTAAATTGGGAGAGCATTGGACTGCTCTACTTAAGATATACTTGTTGACTTTGTTGTAATCAACGATGTAATGAAACCATAACACTACTATTATTGTGATAACAGAATAATATTGTTTTTTGTGCATTATGTATGGTGATGACATATTATATTGTAAATGTCGTAACTTCTGCTAAAGCTGACGAGTTTCTTGCGCCCATTATTCCTGCAGTTACAAGACGTCCTCAACGGGTGGTAGGTAAAAACGTTGGACGATTCAAAACAACTTGTTTTAAGTGCATTTGAATAAAGTTATTTTTTATTTTCATTCAAAGCCAAAAGATGTTAAAGCTCTTCAACTAGTATTCTCAAGCGTATACGAACTGGCTCAATAATAGGGTGGAATAAAAACCATCACCCAAAACTTGAGTATCTCATATCGTGAAATAATAATATTGGGATAAATACCGTTTCTTATATTATATTTAAAACATTATCACAACAAGAATCGAACCTGCAACCTTTAGATTTCCGGTCCACTGCTTTTCCAATTGAGCTACTGAACATTGTGAGCACCCGCTGAAATTTTCTAGTACTCTTTACGCTGTAGGCCAGCGTTGCTTCGTCAATGAGAGGAATATCTTTGCATTCGAAAGATTTTTTTTACAAATGTTTAATAATCGATAATCGATTTATAATAAATAGTCTATTCAATCAATTAGTCTAGCGTAAAGTAAGCACTGCGAGGCTTGTGTTATGGATACTAATACGGATAGACATACATATATGCTACACAGATCTATAATCATAGAAAAATATATAAACACCCGTGACTCAGGCACAAGTGCTCGTATTCATTATACAAACATCTGCCCCGGGATTGCGAAAGTCATGATCGCTATCGTTGCCCCAAACAGTCATCAAAAATTATTACATTTTTGGATTTTAAATGTTATTTTATATGATAAACTTTATTATCAAAATACTAGAGTCACAAGTTATTCTCAGGCGAGACTCAAACCCACAACCTATGGATGTCCGGTCCACTGTTCTTCCAAAAATCATAAAAGGTAGCATTGAAAATGCTACAATAAATTAGCTCCTAGAAAGTGAACATTCGACCAGCTGTCAACAGCTGTCATCGCTTTCTGCTCCTTTGAGATCATTTAAAATGCATTTGCTTTAACTAAATACTTTCTAATTAGTGTGAGGGATGGCCTTTGTGACTACAGCCATATATCTTGTGAATAGATGTTTAAAAGGATTAGAGAAAACCAGTTCTGAACGGATGTCACACTGTTGAATAGAAAAAACGGAGCAGTTATTTTTGCTTACATTATTATGTAACACTGAGACTTTGCTTTCAAATTAGAGAGGATATTTATTATTACTAGCGGCCCGTCCCGGCTTCGCACGGGTGGACAAAATTCTTTAATTTTTTTCTAATATTAAATTTAAACTTTTCCGTTAGCGCCATCTAGCGTCCGGTAGACGAACTACTTGCGGTTAACGCGTTGCTTTGGTAACTCGTAAACAATGGAAAAAGAGCGGGAAAAAGAGCGGACAGACAAACAACAAATATGTGATCTTAGATTACAGACTAGCGGCCTGTCCCGGCTTCGCACGGGTGGACGAAATTCTTTAATTTTTTTCTATTATTAAATATTTTTCCGTTAGCGCCATCTAGCGTCCGGTAGACGAACTACTTGCGGTTAACGCGTTGCTATGGTAACGCGTATACAATGGAAAAAGAGCGGGAAAAGAGCGGACAGACCAACAACAAATTTGTGATCTTAGATTAGCACTTTATTAGTATCCTCGTTAGCCTTCGTGGTGAGCTAAATATAATAATAATATAATATTTCTTACATCATACCGAGACGAACTTTCAGGGTCCAAATAGTTAAAAAGTACCCTTAACCGGCGATCTTGTATGAAATGTCTGATAACAGTTGAAGAAGCGGGAGATGTACATACATCTCCCGCTTCTTCAACATGTATGAGATTAGATGTACATTTCCATCGTCCTGACATCAGGACGTCAAATTGAAAATCTGTGATCTCTGCCTATCCCTTTTTTTTAACGAGGGAACCCCGATTTAGCAGCCTGGCCGCATAGTGAGGCGGCTAAGTCCAGGACACCCAGCAGAGCTGATCGGGAGAGTCCCTATGCCGCTGTCTTTCAAAATTATTACGAACTAGCTGCGCCCGAAATGCCTTGCAATAATTTTATTTGCTGACTATACATATAAACCTTCCCTGAAATGCATACAATCAATGGTCAATGGTTTCGGAACACATAAGGAAGAGTACGCTTTTATTAATTTCACCTTTATGTTTGTTTGTTTGTTGCGGAATCTAACGCGATTTTAACCCAATTCAAAACATCAGAAGAATTTAAAATTTTGCACACTTATCAGAGACCGATGACAATACAATAAATTGAAAAAACAAATTTCAGCGGAGAAATTAAGAAAATAAAATTACAAAGATCTCAAAATGACATCGATTATGAAAAAATGCACGCTTCTTTAGCATAACGAACTAAAAAAATTAAAAATAAATTGTAGTTTAAAAAGAAACTAAAAAACACGCTTTTGTTGTAAACCGAACAAAATAGTAAAAAAATAAATTTCTATATAACAATTGGTTTCTTGCATGTAATTAAAAAAAAATCTTATATTTTTATAAATATTCTTCAAATATGTAATAAACTGACGGCATTCGTTAAAATCGATAATTTCTATTATTTCATAAGAAATAAATTATTTCTATTATTTAATAAGAAATAAATTAATTAAACGAAAGTAAATTTCAAAACAAACTGAGCGCCTTCCCATTGGTTGTGACGTCACATGACATGAAGCCATGCGTTTGCCGGCAACATATATCATTACAATGTATGTAGATTCACCCATAGTAACGTGGCGAGTCATGTCATGTGACGTCATTCAAAGCGCGTGAAAATGGCGGCTGTTTAAATTACGATTAATGCACTGACCCAAGAAAATATTTTTTTAACACATATTAATTCCACCAAAAAAAAATTAAAGTATTTTTCTATTAAAAATTACTCGATTTAACGACTTATACAATAAAGAAAAATATGTAAGAAACTTAAGTAAGTAACGAGAAAATTAATATCATAGGAAGAGAAGTTATTGTTTCGGAACGCATAAGGAAGAAATATTGGTTTATGTATTTATATTCAGCTAGTTTTATTTATAGACCTAGCTGACCTGCCCTCGAGTTGCTATTTTATATATTTAAATGAATCGTATCCTATGTCCTAAGTTACAACAAATCCAGCAAAACTAAAAAATAATATCAAAATCGGGTAAGTAGTTACGGAGTTCATCGCAGTCAAACATTTTGACAGGGAATTTTTATATATAAAGATAATCTTAATATATATAATTCTTCTGTGAGTGTGTATGTCACTGAACTCCTCCTAAACGGCTGGACCGATTTGAATGATTTTTTTTGTGTGTGTTCAAGGGGATCTGAGAATGGTTTAGATTCACAAATGGTTTAGATCGCCCGGCAGATGGCGCTGCAGTCGGCACAGCAACGCGTGGCCGGGTCAACTAGTATATTATAAAATAATATATTATATTATAGTATATATTATAGTATATAGTAATAAGTAGAGGAGATGTCTAACAATCAATCTCTTCAAACAGTGGTTTGTCGACTCGTTTACTTAATAACAAGCAATTAAACATCATCAATTATAACACACCAATGTATACGATCACATAACACTGTAATTACATACATTACAATATCATATATCAGTACGACAACTCCTGCGCATGAAATTGCATCGGAAAATTTATCGCTGTCCCTCTCACACTTCCGCCCAACGGTTCAGGCCTTTTACTTTCGTTCAGTGTAGCCAGAATGTAACTTTTGCAACGTTTTATGTTATTTTCGATCTTCTCGTGTTACATTGATTAAAATATAAAAAATCAAGCTACACAAACTTCGATTTGAGTACAAAAACAATTTAATCTGTGATATAACTTAGTGTACTTCTTATTACATATTTTTAATGTTTCATTCAGTGTTGGTTTGCTTCTTATGTAACAACCATGTTACATGAGTCTAAATATAATGTTACTATGATTTAAAAATATAAAAATCAAGGTACACAAACTACGATTTGAGGACAATAAAAATTATATCTGTAATATAAATTTGTAGATTTTTTCCATATTTGAAATGTTTCGTTTAAAATGGTTGGTTTGTTTGCTAACGACTTGTGTGTGTTAACAATAATTTGTACAAAAGTAAATATTTTAGGTAGCCAAGTACAGCCGCAGAATTTGTTTTTGTTTTGCGCCCTCTTGCTACAAATTAAAAGCGAGTTTTCCAGTATTAAACTCGTTTTCTTTATAAAACAAGATAATGTTAATTTTCCCTTGAAAATGTTACTTTTTACTATCGCCTACTGGCAACACTGCTTTCGTTAGAAATTCTCAGTTTATTAATGAAAGGAAGAGTATATCCAGTTATATTACTGTGGAAATGGTTTATTACGATCGAGCAAGTAAATTAAACCACAGATTATAATCTAATGGATATTGGATTACGCTATTGGCAATGTATATTACTTAAGTAGTACTTTTCCTTTTCCATGAGTATCAGAGATTATGACTGAGATAAATTGTTTATTTTCATCACACAGGTTTATGCTTATAATTATATGTATTTTTACATAAATATCTATAAACATAAGACAAGTAAACAGGGCTGGATTTGGAGATCTGAAGGCCTTGGGCATAAGATACCCCTAATTATTTTCGAATAAAAATTCAAAACCAAAATCGTTTAGTACCAATATGTGTTATACATTGTTATAACGATGTTAAAAGCTCTTTTATATTCTTCCATCTAAAAATTCTAGGAAAGTCTTTTTAAAAACCTGATAGTTGCTAACCCATTGAAATTTGTATTTTTTATCTCTATTATGGGGGCCCCTCTCTTGTGGAGGCCCCAGGTCAGTAGCCCCGTCTGCCGTCCCCTAAATCCGGCCGTGAAGCTAGCTACACAACAACGACGGTTACCCAGGCCTGAGGAAAGATCGTTTTCTATATTAGCCCGGCCGGTTATCAAACCTGGGAATTTGGAGTAGCGTTACCATAGATACTGGTACTAAAATACGTCACTGTTGGACTGAAGCCTACGCTAAGAGTTTGAGAGGTTTTGTCATCTTCACACTTGGTGGATTGGATATCGCAGTAAAAACCATAAGTCGGAAAACGCAGGACGACACGTCTACCATAACTCCGTAGCTCAGCGGTCAGAGCATCGCCCGAATAACAAAAAGCCCCCGAACGACAACTCCGGATGTGATCACATGTGATTGTATTTATCGGCGTATTTTAAACCTTATAGAAACTAGCTAACCCGGCCACGCGTTGCTAGTATAACCCGGCCACAAACACACACACAGTATTGTCACAATAAAATGTAATATAATGATAGATAGGTATCGCCCTGCGAAAAATAAATTCAATATGTTATCCAGATGGGTTAACGTGAAAATTAATAATTTATGATTTTCATATTTTTCATTTCCAATTATATTTTATTTTTGTGTCTTTAATAATTTGTGAGCCGAGTTGATTTTTTCTTGTATTTTTTAATTAAAATATATCATTTTAATGATGTGTTTATTTCATTATCTACTACCATATAAAAGTAGGACTTTGTGGGTTTGTTACCATATATAATACCATAGTTACCATAAGCCTAAGAATAACAGTTTTTATAATCAATTAACGTTACAATAACAACGCGTGGCCGGGTTATACCAGCAACGCTCGGCCGGGTTAGCTAGTTAATATTTAAAAAAAGCATGTGTGCAATTCAGACGTGGTGGAAATTAAACCTTCAAAAATAATACGTACACGTATAAAAAATACCACGGTTGTTGTGATGACTTCTCTCAAGCTCTGTACTACGCATGCACAAACACGTATTAACACACGTACATAATGCTTCCTATCTCCTTTTCTCCTACGTTAAATCCTATGAATTTATGTGTCTGCCCCTTTTTACTGTCGCTTTTTCGTTTCATCGACTTTCAAATCACAACGATGCTAAAGAAGTTTTCACTTCAAAAATCACTTTATACAGGGTTCACAATGTGATATGGCATATTACTGTTCGCGTGAATAATATATTCAGTACCGTCACTGCGTGTATGTCAATAAGGTGGCTTATCAGGAAACGCAATTTCATAAAAGTAAAATAAAGAAAGTGTCTTTGCAAGTTTAAAATTGTCGCTGCAATATACTTGTAAATGGATGACGGAAGATATATATGAGACAGTAAAATTTTATCGGTTTTTGTGTAAGACAGACGTATAGAAGACATTTTAATGGTATCACGCTATTTAACTTCCTTTTCCTAGTCGTGGTCTCTTGACAGAGTGGTCGTGGTCAAGCCTTAGTCGATTCTACCACCGATTCTCTTGCGATGTCTTTTTTATTTAGAATTTGTTCGCTCTCGATCACAATCAAGCCTGGGGTCCGCCCCCAGGCATTGATTGACAGGATCCACGATAGAACGAGTTAACCCAGAAGGTGCCTATTCCCCTGGGTTTAAAACGGATGGGTTATAAGCACTCGGAATTACAGACGCAGGGAGGGAGTTCCACACCTTTGCTGTGCGCATTATGAAAAATGTTGAGAAGCCCGGAGTGCGTCTGGATGACCGAGGGAAGAAGGGAGATCGTATGAACACATGCAGATTTTGAGTACACTCTCCAAAACACATTCTGTAGAAGACCGACAGACTGGCAACTTTACGGCTGTGTTTCCATGTATCTCAATGTTCTGTAGAACGAGAACATTCATTTAAGCTGAGTTGCGTCGAAAATGAAGTTTGTCGGCCTAGTTGGAGAGTGTCCGCTAGATCTCTTGTCCTCTACTTGTAAAGCAATAGAAAAGTTAGAATTAAATAAAAAAAACAATAAGAAACGCTTTAGTCGTTAAAATTAGTTTAAATGTTATATTTACTGTTTATATAAATAAATTTTGATAGTTATTAATTTAGAAATGTAACACATTTTAAACAATCACTGATCGATAATTCAATGTACAGCATACTTACTTATAATTCGAAAAGGACGACTACCTAAATTGTTACTATATACTTAATTTTAATTGAATACTTAAATTACTTCAACTAAGTAAAATAATGGCTCTGATTTATTGTTCTCGTGATATTGACACCGTCCTCCTTTCCTACCCTACTTATATGTAATCTTGAATTTATGTATGTACTCTATCACCCAAAAATGCCTTAATGTATTTTCATGAAATTATTCAGACAAATAGTTTATACCCAGAACAAAATATGTGATTCTTTTATTCGTTATATTGAAGTGGTCTTTGAGAAAGCGCAATAAAGTTTTCCGTGATATACAATAAAATGAACACAAGAACATAACAATTCAACACTCTGATTTTATATTAAAATCCAATTGGTAACTATAAATTATGTTTTCAGTTGTTTTTGTAATACACTGTGTCTAACCGCAAGAACACTGTTCACACTTGCCAACCGCAGAGTTTTTCCACGTAGTCTGTCCTGACCGCAACTTGCATATTGTCTTCGTGATCAGGTAACATAGTGACGCAACAAAATGTAGGGAAAGGTATTTGCAAAAATATAATTATGTAATGGTGGAATGGTTTTAATGAGCTGGTTTAGTGGTAATCGTGTTAGGCTAGCGATTGTGGTAGTGCAAATGGCATTGCATAGCCTAGCCTGTCTGGGTTAATTTATGTATTTAATTTTGTAATGAGCTATGGTAAATGTATAAAATCCGTTCTGTGTATAGTAAATTTTACTTATACATTTTGTTCGTATAACAAAGTTTTCTTAAATGTATAATTATGTATGTAAAGTAACACATAAAAAGGGATAAAAACAGCCTTTGCAGAAATTCTTGCGCTTCTTCTTGGTATAAGGCCTTGACTTTGAAGCCATGGCGTAGCTTTGACGTTCAATACAGGCGTTGTAAATGAATAAAAAATATTTTATTTTATTTATGTGTGGTTGCTATTAGTCGTTGATAACCGCCACAACGGTACCAGGTTTTGGAATGGCGAGATCCTAAGATAGACCGGAAGCTGAGAGTAGAGAGCCATCAGTGTTTTTCTAGATGGATGGCATTTTCCATGGGAAGTTATTATAGATTCACTACAGCGCTCTGACCGGAAAGGGAGCACAGGAGCACCCATAAGGCGCTAGGTATGTCGTGTCATGGGGGAGAAAAGCCCCCAGGTATGTGCCTGTACCTGGTAAAGTGCGAATTGTGTAGACCTGGTCTTCGCACTTGGACCTACGAGTGCGATGACGCTACATGAGTGTGTATTTGGTGAGTAACTATCCTATGTCTGTCCTTGGAGGAATTGGAGGGAATTGGAGGAATCGGACGGGCATCCGATCATACGGATGCTGATCAGAAGAGCTTCTTTGATGATCTTTGATGCTCAAATGAGCATCCTCTGATCGTGAGGGGACCTAAGGGCTATCTGCCGGGGTCCATAGTGATAATTGCTACTCTGAACTCATCGGACCCACGATAGAGTTGAAGGTACATGGGTTTTGAAAAGGTATACCTCCAAGCGTTTACCGGGCACTGAGTCGGGTAGTGGTATAAAAGAGAGTCCCACATAACTTCACTGTTCACCTGCAGCGGAGTATGTTAACGCATTTTTCCATGTATAAAAAAAGCTATCGATTGCTTAGGAGATGCTTAGGATAGAAAGGGTGTATCATTGGATTACAAAGAATTTTCTGTTCCAGGTGACTGTGTGGGTTACTCCATTCTCCTTACATTTTTTTCACCAACAGAGAAGGCTTTTATTTAATTTAATGGGTAAAATAATCTTGTGTTGGTTGATAAATTAATTTAGATCTTACACTTCCGCGCACATTACACATTTGAATAAAACACTGTTTTTCGGATTTTGCGCACTGACGTTTCGACTTCTTTACAGGAGTCGTGATCAAAGGATGACTCCTGTAAAGGAGTCGAAACGTCAGGATTAAATATAAAATAAAACATGCGCAAAATCCGTAAAACATTGTTTTATTCAAATGATAAATTAATTTTATTATTTTTAATATTATGTACTGCACGTAGTGGGTATATGAAAAGGGCTGATGATGGAGTAAAGTCATACAAAATTAATCTTATATTTTGTATGATTTGTACGTACGTCAAAGCAAGATTTTTCTGTCTTTCAGCCAAGACTAAATAGAGATTATGCTTATGTTTATGTCATTTAGGTATTTAAGAAATTATTAATTGCAAAAGTTGTATTTTTCTGATAATAGTTTCTTTACTAAGAGATTATTCAACCCCTAAATAAAAATTACCCCACAAAACTTTTACAACTTTCGTTGGTACTAAAAATTTAATAAAATTTATTTAGTTATTGGCATTGTGTTATTGTTTAATTTTAACTTTAGTTCGTGTTATAATCTCGATGCGATGGTGATACATTTTTTTACAAAAACATAACCGACGTCTGCTGGCGTTTTAATTTTTATTAATGTTTTTTTACTATATTATTATTATTATTATTACAACTAGTTTAGTTTAGACATTTAGTCCTATATTTGTTTGGAAAATACAAGATTATATTTGCAAAAGATATGCCCTGAAATAAAATTTAAACCTTATACAATTATTTAGTAAATGAATTTTTAATTTAATTTTTAATGCAAAAAATAAAGTTAAATAAATAACCTTATCTTAAAAATAACATTGAGTTATCCGATTTGAAATGGCTAAAATAAATGTAATTATAAAGTTATATTAAGGACAACGTGTATTGTTTCATTCTCAATAATTGTAGAGCACTTAGGTACGAAGTAAAAAAGGAAATCGATTTATATATTATTGTTACTTTTATTAACCCATTTGTTTACCCATACATAAAGAAAAAACATATTATACGATTAAGGTTTAAATAAATGAAAATTGATGTAGTTAGCAAATAATAAAAGTAAGATGTAGGTCGGTGCCTCTGCCCGAGTTTGTTTCGCCAGTTCTCGGAAGGGCCTCCCAATTTCAGAACTGGTGGTAGACTCAATAGTATACTTATAATCGTAGCGAAAATTTAATTACGAAATGAAATGAAAAATAGAACATTTTTGATTTAAATAAAAATTAACACTTAGGAACGTGCCCGATTAAAATATTGTGTAGGTAGTAAAAGGTATAAGACGACCATTGTTTTAGTAATCCTGTGATCACGGTTCCTATAAAGAAGTTGAAACGACAGGATAAAGTAAAAAAAAGTTTAGTTAAGTAAAAATATCACGTTTGTTGTATGGGACCCCCTTTAAATATTTATTTTATTTTAATTTTATTATTTATTATTAAAGTAAAAATACAACTGAGTATTTTATGAACATTTCAAGTGCCTAGCAGTTGCCATTAATGATATCGAGCAAAAAAGGACAAAAAAAACCCGTTTTTTGTATGGGAGCGTCCCTTAAATATTTATTTTATTTTGTTTTTTGTATTTGTTGTTATAGCGGCAACAGAAATACATAATTTGTGAAAATTTCAACTGTCTAGCTGTCGCGGTTCTTGAGATACAGCCTGATAACAGACAGACGGACGGACAGACAGCGAAGTCTTAGTAATAGGGTCCCGTTTTTACCCTTTGGTACGGAACCCTAAAAAGTTGTTATATTTAATTGTGTAATAGCGTACTTAATAAATAAATATAGAGTGAATGTGAGTCGATACCCTGCGCAATACAGCGCGCTTATGAATTAATGTATGATGCGACATGCAGAACGTACGTATAATGACGTTGTGCATACACAAGGAAGCAAGAAGTGCCTGATTATAGTTTTGAAAGATATGCCACCTTTTTTCGTCTTGTGGCACAACGATTGGGAGTTTGATGTATTGCGTCAGGATAATTATTAGAAATCAGTTTGAACAGATGTAGTATTACAAGGGTCTGCTCGAAAAACCGGTTATCCGTTAAGATATTGTGCTGCAAGATGTTTGATAATATTTCACATAAATAAACACCAACGCCAACGAATCAGAAGATAACCAGATGGTTATAAAAGGGGATTTTTATAATAGGACTTTTATCAAAAGTCGGACCTTTATAAAAATGCCATTTTATCACAAAATAATGAAGCTAGGACCAAACAAATAATACTACCGCAAAACTGATTAAATAAAGAATCCACCACAGGATATTTGGATCTCTGCAACTCAAAAATTAATCTTTATTTCAAAAAACAGTAGGCCACGTGGTAATTTAAATATGGTAGCAATTGCTACCAGAGACTGACGAGGGGTGTGGGCTATCGGTAGCAATTGCTACCGTGTACTGACAAATGGTTATAATCTTCTTATATATAATGATTACGTATCCCAGTGTTTGACCGCAATAAACTGTGAAACTACTCGACCGATTTTGATGATTATAGTTTTCTTTTCGCTGGATTTGTTCCAATTTAGGACATAGGATAGATTTCATTTAATTTATGGCACAGCAACGCGTGGTCGGGTCAGCTAGTATATGTATAATAATCGATTGCCGTTCATTTGTCTTGCAAAATCTCGAAATATAATTAATGGGTTCTAACGAAATTTTAGTGAGTTATTGTTCGTATGCCAGAATTCTTTATTTATTTATTTATTGGACAACCAACAAGACCATCACTTATAGGCATATACATCATGTTTTTAAGACACATTTCAAAGTGACGCCTTAATTAAAGGCTGCCTCGACATGCACAAAAATGTTTAGCAAGCTTACATATAGCTCAAATAAGAGACCATAAAACAAATTGAAAAAGTTGTGAACAAAGTGTACTGAACCGATCCATGGCAGCTGCACAACCCTACGATGCAGTCATCGTTGGATCGAGCAAAACTCACTAGTGCAACTATCACGGTCCCACAGCACACCTTCTCACTCAGTGATACAGCCTTAGAAAAAAATCCGGGTTTGTCTAATAGGTCAATAACTGTACCTCTAGAGATTTTATTTTACAATATATGTTGTAAAGTATGCCGAGAAAGGCAAGTTCGCAAATAAATTAAAAAAGAAAAATTATCAATGTACAGTCTATTCATCCTAACTTGTCCTATTTGGTAAACAATCTTGGCACTCCGTTTTATTGAAAATGCTGCATTAAAAATCAACTGATAACTAGAATCAATAGATTTCAGTCTATAATAACGATTTATTGTAATAGATTATTGACTTTGTTTTTATTTTATTTTTAAATGGGCGATTTCGATAAAAAGTTGTGCCAAGGTTGTTTACCAAATGGGACAAGTTAGAATGAACAGACTTTATAGTTCTCTTTTTAACACGCTTTTATATTAGCTTCACTTGTAACTATGTAAGAAAATCTTGGAATCTTAATTTGACCCACTTTCCGGTCTTTGATTAGGATGAAATTTTGCACACGCTCTGAGTTCTGATGACAATACATGACTAGCTAAGAAACGTCATTACAAATCAAATATGGCGGCCTCCCCAAGATGGCGAACCGGCTGTTTGAAATGCACTTACATGATATGGGTATCAAATGAAAGGGTTTGCTGTCAGGAATACGAAAAAAATAGTCATTTTCCACTTTTTAGTTTCTTTCATCATTAAAGCGTGTTTTTTAGTTTTTTGAACTATTTAATTTTTTACTGTAAGACACACCTCAGATAAGATGGTATTTTTTCTTGTAATAATTTCCTTAAAATTACTTATTTTCATGTATTAATAACCTTTTCTTATTTCGAATGGGTTCGCCCTTGCTCCCAGTCCAGGAACGAGCCAACCCAGAAGGTGCCTATTCAACCTGGCTTAAAAAACGAACGGGTTATTAGTTATAGCCTTTTTCTATTTGTTGCATACAAACGCCATAAAAACCGCAAGAGGGCGCTTGCAGTGAAAATGCATTCCTCCGCGTACTTCGCTTACTTTGTTAGAATGGTTTCTCGAGGTTACGCAACCACGCCGACAATCAGTACTGTTGGATAAGTTTAGTTAACTAAGACTATATTATTTGTATTGGAGAAGCCTCGGAGTGTCTTTAAGATATCGTTGACCACATGTTTTTATAAATATAGGGGTATCATTTAAGCTATCGCCAATTTAATTAGTTTTGTGTTTCTTAAATATTAGGGTTGCCCGCAAAATAGCAGATATGTGACCAAAATGTAGTTACCAAAATGTATTGGTGACAAAATAACAAATAAAAAGAGTCGCAGTCAGGGATCGATAATCGATTTATTTGGTGACAGATCTAGATTCTGAGCACGAAGCTTATTTAAGTAATAAAACTATTATTATAAGAACGAAGTTTCTATTCATCCAATGCACTACAATTTTATTGGTAATCCATCTCTTATTTTACACATATACTAGTTGACCCGGCCACGCGTTGCTGTGCCGACTGCAGCGCCATCTGCCGGGCGATCTAAACCATTTGTGAATCTAAACCATTCTCAGATCCCCTTGAACACACACAAAAAAAATCATTCAAATCGGTCCAGCCGTTTAGGAGGAGTTCAGTGACATACACACTCACAGAAGAATTATATATACACATATATTAACATTAATTTGATAATTCATACCTAGCAACACTTTTTGTTTATCTGAGAACGAAAATATTTCGTGGCGATAGATCTATTTATTAGGTGATACAACCTGATAACAAATATAAATTTTGGCGACAAGAAATATAGTCCCCTAAATATAGTATATTATAAATTATAATTAAACCCATCCTACGTCCTAAGTCAGAACAAATCCACCAAAATGAAAATCGGTTGAATAGTTCCGGAGTTCATCACAATCAAACAATGTGACAGGTAATTTTTATAGATATATATGTTATTGCATACATTGTTCTTTACCCAAGTTAAGTAGCTAAAACACTTGTGTTATGGAATTCAGGAACAGCGACGGTACCACAACACCCAGACACAAGCCAATATAGAAAAGTTAGTTTTATAAATTGACCCGGCCGAGGATCGAACCTGGGATAACTGAGTGACATTACCATGAAAACGTATGCGAGCCACTCAACCAAGGATGTCGTGGAACGACTACAATTAATATATAGGTATATACAATTAATATAAGCTAAAATAATTTTAGCTTTATATATTTGTTACTATTATATATTACTAGATGTGCCGACTACAGCGCCATCTGCCGGGCTGATTTGTGAATCTAAAACAATATGGTAACAAACACACACACAAAGTATTGTCATAATATATTTGTTAATTATTGGTTTTATATATTGTTATAAATAATGACGTCCTAACGCGGTTTTTACCACCGAAAAAGCTAATAAATAATAATAATAATATTTTTTACATTAACACTTATTTTCCTAGCCTAAAAACGTACTGTAAGTCTTGTGTTGTGGATACTAAGGTAACGACTAGACATAGATAGGGCATGATAAATAAGTTATATAAAACATATAATTATCCAAAGACCTGTGATGAGCGCCAGGACTAGCATCTGAACATTCCCTTATTGTCAAGATGGGAAGAATTTGTGGCTTGAGATCCTTAAGGGTTTCCATATGCCTTGTACATAAGTGTACATACATACATATTTTTATGTAATCTTGTGTACATTTAGGTACATTTAACGACCTCCGTGGTCGAATGGCTAGCGTACCAGTTTTTATGGCAACGCCACTCCGAGGTCCCGGGATCGATTCCGGTCGGTTGTGGTACTTTACATGACACAAGCTTTAGCTACTTTAGCCACTTCATTCACTTTAGTCACTTTGGTCACTAGCTACTTAGTTACTTTAGTCACTTAAGCTACTTAGGTTCAGAACAAATTTATTTAGTAATACATACTTCTTATACAGAATTTCCCACAAGACCAAACAGGTACTTAACAAAAATATCACAAATAGCAAGTTTAGCTTTGTAATAAAAACAATGCAATATTACTATGTATTCAAAACCAATGCAATACAATCAAAAGACGAATCGTCTCATCTCGATCGTGGCACCGCAGGGCAGGCACCGAACCCGTGACCTCGGGAGAAAGTCGAGAAAATGCCATCTTGAATTACCTCGGCTGTGTTACATCGGTGTTATTTCATTTTCCGCATCATAATATTACAAATGCAAATGTTTATATTAGAAATTGTTTATCGTATTACGATCAAATTACTTAAGATGCTGAAACGTGTGCAAAAAAGGTTCTTATATCACCTTGCATACTAGACCAAGAATTTTATAATTTTCATATTTTATGCATTTTTTCAATGCTATCTTTTGAGATAAATTAGAATATTAGAAAAATTAGAAAGGTTCTAGAAGATTTCGACGAGTGTTCACAAGGCTCGGTAGCTCAATTGGGAGAGCATTGGACCGGACTTCCAAAGGTTGCGGTTTCGAATCCCGCCTGAGAATTCACTTGTGAGCCGTTTCGATTTTTTCTAGTATTTTTCTATTATAATAATTTGTTGCAATAATTGTAAAAAAAATAAATCATATATCGACTGCTTAGGAAAATTTAACATAAAAACCCTCAAACTAAGACGACAAAAGATCAAATATTCCTACACAGGCTCTTGAATGGTGTTTATGATTTCCCACAATTGCTTTCTAAAATTGTTCTTAACTGTCCTCGCAGGCTACCCTGCCCTGGTAAATTTTCGCTGTTTACTTATAAGCTTAATAAAAGTAACTTAGGCAATTCCCCATTAAAAATGGAGTTAAAAATGTAATTTGGATATTTTTCATTACAAAATTTTTGAGATTCAAAATAGAAATAATAAATACATATCTTAGTAACTAAGTAATTTTAAGTATTCTTTTGTTTACTTGTATTATGTACTGTCTTTTGTAACTTAAGATAAATTGCATGCCGCTATAGCTAGATTAAGTTATAAGCTTATTATTTCCATGTTTAAGTGTTTGATTTGTTAGTTGTCCTTAAATAAATGAAAAAAAAGTATTAGACAAGATATATCAGATATATCTTACATATATACATCAAAGGTACCAAGCGTATTCTAATATCATGGCAAAATAAAAATCTTACATTTTAAAATTAAATTAGCCTCATCTATCTATATAGGTATATAAAATTCCCTGAGTGTTTGACCGCGATGAACTCCGAAACTACTCAATCGATTATAATGTTTTTTTTTCATTTTGCTGGATTTGTTCCGACTTAGGACATAGGAAATTTTAATTCATAGCCCAGCAACGCGTGACCACGTCAGCTAGTATTTTATATATTTTTGTAAATTCATTATATTTAGTTTTAATGAAATATAATCATTTCCATGGGGTAGATGGACAAATGGAAATAAAATCAAATTAACATTATATATCTTAAAATATCTTACACAATAAAAATATTGACATTATCAACGATTTATTATTTCCCAACCATAAAAGCGACTTTCCTTAAGCTCTTTATAACTATGCCTTTTAACATACTGCTTATTTTTTTTATACTAAAACAAGAGAAACCTTTGTTTAACATTAAAAATAAATTGTAACTATACTTGATGACCATTTGATGCAACGGTAGCGATCCTGCCTTTCGCATCGACGGTTCTGGTTCTAGTCCCGGAAGGGGCAGATGATACGAGCATTTGTACCTGAATCATGGGTATATTATTGGAACGAAGATCCTCATGGGGCGTTGCGGAAGGGTACCCTAGCCGGGAAAAAACATCCGTAGCGTTAAACAAAAAGCGTAACATTTTTATGTATAGGTAGTCTATGTGGAATGGCTATACAGTGTCTAAGGTATAGTCTACGTGATGACTGTTATTATACATTTTTATAAATCATTTGAAATAAAATAAAGGAGTTAAGATAATTTTGTAAAGTAGTTTATTTGCTTTCTATCGATAAAAAAATCATAATAAAAAATGTATACCCGAATAATTATTTTCTGTATACCTCGAATAGAACTTACTTTTTTTTAGAATAAGGAACTTCGTTCCTATCCGGTGTCACGCGACACCACACGACTTTTTTACATTTATATTGCATATCTTTGTATCATATATGTATGTCTATCCGTTACCCTAGTATCCATAACAAAAGCCTTATAGTGTTTTTTATTATTATTATTATATATTAATTAAAGTTTTACCTTGAGATAATTAAGTCTTGTATTTTGAACAGAAGTGCGAGTACGTTCTTTCTTTCTTGCAAAATAAATTTGCTACACTTCAAATGCTAAAGGCTGTAAAATTTGAAATGGGATTTGAAAAAGCGTCTGAAAACCGAAGGTCTCATATAAAGCTGGAGTTCCCTTGAACTATGGGTTATTAAATAATTCCTACATTTACCACAACATAAAATTAAAGGGCTTACATTCACAATTTACGCAAACTTCTTCAATAGAAACATATAAAACCATATATTACGCCGGTACAATCGTGTACAGAAATGCTAGTGAATCTGTCATATTACTAGTGTAAGCAGTAACTACATTAAAGGTAGACTGCTTAAATGAGTGTTCACCGGCACCGTTTAACCAAATACATTATTTATTTATTTATTTATCAATCAAAAACAATGCAAATGTGTTAATTTCTGCAACATACATGCAAGTCACAAAAAAAAATTATCAAAATGACTTGATTAAAATTAATATAAATATTAATAGTATAGTCAAATAAATGGGTTCAAAATTATTAGTCATCAAAAAAATCTAAAATGTGAACTATAAATAAATAATTTACAAATAAAAATAAATAAAAACTAGAGAACATCAAAATCATGTGGAAATATAATAAATTGAAATAAAAAAGGCTTTAGTGTTACAATAAACCAGCAAGAAACTGGTAAGCCTTAGTACAATAAGTCAATTTCATCGCATCGAGTGAGCATGTCGCCGATCAGAGTCAGGGCGCGCACTGTGGGCGCATGAGCGGCGTATCGCGTGCGCGTGGCCGGTTTCCTCAGCAAGCAAGGGCGATTATGTCAGATGCAGTGATGATAAGAAGTGAATGCTATAAAAATATTTTGTTATAGCTTCGATATTCGTAAAAATATTATTTTCCATGTTGAAACCTTCAACATTTATAAAACGATACTAGCTCGTAGTAGAAGTTGCGTAATTGCGCTTGTAAACGGTGCGTGTACCAGCGGCTCCGAAGCTCAGATAGTGAAAGGTCGAATGTTCGAATCCCTCCTGAGGGTTCGAAATTGTGGTTGTTTTTATAGGCGTATTTTAAATCTAAAGGAATAGAATCTATGGCATTGTGAGTGCCATAGAAACAAAGTGTTGTCTATGTTTTTGCCATTAATAATAATATTTAATATATTCACACCAATTAGCTTAGCCCAAAGTAATCACTATAAGTCTTGTGTGATGGATACTCAGTTAACGGACAAAGATACATATATGATACACAGATATGTAATGTTAATAGAAATATATATAAATACCCAAGAGTCAGGTGCAAATGCTCGTTTTCATCACACAAACATTAGCCCCTTCCGGTACTCGAACCCAGGACCACCAAACAGTCGTCAAATATTTTATTTATTTGACGACTGTTTGGCCACTTTTATATCTTTTGAATTGAAATTAAACAACTTTGGACCGATTATATTTTTATTTCGAGTACTATTCACAAAATGTTTTTTTTTTCAATTATGCATTTGTCAGTGATTGTACCTTAAGCGATCACAATCGATTGTTCGTCGCAATCAATCGTTAATGAAAGTGCGTTTGCGCACTACCAATGATCAATGTATCAATGGTTCCCGTAAAAAAAAAATAACTTTTCCGGTGCCTATAAACAAAGAGATGCTTTCCTACGCTCGTTATCAGGGAAATGAGTTGTGAAATGCGTAGTGAAAACTGTTGTTGTAAGGAAATACATTGATTTAAGACTATCTTTGCATGTCGTGACAGTCTTTAATTAAGGCAACACTATAAAATGTTTTGTTATAATGTAAATTGAACATGTATGGCGTGTGCGATGTTGGCTGCCCTTAAATAAATAAATAAACTATTCCAGCTGTGTCAGCATAGAATAGAAAGAAGCTTAGAACATTACGAAAGCTGGTTCCATCTTAATCGAATGTTCATTATTTGTAATAATATTACTTTCGATGTCGGAGGTAGTTAACTTTCAACATAGTAGAAGTTGAAATATGTTTGTAAATTTCAACGCGTATGCCAGCGTCTCGGTAGTTCAGCGGTGATAGCACTCATCCGGATAGCGAAAGGTCGTGGGTTCGGAGCTGGGAGGCGTAATTGTTTTAAACGGGAGTATTTAATATCTTATAGTAATTAGTACGTAAGTAAATATATGGGACGTAAGATTGTCAAATAAAGGCTATTATTATTATTTCCGCTGTAGAGGAGTTCTATTTCGGAGTAGGTTGTCGACTGCAATTTTTGGAAGGACCAGTCGTCGCATGGATGAATAGATACGTATAATGCCATTTGTATACACAAATAAATAGCCATTAGAAAAAAACAGGAGCCGGGAGCAGGAAGCGTCTCTCTGATGGTTTAGTTTTTCTTGTTAAAATTCAAGTTATGGCACATATTACTTCATTATAATGGTGAATTATTATTTACTTAGTGTTTGTGAATATGCAAGTGTTGGCAAGTGAAACAAAGCAGCGGAAGTTGTTTTTTCCTGCTCTCTCAAGAAATCCACGGGGAGGATTCAGTGAAACCGTGATTAGGGCACAAATGATTGTGCTCATAACACAAACGGGCATATGTTTCCAGGATTCGAACCCAGGACCAAAGTAGGATCGCTACCGTTGCACCAAGCGGCCGTGTATATAAATGACAATTTGTAAACCCCTTAATCATAAACATATCATAAATTCTAGATTTGATATTTGATACATGTAAACTTAAGTCCATAATATTATCTCGCACTTTAATTTTTTTTTTTATTATGAAACTTATTTTTGTAATAAACTCTTTCTTGATAACTTTAAGTTATACAATTTATAAAGACGAGAAAAGCAAAATATTCTTGTAAACTGGTAAATAAACTATGTGTAAAAAGTATTAAAAATACAGTATTTGATAAATAAAAAATATCATTCAAAATCTACAAATGAATAATATACGAATAGGCGCCACCGTTATATGGTTGATATACCAAAGAGTCGCACTAAGCATTTTGGTTCCAATTTTGTAATACGTACCGCAAAAGACTGACTCTAAGTCACTAATGAATAAGTATCTTCTATTCTTTATTTATATATATAGTATAAAAAAAAATTACAATATGGAACGTGCCCGATTAAAGTATTGTGAAGATAGTAGAAAATATATAACAACCATCATCTTAGTCATCCTGTGATCATGGCTCCTGTAAAGGAGTCGAAACGTCAGGATTATATATAAAATAAATTATGCGCAAAATCCATAAAAAAAGTGTTTTATTCAAATGTGTAATGTGCGCGAAAATGTAAGAACTGAATAGATATCTTCTAGACAAGGTCACATCCTCGTCGCTTACCATCAGGCCAGATAGCGGTCAAGCGCTCTCCTATTCACGATAAAAAAAATCAAAAACTGTAAAAATGCTGTTTAAAGATATTTCAGTAAAAAGTATAATATAAAGCAAATTCACTTTCAAAAGACAAGTTCGTGTGCATCTCCTAGAAAGCATATCAAGGCTATAATCGTGATTCGTCACTGTTCTTATTAGTATGTTATATGCGATATTGGTACCTATCACACCTTTAGAATTACAATGACTGAACTGCATATACCATGCACTTACAAAATACATTTAAAACGTTTCGTTAATTTTTACTCGCCTTTTTGGAATATGTGACCGTTTGGTGCAACGGTAGCGATCCTGCCTTTCGCACCGACAGTTCTACGTTCGAGTCCCAGAAGGGGCAGATGTGTGATGTATATATATATATATATATATATATATATATGTCACGGTGTGCGTAATTGAACTACTCCGAAACGACTCGACCGATTTTCGTGAATCTTAGCGTGCAAAAAAAGATCTATTTTTCATCCCCCTATATGTTAAGGGTATAAAATGTCGGTATGAAGGTAGTAGAATATATGTGACGACTATTACCTTAGGCATCCTGTGATTGCTCCTTTAAAGGGGTCGAAAAGTCAGGATAAAATATAAAATAAATTAAGCACAAAATCCGGAAAAAAGTCGATTTATTCTATTATTGTGACAATAATCCGGGTTAAAAGACACGTACAGTAAGGTCATTGTTACATTGAAATTAATAATAAAAAAAAAACGAGAGAATCGAAGTCGCTTCCGATAGTTTGTCTCTTTTTAAAATGTTTGGTATAGTAAAGTCAGTTTCACAATTTTTTGCACTTGCGTCTTTGTTATTCTTAAAGTGCGATATTATGTTTATATTGTATGTTATATATTTTGTAATTGAAGTTTTCAAGAATTTCGTTGGCTGGTACAAAAATATTTTAGCGTCTGTCTATTGTGCTATATTATAATACACATACACAACTCTACTTTCCACGAACACACCTTCACACATTTGCAAATCTGGCAGCTGTACACTTATACAAGAGGAATAAAATTGAAGCCTTGCTTTGTATCCAAATATTTTGTAAGACTCCAATTCCCAAGTAACAGATTTACTCTAGTTTGGAATTACTGCATGTAAACGTTACTATAGTTTTTATCGCTTCTTTCATCGCTTTTAGGGCAAAGAAGACTTCCTTTCGACCGTCTCCAACCCATCGACCGAGATACAGGTTTATTGATGGTTCGGTGATGGGTGGCCGACTGACGATTGTGAAACTCTTAAGATTAATTTCTGATAACATGTTACGTCTAGTTCATTAGAAAATAAATGAGACAATTAAAGTTAAATAAAAATGTAATATAAAAATGCATTTTATATTGAAGTTATTTACAAAACACATAAAAAATACTGTCTCTACATTGAAGTTATTTGATAAGGATCAATTGGAGAGTACACTTCCATAAAAATTTTTGTCTGTACGCAACTCCTACTATAATCACTGAAGCCCTTTCGATTTGGTCATATGTAGTGTTATTTTCATATAATCATCCCAGTTCGAGATAATAAAAAAAAATTAATGAAAATATTACAGTCTTTATTTAGAGGCTTATAACGGTAGTTTTGATACACTTTAATAGAAATTAAAAAAAATCAACTTAGTGGCTAAGTTTAAACGCAAACAGAAAGGATACTTTTCATATTTAATTGAGGTTATATAAAAATATAAAATAAACCATCCCCGATACACCTAGTTTAGTATTTTAGGACTCCACTTAAAATGTCAGTTATATTCAATCTCATTTTGTTGCATACCTAAAGATATATCTTGACCTCTACATCATACTAATCTTCATTCAGTGGGAAGGCCATTTAAAATGGTCCTTGCAGGCACTGCTTGCCTTGAGCTTATCTTTTTTTTATTGTGAATAGGCAAGCGCTTGACAGTATCTCGCCTGATGGTAAGCAACGATGCGATCTAGGGTGTAACGCGCTTGCCTATAGTCCGTTTTTTTTAGCATTAGAAAGAACAAAATTTGGGTACTTTATTGTACACATATAATGTAACAAGCAAAACGTAACATCGTGAAAAGTTTACACTAAAAATACCTTAAGAAGCAGAAATTGCAAACTTGTGGAACGAAACGTTGGTCAATTTGATACGACAAAATTAAAAAGTCAAACCGATGTTGTAATACGTACCATATTAGGTGATTTTTAAAATGGTCGCTTAACATGGCCACCATTTGCAACAATAGCGGCAAATGTCAACGTCTGCATTTATCTGTTTTTACTATTTTCTTTGGTTTATTGTTAAGTTTCTATTGTTTTTGTTGAAGTTTTTTGTTAAAAGTTTTTGTTGTTATTTGTTATTTAATCTGTTCAACAATGGACGAGCCTGAAGCCGGTCAAAGTGGACTCCAGCACAAGGTTAGCCACCACTGCTTCTTTGTTTACATAATTTCTAATGCTAAAAAAAATGGACTATAGAAGATACCTATTCCCTCGTGACTTGAAGACCCCTAAATTGTATTTATCAGTAAACACAGACTCAGGAAAAGAGTTCCACTCTTTAGCGGTGCGGATTACAAAATTAGAACCAAAACGCTTAGTGCGACTCTTTGGTATATCAACCAAATAACGGTGGCGCCTATTCGTAAGTCTGGTTGTCCGACGAAAAAATGGGGACGGCGGAACAAGACTGTGCTATTCTGCTGCACATTCTCCGAAATGTATCCTATAAAAAACGGACAGGCTTGCTACCCTCCGTCTAACTTGCATATCAGTAACATAAGCTAAAGTTAAAATTATTTTTACCCACTATAAGCAATATCATTGCGTGTATTTAATGACAAAACTTATTAAGTTAGGAATAAATCCACGTATTGAATAAGGTAGCAGTATAAACTGACTAAAACTACAATTTTCCATGGTGAAGCGCCATAAAGAAGTGTGATAAACCGAATACCACAAGGGTGAAGCCGCGAGAAAAAGCTAATTTATAAATAAAAAGAAACATAAATAAATATTTCTTACATTTACACCAATTAGCCTAGCCCAAAGTAAGCACTGAAAGGCTTGTGTTATGGATACTAGGGTAACTGATAGACATACATATATGCATGCATTTTCTATTTACATATCCAAAGCTACAGTTACTGCAAAAAACCTTTTCTTACGCACAGTTGCACTAAAACAAACGACGGACATAAGTTTCCTATTAAAAAAAGACCATCCCCGATACAACGCCACTTAGTTTCCGAACTATTATCTTTAAATATCGTGAAAGTGAATCAAATTCAATACTTGTTCGCAATGTTAGAAACTCGATAAAACGTCTCAAATTCGACATTGGCCGGCGGAACGAAACGGCGGTATGTGCCACTTTGCGCTAATTCATTGCCAAACAATTTGCCGAATTGAAAACCACAAATCTATACTTATGTAGAGAAAAAGATATTTTCTATCGTTACAAAATAAGTTAAGTGTATTATTTAAGTAAATATCAAATTGATTATAGTTTTCTAAACGTAATTTTTATGTAACATAATTTATATTGATGACAGTTAAAAATAATATGACTTTCGCGCTATTTTATCTTTCTTTGAAGAGCAATGATCTATGAGTATGTAAGCTTATATTATATATAAATTATACTAGGTCTGCTATACATGCTGCTGTTTGCAAATACTGAGTGAAGCAATTAGATTTTTGAAGGGTGATTATTCCTCGAT
This sequence comes from Calamotropha paludella, assembly GCA_927399485.1. Taxonomy (NCBI): domain Eukaryota; kingdom Metazoa; phylum Arthropoda; class Insecta; order Lepidoptera; family Crambidae; genus Calamotropha; species Calamotropha paludella. Next base: position 24,965,220 of record OV656815.1, on the reverse strand, counting down.
GGTATGTCCGATTTCAAAACTTTTTTTTTCACATTAGTCACGACCACGATGTGAGTTTTGGCGCCAAATTTAACCAATGTAGTATCAGCGGTTTGGCTGTGATCAGCTTTTGAATTTTTCTTTCGGTGATTATTCCTCCATGGTAATAATCATGTATATTATACTCCGTCAGGTTATAATCATGTATATTCATGCCAAAATTCATGAAAAGCGAAACTTGTGAGTTGCCTAAAAGAGAGCTTCGCTCAATTATGCAAATCGATGTCTCTTGTTAATTTAATGTATATTTCGTTTCACACCAATTTACCTAGCCCAAAGTAAAAACTGTAAGGCTTGTGTTAGGGTAAGGGATATACATACATATATGGTACATATACAGGGCGTCCCAAACTTATGGGACATGAAGGGGAAGTACCTTAAATATCGTAGATAGTGAATTTTGCTCAAAGAAGACTTTATGTTATTTTTAAAAGTTAGTAATTCTGCATTCATAGATTTTCTAAAAATTACTTGCTTCGTCTGGGAATCGAACCAACTTAAATGTCAAAAAAAAATCACCCTACTTTTATGATGCCAATCGAAAGAATAGCTAAAAATGATAAATTAATGTAGTTCTAAAATTTGAAAATGGAACAGTCTGTGCGAGCGTTGAAGGCAAATTTAAAACGAAAATAATGTTGTTCTTAAATTTGAAAATGGAACAGTCTGTGCGAGCGTTTATTTTTCGGATATTGATCTGTTTAGTCTTAATTCACTTACACAAGTGTTATTGTGTTAATTTATTGCGAACATGGCATATCAAGTAAGTTTTGATCTAATGGAAGCATATTTTTTGAATGATAAAGATATCTCTAGAAGTTTGCGGTGGTATAGCGTAAAATATCCTGATAGACAATTACCGTCTCGTAAAGTTTTGAAAAGGCTTGTGAACAATTTGAAAACTCTGGGACGTTTCGATAAACGCCCAAGAGAACCACAGCAAGAAAACCGTACGATCAACGACGAAGAACTTGGTATTTTAATTTACTTTTCGGCTTTTCCGAAAGCATCGGTGAGAGAAGGAGAACATGAAATTGGAGTTTCGAAAAGCAAAATACACCGTGTATTAAAAAAACACGGTTTTAAGAGTTATGTTGAAGGACGATTGGTTCAAAAATTACTTCCGGGCGATACAGAAAGGAGAAGAAATTTCTGTCTTGATATCCAGGCATGCTTGCTCGAAAATCCAAATTTTTTGGATAATATTATTTGGACAGACGAATCTAACTTTAGCAATAACGGTATGTATAACCGCAACAATAATCGTATTTGGTCTAAAGAAAATCCCCTACGAGTCACTGAAACGAATAACCAAGTGCGTTTTTCACTCAACTGTTGGTGCGGACTTTTAAAAAACCGGGTTTTCTTAATCCATTTTTACCAAGGAACCTTGAACACGGAAAAGTATTTAGGAATACTTCAAATTTTAAGGGATAAGATAAGAAATCTTTCCGCGGCGGAGCAAGAAAACTTAATTTTCCAACAAGATGGAGCTCCGGCTCATAATAGTCGGAGAGCAGCAGATTTTCTAAATGAATGTTTTCCTACATGGATTGGTACAAATGGACCGATTAGATGGCCGGCCAGATCCCCGGACCTTACACCATTAGATTTCTTCTTTTGGGGATACGTGAAAGATATGCTATACAAAAAGCGATACGAGAACGTGGGCGAGTTGCAAACAGAATTGTGCCATATCACATCGAGTGTTCACCATAAAATGATAAGAAAATCAACAGGCAGCGGACTCATTAAAAGATTGGAGATTTGCGTAAGACAAGAGGGATCACATTTTGAGCATTTAATTAATTAATTTACAAAAAAATACCTACTTAATTGACTACGGCAGTTTCATGTATGTTTTTAATTTGATTAAAATATTAATTTCACGTTGTTCCTTTCTTTTAAAAAACCATGTAACTTAAGCATAGTTATTATTTTTTAGCTATTCTTTCGATTGGCATCATAAAAGTAGGGTGATTTTTTTTGACATTTAAGTCGGTTCGATTCCCAGACGAAGCAAGTAATTTTTAGAAAATCTATAAATGCAGAATTACTAAATTTTAGAAATAACATAAAGTCTTCTTTGAGCAAATTTCACTATCTACGATATTTAAGGTACTTCCCCTTCATGTCCCATAAGTTTGGGACGCCCTGTATATGGAATATTCATAGAAATTTATATAAACACCCATGTCTCAGATACAAATGCTCGTATTCATCCTTTCGTCAAGTCTTGTTAAGTTTGGTTACATTTAAAAGTTATTTTTTTAAATTAACAATATATTACTTATTTACACAACAAATATATATTGTGCCTTTTACAAAGAAGGATTAAAAAAGTCATATTGTTTTCAACACCACACTGCATTAAATACATAAAAACAATAAAGGAACACATTTATTATAATTGAAAATAGCTTATTATTATACATATGTATAATAATAAAAAATAATAAAAAAAATGTATGCAAATATATTGTCTATTACACATATTCACATAAGATTCAGTCAGTTTATTACGACACATTCAATAAGTCAAGCTAAGAAAAGTATTGAAAAGGAAGAGATAAAAACATTTACGGATCTCTAATATAATATTTATACAACATAAAGAGGCTATATAAAACTAAATTATAAATAAATAACATATATGTAATAATATGAATTATAAGATTTTTTATTCCCATCGTGATTGTTTTTATGGCTCTGCATGTAGAGTTATATTCTACGAGATAATTTCTCTATATAATATCTTGGAATAATTAAATTAAACCACATATACAAATATTATTTATACAAATATATGTACAAACATTACGCTAAATGATTTGCAATTTAAAAAAAATTTTTTTCTGTACTTGTTTAGGTCAATAAAATCCTAAACGGCTTGACCGATTTGGAGGAAATTTTAGTGCATTACTAAATAGTTTTCATACACTACGTCTTAATTTTTTGGCATTGTTATGCTTTTCTTAACATGACGTACATTGTTTTTATTTCCCTGTTAAAAAATATATAAATAAACACAAACAAAGCTAATAAAAAAACTTATTATTTTTTGTTAAGTAGTAATTGTTTTTATCTAAATTTTTTTTATTAGAAAAAATCCATCTTGTGACGCCCAAAACGAGTTGGATTTCAAAAGCTTTTAGGTTTGAGTTTCGCCCGCACAAAAGGCAGTTGAATTATTTTAGGAAAGGTCTTTGAGAAGCAAAGAAAATCATAATTTCAATGAAACTTAAATAGACTTGCACTTTAGTTTCACGTTTCACATCAAATTAATTGTAAAAAAATATGTTTTTACCATAACTCTCTTCTTTCTTTATTTGTGGCTTGCACAATTTGTGCATTTAGCCAGTGTCAAGTAAGTATAATTGCCATTTCTTGAGTAATTTCTTTTCTTAATTTCATGATGAGGACTGAACTGTAAAATATATTCCCCCCCCCCCCCCTAGGTTTCAGAAAATGTGAGGGATTTTACTGAAACTTCCGCTACTTTGTTACACTTGTCAACACTCTTGTATGTTCATAAACACTTAGTAGTTAATAATCCACTTTTATTACGCACTATTATCCACAATAATACAAATTTTAACAAGAGAAACAAAACCACCAACGTGACGCTTCCCGCTCCCGCCAAAAGGTCTAACAATACTTTTTAAATTATAAAAAGGATTGTTTTACTTTATAGAACAAAAAAAAATAAGTACATATAAAGCAAAGGCCAATAAAACACTATTTATGATACTACAATATTTTTAACGAAAAAAGGTACAAATCAGAAGACCGAAGCGGATCATGGAAATCGACAATAATGGAAACGATGACGTCACAACGACACAATCAACCATAAACTATCGTTTATTTGTTTACTTACCGGCTTTCTTCACAAAAACTGTTCGATAACAGTCGTAACTAAATGTTTTGTCAGGTAAAATAACAACTGTTCAGATCTATGGTAAACAAATTTGTATTTTGTTTTGTTACTAATAGGGTTGAAAAAGAGTTGTTATACTAATGTGATTTTCATATTTCGAATTTAGAATCTATATTGTTTCTTGCCTGTTAACAATAATACGTTTTGACAAGTCGAAACTATATCTTATTTTTTTAAAAACCCGTTCAGCTGCTGTGGTTATCTTTATTTATTTACTATTTATTTTAGTTGACAATTTTATTTTATTTTATTAATTTGATTTGATTTTAAATTGTATTTGTAATTGGAATTTATTGTGATTATGTGAAATGAATAAATGATAATAATAATAAAATCGTGATCAAAGCTCCTGAAACGTCAGGTTTAAAATATAAAAAAAAATAAATGCGTCACTTATCCGGTAAAAACTGATTTTATTTAAATTTATGATAGGTGCGAAAATATAACAATTTTATTTCTATTATTGAAATTCTGTTAATCAAATTCAAATCTTAATAAATACAGCAAAACGCTTAGCCAATTAAGGGGCTTAAGTTGCAGCTCGGCAAATAAAACTCAGTCAACATTTTGTCTTTTTATTTGTTAGTCACAGTTCTAATCTAAACTAATTCATAAGGTTTAGTTTTATATTGTTTTATTAGTATTATAATCAAGAATAAATTGGTAAGTTTGAAATGAAACTCTAAACACCAAAAAAACACAAAAAATACGAGTAAATTTTTTTAGATGAAAGCACACTAGTTAGCTATTGCACTACAAACCACCTCTTATCGTGGTTCCTTACTCTTGCCTTTTATCATTTGTTTATTTATATATCAAGAGAACACAAAATTAATTAAAAAAAAAAAAAAAATTCATGGAGTTATACGTCCTTGAAGTAGAGAGGGAAAATACAAGCCGTGTCCTCGTTGCCATGATTTCTACCCTTGTGGTCATCTGAAAAATAAAACAATGATGGATTCTTAATCAGTACGAATATCACTATGTCATGACGCTGCAAAACTGAATAAAAATTTTTTTTTCATAAAATGGCGGCTATTTAAAAAAAAATGGATTTTTTCACTAATTTTTTAACTTTGTCGATTTTTTTAAAAATAATACAAATTTCAAATTTTCATTTTTTGTTGCGTCATGACATAGAGAGATATTTAAAGAATATTCATGCTAAATTTCAAGTAAATCGGCTGATTAGAAATTGAGATATTGTGGTTACGGTATCGAAAAAAGTAGTTTCGAGAAAAACGCGTTTAAAGTTTTACGTTAAGTTTCAGGCAGCGTAACTGATAGAATAGTACGTATAACTTACATTCTCTTAGTCAGCCATCCCAGCTTCATACATCGGTACTATAGAAAGAAGGAGAGAGAGTAATTCATACTCAGGTAGCCCAGGCCTCCAGTCGCCAATTGTTACAGTCGGTCCGCTCAACCGGCCTAGTTGCTACGACACTAAAACGGCTATAACTTCGGAAATAATTTGAATTTTAAAAATCCTTTTAGGGAGATATTTTTGAATATCTAAACTATCGAATTATGAAAATTATGAAAAATCGTTTTTTTTTCAATTTTCTAGACTAGAATATCCCCTTAAATCCTATAACATTGTACTGATTAAATTTTAGAATTATATAACCAAAATATATAAAAGCTACTAACAAGCATATGGTAATCTATTTACTTATGTTTTTTATTATCCAATTGTTATGTCATAAGAGAAACATTATGCGAAACATTAATTATGACTAGCTAGTTATGACAACGTACATATATGGATGAAATTAAACTTTGAGTGCAATTAAAATAAGTTGTTTTGAACCGTCCACTAATTCAGGAAGTCTTTTAACCAACAAGAAGTGACAAGTGCGAGTCAGACTCGCGCACGAAGGGTTCCGTACCATTGACTAGGTAAACAACAGTGGGTACACAAATTTCATGTTATTTATTATTAAATTAAAAAAAAAAACTGAGTATTTTGTGAATATTTCAAGTGACTACCTGTTGTCATTATTGATATTGAGCAAAAAAGGGCAAAAAAATCGCGTTTGTTGTATGGGAGCCCCCTTAAATATTTATTTTATTTTTAGTATTTGCTGTTATAGCGGCAACAGAAATACCAAATTTGTGTGAATTTCAACTGTCTAGCTGTCGCGGTTCTTGAGATACAGCCCGGTGACAAACAAACGGACGGACAAACAGCGAAGACTTAGTAATAGGGTCCCGTTTTACCCTTTGGTTATGGAACCCTAAAAACGGGCGTAATAAGCTCGTCAGATTTAAAATAAGTAACGAATATACGATATATATTATACAATATTACAACATCATTAAGAAATAAAATCCACAAATAACAATATTATTAATAATATTTCTTACATTCACAACCAGCCAACTCAAAGTAAGCACTGTAAAACTTGTGTCATGGATAATATGAAAACTGAAGATCAATAGAAATATATATAAATACCCATCACTTAGGTACTAATGCTCATATAATTACATTGTTTAATTCTATTACTAGCTTTTACCCGCGGCTTCGCCCGCATTTTTTTTTCAGTAAAAAGTTTCCTATGTTACTTCTTATACATCCAAACATATATTATGTACGAAGTTTCATGATGATCGGTTTAGTAGTTTTTGCGTGAAAGCATAACAAACAAACTTACATTCACATTTATAATATTATTAGGGATGACAATAATAGTAGTCTTATTGTTTTAAGACGTCTTGTTTTAAGAAGTCAACAAGTATCTGTTTTACCTCGTGTGAATCAAATTAAAACTTCCTTAAACAGTTCACGCTGATAATTAACTTTCTCCAAACATGTATACAAAAAGCCTTCAAAATAACAAAAGAAATTGTCTTTACCTGTCATGTATACGATATTTGCATTACAAATGCATCTAACTTAAGTATAAAAAGATAATATTTTCAACTTTTATTTCCGATAATTACTTGGTGATGAATATGACATGTTTCACTGGCTTTTTAAGCGGAAAAATGGTAATTAGTTCATAAATTATATCAGCGAAGTCATAATGACTGCAGTTGCACTGAAGTGTTGCGGAATAAATGCATTTACGACAATCACTGAGCTACGTTTTTTTTAAATTTAGTTTTATTTACTCTAATTATTATATTACTTACCCGGCGGTTACATTTAAATATTATATACATAGTTAAATATTTTTTTAGCTCAGCTCTTGATCCCAATCAAGCCCGGGGGCCAAGACAGAAACCACTATGGAACGAGCTAACCCAGAAGGTGCCTATTCACCCTGGCTTTGGTTGGTAGCCTCTGGATGTCCGATGGAAAAAAGGAGATGGCGGTATGAGCAAATGTAGCTCTTGAGCGCACTCTCCAAAGTACAGTCTTAGTGGTAATAGTACAAGCCTTCAAATGCTTACTTTGGGTTCTGATAATTGGTGTGCATGTAAGAAAAATTAAAGAAATAACTAGAATAAAAAAACAACCCTTGCTAAGTTTCTTACAGCTTCCTTGGTACAAGGTCTTTCGACGTATTACATTAGAAGCCATGGCGTAACCGTTGACATTCAATACACGCATTGTAAATCCTCATATCGGATAAAAAGCATTTTATCTTATATAGAAAAGTTTAGGATAACAATATAACCGTTAACTGCATCGGTAGCGATTCTGCCTTTCACACCAGCTGTCGAAGTCAGGGAAGGGGCAGATGTATGTGGGATAAATACGAACATTTGTACCTAAGTCTTGGGTATTTGTAGATATTTACTAACTGACCCGGCCACGCAAATAGGGCTCAGTGTTATATTTTTTTTATTATAATTTTTTTGTTGCATAGTGTATACTGTAAGCAACGTACCGTTCAAAATTCTACTTAAATTATAAGAAATTATTTTATGGCATAATCACGCACTGTAGCTCGATGTCTACAGTCCGACCTATTAAACTAATACAAAAAGAAACAACTAGATGGCGCTCCTAGTCGCAAAACTCAATTTATATTTCAATTGTCGTTACTTTCGAAAATTTCTTGACTGCTGGGATTTCAAAAATAATAAAAATTGTTTTAAAATGAAACCTATCTTTTGTCTTAAGTCGTAACAAATCCAGGTAAATGAAAAAGAGTCATCGAAATCGGTCGAGTTGTTTCGGAATTCATCCCGGTTAAACACTGATAGGGAATTTTTATATATGAAGATATTAATATAACATATCTATGTAGCTAATAGATATGTCTATCCGTTATCTATAACACAAGTCTTACAGGGCTGGGCTTATTGCTGTGAAAAAAGAAATATTAATTCTATTATTTGCTCAATTTTAAAAATGGTTTTCGTCAACCCTGTAAAAGACAAGCACTTTGTGAAAACATCTTATTTAGCTGGAAACTCAGCGCCATTACTGATTCTGGTGAATTGTTGTTATCCGATTAAAGGTGAAACTTTTACGAAAGTAAAGCTATAGCTAGGGAGCTAAGAAGCTTTTTAACTAAATATACAGCTTTTAAAATAAATATAAGTGGCTTTCAAATGTGTTTAAATATATATTTTTTTTTAATTTTAAACAATATCAAAATTATATGAATTTTCGAGTAATATTTTATATGTGACATTTCTGCTGAACAGGCAAGATATGATAATCTAATTTCCCATCATATAAATCATGAGTTTTGCAAATAAATAAATTTTATTTCATTTCAAAATTCGTAAAAAAGAAAATTTTAGAGTTTTACAGAGTATATGGTGTAATTTAAATGATTATTTTTATTATATTTTTATGATTAAAGCATATGGTAGAAGTGAAACCTTCAAAAATAATACGTACACGTATACAAAATACCACGGTTGTTGTGATGCCTTCTCTCAAGCTTTGTATTACGCATGCGCACACAAACACGTATTAACACATGTACATAATGCTTCCTATCTCATTTTCTTCTACCTTAAATTTTATGAATTTGTGTCTGTCTCTTTTTACTGTCGCATTTTCGTTTCAAAGAGACACTGTATAATGCTTCCTATCTCATTTTCTCCTACGTTAAATCTTATGAATTTATGCGCCTGTCTCTTTTACTGTCGCTTTTTCGTTCCAAAATTTTCTTCTACGTTAAATCTTATCAATTTATGTGTCTGTCTCATTTTACTGTCGCTTTTTCATTTCAAAGAGACACTGTATAATGCCTCCTATCTCATTTTCTCCTATGTTAAATCTTATGAATTTATGTGCCTGTCCCTTTTACTGTCGCTTTTTCGTTCCAAAATTTTCTTCTACGTTAAATCTTATGAATTTATGTGTCGGCCTCTTTTTACTGTCGCTTTTTCGTTTCATCGACTTTCAAATCACAACGATGCCTAAGAAGTTATAACTTCAAAAAACCAATTTGGCTTAGGTGTAAGGTGGGACTTAACCCATATCCCCTCGCTATTCAAGTAAGTACTCCTCTAATTGAGCTATCAAGACAGACAGACCCGTTGTATTTCCAACTATTTCTTAAGCTTTACCTACAACATCGAATGTAATACAAGTACTGAACGATCAATTAAATTAACTATGTAATTATTGAAGTTATACTTCTCTCATCATTTTTTCATAACGCGCCTAAGTTATGAAAAAATGATGAGAGTGAAACTTAAGACGCGGTGCGCATCACTGTGACACAAAATTATCATGTTGAAGTTGGCCGCAAAAGCGACATGGTATAAACCAGCAGGATGAAGTTGGCCGCTAATTGGCTCAAGGTGGTTACTCAAATATATATTAATGTGTGTGTGCGTCTGTGATTTACATATTATATAATAATATTATTACAAACAATTTTATTATATTTGCATGTTATTAAGGATTTACTTCTAGACTTTTATATTTAACGGAATTAATGTAAAAAGCAATTTTATTGGATAAACTAGGCTTCAAACTTAGAAATGTAATCACGTGAAAATGTGAAGGAAAATTTAAATAATTCTTTTTCTATTGTGTAGGGTAATTTAAGTAATATATGTTAGAGTTAGTTTTAATTGTAATTAAAAAATAGGGATAGGAAATAAGGGTTCTGAATATTCAGTTGTGAACTGTTCTATTTAAAACTTTTTCAAATTTTAGATAAATTCCGTGTAATATGAGCTTCGATCATATATGATCGAAGAATATGAGTAAATTCTCAGGCAGGAATCGAACCCGCTACCTCTGGATGTCCGGTTCAATACTCTTCCAAGAGTAACAGTGTATTAAACCGTTGATTTAATAACCTAAAATTGTTTACTTTCCAGATTTATTTCAGATATTTGAATAAAAAAATAAAGTCTCCATTAAATTGTATTTATTGAAATATACCACAAACAAATGTAATAAATAAATAAATATTTCCTACATTCACACCAATCAACCTAGCCCAAAGTAAGCACTTTCAAGGCTTGTGTTATGGATACTAGAGTAACGGATAGACATACATATATCATACACAAATTAGTAATATTCATAGAAATATATACAAACATCCATGACTCAGGTACAAATGCTCGTATTCATCATACAAACATCTACTCCTTCCGGGATTCGAACTCAAGACCGTCGGTGCGAAATGCAGGATCGCTACCGTTGCACCATACGGTCGTTTAAATGTTTGTTGAATACAGTTAATTAACATTTTAAAATGTGATATAAACTTTGAATTAACAAAACGTTTTACACGTATCGATTAAATATTTTTATTCTTAAATCAATATATTTACAATCATTAATATAAAATTAATAAATAAAATAAAAAAGCTTATTCCCTGTGACTTAAGAATGTATCTGGGTTGTATCTTAATTCTAGTAAATATTTTAAAAGTGCAGGTTATAGTAATATGGTTAGTAACGTTTATTTTTAAATGTTAGTATACTTTAGTATTATTTTGTTACATAATTTAATTTTGCAGTGGGAAAATAAATAATTACTCCATTTCTTCCCTCTTGGGTAGAGTACCGAGTAAACCAATGTTATTACCTCGCTGAATGAGACTTATTCTTTATACCAAATAGCTGTTCTGAGGCTATATTACTGTTTTTTTTTCGTTTCTAAAAATGTTATTCAAACCCAATTCAATAGGTTTTCTTTTTTTCTCTTTATTTTAAGGATATTTTTTAAAACATGCCAGTTCTATCGAACCTTATAAACGATTTACCAAACTATATTATTTAACTAACTTAACTGAATAGCTGAACTCGAGCGAGGTTTAGCTAGGATGCTCTGTAATATGCCGACATTAGCGGTTTTCTGTTTCAAATATCGAATCCGATCAATAGCAAAGGGTTTGAATTTAAGTGTTTCTAATAACTTAACACCTTTTTTACATTCAGTGGGCAAAAAATCTAAATGGGTTTTAATGCCAAACAATTCATATATGAAAACTCAACTAAGATATCCATATGTCAAATTATTTTAATAGAATAATATTAGAAAAAATCGACACGGCTCACAAGTGAATATTTTCTAGTATTTTTCTATCAAAATAATGTATCTTAAAAATGCAAAAAAATATATAAATTCATATAATATCCAAATGTTTCAAGGCATCTGCGTAAATTTCAGCAGCGCCAGTATTGTTCAAAGTACCCTAGACTGTTTTTATTGTTGAATTATTGTAGTTTAACATTTTTATATTTTGCATTTTTAATAAATCATTTTGTGACGATTCAAAACATATTTCAAGTGCAATAGAATAAATTCATTTTTATTTTATTTGAATGATATTTTATATGATAATTTTAAAAAATATTAACTCGGCTCTCAAATTGTTTTCAGGCGAAAAACAACTTGTGGACCGAGTCGATTTTTCTAGTATTTCGCTTTAAAATTTATCGATTTAAACTTTAGCTGAGAAACCGACTTTGACATACCATGTTTTTAACAAACATATAAAGTTATTACTTTTCAATCAATAGTTATGTAATCAATATTAAAAAAAAGTTATTAAGATGTCATCATTAAACCTTTTTAGCTTTTCTTATAAATTTAATGTATAAACATAACATTTTACTTTAGCTTCCCTGTGTGTTGTATTATGTATATGTTCAGCTTTTTATATTCAAAACACGCGTGCTTTATTATTTTATCAGTAAACGGATAGATATAAATTTTTCACAATTTTCATTTAATTTTCTTAAAAATGAGAATGTCGCTTGCAAAATTAAATTTTCCATTTTTTTACTCTACACTTTGGTTTACTTACATTTTTTTTCAGAAATTCATAAACGGTATTTTCTTGTTTTTTATATTTTGGGATAGACACGTCATTTAAAAATAAACATATTTATGGGCACTAGGCTCATATTATTTTAATTTGTTTATCTACTCTAATACTATAATACAAAGATTCTAAAACTGAAAACAAAATGCTTATGACAAACATTACGTACAGGCCAAAAATAATAAAAAAAAAGTTTCATTTCGATACAGGTCTTGTATGGACACCTGTAACATAATATAACTTTTTTATCATAACGATACACCTATACAACCTCCAGCTGGACCAAGGAGGTTGAACCTCTACTTTAAAAAGGTTTCAATGAACGAGTCCTCGACGACCGACGCAACACGCATGCGCAATTGATGTTTGCACCTTGGCGCCAACATTTGACATTTAAATAAATTTGTTGTTATATTCAGCGTTTTATTTGCAATATTGTTTTACATATTATAGTATGAGAGTAGATAAAGTAGTGTATGACACTGTACATAACTTGGTCTTATAACACTCGTGTGATGCTATAAAAAAACTCGCCTACGGCTCGTTTTTTTAAAACACACTCATGTTATAAGAACCCTTATTATGCAACAGTATCATAAACTACTATTATCTCTATTGTATACAATCCGAAATAATTTCATTTAGAAAAGCATTTTGACAATTTTCTTTTGTTTTTTGCGTAATAAGTATATGTTATAATATTAAGTAAGTATTTGATATTCTAATGAAGTTTACTACGTAAAAACTTACCTCTAGGACTGTAAGCTCCAACCTCCAAAAGCACAAACAGCAAATAAAGCGCCAAAACAAAGCGCCCGCTTAGCGCCATTGTCGTTTTAATCATTCATCAATCACGCACAACACATACCGATCTAGAAGCACAATCGATCCACAATCTATATCGATTACCACAGTAAAAGTTACCGGGGGGTCATTTATTTTTTCGGTTTTGCTCTTATTTGGCGTTACACGAGCGTGCTACACGTCCGTTACGAGCGATGGCCGAATTAGAAATGGCCGGAAAAAAGGTTGTAGCTCGCGCGGTGTTATTATTGACTAGCGATACAGTGTTTTTACTTTTTTCCGTGAGCCGGCGCTTGATATCCCCACTGGGAAAATGTGTTGCATCGGTGGGGTTCACAACATTTTGTTGCTTAAATAATATACTATACTAGTTGAATCGACCACGCCTTGCTATGTTGTAAATGAATCCTATCATATGTCCTAAGTTAAAACAAATCCAGCAAAACGCAAAAGAAATGATCGAAATCGGTGAGTAGTTTCGGAGTTCATCGCGGTCAAACACTGTGACAGGGCATTTTTATATATTTAGAAATGTGACACGGTAACGTGTTGCTGTGGCTGACTTATTATAATTTGCAATATTTTTTTTTATTTAATTAAAACGAAATCTACCTAATGTCCTAAGTTGAAACAAATCCATCAAAATGTAAAAAGAATCATCAAAATCGGTTGAGTAGCTTCGGAGTTCATCGCGGTCAAACACTGTGACAGGAATTTTTTAATATAAAGAGACACACACACACACACACACACATACACACACACATATGGATTGATTTTCGCAGCAGCCTTTAATTAAATCAGCGTCAAATAACGTACCTGTTGCATAGATTTTATGTCCTTGTCATGATGTGTTCTTTGTCGGTTGTCCATGAATAAATAAACGCAATAATAACACATAATTATAAGTCCTAATAATAGCCACCACGTCTGAGATTCATAATATAAATAAAATTATTCTTGTTTTTTTGCGTTATTTGTCTCATTGTACTTTAGTTTATATCACTTGGCTTATTTCAATTAATTTTTTCGGAAATAAATTCACGATTAAAGCCTTGTGTAAATTAGTACTACATTTGAAATAACTAATTAACAGTAAATTACTGTCAATGAGTTATTTTAATGTAGTTTCTGTTTAATGACAACAATGTTACAGATTGTTTGTTTCATTTTCAGATTTTATGTCTGTAGGAAAAAATTGGCAATTTTATTCATCAATCAATAAATTTTTATTGTTTTGTTTAAGTGATTTGGGCCTATCTCGGTATGTAAATAATTTTTAAGATGTCATTTTTAACAAAGATCAAGTAAGTACTTATTAAGAAATATAATTTTAGCCAAAAAAAATAAACTTAAATGTTGTTCTAAACGATTCCCTTTCTTACTTATAGCGTAATATTAATATAAAAAATAGCAAATATACTTATATATAAAATATATGTACCAACTTCGTATCCTAAAAATTATAATTTGTACAAAACGTTGTCGACAACTGTCTATAGAGAGTGAAATGAAACATTAGCGACGCCGCGACGCGTGCGCAGGGAAACAGCTCTGCTTGCATTCGCTGGTCGATCTCCAGCACGTGCAGACGTATTTCACCCGTAAAGTTACTTCCGTGATAATTTTTAACATAGAAAAAAAGAACAGTTTATTATTTATTGATAATTATGTAGCCTTTTAAACAGGTGAAATCCTAAAAACGTGGGGACATATGCTACATATGTAATTCACTAGTCAAGTTACTTTCGGTATAATTTTCAGATATATAAAAAGACCAGTATGTTATTTATTAATAATGATGAGGTTTATTAGAGTTAATTTTCTTGTTTAAAAAAATGCTACATATGAAAAAAACGTTGTATTAATTATTATCATAAAGTTATTTTACTGCTAAATTTAATGTTTAAAATAAAATATATATATAATAAATTCAACTTATATCGGACAGTTCTCAGAAGCTCACTTAGGAGATCGTAGAACGAAAGTTTGTTGATCCGAGTCCAGTTTGACTCATAAGACAAGTTGATTTTTTTGTAGTAAAAATTGTTGTCTAAAGTTGTTATAAAATGTAATATAATAACCCAAACTTGGGTACCAAGCCTGTTTTTGAAATATGAAACTTAAACTCTTATTAAAATACATATGTTTGTAAGCTAAAAATAGATATGTACTGTTATATACCTGGTAGATAGATGGTTTGGACATGTAGAGAGGATGGATGAAAGGAGATTGACAAAACAGGTTTCTTCTTCTTCTGGTTAGTAGCTTGTTTTGTGACTCCACAATTCCGCCAATGTCACGTGAGTAGCCTTTACACGTGAGGGAATGTTCTGCATTTAATTATAAATTAAAATAGAGACTATGTACTGGACATCACAAAGCATCACATAGAAGAAATTTAGTAACAAAACAAGTTTAAGAGGCAAATGTGCTTGGGAGACCAAGGCAGGGACCAAATAGAAGATGTCCTGAAAAAAGGCGAGGTAAAAGTACCTTTAACCGACAAGCTTGTATGAAAATCTCTCTCTCTCTCTCTCCCTCTCTCTCTCGGTGATCTCTGCCTAACCCTGCGGGAAAAGACGTGAATATATGTATGTATATCCTCATTAGTTCTATTTTCAAGTTCTATGATGAAACCAGCCCGCCTAGGATTCGCTACTTGAGCTATCTCGCGCACGATGGAAGAGAAGTTTGTCGATATCGATATATATATCTCGTTTTCCCTAACAAGTAAATAAACTGATGTTGCCTCTTGATATATGATTGTAAACGACATAATTATCTAACTAGCGGCCCGTCCCGACTTCGCACAGGTGGACAAAATTCTTTAAATGTTTTCTAGCATTAAATATAACCTATGTTATTAGCGTGAATGTAGCTTTCCATAGGTGAAAGAGTTTTTGAAATCGGCTTATTAGTTTTTGAGTTTATTCATTGCAAACATACAAAAATACAAATCTTTCCTCTTTAAACTATTAGTGTAGATGTAGACATAGCCGCATCGGTATGGTTTATTCAATTAATGTAGTGTGTAAGATATAAAATACGTGTGTAAAAAACAACCACGCCTCCGAGCCCTCAGATGGGATTCGAACCCACGACCTTTCGCAATCCGGGCGACTGCTCTGACCGCTGAGCTACCGAGACGCTGGCAAACGTGTCGAATTTTACAAACGTATTCCAACTTCTACTATGAGCTAGTATCGTTCCACCAATGTTGAACGCTAACTACCTTCAACATTGAAAGTAATATTTTTACAAATATTAAACAATCAATTAAGATGGAACCAGCTATAATTATGTTTTTATTTAATTTTTTGCATTCACAATGCAATATTTCTATAAGATATAAAATACGTGTGTAAAAAACAACCACGCCTCCGAGCCCTCAGATGGGATTCGAACCCACGACCTTTCGCAATCCGGGCGACTGCTCTGACCGCTGAGCTACCGAGACGCTGGCAAACGTGTCGAATTTTACAAACGTATTCCAACTTCTACTATGAGCTAGTATCGTTCCACCAATGTTGAACGCTAACTACCTTCAACATTGAAAGTAATATTTTTACAAATATTAAACAATCAATTAAGATGGAACCAGCTATAATTATGTTTTTATTTAATTTTTTGCATTCACAATGCAATATTTCTATAAGATATAAAATACGTGTGTAAAAAACAACCACGCCTCCGAGCCCTCAGATGGGATTCGAACCCACGACCTTTCGCAATCCGGGCGACTGCTCTGACCGCTGAGCTACCGAGACGCTGGCAAACGTGTCGAATTTTACAAACGTATTCCAACTTCTACTATGAGCTAGTATCGTTCCACCAATGTTGAACGCTAACTACCTTCAACATTGAAAGTAATATTTTTACAAATATTAAACAATCAATTAAGATGGAACCAGCTATAATTATGTTTTTATTTAATTTTTTGCATTCACAATGCAATATTTCTATAAGATATAAAATACGTGTGTAAAAAACAACCACGCCTCCGAGCCCTCAGATGGGATTCGAACCCACGACCTTTCGCAATCCGGGCGACTGCTCTGACCGCTGAGCTACCGAGACGCTGGCAAACGTGTCGAATTTTACAAACGTATTCCAACTTCTACTATGAGCTAGTATCGTTCCACCAATGTTGAACGCTAACTACCTTCAACATTGAAAGTAATATTTTTACAAATATTAAACAATCAATTAAGATGGAACCAGCTATAATTATGTTTTTATTTAATTTTTTGCATTCACAATGCAATATTTCTATAAGATATAAAATACGTGTGTAAAAAACAACCACGCCTCCGAGCCCTCAGATGGGATTCGAACCCACGACCTTTCGCAATCCGGGCGACTGCTCTGACCGCTGAGCTACCGAGACGCTGGCAAACGTGTCGAATTTTACAAACGTATTCCAACTTCTACTATGAGCTAGTATCGTTCCACCAATGTTGAACGCTAACTACCTTCAACATTGAAAGTAATATTTTTACAAATATTAAACAATCAATTAAGATGGAACCAGCTATAATTATGTTTTTATTTAATTTTTTGCATTCACAATGCAATATTTCTATAAGATATAAAATACGTGTGTAAAAAACAACCACGCCTCCGAGCCCTCAGATGGGATTCGAACCCACGACCTTTCGCAATCCGGGCGACTGCTCTGACCGCTGAGCTACCGAGACGCTGGCAAACGTGTCGAATTTTACAAACGTATTCCAACTTCTACTATGAGCTAGTATCGTTCCACCAATGTTGAACGCTAACTACCTTCAACATTGAAAGTAATATTTTTACAAATATTAAACAATCAATTAAGATGGAACCAGCTATAATTATGTTTTTATTTAATTTTTTGCATTCACAATGCAATATTTCTATAAGATATAAAATACGTGTGTAAAAAACAACCACGCATCCGAGCCCTCAGATGGGATTCGAACCCACGACCTTTCGCAATCCGGGCGACTGCTCTGACCGCTGAGCTACCGAGACGCTGGCAAACGTGTCGAATTTTACAAACGTATTCCAACTTCTACTATGAGCTAGTATCGTTCCACCAATGTTGAACGCTAACTACCTTCAACATTGAAAGTAATATTTTTACAAATATTAAACAATCAATTAAGATGGAACCAGCTATAATTATGTTTTTATTTAATTTTTTGCATTCACAATGCAATATTTCTATAAGATATAAAATACGTGTGTAAAAAACAACCACGCCTCCGAGCCCTCAGATGGGATTCGAACCCACGACCTTTCGCAATCCGGGCGACTGCTCTGACCGCTGAGCTACCGAGACGCTGGCAAACGTGTCGAATTTTACAAACGTATTCCAACTTCTACTATGAGCTAGTATCGTTCCACCAATGTTGAACGCTAACTACCTTCAACATTGAAAGTATTATTTTTACAAATATTAAACAATCAATTAAGATGGAACCAGCTATAATTATGTTTTTACTTAATTTTTTGCATTCACAATGCAATATTTCTATAAGATATAAAATACGTGTGTAAAAAACAACCACGCCTCCGAGCCCTCAGATGGGATTCGAACCCACGACCTTTCGCAATCCGGGCGACTGCTCTGACCGCTGAGCTACCGAGACGCTGGCAAACGTGTCGAATTTTACAAACGTATTCCAACTTCTACTATGAGCTAGTATCGTTCCACCAATGTTGAACGCTAACTACCTTCAACATTGAAAGTAATATTTTTACAAATATTAAACAATCAATTAAGATGGAACCAGCTATAATTAAGTTTTTATTTAATTTTTTGCATTCACAATGCAATATTTCTATAAGATATAAAATACGTGTGTAAAAAACAACCACGCCTCCGAGCCCTCAGATGGGATGGGATCAGAGGTCGTGGGTTCGAATCCCATCTGAGGGCTCGGAGGCGTGGTTGTTTTTTACACACGTATTTTATATCTTATAGAAATATTGCATTGTGAATGCAAAAAATTAAATAAAAACATAATTATAGCTGGTTCCATCTTAATTGATTGTTTAATATTTGTAAAAATATTACTTTCAATGTTGAAGGTAGTTAGCGTTCAACATTGGTGGAACGATACTAGCTCATAGTAGAAGTTGGAATACGTTTGTAAAATTCGACACGTTTGCCAGCGTCTCGGTAGCTCAGCGGTCAGAGCAGTCGCCCGGATTGCGAAAGGTCGTGGGTTCGAATCCCATCTGAGGGCTCGGAGGCGTGGTTGTTTTTTACACACGTATTTTATATCTTATAGAAATATTGCATTGTGAATGCAAAAAATTAAATAAAAACATAATTATAGCTGGTTCCATCTTAATTGATTGTTTAATATTTGTAAAAATATTACTTTCAATGTTGAAGGTAGTTAGCGTTCAACATTGGTGGAACGATACTAGCTCATAGTAGAAGTTGGAATACGTTTGTAAAATTCGACACGTTTGCCAGCGTCTCGGTAGCTCAGCGGTCAGAGCAGTCGCCCGGATTGCGAAAGGTCGTGGGTTCGAATCCCATCTGAGGGCTCGGATGCGTGGTTGTTTTTTACACACGTATTTTATATCTTATAGAAATATTGCATTGTGAATGCAAAAAATTAAATAAAAACATAATTATAGCTGGTTCCATCTTAATTGATTGTTTAATATTTGTAAAAATATTACTTTCAATGTTGAAGGTAGTTAGCGTTCAACATTGGTGGAACGATACTAGCTCATAGTAGAAGTTGGAATACGTTTGTAAAATTCGACACGTTTGCCAGCGTCTCGGTAGCTCAGCGGTCAGAGCAGTCGCCCGGATTGCGAAAGGTCGTGGGTTCGAATCCCATCTGAGGGCTCGGAGGCGTGGTTGTTTTTTACACACGTATTTTATATCTTATAGAAATATTGCATTGTGAATGCAAAAAATTAAATAAAAACATAATTATAGCTGGTTCCATCTTAATTGATTGTTTAATATTTGTAAAAATATTACTTTCAATGTTGAAGGTAGTTAGCGTTCAACATTGGTGGAACGATACTAGCTCATAGTAGAAGTTGGAATACGTTTGTAAAATTCGACACGTTTGCCAGCGTCTCGGTAGCTCAGCGGTCAGAGCAGTCGCCCGGATTGCGAAAGGTCGTGGGTTCGAATCCCATCTGAGGGCTCGGAGGCGTGGTTGTTTTTTACACACGTATTTTATATCTTATAGAAATATTGCATTGTGAATGCAAAAAATTAAATAAAAACATAATTATAGCTGGTTCCATCTTAATTGATTGTTTAATATTTGTAAAAATATTACTTTCAATGTTGAAGGTAGTTAGCGTTCAACATTGGTGGAACGATACTAGCTCATAGTAGAAGTTGGAATACGTTTGTAAAATTCGACACGTTTGCCAGCGTCTCGGTAGCTCAGCGGTCAGAGCAGTCGCCCGGATTGCGAAAGGTCGTGGGTTCGAATCCCATCTGAGGGCTCGGAGGCGTGGTTGTTTTTTACACACGTATTTTATATCTTATAGAAATATTGCATTGTGAATGCAAAAAAAAATTAAATAAAAACATAATTATAGCTGGTTCCATCTTAATTGATTGTTTAATATTTGTAAAAATATTACTTTCAATGTTGAAGGTAGTTAGCGTTCAACATTGGTGGAACGATACTAGCTCATAGTAGAAGTTGGAATACGTTTGTAAAATTCGACACGTTTGCCAGCGTCTCGGTAGCTCAGCGGTCAGAGCAGTCGCCCGGATTGCGAAAGGTCGTGGGTTCGAATCCCATCTGAGGGCTCGGAGGCGTGGTTGTTTTTTACACACGTATTTTATATCTTATAGAAATATTGCATTGTGAATGCAAAAAATTAAATAAAAACATAATGTAGTGTGTTTTACCCTTTTATTTACTTTTCGGAAATGTGGATTACATCAATTTGGATGTTGACTGATGACTTACATGAAGGAATTCTATTTCGAACTAGTTCTATTTTTTAAATCTACATTTTAAAAGGGGTTCTATTCTTTTGGATATGCAACCCACATTTTAATCATATTGAACGATTTTGAAAATAGAAGACGACATGACATTTTGTACCTTTTTTTATTAACTACGGAAAATGCTCCTTATGCATACTCCGCTGCTTGAGTTGGCAGCGAAGTTATGTGGGGCTCTCCTTCGTTCACCCACCCGACAACAAGGAGGCCCGGTGGGTGATCGAAGGCATATCCAGTAAAACCCGTCGTTGAGCCTTCACACTGTCCTGCAGCCTTGTGGGTCCCTTCGTCCGAAGCACCACTTCGGCTAGACAGCCAGCCCGCTACGGGCCTCTTCTCATGACATTTCGTACCTACAGCGTATATAAACTCAATTGCTTTCACACTTGGACGAAATAACCACTGTGACGTCTAATCAATTGGGCACTATGGGCCTTTGCACATTGCGATTCTATTTATACCATAGAGCATTTTTTTGCATATCTAAGGCATTGATACAGATACCGATTCAAGCTCGAGACTGAATTTAAGTATGCTGGTATTCAAAAGTAGAACTTTGAACACCTACATGAATTCATAGTAAAGCTGAGTTTGACGCGCGTGAGTATCGCGTTTGGGTCGGTACAATCGGCACAATGCACTGTGGGACATCCATAGGTCATAAATCTTAAAAACCTGCTTTCTAGTTTTACATTTTATTACTTGTCGTTACATTGGATAGTTGCGGTACCTTCTGAAACTATAAATAGGTCAGTAATTAGAGTGCGCCTTCATTATCTATTGTGCATTCAGAGAGAGCGCATCGCCAATCGTAAATACTGTTATCAGTGAGTCATTAAAAAGCGTGACGTCATTTGTTGTCATTGCGGGACCTGTGAGTGCTGTGTGTGTTTTTTCTGAAAAGGATATCCAAGAACAGGGTATGTAATAATTAATATTTTTATTTTAATTGTATCTTAGTATATATTTTCATTAGTATGTCATTGCTACGAGGCGACTTTTCTTGGAGTATTATATTTTAATATTCAAAGTTTGAATAAACTTTTAAATATGTTCCCACTCGCTCCGACTATGGAGGTATATTGCACCATAATCTTTAGACTTTCTTATCTTAGGAAAATTAAAACTTGGCTGCCCTTATCTGCCCTTTTGGCGATGACAAGGGTGCTACGGTTGCCAGATTATCTCGTAGCATTTGCTACGAAATTAGTTTATTTAGTCTTAGTGCTTTGTGTAAGTTTTGTGACTGAATTTTAACCGTTTTTTTTTTTGTTTTAGGTAATTTATATATATGCTCGTTTTCAAGAATGCATATTCTTGAAATATGGCTAACTGTCAATACCGATAATGACTCGGAAAAGTGTCGTCAAGTCCTACAAAGTTTGTTGACTACTCTGAACGATGCTGAGAACATTGATATTCATTATTTAGAGAAAATTGTTAATAATTTATGTAAAGCTATTGCTCGATTCTGGAAAAAATGTAATAGGGATAAAACCAAGCTTTTATATAAGAATTCCGATTGGTTTAATGTTATTGAAAAAATTCAACTTGTGAAAAACAATAAGCAATGTACTCCGTCTGAAACGTCGCCGTGTCATTCACGTGGTCGTCCTCGAAAACCTTTTACGCAATGTAGTAAAAGGACTAAACGTCGGAGAGTAGCTGATTTGTCAAAGTCTGATGATTCTACTGTGAGTGCATTGCTTGATGTTTCAGACTGTTAATTCGATTCGTGTATATCTAGAGTTAGCACTGATGATGTCTTGTCACTTGTGACTGATGCTCAGTTGACAAAACATCAGTATTTATTAATTAAAAACTTTGTTAATAGTAAGATTTCTCCTAATGTATTACCATGTTACCAACAAATTACTAAAGCGAAACAGAGATTTTACCCTTCTAATATAACTGTTTCCGAGTCTTCAGCTGAAGTTGAATTACAAAGTCTTTTTGATCACACAGCTTCTCGAATCCTTGAATCTCAAAAAGAGGTCTTAGATCAGATTCCTGATGATTGTTTGTCTAATATCTCTTTACTTGGGAAATGGGGATTCGATGGCAGCACTGGACATAGTGAATACAAACAATTTTTTTCAGATTCAACTTTAGAAGATAGTACTTTGTTTGTAACATCTTATGTACCCCTTCAAATTATTGTAAAATTAGCTGAAGATAATTGTAAAATTTTATGGAAAAATCCTCGACCCTCTTCCACTAGGTACCGGCAGTACCTAGTGGAAGAGGGTCGAGGATTTTTCCTATTCGATTTCAATTTTTGAAAGAAAGCACAGCAGTGTCTTTGCAAGAGGAAGCTTATTTTAAGGAAAAAATTGAAAGTTTGCAAACTACTTTAATTCAGATCGACAATCGTGAATTGGTCGTTTCTCATAAGTTGCAGCTTTCAATGGTAGATGGTAAAATTTGTAGTGCTTTAAGTGAAACATCTACAAGTAGATGTTATATATGTAATGCTACCCCTAAAGAAATGAAGTAGATACCAATTTGGATTATCACCACTACATTCTTGGATACGTTTCTTCGAATATTTTATTCATCTTTCATATAGATTAGACATAAAAAAATGGCAAGTTAGGCTAGATAGTGATAAACAATTGTTATCAAATAAAAAACAATATGTACAGTCCCAGTTTAGGGAACGATTAGGTTTAATAGTTGACAAGCCGCGTAGTGGTGGAAGCGGGACGTCTAACGACGGAAACACGGCCAGGAAGTTTTTTTTGGAATCAGCTGTATCTGCTGAAATTACAGGTTTGAATAAGGATCTCATAGATCGTTGTTGTGTAATATTACAAACGTTATATTCTGGACATAAAATTAATGAATGCAAGTTTAAAGACTATGCATTACAAACAGCATACAGCCTGGTCGAGGAATATCCGTGGTATAGTCTTCCTGCTTCTGTCCACAAGGTGCTCGTACATGGATCAGATATTATAAGTTATGCATTGTTATCTATAGGAGAACTTTCCGAAGAAGCTGCTGAAGCGACAAATAAGTATATCAAAATTTATAGACGAAGTCACACTCGAAAAATGTCACGTGAAGTTACCAATCAAGATTTAATACAACGACTATTATTACATTCAGATCCTTATATTACAAGTCTTCGGAAACTTCCCCCTAAAAAGAAAAATTCTCTGTCACAAAGTGTAATAGAATTGTTACATGTTTAATATTGTTAGAATAAGAATAATTTATTTGTATTTTGTTAGTTGTTTTGTTTTTTTTGTATTGAATTAATTTTAATTTATTTATTTCTATTATTTTATTATAATTAAATAATGTTATCAATGTTTTGACTCTTATTTTATTTAAAATATATGTTTTACATTCCAATTTTTAAGTGTTTGTTCATGATAAATTTAGGTAAAAGTATGTTATTGTTTATATTTGTTTTTTACTGAAGTAAACGTTTTTTATTCCGTAAATACATGTACTTCTTTCATTTTAATGTTCCTAAAACACTTTTACAACTATAAGTCACTAAAATAATACAATGTATTGATAGTAACAGGACTTTAACTATTTATGACCGCCCTTGTATGGAGCGTGTCCCTCCGTGCAATGGTGAGCAAAGGCAGTCTTTCAGGACAAAGAAAATCTTTAAGGCTTACTGTAATATCTCATATTTGAACATGAAGCGTTATTGGTAAATACCTTTGGAGGCATGTCTTAAAGTTAGATTATTTTACGCTCTCTTAGAATTTGCTAAAATGTAGAATAATCCTTTTTAGTGGATCTCAATTTTTTTTTAATTAAAATCGATCGCGTATTTTTGTATGAATGAATGAATGAATGAATGAATGAATGAATGAATGAAAAATACTTTATTGTTACACACACAGATATAAAAATAGCTAAGCACAATATATATAGAACGAAAGGGTGCTACAATAGGCGGTCTTATCGCTTAGAGCGATCTCTACCAGACAACCTTTGGGTGGAGGGAAATAAAGCTATTAAGGACAGGGGTGTGATGCAACAAAAGAAAAGAATATAAATATATATAGAGGATTTTGCAAATAACGATAAAAAAAAAAAATACAATATCTAAAAATACTTAAATAAATACCTAAGTACATAAATCAGAACAAATAATAATAAATACACAAATATCCAATAAGCTAAATTTACAAACAAGCAGCTTAGCCGTTATTGGGAAAGATAGAACTTTTTAACTTGATCTTTGAAATTAGTTATTGACTGAGCTCGCCTGATCGCAACTGGAAGTGAATTCCAGAGACGAATAGCTTGCACAGTAAAAGAACAGTTATAAAAGGTAGTACTATGTGATGGGGTTAGGAGGCTTAGATTTTCTGATGACCGAAGGAGATAAGAGTTTGCACACTGAAGGAAATGGAAGCGTTCTTTAAGATAACGAGGGTAAGTAGGATTAAACAGTATATTGTAGAGGAGTGAAAGTATATGAGTGTTCCGGCGAAGTCGAATAGGAAGCCACTTGAGCTGATAGCGATACTGAGAGACATGATCATATTTACGCAAGCCAAATATGAACCTTATACAAAAATTCTGAAGACGCTCAAGCTTGTTTAGCTGGTCCTCCGTTAAGTCAAGGTAACTGGCGTCAGCATAATCAAGGACAGGGAGTAACAGAGATTGTGCGAGCGCAATTTTAGTGGCAGTCGGTAAAAAGTTACGTAGTCTCCGCAAAGATGACGCAGATGCATACAACTTACGGCTAATGGCTTGGAGTTGCGGTCCCCAACTCAGTGTACTGTCTATAATTATTCCTAGGTTTTTGGCAGTTGGACTGTAAGGAATGACAACACCTCCAAAATTCACGTTAGGGAGTGAATGCCAATCGATCCGGGAGAGTAGTCTCGAGCTACCAACAATCATGACTTGGGTTTTGACTGGGTTTACGCAAAGACCAAAGAGTTTACTCCATTCAACAATTTTCAGTAAGTCAGCATTGGTGGTCGAAATAGCTTCAGACAGTTCTGTTAGCGGAAATTGACAGTAAATCTGCAAATCGTCTGCATACAGGTGGTAGGACGAAGAAAGGTCTCGGGATATAGAATTAATGAAGATAGCAAAGAGAAGAGGAGATAATACGCCGCCTTGAGGAACGCCGGCAGTAGTGTTACACCATGAAGAGTAACTTTCGTCATGGCGAACACGCTGCCTGCGCCCATGCAGATAACTGCGAAACCAGTCAACCACAGTAGGAGATATGTTAAGAGAATGCAGCAACGCGAGGAGTATGTCGAAATCGACAGTGTTGAACGCGTTGCTGAAGTCCAGTAATGTTAATACCGTTAAGAGGCCATTATCCATTCCAAGACGAATGTCATCAGTAACTTTTACCAACGTTGTAACTGTACTGTGGCCGGGACGGAAGCCTGATTGAAGAGGATTCAGGAGATTGTATCGGGAAAGGAACTGACTTATTTGATTGTGGATAAGGCGCTCGAGGACTTTGGATAAAAAGGGAAGAATGGATATGGGACGAAATTCAGTAAGCGTCTTAGGATTACGAACCTTAGGCAAGGGGATGATTTGCGCATCTTTCCAAGTTGAAGGAAAAACTCCACTAGAAATGGAGCGATTGAAGAGGAAAGTGAGAATAGGAAGGATGATGTCAAGGATTGGTAGTAACATTTTGCGACTTATACCGTCGACACCCACCGCATTCGAGGTGATTGACAGCACACTCTTCTTAACATCACAGTCTGATAGTTGAGCAAAAATAAAGGGAGGGTGGTCGGGTATCGGTGAGTTAAAGATTTTATTTAAGGTAAAAATTTTATCTGCGTTAGTAATGCCAGATGATGAAGAGAAATGGAGGTTAAGAGAATCAATATTAATACTCTGAGGAATACTATTTTCACGTGATTTACCAATCCCGAGTAAACGGAGAAATTTCCAGACATTAGCTGGGTTGCTATTTTCGACAGAGTTGTGAATGTGGCGACGTAGTGCATCTCTACACACTGTATTGCAACGATTGCGAAATTTAACATAAATCTCCTTATTGTGATCATTTGGCCGTCGTTTGTATTTGCTTTTAGCAAGAACTTTTTTGTGCATAAGTATTTTTATCTCGTCCGTGAGCCAAGGTGCGGGAAGATGCTTTAATTTAATGGCACGGTAAGGAGCATGCTTGTCATATAAATGATTAATGCTGGTATTGAATAATTCCAATTTTGTAGTCGGTCTTTAAATTAATTATTTGATTATAAGATAGTTATATACATTATTAATAAGCATCAGAATTTTAATTTATTTTTTATGATCGCTGTAACACGTAATAAACATATAATACGTATCTTCATCTTGTATCATAAAAGATATGATAATATTTCTTACATTCACACCAATAAACCTAGCTCAAAGTAAGCACTGTAAGTCTTTTGTTATGGATGCTAGGGTAACGGGTAGACATAAATATATGATACATAGATATGTACCTAATATTCATAAAAATAAATATGTTTAAGTGATTTGTCAGCAAATCATAGTAATCAATGGTTTCTGATCCTTAACCTTTTCTCCTTACTCAGATAATACTCTAGTAAAGCTTCTCTGCAAATGATCTCAGAGCAAGTGTCGAAATCTTCATAGAAGTACTGACAATAGTACTTCAACCTACCATAAAATGTTAATTTTTTTCAAACAATATTTAACTCTCTGTGTTGAACTTTAAGCTGCTATTAGCATGTAATTTTTTTTTAATAACCCGAGTAGCTCAAGCGCTTGTACTATAGAATTACAAAAAATAGGTAAAAAAACTTTTTAAGTTAAACGGTTTTATGTTAAACATACATTGCAATGTTTAAGATAAATGTACTAAAAACCAAAAAAAAGTAATAAAATAGATACAGTCGTGGGAATTATAAACAAATGCATAGACTAGACTAAAATAAAACCGTGGGGCACGTCAATTGTCTACAATCGTTGATTAAAATGTTTGTTTTAATTTTGTTTTTATTGTAGACAATTGACGTGCCCCACGGTTTTATTTTAGTCTAGTCTATGCATATGTTTATAATTCCCACGACTGTATCTATTTTTTTTTTTTTTTTTGGTTTTTAGTACATTTATCTTAAACATTGCAATGTATGTTTAACATAAAACCGTTAAACTTAAAAATTTTTTTTACCTATTTTTATTTTCTAGTTTTTAGTTTTTATTTCGCATTCTGTTTAATTCATTTAGTGCTTCATTATTGCAAGGTTTCTTGCCCGTTAGTTTATTGCAGTCCAACTCCTCTATACGTAGTTAAGTTATCCGCCATTTTGTAGCGGCCGCCATCTTGGATTTCAATTTTTTATAGTATATTGTATTCTGCTTGTTGAGCACTTTCATTTGATACCCATATTGATGGAATTGATAAAACCTACGTTATCCGCCATTTTGTAGCGGCCGCCATCTTGGATTTCAATTTTTTATAGTATATTGTATTCTGCTTGTTGAGCCCTTTCATTTGATACCCATATTGATGGGATTGATAAAACCTACGTTATCCGCCATTTTGTAGCGGCGGCTATCTTGAATGTATAATGATAATGAATAAACATAATTGTATTGTCACCAAAACCTAAAGTGTATACAAAATTTCAGATTAATCGGTTGGCGGGAAGAGGGTGAAATTTGAATTACTAAATTTGACCCAAGAATAAATAATAAAACAAACGGGGTGAGCTAAATAAAAACGTTTAAAAAAACGCGACGGCGACGGTACCACAGACCTAAGCCAATAGACCCAGCCGGGGTCCGAATCCGGGACCTCGGAGTGGAGTTAACATGAAAACCGGTATGGGAGCCACTCGACCACGAAGGTTAGTCGCAGGTTCGCCGGACCTGACAACCTTCGTCGTCAGATGATGATTTATTTATTTGTTTATTTGATGATGATGATGATGTACATATTATGTGATTATTATATGTGATTTTGTCTTATAAAAATAGGATAGTTTTCTATAAGTCATCCAGAAGAGTAGTATTTTTTTGGATTAGGTGAATGGGTATTTTCTAGGTTTCTTTTCGAGATACCGTTCAAGCACTAGCCTAAATATATAAAATAAAATAAAAAAAGATTGCTTTAAAATTTTATCTCGCAATATAAAATGCAATAATAAGAGTTAAAAGGATGTTCTAGAAATAAACTAATCAATAACATTTTAAGATATCCTAAGTCATCATATTTATTCCAGTACCTACTCATAATCAAAATAAAATATTTAGGATAAGAAATTTTTAGGCATCAAACTACTGAATATTTATAAAAATGTTGAAAATCGGTAACGGAATTTGTATGATTTGCCTTTACAAATAATTGTAAAAGCACTTAGCGCCATCTATTTAGTAAAATATGAACTAAGCACAAGCTGTTATCGGCTTTGGACAGCGCCACCTACTGTCGTGCTAGTTGCTGACGATGTGTCTGCTAAAGACATTCACTATTAAATTCCATTGTAATCCGCTTGAGGCGTAATTAGCTAACTGTCTGAGAAGTTATTACGGAATACTCACACCGTTTCTTTCACTCTATCAGTGATTAACGGCGTAAGAAAGAGACAGAGTTAACTATGGCAATGTAACGTAACGTAAACATATAAATTGTCAGTTGTGAACTAAATTCCACGGTGGCGGTTGCGGGCCGTGTTCAACATACTTCTGTACAAAACTTAACGAAATATTCATAAACGTATTATGTGCGAAAACCATGTAGTTATCAAGTGTCTTGTGAATTAACAGTGCCAATGTTCTCGTTTTAAGTTTCTTCTGGTGATGTTCATAAGTCGTGTAGTTAACGGTATCGTGCAGTTCGTGAACTTTAGTTTGTCTTGACGAATTCGAAGTTACACCTATGTGAATGGAAGCCTGTTTTTGAATAGGAACAGGATGCGTCACGCGTAATTTTGAACCTAAAGAACTGAAGTGAGTATATTGGTAAAAACAAAAGTTATTTGCATGTTTAAAGATTAATTATTCGTTCGTATTATTGCCTTTTTTACTTCCATTTACTGATTTGAGAAGTAAGAAAAGTTTAAATGAAAAATGTGTATAACATTTATTTACACTTAAGATATTTGCGAATAAAATTAGCACGTAAGTTCTCCGAATGACCTTGCTTGAAAGGTCCGCCAGTCCTCTCTAAAGCGGATATTAAAGTTTTCAATATATAGAATTATATGAGTCACTAGTTCTTTAACTGTCTCGTAATAATTTCAAATACATAACGTGTATCTTATTTAATATATAAATGAGAAAAAACACATTTAAAAAGCTGCAACGAAACCCAGCATAACATTAAATAATTCACTATAGATTAATTAAGTAAGGTGGTTATATTAAATTCTAGACCATTTTTCACATAAATCAGTTGATGTGACAATATAATACTTGTTTCCATGGTAACAGTGTAATAACTTATTATGAAATATAAAGAGAGAAAGAGATACCGTATTTTGTAAGTTTGTACGTGGAGGCCAAACCTTAGTAACACTGAATTAATAAAAAAAAACTTTCACCATTTGAAAACTACATATTTCTGAATGGTCAAAGGCCAAGTTAACATTCTTTTCAACAATAAAATATCTATCAATAACCAAACTTATGTCACATATGAGAATTTATATTTTATGTGGGATTGACAAGTTTATTGCCTATTTCGAAACTTTGTAGCTAGCGTTAGCTTTTAAACTACTAGAAAGTGTTAGGTATATTGTAAAGCCCTTCAGAGATTATTCTGTAGATATTATTATTACACTAGCTTTTACCCGCGACGTTATATAATTCTATCCCTCGGGAACAGTAATTTTTTTCTGGATAAAAGGTCCTCATGTTCTTTTCTGAACCCCTGATGAAGGGTATGCAAAACTTCGTGATGATCTGTTAAGTATTAAAAGCGTGAAAGAGTAACAAACATACAAACTTATTTTCGTATTTATAATATTAGTTAGGAATTCTTCCGGGCGAATTCTTTCGACATAGTTAAGTCATAAATCTATACTAATATTATAAAGCTGAAGAGTTTGTTTGTTTGAACGCGCTAATCTCAGGAACTACTGGGTCTAATTGAAAAATTCTTTTTGTGTTGGATAGTCCATTTATCGAGGAAGGCTTTAGGTTATATAACATCACGCTGCGACCAATAGGAGCGAAGCATCAGTAAAAATCTAAATAATAGAAATTGACGCGGACGAAGTCGCGGGCAATAGCTAGTAAATTAATATTAGACAACCCACATACATTGTTGTGAACCTAAGTAGCTAAAGCACTTGTCTTATGGAATTCAGAAACAACGAAGGTGCCACAACACCCAGAGCCGAGCCAATATTGAAAAGTTCGTTTTCTACATTGACCCGGACAGGAATCGAACCCGAGACCTCGGAGCGACTTTACAATGAAAGCCGGTATGCTAGCCAACTCGACCACAGACGTCGTCGTATATTTTAACTATTTACAGGTACACAAGAAATTACAAAACTATTCAATAAGATATATCGAAATTTCTGTCAGTCGGTTAAGTAACGTAACCAAACTTAATACAGCTAACTTTTAAGAAAGTTTTCTAACATTTTATAGCTAACATAAAATCTATAATCTAAGAACGCAAATTTATTGTTTGTGTGTTTGTCTATCCGCTCTTTTTCCATTGTATCAATTAACGTTACCATAGCAACGTGTTACCTGGTCAGCTAGTTTTAAATAATAAACTTATTGTGGGGTTTCTCGCGCATAATATGTATCTAATCCTGACGTTTCGACTCCTTTACAGGAGCCGTGATCACAGGATGGCTAGTGGTCGTCATTTATTTTCTACTACCTTCACAATATTTTAATCAAGCACTTTCCAAAGTCTTAACATTTTGATTTATATGTATAGGTACATTTTAACAGCTACAAACGTGATCCTGTGTTGTGTAATGTCATCATCATTGATGTTCATCACACATATACATATGCCCCTACTGGGACTCGAACTCCGGATCTTTGGTGGAGAAGGTAGAATCACTACCCTTGCACCAAGCGGTCATCATAATAAAACTTTATTTATTTAAAAATGGTAGATAAGGCGCGATAACCTGCAATTTCAAAGGTTAGACTATTTTCGCCAAAGCTGGGTTATATGATCGGTGTTCAAAAGCGTATTAAAGATAAGATAAAATGCTTTTTTATTCTATATGAGCATTTAGAATGCATTTATTGAAAGTCATGGCTTCGTAAGTCCTTCGACGGAACACCTTGTACCGAGAAGCCACAAACTCGACAAGGACTGTTTCTTTTCTCCCTTTAATTATGTGTTACATTAAATAGTTATTAAATATTTAAGAAAACTTTTCTAGTACTACAAAGACGTTGAGTAAAATATTATTATTACAATTAACGGATTTTATACAGTACAGATATTACAAAAAAAAAATAGAAGTCTATGAACCTTCTGGGATAGCTCGTTCTATGGTAGATCCTATCTTAGCCCCGGGCTTGATTGGGATCAAGAGCGAACCCAATATAAAAAAAAAACATTCTTTGATATTTTATTTTGTATATGGGTGTATTTTTAAACTTTTCAAAGGGTAGGTCAGTGATTTTGTATGGTTATTTGTTATAAAAGGTAAAACCTCTACCCAATAGTGAGCCTCCTATTTTTGGAAGCCTGATACCTGAATGATTTAAATATTTATCTTTACCGTTTTTTGCGTTATGCTGTATATGTTAAGTTTATTTATAATACTCATATAGCAAACTGAACACAATGATAGGAATAATTTAAATCTTATATGTACTAAAAAAGGATAATTTGATAATGAAAATAACTTTATTCAAATGTACTTAAAATAAGTTATTTGGTATCGTCCAAAACTTCTAACTACCACCCATTCAGGATCCCTTTTAACTGACAAAAAGAATGGGCGCGAGAAACTCGTCAGCTTTAACAGAATAACGCGTCGTCACCATACATTATACACAAAAAAATATTATTCTGTTATCACAATAATAGTAGTGTTGTGTGTCTTGATATACATTGCAGGTTAAGTTAAATATTTTTTTAATTTATTACCAGCTCATCAAATTGTCTGTTGATTGGTATACGTTTTAAGTATAATTTATCATATTTCTTGCTTAGCAACGATGAAGAAAAGAAATATTTGTCATAAGATTTTTTATTACCTAATTGCCTGAATCTGTGTTTCCTGACTCTGGCATCTTCTAGGCAAGCGCGTCTCATCCTAGATCGCATCATCGCCCATCAGGCGAGATAACGGTCAAGTGCTTACCTATTTATTATATAAAAAAATCTGGGGATGGGCAATCCAGTCGACTGGAGTTTGAGGTGATTGAACTTCATTTAATAAGAGATTACAAATACAAATTGCTAAATAAGCTGTAAATAATTGTTAATAATACATAATAATTAGACATATTAAGATTTTATTAATAACTTTTGCCTTGAATAGCGATTTTTAAATTCATAAAGAAATGCACACGTTTTTATAATTAATATCTTTAATTTTTTACTTTCCAATTCTCATGCTTCCTTTCAGTCCTATCCATCCAAAGGTTGTCGGGCAGAGATCGCTTTGAGTGAAAAGACCACCCGTTGTAATATTTTTTAAGGTTTCTTTTGTTCTGTTATTGCCTAAATGTGATGCTACCGTCTCGCTAAGTCTCATACTCATTCTGAGTTTTTTGTACCTGCATATTATGTAAAAGACCCCTTTCGATCTGTCTACGGATCATATTTCTATTACATTTAGTTTTTGGAATACTTCTAGAAAAAAATTATCTACTTTAAATATTTTCCGCATTTTTCGGTCATATCTCAAAAATGAGATTTTGTGGCGCGAAATGATTTTGTGACTTAATGACCTTCTTGCTAACGGACTGTAGTATTATAAATGGTGTTCTATTTTTTTTTTCGGCTGACAAATGTAACCAGTGACTGGTTCTATTGTCGTCGAAAAAGGTTTAATTTTGCTTACCCAAAGTAAATCACAACCTCTGTGGTCAAGACTTGAGATGCTGTAACACATGTATTCAAAGGCACTGTAGTCACAATAGAACAAGTGCCGCTTTCACCTGTGATGACTGAAAACTATTCATACAACTGTTATTCATTCTATGACGAAATCTTCTACATATCCTGTTTTGTTGGAAAGTAACACAAATCTACCCAAACACATGCTAGTTTTAACACTTAAAAAAATACATACGATCACGGGGTAGGCAGATATCACAGATTTCCATTAACCATATTCTTGACTCTAGCTTCTTCAACTCTCATCAGCCTTTTCATACAAGCTCGTCGGTTAAGGGTACTTTTGAGCTGATCTTTTTTCAGGACACCTCTATTTGGCCCCTCAAAGTTCGCTTTACACGATAAAAAAATTGAAAGCAAAAATATTCATAATTTTATTTTTTACTAGAAACGTACTTAAGTCTAGTTGACGGAGCCTCCTTATATACAAATCTTTGCCTCTGCCAGAAAACAACGCCCTACACAGCGAAAAGCATAATTTTCTATATTACATCTTTATATATAAAAATTCCCTTTGTTTGACCGCGATGAGCTCCGAAATTAACCAACCGATTTTAATGTTTTTTTTCTCATTTTTCTGGATTTGTTTCGACCTAGGATATATGATACTTAGGTTGCATTTTAATTTATAACATAACAACGCGTGGTTGGGTCAGCTAGTATTTTAATAATTAACCATAAATGTTTGCACTTATAATTTGACTCATCAACTTAATTTATATTTTGTGCTTTAATTTTAATATGATTATTCAACGAATTAAGAAAAAAGAGCAATAAAAAGAGTAATTTAATAACTATGTATAATTAAATTGAACAAATATTTTATATATGATTTTTATGTTTTTGCATTTTCGGTGCTATCTTATGTAATATATTTAAACAGAAAAATATCAACTCGGCTCGACGGGTGCTCACAAGGCTGGGTAGCTTAATTGAGAGTGTGGTGTACCGGATATCCAAAGATCGCAGGTTCACGTCCCGCTGAGTGTGCCTTGTAAGCTGATTGGATTTTTTCTAGTATTTTTCTATTCAAATTTATATATAATAGCATTGAAAATCTATACTTATAATAAATCTGTAGTGAGGTCAATTCTGTACATGGAATAACTATCAGGGGGTGATTAGTGATCGATACTGATGCCAAAAATGCAATCAGTAAAATTTTTGTCTGTCTGTCTGTATGTTCCTTATAGAAACAAAAACTACTCGACGGATTTTAACGAAACTTGGTACAATTATTATTCTTCATACTCCTGGGCAGGTTGTAGTATACTTTTCATCACGCTACAATCAATAGGAGCAGAGTAGTGAAAGGAAATTTAGGAAAACGGGAGAAATTACTCTATTTTTTAAGCTTCCGTCATGTGTGCAGCTTTTATGGTTAAAGTTACATAGAAAAAAATTTTGTTTGTCTATCTGTATGTTCCTTATAGAAACAAAAACTACTCGACGGATTTTAACGAAACTTGGTACAATTATTCTTCATACTCCTGGGCCGGTTGTATTATACTTTTCATCACGCTACAATTAATAGGAGTAGTGTAGTGAAGGGAAATTTTGGGAAAACGGGAGAAGTTACTCCACTTTTTAAGCTTCCGTCGCGTGTGCAGCCTTAATGGTTAAAGTTACATAGAAATCATGAATGACGGAAATATTCTACATAAAATTGTCTAAAAAATATCCCGCAACAGCATGTCTATCTTTTATGGTTGACTCACAATAACACGTGTAACTCCTGATAGCTTAGCAGTTCGGAGCATTCTGATTATATTTGTTTACTCTTACGTTTAGAATACTCTCACTCATCTCTAATTTAAAAAAGTTAACATTATTACCTATTCAATAAAAAAGAAATCATAGAAATCGGTATAGAAATACCAAATTTTTACATGGAATAAGCCATCGCGCCGTCGCACGTGAATACTGAATCATGCTATAAGGATTATTTTTGTGTAACGGTTGCCGCGCTCGACACGGGTCGCGGCGGTAGGGTATAAAAAGGCGGGAGGTCCGAGAGCGAGCTTCATCTTCTTAATATATAAAAATCCAGTTTCACA
Organism: Calamotropha paludella; assembly: GCA_927399485.1. NCBI lineage: Eukaryota > Metazoa > Arthropoda > Insecta > Lepidoptera > Crambidae > Calamotropha > Calamotropha paludella. The sequence goes on along the minus strand of OV656815.1, from coordinate 24,929,152 downwards.
ATGTATGTTCCCAGTGAACCTTCACCAACTCAACCGATATTGATGAAAGTTGGTTTTTATGTGTAATTTGGTCCAACTGAAGAGATAGGATAGTTTTTTTTTTTAATTCGTAACACAGCAACGCGTGGCCGGATCAGCTAGTGCAATAATATAAAAAAAATCCTAATCCATTGCATTATCCACCATATATTACATCTTGAATCAATTTTTCTTAGAATTATCCTCACTTTTCCATACGTAGCGAAATCAAGCGACGAGAGAATAAATTATTATACAGAATGTTTAACACAAAACACAAATATGCCCGCAACCGAGCAGCGGACCAGACATCCATAGGTTGCGGGTTCGAATCCTGCATGAGAATAACTTTTGAACGGAGTATCTTTTATTTTTCTATTAAATAATTATCGTAAAAGATTTACATTACTCTTATGACATTCGTTTATTATATAAAGCTAAACTAATATTAGGTATAACTGACGATTTCGTTTCAATAAATTTCTTTCAAAGTATATAGAAAAGTAATTAATACCAGGAATTCATTATACCGATTCGAAGTAAATATAATTGACTATCATATTGATATCTTATAACCATTAATTAAAGCTACATAATTAAATTCTAATTAATTTTGTTTTAATATTAATATAACTTATTAACGACTGTTTGGTGCAACGGTAAAGATCCTGCCTTTCGCACCTTCGGTCCTGGGTTCGAATGCCGGAAGGGGCAAATGTTCGTGTGGTGAATACGAGAATTTATACCTGAGTCATGGGTATTTATATATATTTCCATTAATATTACTTATTTATGTATCATATATGTATGTATATCCGTTACCCTAGTATCCATAACACAAGCCTTACAGTATACTTACTTTGGGCTAGGCTAATTGGTGTAAATTTGTAAAATATTATTAATATTATATTATTATTATTCTTGACCAATTTGTCATAACCAGCTTATTTATAAATTGATTATAATAAGGTGTATTTAAAGGAAATCCTATATGAAATAATAAGGATAAATAAATTCTGAACTACTCACATCGATTATTTAGTTCCAACTTTGGATACTTAATGACGTAAAGAATAGATAAATAATCACATAAACTTATACCCCTACCAAGGTACGAACCCAGGACCGTCGGTACAGAAACGTTGCACAAACCGCTTGTCAAATAAAAACTGTTTTAAAAATTAACGCGTTTACAACTTGCGACATAGTATTGGAAACCGCAAAACTGGATTGTCTATGCAATGATTGTAAACCATAATGATTTTATTGTGAAATGCAGCCTGCCTAGTTATGAGCTGACATTGTCAATTTTATCGATTTTAATATTAAGAACCGGATGACATGAATTATGTAATTTATATTGAAAACTAGTTCTACGGTTTAGCTTAATGTGTAAGATGGTTTTTTTCTTTTTGGCTTTTTTTATTTTGAATCGGTTCGAATCTCAATCACGCTCGGGGGCCAAGATAGGATCCACGATAGAACAAGCTAAACCAGAAAGTGCCTATTCATCCTGGCTTTGAAAATAGACGGGTTCTAAGTACTCGGAAATACAGACGCAGGGAGGGAGTTCCACTCCTTTGCTGTGCGCATTATGAAGGATGTTGAGTAGCGCTTGGTGCGACAGTTAGGAATAGCAACCAAGTGTTGCCAGCCCGCAGTGTCTCAATGCCCGATGGAATGGAAGAAGATGGAGGGCGGTATGACCTTATGCAGCTCCTGACCAAAGTATTATACTCCGTCAAATACTAACAGCAACTTTTCGGCGGTGAGCTAAGGTGTGAAGCTTGCTCTTCACCAAGTTTGCTGTCAATAATGAGCCTCTCAGCTCTGCACTCGTATACAATGGTGCAAGATCTTGCTTGCTTTTCTTCTCATTATCGTAGCGTCTTAGATATACTTCGAGAATTGGACAATAACTGCAAAATAATTGTTAAAAAACAACCGGTTCAGAGATCAGCATTCAAACAAACAAACTCTTTAGCTCTACTATACAGGCTCTCCCAAAAATACGGTAAAGTGGAAGTTTAGAGGTAAAACTCATTTGGGCTACCCGAATGAGCACTATGTTTATTTTGCGATCCTTCGTAATTTTTGAGTTAAGCAGTTTTTTCATATTTTGCCAAACATTTGAAGCTATTACCATATAGTGCTAAATACTTTCTTAATGAGTTATTTGTAATTTTGTCAGTCACAGGATTTGCAATATTAGTTATTAATGTTAATATAAAAAAATAAACTGTATTACCGTAGAGTTTATTACTTTTCATAAAATATTTTATCGCCAGCCCATTGATGTCCGCTAGCAAGCAGTGGACGCTAAAGAATAGGACTCCTGAGTCTCTTTCCTGACACGTACAATTGAAGGCTCTTCAAGTCACGAGTCAATAGGTACCGGCAGGCGCGTCACATCCTAGATCGCATCATCGCGTCGCCTGCCATCAGGCGAGTTAGCGGTTAAGCGCTTACCTTTATATTTATAAAAATAAATCATGAGCAAACAATGCATTTTGTAAGAAAACGTTTCTTTAGAATAAAGGAGGTGTTCATGACATTTTTTGAGGAGCCATCTTTAGTCATTTTAAAAACGTGCATACCCATACTTTTAGTAATATTGTTCTTTTATTCAGTAGGCTGATAACTTAAATGGATGTAGAGAATCGAAGTAAGGATTTGCAAAGCGTTAGGGGCATAGCAAATATTTAAAATTCTTGCCATATGACCGTATGATTGTCTGCCATCCATACATAATATTGTTAATGTTTGATTCTTAAAACTTGCGCGCACATTACACATTTAAAAACATATCTATATTACGGTTTTTTGCGCATAATTTACATTTAATCCTGACGTTTCGACTCCGTTATAGGAGCCGTGATCACAGGATGATTAAGGCTTAAATTATGCTCAAAAACCGTAAAAGGTATATTTATAAATTGTTAATCGTACAATATTGATTACCATAGTTCTGAATGATATCTTCCTTAACATGTTGTTATAATGGAACCTGCTAAACCCGTAGTTAATTGTGGCTTTATAACCCCCAGTTGCATCCACATTTTTTTTAATTCCAAGCTTAATCCGGTTAATATAATGCTCTGAAACTTGGGCCTACCCTCCGGAGAGGTAAGCATGGACGGGCGATTGCTCTCTTGGATTTTCTTTGGCCACAGTGAGTTTAAACATACTGGTTTTCATAGTAACGTCAATCCAGGGTCCCGAGTTCTATCCCCGGCCGGGTTAGTGTAGCAAGTGAGCTTTATTGTAGCGCTGTCCGTAATCTAAGCCGAGATCGGTTTTGAGTTAAAATGGCAGCAAAAAAATTCTTGATATTAGAGTTTTTTCACTGTTATCTCAAAAAATAATTATGTGGCTTAGCGATGTTTTATTCAACTGACGGCAGTATGTCGGATTTCGGTATTGTGGTGCTGGCGTTGTTTCTGAATTCCAAAAAACCTGTGCTTTAGCTACTTGCAGATAAAATACGCCTACGTAATAAACATCACTTAACTTGGGTTAAGAGAAATTAACATGTATACGATGTTGATTTATATTTTACTAGCTAACTCGGCCACGCGTTGTTGGTATAACCCGGCCACGCGTTGCTGATATGGTAACAAACACACACACAAAGTATTGTAGTAAAAGTAAAAAAAAATGTTGTGATATGTGACGACCGTTTGATGTAACGGTAGCGATCCTACCTTTTGCACCGACAGTCCTGGGATCGAGGCTGGTAAGAGCAAAATGTTTGTGTGATGAATACGAGCATTTCTACCTGCTTCATGGGTATTTGTATATACTTCTATAAATATTACATATTAATGGTTAATATTTGTATGTTTATCAGTTTACACACGCGATACTCACGCGAGTCAAACGCCAGCTTGACTATTTTATGTAGGTGGTCAAAGTTCTACTTTTGAATACCTGCATAAATCGGTATCAGTATCGATATCGAAATCGGTATTTGTATCGATATCGGTATCGATACAATATCGATACAAACGCATTAGACTGCCAAAAAAATATCTGTAGGATAAATTCTTTTTTGGATTCAGACATACCATATTTGTATTTTTCCCTATTTTATATATGTCTTTCTTTTCTTTTTTATGTTATTACTCTTTTTATTTATATACATCTTTTGTTGTTATGTGTTTGAGTTTCAAATAAATTTTTTCTTTAAAAAAAGATAGAAACGCGCTGATGACATTAAAAAAAAACACAATATGCTCAGTTCTTACTTTCGACTAGGCTAATTGGTGTAAATTTAAGAAATATTATTATAATAAAGAGTCAATCTTTTTATCCATCTAAGCTCTGTGTTCCAAATACCCTCATTAATTCAGTCATTTCGTAATTGAATGCAATACATTTGAGACCAGCAGCAAACACTTAATAAGTGCACAACACGCATACTAAATACATATTACATGCAGATACGCTATAAAGGAATGGGTCAGATTCTCGACAGGTAGTAATGCTGCAGAACCAGTTCTAACAAGAAAACTTGACTCTTTATAGTTTGACGAAACTGACAAATATTGTAAATTCGATTTATCAATCAAAGTTTTATGATTTACTAGCTTTTACCCATCGCTCGCTTTAATGTAGACTACCGATTAAAAGTTATATTTCTATCCCTCGGGAACAGTACTTTTTTCTGGATCAAAGGTCCTATTTACTTTTCTGTACCCCTGACAGTGTATGCAAAATGACAGACAGACAAAAGATAGGAAAAAAAATAGAATTGGTTTCATCAATCATTAAAAGTAATTTTATCATAAAATTTGTCAAAAAAAAATGCACGAATTTTTTTCTTTTTTTTTGTTTCTTCCGGGCTCGGGGGAGGGCGGTGGAGTATCCTACATGGATACATTGGCCGGGCGAGAGGTTATGTCAGACTCGTACTGACTAAACACCACGTGAAGGTGCTTTAGCCTGGGAATGCTATACAGGATCAATATGAGCGATCGGACGGAAAGAAAGCCTATCCTGTATCGGACCAAATCCGCTAAAATGAAAAAATATCAACAAAATCGATTGTGTAATTTCGGAATTCATCGCGGTCAAACACTGGCACACGAAAATTTTATATACATACTAGCTGAACACGTGTTGCTATGTTATAAATGAACGATATCCTATATCCTAAGTTGCAACAAATCCAGCAAAATGAAATAAAAATCATCAAAATCGCTGGAGTAGTTTTGGAGTTCATCGCGGTCAAACAATGTGACAGGGACTTTTTATGTTATCTGTATAAATAAAATAATAAAATAAATAAAAGGAATTTCAGACAATAACGAGTCAACGATTACCAGCCCTAGCAAGTTTTTTGATATCCGCCATTACAGGCCGCATCCACTTACCACTACAGAACTCCTTTCGGAATAGATTCATTTTGATTTAATACAATCTTTTAGCAATACACCAATGGAATGTGAATCATAAATATATAGTAACTAAGTCTACTTCCCGAGTTACCTGTTATGTCAATATCAGAGCCACAAGTCTAGACCTACCTACGTGGCTGTACCACTTTCTGTTTACGTAAGCTTTCGTCTGGGCGTCTACTATGAGTACGACCGTTTGGTGCAACAGTATCAATCCAGCCTTTCGCACCTACGGTCCTAGGTTCAAGCCCGGAACGGGCAGATGTTTGTGTGATAAGTACGAGCATTTGTGTCCAAGTCATGGGTATTTACATATATTTCTATTAATATATATATAGGTATATGTCTACCTGTTATCCTAGTATCCACAACACAAGCCTTACAATGCCTACTTTGGGCTAGGCTAATAGGTGTGAATGTAAGAAATATTATTTGTATTAAACTATTCTCGTTATCCAAAACTATGACTCTATCCCTTTCACTCTCATTGTTTATGACTAGTATTTCCGATAATCATCGATTACGAAAATAGTTTACGTTATAAACTCGTACTTTTTAGGCTTCCGAGGTAGAAAAGGAACATTTATAGTAAAATAATGAGAAAGTTTTCATTCTTATGAAATTTTAAAATTTACTAAACATTATTGTTTTTGTTTTTTGTATTACGCTTCGCTCCAATATATAGTGCTAGCGAAGCTTTATGCTTAGCGACTGCTTCGACCTAGTAAAATGTATGTCCGTGGATACTAGACTTATCCATAACACAAGCTTTATTGTGCTTACTTTGCTAGACGGATTAATGTGCTTTAAAACATATTTTTTTTTTTTATAAACAGAATTGTATTTTCTGTTTTTTTTTTTACCTTTTTTACTGTCCATCTCATAAAGTATGTGACATTTTCCAACTTTTTAAATTGACTAATATCAACTTCACTGTAATTGCACATTATCTGAACGCATTACATTCCATTATGCAAGTCTTTCTTAGTTTTATCACGTTCGTTGCATCTCATAGATAAGGTGGTAAATTGTTCGTGGAAGACAAACATTAAAAAAAATACAACTATAATACTACATAATTTTATTTAAAGTAATATATATATATATATATATATATATATATACTACCAAGGTAACTGATCATTTCATGTTTTTATTCATATACCTATATAATTATATTTATTTATTTATTAATACATAAGACAGATGACAATCATTTCAAAGCTAAGTACATATTTTATATAGGTATAATATAACTCAATAATTTGAACATGTTATAATTTGTTTATTGTTGAATCGAAGTTGGATGTCTTATTACAAAATCCTTAGTTTATTTACTTTGCATATGCAGTTTAATGTATATATGTATATAAATGTATGTAGTAGATACCTATATGTGTAGATGTATGTCATTCAATTATGTACTCTCAGCACACCGGAAAAATCCTAGCAATTTTTGGTGCGCTGGTTAACAATGTAATGACTTTATTTTGTTAAATATAAATAAATAAAAAAACCGGCCAAGTGCGAGTCGGACTCGCGCACCAAGGGTTCCGTAAAATATTTTTATTATATGATGTAACAAAAAATTTACGGTTTTCGCAATTTTTCCTTTATCTGTGCTATAAGACGTTGCTTCGTACAAAATTTCAAGATTCTGAGTTCACGGAAAGTACCGTGTAGGTCTTGATTCCCTTGCGAGTGTCGAAATTTTGCGGCATATACGGCTATATCTTTTTATTGCGTTGGCTTAAAAGTTTGAGTTTTTCACAGCTCCAAGGGTCAGTAGACCTAAGTATTTGATATAAATTTCAGCTTGATACGTCCACGTGTTCCTGAGAAAAAGGGTCTTGAGAGACGGACGGACGGACAACAAAGTGATCCTATAAGGGTTCCGTTTTTTCCTTTCGAGAAACGGAACCGTAAAAATTACATAATTTCTATCGGAAATGTTTCGTGTTAACAGTTCAACTATGTAGATAATACAACATAACAGTAAGAATCGTATTCACGGACTGATATTAACTTAAATTCTACAGAATTTACACTGTCAGCTTGAGAGTGAAGGATTTTGATGTAAATAAGGTTGAAAATATATACCAAATTATTGTACTGCCGAGCCATCCTGACCACGGGCATATAAGAAACATTGTTCTTATAGACTTGTAAAGCAAAAAGGTTTGTTTTATTGAATTTGCGTGCGCTGTATTTGTTGTTAAAAGCGATTTAGGAGAGCAAGTAAGGGGCATAGAGCTTGCACTATAAATCTATGAACTACCATTGTTAATTGAAAAGGAACACACAAAAAAGTGTTGCGCAACTTAGAAAATGTGAGCACAATTGCTCAATTGAAGCATCAAACAAGAGAGCTTTCGTTTTTGTCGGTTTTCAAATGCTTTTCGGAAACAATGCACAGTTGGCGGGCCGTGTCGTACCCGTTTATGCAACCAATAGTGAAATGGACGTAGGCTTTTGTCAGAGAAACAATCTACACAACACAAGCTAAACAACTGAGGCTGGTCAATCGCTCTAGGTCACTGCTGCTTTAGGACAAAGCTAAACCACATACTGCTAAACGGTCGATCCTGCCTTTAAAACCGATGGTCCTGGGTTCGAGTTCCGGAATGGGCAAAGGCTTGTATGATGAATGCGAATTCTTTTTATTTATATTAATACTACCACACACACACACACACACACACACACACACACACACACACACACACACACACACACACACACACACACACACACACACACACACACACACACACACACACACACACACACACACAAAATACAACATATAGGTTTGTTAAAAAAACTAATTTGATTTTTTTTTTCCTTTTGTATTTTTGTTTATAAACTTACTACCTGATACAGGTATATTTTACTTAATAGGTGTGTCACCACAAAACTTTTTGCAACAAAGTTTTTGTAAAAGAATAAAAGACTTCTGATTTTTTTTCGAGTTCTTTGAATATTACATATTTATGTATCATATATGCATGTTTATTCGTTACCCTAGTATTCATAACACAAGCCTTACAGTGCTTACTGTGGGCTAGGCTAATTGGTGTGAATGTAAGAAATATTATTATTATTGTCTTTGTGTTTGTCCAGCAGTGGACGTCATTTGATCTATTCCTATCGTCTCATACAAAACAAATGTTGAAATAACATTTTTAAACAAACCATATATTTCTAATGTCACTGTTGATAATTGCATTCACACGGATCGCGAAGGCTGCCTCTGTAGGTAACCCGATTCTCATCATTGTTGCTCACTCTCAGCTTTGTACCTATGTGTAAACCATCTATGCATTTAATAATCTAAAGATGCATACCTTATAAATAGAGATTAGTTTGTATGTCATTTTCAATAAATTAAAAAATTTGATCCAGAAGAAGGGATGTTGGACGTTAGGAAGAAGTCTTGGCTGTCTTAAGAAAAAATGCCCGTATTTATCACACAAACATCTGCACCATCCGGGACTCGGGCCCAAGACTGTCGGTGTTAAAGACAGGTTCGCTACTGTTGCGCCAAATGGTTGTCAAGTCAAGTTTATTAGAATGTACAGTTTTGTTATTTTCTATATTCTCATGGAGCAGTGAAGTTATCTAAATAGACAAGCAGGTAATTGTATTTCATGTTACAAAAAAAAACAAAAATAAATTGTTAAATTTATAAATTTGTTATTTAAATATCGCATGGTATGGCATGATGTGTTATATTATTTTAGCAACTAATTTATTATTCATTCAAAATTCAACTAACGCATCTATGATAAATGAAATTAAATCATATTTTATTTCGTTGTCATAACTGATTATAACTTAAAAAGTATACAATTGATATATTTTTGTTATAAAATAGCTAATAAAAAACTGCCTACATTAGAATATATCAAAATATCAGTTTCATTTCAATCTTATCTATCTATTTCTCTATCTATACATAGTGAAATGGAACGCAATCCATTTTAGTTTCCCGATTCGCCACATGTGGCGCCTCTCTCTCTCTCCTCGTGTAAACTGTGTGCATTGTGGTCGCTTATAACTTTAATTAAATATATAATTTATTTACCAAGAAAACTGTTTCACTATAACTATAATATTCCTACATATACAAAAATTCCCTGTCACATTGTTTGACCGCGATGAACTCCGAAACTAATCAACCGATTTTGATGAGTTTTTTTTCATTTTGCTGGATATGTTTCGATTTAGGACATAGGATAGGTTTCAAGACAGGTCAGCTAGTACAAGTAAATACTAGTAATTAAAATTACAACTCTTAAAACGCAGCTGTGGAAGTCAGAAACACTTATCTTGTCAGGCACACCACTGGTAGGAAATATTGGATAACATGCCAGGAAAAGGCATCGATATTATTACGTAGCCTCTGGATCATATATCAGCAAACGAGACAAGTAGTACTTCGTGGGAAATTCTACTATCACAACTGTTTCGTTCGCATTATTAAACCTGTTTAACTAAAGCTCACTTCCGATAACCTATCCTCAGTAAGAAATAGGATTATTTTGATTCAGTTCGTCTTTGTGATTAGCAGTCTTTAACAGAATTAGTCCAGCAACAAAGCTATTACACCTAAAACATAGCTAAAATAGTGCTTTATTATAAATTATAAAGTCTGTAATAGCAACATCGCCTCTGTGTTTGTATTTTCGATCTCTAAATGATGCAGAGGCTTCTATGCGGAAACAGAATACCGTTGCCCTCAAACACACTATATTTATATTTTTGTGAATGTTATTATTTTTTATGTTAATTGTTATAGCAATCTGTTTTTTGCCTGCATAATGTTTTTTTATGTATGTTTTGTGTGTTTGAATCCAAATAAATGTTTCCTTCCTTCTTTTCGTTATATAATCTTTCAAGTTGATTTTCCGCATAGGTCCAATAACACTTTTATTTTACAAACTTACTGAAATATCTTTCTTTTCAATACCCTGGTCAGGATGGTTCGTCAGCGTAATGATTTGGCACAAATTAACTCATATTTACTTTCCTCAATTACTTTTAAATTTTACATTAAAACTGTTAAGGATTTCCTCTGTTCCACGCCAAAAAGAGCTGAAACGGCATAAGCATGGATTCTGTGTACTTATTAATAATATTGGCTTAAGTTAATCACACCAATCTAATACATTTCTTTTATCTCAATTAATGTTACATATTGTATATATTTGTCTATATTGAAATCTAGTTAATAATTAAGTAATGTTGATCATATTGTGTAATAAATAAAAAAATACTGTTCAAATGTCCCGAGACATTTTTTTGTTTTTAATAATGTTCAAAACAGATACTTTTCAGATACCAAATCATAATTCATCATCATTCTTTTGGTTTGGCAACGTGTTTTAATTCAAAGTCTACATTTTTCTACTAGTTCTAGCTTTTAAATATTGCATCTTAAAATTTGCACCTAGTTTTATGGAAAAGTGATAATTAACATTCACTTAAGAGTAATCCTATTTACAGGGTATCTGATCAAATTCCTGAATTTTGTCAAGATGAAGATTAAGATCCTGTGACATAATTTTACTTTACTCAAATATTTGTAAAAATATACAAATATTTTTCAACTTATTTTAACCATAGATTAGAGACATCAATAGATGTGAGTACTATAATTAGGGTTGGCGACTTTCTTTCTAGTTGACTTATTTAAAAATTCATAAAAACAGGTCACGTGTTTGCCAAAATGTATTTATTTGGTTTCTAATATATATGTGTCGTAGATGGATTACCGAATCGAATGTTTTACAAAACAGATCCGTTATGTAAAAGAGTTGTACAACTTTCAACTGAATTGTCATTACGATACATTTCACAATACTAATTACTTATGTTTAGAGGCAATGAAGAATGATTATCGCCAGTCACAAAAAACGTTGGTGAAGGGCGTGTAGGGTAAGCTATGATGATTTTCCTTCAACAATTTTTGAAAGTAATCTAACCATTAAATTATGAACGTTATAAAAAATTCAAATGTACCTAGGTAAATCTCTTCTATGACTTATGATTCTACGGCATATTTTTTGTGATACAAGTAAATAATATTTCAAATTATTTTTTTCTATTCAATTCTGATATTCATTGTTATAAATAATAGCGCATATCAATTATAAGAATCTTATGTGGTAAGTACATATACTTTCTTATGTTTAGTAGAGGAAAAATATCATATAATTATTAGGAATCAATTTTAATAAGTATCCAAACTCTTGCGTATGTAAATTCAATTAAGAAAAATTACATGCTTCATATTTAAGGGAAAATAGAAATATTTTGCACCAACCGAAGATCGAAGCTGGGACCTTGAAATTGTAGTAAAAACTATGTAGTTACATATAACGCACCTAAAACTTAGTGATGTACATGTATTGTCTTCCTATTTATTGCTTAGACTAAATGCGTTAATATTAAAAATGCCTATAAATTTAAAATGATGACCTACAAACTAATTATAAATGTGATTTTATGTAATAAATAGAGTGCTTAATTTTGGCTTATGGAATTTGGTAAATCTTCAGTGGTTACAGATTAGCTTGTAAGACAGGTCTGATGACAGTTGAAGACGCGAGAGATGTATGTTGGGATCGTAGAACGTGGAAATCGGTGATTAATGTCTATTTCTTCGGAAATAGGGTGTGATACATGTGTATGTATTACGAGGTCTTGACAACAGAGTGGCGGACCATTTAAAAATAAGTTTAAGTGGAAATATACAAAGGTACATAGATTAATAACGTGTTTAATGCATTGTAATTATTATTAAAATATCGAATCCGCTTACCAATTTTAAAATTTGTGCAGAGGTTAGTGTTGACTTTTTTTTCTTACTAATACCCCCTATTAAAATAAGTCTGCGTGAAATGAAATTGTTCAATATATGATTTTATGTATAAATATTAATTGATGAGCTTTTATGTTTTTTTTTTATATATGTAGGTATATATTTTGAATTTTTCAATGCTATCTTCTTCTTCTGTCTAGACCTTTTCCCATTTACTTGGGGTCGGCCTTTCTTGATCGCATTTTCCATTTTGCACGACTTTGTGCTACGTCTTTTTGCAAATGAGCTTCTTTTAGGTCTTTTTCAACCGTCGTCAACCAGGTGGCGGGTGGTCTTATATCATAAATTATTTTAATAGAAAAATACTAGAAATCAGGCCCGATCTTTTGTTTCAAATTTTTCTATTCAAATAATTTTTCATATTATTGATGAGATTTTAGAAACATCAACCTAATATTGTAAGCGAATGACAATAACATTGTGTAAAATGTGTCATCTGTTTGGATTGTACAATTTGTTTTTTTTTTCTCTTGTTATAAGTTGTAAAACAGTTTTTGGCAACTAAACATATTATTATCTTTATTATAATTGACTTGTTGGCAACCCTAGGGTCGACCTCTTGCTACCGTTACCTTACCCCGTATTACGTACAGTTACGCACAACTACCGGGCGGTAATTCACCAGTTTCCGCTTCACCGGTCATTTTTAATACCATCTTTATTTACTTGCGATAAGAGTCATTTTCAAACTAAACGTGTAGAATTTTATAATGATGTTTTTGAAGGAAATGAGAAATGCCGAAAAGTAGCGACGTTTTTTTTAGCAATAGTATTTACTGTTATTGTGATTTACTTTACAAACATTGGGTATTCAGGCTGGCTACATTATATCGAAATCTTTGCTTTTGAGAAATTTAAAAAAGTTGTTGAAAATACCCTCATGAGCAAAGGCTGTTACAGACTTGATTATTGAAGAACAAAAAGGCGTGGAGTGGCCTATGCTTTAATAACTATAGGTACTTCTAATTAATTTTTTGTAAAGTTAATTTTTCATATACACTTTTACAAGGACTACACAAGTTACCTTAATGTATTTAATTTTATTTTTTGAAATTTTAATGCCATATTTCTTTAAGATATAAACCTTAGCATTCAGAGCACTCGCCCGGATAACGAAAGGTCTGGGGTTCGAATCCCATCTGTGAGTTCGGAGGAGTGATTATTTTTAAAAAGCGTATTTTTATCTTATAAAATTACATTACTTTAAAAATATATAAAATTAAAGGGAGAAAAAGACAGCCCTTGCCGGGTTTCTTGCGGCTTCTTCTCATTACAAGGTCTCCCATAGTAGAACTTACGAAGCCATGGCATAGTTGACTTTCAATAAATGCATTGTAAATGCTCATATTGAATAAAAAGCATTTTATCATATCTTATCTTAGAGTATAAAACCCTTATTGTTTACGTTTTTAACAGTAAAAGAGGATTAAGGTTAGCATTTTTCGACCGATTTTTTCGTCATCTTTTACCGTCCATTTTGTCGCAAACGTACGTTTGTCCATCGTTTCTTGTAAATTTGAAATCGTAGGTCTAGTTAAAGTGGTTATTATTATCAGCCACCGTGATACTGCACTAATCTTACCGTCGGCATTGCACATGTTTCGGACCTCTGGAGGATTTCCTCCACTGTGGAGGGGCCCTCGGGCCATCTGCCACAGTTCGCAGTGGCGAGTGCCGCAAACGACCCCACAGAGCTTAGGCAGTCGTGTGGTTTGCAGTTCGGGTATGCCCCGCTTACGCTCCGTCTAAGGTGTGGGAGAGTCCCACATATCCCCGACATCAACCCGTGGCGGTAGTTGTCATTGCTTATCTGTTACTTACCATTGAAGCGACAGTTATTGTATATTGTTAAGGCCGATATAATGCTACAGTATCTTGTAATTAATGCGAAATAAAAATTCATTATTATTATAAAAAAATAAGGTGATTAAATCGGTAAAGAAAATCGGTCCGCCTCCCAATCGAATGCTTAAACTGCTGTATTTCATTATAACATTTTATCTTATATACGACATTGTAACGTTTATAAAAATATATATATAATTTTGACATTATGATTATGAAAGGTGATAATGTCATTGTGATTTAACTGTCATAGTTGCGACAGCAAACGGGCAATGACATGTTACAACAAAGACTCTGTGACTGGTTTAATGTCTTCGCATTATAAAAGCATTTTTTGCATTCTAATTACGATGTGTGTCATAATTATGACGTGTGGCTTCATGTACAATATGTAAACTTTTAGTTTTTTTGGTTGTTAGTCAGGAATCTACAATCGAGGGTTTTTTTACTCATAAAAATGCTTTACCAAGAACAGGATTGACATTAAACCGGATTCAAGGAGAGTTTTATTATACTTTTATACTGAATCCTGACTTTTCGACTCCTTTACAGGAGTCCTGGTCACAGGATGACTAAGGTAATGGTTGTCATACATGTGCTACTTCACAATATTTATATCGGGCACGTTCCTACTGTTGAAATTTTATACAAATTAAAATTTCAATTTATTACCACCATTGATTGCTATTTCTACCTGTCGCATCAGCGCTTCTCATCATCTTTCATAATGCGCACAGCAAAGGAGTGGAACTACCTCCCTGCGTCTGTATTTCCGAGTACCTACTTATAACCCGTCCATTTTCAAAGCCAGAATGAATAGGTGCCTGTTGGATTAGCTCGTTCTATCGTGGATCCTTTCTTGGCTACGGGGCTTAAGTGAACCCATTCAAAATAAATAAAAAACAATATTGTTTTTACGATTACTGTCAACTACTGAGTCTACCACCAGTTCGTAAAATGTCAGTTTTGTATACTCTTTTTCAGATAAGATAAGATAAGTGTTTATTTCAAAGAATATGGTAGTAAATATAGGTGACAAACAATACAAATCCGGCATAATCTGCTTTACTACGGCGTGGAAATTAATAAATTATGAAAAAAAGCTAACAATACATAAATTATCTAAACATTAGTTAATATCACAATTACCTATATTTATACAATTGCATAATGATTGCCTGCCAGTACAATGACAATTTAATATTAGTTTCTGTCCGAGGAATTCGTTAACTGAATAATAACATTTATCTAAAAGGATGTCAAACAATTTATACTTGAGAATTTGTTGGTAGGCAATTCCTTGATTTCAAATGGCAGCACATTATAGATCCTGATCGCGTTAAAAAACGTACTACCTACTTCCATATATTTTCAATTTCTGGGATGAGACCTGTAATTTATGCTTATACTTATTTCAGGGATACTTATTTCATACTATATGCAGGGGTTCAGGTATACCATTATTGATATAGCAGAAGAATTTACTAGCGCTGTAATTTTTTTTACTTCATTACTGATCACAAGAGAACCGTATGGTTGATTTCACCTGTCAGTTGCGCCATACCAATTTAAATGAATCAAAAGTTCACAAAAAACAAAGCTAACTCACACGGGATCTGAAGAAGTGTGCCGGCGTGATGCAACGGAGTTGTGCAACTATTGTTCTACTGTTTTACTTCTAATTGTTGTAGTTTTCGTGTATGGGTGTTAATGTTACAATGGCTTTATAGCTGTGATATTACCAGGATTTAACAACACGTGATCTACCTAGTCATAAACCGTTACTGCAATATCGCGGGACCAACAGTGGTTAATACCGCGTAACTTGGTAGTTATATTAATTACTAGCGGCCGCCCGCGACTTCGTCCGCGTGGAATATTGCAACATAATTTTTCTAAAACAACAGTAGCCTAAGTTACTCCTTATTACATCAGCTACCTGCCAAAAAAGTCCCGTCAAAATGCGTCCAACCATTTCAGAGATTAGCCGGAACAAACAGACAGACAGACAGACTAAAATTGTAAAAAATGTTATTTTGGTGTATGTACCGTATATAGGTATATTCATATGCATGTAGTAAAAAACGGTCATGTCAATATTACAAATAGACACTCCAATTTTATTTATATGTATAGATTACTACGTCTTTGTCTAATTAAACTAAAAATATATTTAAAGATATAGGTACTATAGTTTCATACGGGATGAAGCCAATGACCATTTAGAACCTATACGCGCGAAATAACAATTTTGATTTTTTTTGTAGTTACGCTTTATTAGCGACTGTTGAATACACAGTATTGCAGTTCCAACGACGATATGTTAATTACATATTCTATGTGGTTGAATGAAATTAACGATTAAAAAAAGTAACATGGAAGAATTTTGTACTTGAATACAGGACAATGAATATTTAGACAACGTATTAATGTACAATTGATCTACCGAGATCTAAACAGATCCAGCGAATTCTTTCCAAGTATTTCTTAGAGCTTTTTCGCCATATAAAATAAACGCGATCAATTCGAGCGTAGCTCAGTATACTCACTAAACGTAGTTTTAGTTGAACCTCGTTCAAATTCTGAACGACCGATTTTCGACGTTTAAGGTTACCGGGTTCAAGAGCTGTCACTGTGTATACAGCTGGTTGCTAACATTTTTATAATTAATGATTTTTATATTTTTATTGTATGATAATAAAAAGAGCGTTAGCACAAAAGTTTCTATGATGAATATTCTGTTCTTTCCAAGATTGCCCTTTTTAGACCAATCCAAGTTTTTGCTAACGCAATTGAAATGTAGCTGGTGAAATCGAAGTAATGTAAACGGAGATCAAAATCGCCACTTGAACTCGTTTATGGAGAACTTGGTTTTATTATGTGAAACTAGCCCTTAGAGCCTTTGCACATTACGTTTATTAATCGACGCGCCTTTATATCAATACAGACGCGAGTCAAACGCAGCTTGTCCTACCCTTGAATGTCTACATAAATTCAGTCTCGCGGTGAATCGGTATTGAATCTGTGCGAAGTGGGTGGAAGGGGTAAAGAAAACGATCGCTGCGCTTGGCACGGCACAAATGTGCAACAAATTGGGCAAGGGAAACATACAAACTTGTAAATGTTGTTTTGAAATTTTTGAAAATGGGTTATTATTGTTTTTGCATCGTAGACTGCAAAAATAACAGCAGAAATAGTCAGTGCAAATTTTGTTTTATCTAAATGTTTAGTCATGTTTTTAGGTTATGAGAGTACTTACGTTACATAAGTACATAGGATATATATCTATACGACCGTCAAGACCGTGAAAAAGCCCTCTCAGTCGTTCAGTAAGTCACTTGTAAAGCGCACTGTATTATACACGCGTCTTCCTAATAAAATATAATTTAACTTTGCAGTTGGTTTTCATTTCGACTCAAATAATATTAGTGACTCCACTAAACGTTTAAACTTGTTTTATAGGGTGTTGAGGTCACCGATGTTAGACGAATGATGGTGGCTCTTATTAAATAACTATTGCCATTAGTTCTTAGTTCTTTTACATTCCTCACATGTTCTGCTAACACCAATTTATTTCCTTTTAGCATAGTTTGGGGCTGGAAACTTATTGTGTGTTTTACACTTTCAAAACCAGTTATTATAATAACGTCCATTTCTCCATAAACAGTTTTTTTTCAAATTCCTTTCAACATACCATTTATTGTCTTTTAAAGTATATTTTATTCACTTTAATCTATAAAAATAAACAAGCTGGTGTTATTTATTTTTTGACATATGCCCCTTAAAGTTGCGTTTGTAGATGGCGCTACTGTCATGCACGTTCCGAATAGGTAACGATATGGTATCGATTACATCTGACGCTCGTTAAAAAACGCAGTGTGAAAAAGCCTATAAACTGACACTAGCGCCATCTCTTCAAGTTCTTAGTACTACCTATATCATAAAAAGTAGAGAAAAAACTCTTTTATTATGTAAACATAATAATATTTATAATTTATTACATTCCCACCAATTAACTTAGCCCAAAGTAAGCATTATAAGGCTTGTGTTATGGATATTAGGGAAACGGATAGACAGACATACATATAAGATATATAGATAGAGAAAAATAACCTGTCACACAAACATTTGCCCTTTGCGGGCAGGGATTCAAAAACACCTTTATAAGGATACACTTTCATAAGGGTTACACATTGAATCTGTTACAGAATTATTCCTGTATCACTTATTTGGGTGTTTTGAACCGGTTTTGCGTCGAACACTTATAAAAGTGTAACAGATATAATGTTTTCTGTTACCAATCTGTTAAAAACTGTTTTACGTTTAACTATCTATATGTATACACAGTACACCAACATAGGCATTTCAAAGTATCCAAATTATTAGTGAGTCGCATAGTTATGCCAATGTGAACCTTATTAACTGTAACAGATAGTAACACTTATGAACCGGTATTTTCTAAAACAGATTCAAGGTGTTACAGTTTCGTTCTGTTTAACTTTTAAAACAGGAATGAAAACAGTGTTCAGAACACTATTCGGATACCGCTAAAATCCCTGTTTGCGGAACTCGAACCCAAGACCGTCGGTGAGAATGGCAGGATCACTACCATTACACCAGTAGGTACAAGTATATACATATGTATGACACGCAATATCGCAAGTAGCACATGCGTGTATATTATACAATTATACACACGGAAAAACAATTGGAATATTGTGTAATGACATTCTGCACGTAATTTTATGAGAGAACTTTAAATGGCTGCAATAAATCCGAGACTGTTTCTTGTTCAACCATCATTGGTGCAATGGTTGGGGCAATAGTTGCGAGCTTGCCAACTTAACCAACAGTCCTAAGTCAGAATCCTGGTAGAGACATACGTTTATGTAAGAATCAATATGTTTATTATATATATAAGCTTTAGGAAGACTATATATATTTTTTTCATTTTTTATTATATATAGTAACAGAAAAATACTAGAAAAAATCGACTCAGCTTACAAGTGAATTCTCATAAATATATATACGAGTATATTACAGACTGTTCATTTTATCATTTAAAATCAAAATCAAGGAGTAATTTCAATATTTTAGAAAACATAGGGAACAAACATAGAAACATTTATTTGTTATTTAGGTATATAATATACGATGTATCTGTTGAAGGATGGATTTTCGAGTACGAGTTACACCATAACTTCTCGAAAAAAACATTGACTCTATAGGCTCCCATTGAAACAAAAACGCGCGCTTTTTGAAGTTTTCATTCTTATGGAATTTTAAATTTACTAAACATAATTGATTTTATTTGTATTACGCTCCGCTCCAATATATGGTGCTAGCGAAGCTTTATGCTTAGCGACTGCATCGACCTAGTTTATTTATTTATACTATAAATAGATTCAATACTATATAATAATATAAACCGCTATTTTGAATGCTTTATACAAAATTATACGAGCCCACTTATACGAGCTGACACATTCTGGGTTGACTGGATGAGGTCTCTTATAGAGATAAATCCATTATGTGTAAGTTTATCTCATACCCAGGCGATAGTGTTTCGCACTGGCTCGGCTCGAATAAAAATAAGAAGCGACAAATGTTGCTTAAAGTGGAATATACACTCGAGAGCAATGAATCCGGGTCACTTAAAGAATGTTAAAAATCTCGGAAACTAAAAATGATAGGTTAATGCAATAAATTGTATTTAATAGACAATGTAATACTCCTTAAATGAAAGTAAAAAAAATATGAGTCACCATACATTTTATTAACACAAAATTACATAAAGAAAAAAACTGCTGATCTCTCCTTAAAACAAAAATAGGAAACATGAAATGTTTGAACTTTATTACGATTTTCTTGAATTTTACCACGTTTTTCTTATCTCACTTTTCTTATTTGTTTGTCTGTCCGGGCAAAATCTTGCAACTTAAATTTGAGGCACTTCCCGGCCACCTAGCGAGCTGAAATTTTTGGAGCAAGTCAGAACCCGATGACAATGCATCCTAAAACAACTTTTAACTTTCTAGGTACACTTTCAGGTCAACTTTCGGCAACTTTCACTTTTGTATGGGGCTTATCCGATTGTTGCGTAACACATGGTTACTTCGTTGAGTTAATAATTAAAAAGAATAAAATAATAATACTAGATTTAAAAATCTAAAAATCCCACGTTTTTCAGTGACCAAAAAAGAATAAAATAACCCGGCGGGGCCAAGCGAGGGGCCACTCAAAACGTGGGGGCGCATGTTACTTATGGAGATGTAATGAGATGTATGATATGCATAGATGTTGAGAGTATTTGTAAAGATGCGCCCCCACGTTTTGAGTGGCCCCTCGCTTGGCCCCGCCGGGTTATTTTATTCTTTTTTGGTCACTGAAAAACGTGGGATTTTTAGATTTTTAAATCTAGTATTATTTTAATACTTCGTATTGCCTCCTCGTGCTTCCATTACTGCGTTTACGCGGTTTGGCATGCTGTACACCAAGTTCCTTATACGATTTTGGGGAATATTCTCCCATTCCTCTGTGAGAGCAATTTTGAGCTCACGAAGCGTGATTGGGGGAGGGTTTCGTTGTTTTACGCATCTGCCTAGCTCGTCCCAAGCATGCTCGATCGGGTTGATATCCGGGCTGCGCGCTGGCCACTCCATACGAGTAATGTTCATCTCTTGAAGGTAGTCATTCACAATCCTACCTGTATGAGGTCGGGCATTGTCATGCATAAATATAGCATCCTCACCTAAATTGACCATAAATGGACCAACGTGATCATTGAGGATTTCTTCCACATATCTTACGCTAGTTAAAGAGCCGTTTTCTATGATCACCAGCTCTGTGCGACTTTCAGAAGAAATTCCGGCCCACACAAGTACAGACCCACCACCGTAGGCTACTTTTTCTTCGATGCATGCTTGCTTGAATCTTTCCCCTGGTCTTCGATACACTCTGTGTCTTCCATCGTGCTTTTAGAGCATAAATTTTGATTCGTCGGAGAACATAACTTTTGACCAATCTTCAATACTCCAATTTACGTGGCTCTGGGTATATCTTAGTCTTGAAATACGATGCCCACGCTCCAGTTTATGGCCGTTTGCAGGTCTAAGGGGTTTTAAGTTAGATTCAGCAAGCCGACGTCTTACTGTCCATGCACTTGGGTTACTTCCTCCGAGGCGTCGAAACTGATTGGTGAGTTCAGTTCCTGTGAGAAAGCGATTTCGAAGCATGGTGTTCACCAAGTATCGGTCTTCTCGTGCTGTGGTACACCTGGTTCTGCCCGTTCCTGGTCTGCGTAGGTTAGAACCAGTTTCTTTGTAACGTCGGAGAACTCTTTGTACTGTTGACAGCGACACACCGACAGTCCTGGCTGTATCGCGCTGACTCCGGCCGGTTTCCAGCATTGTAAGTATTCTGGTGCATTCTTCAGGCGTAAGCGACATAATTTCAGCTTGAATAATGAATATAGAGCACTATCAACATGGTTTATGTACCCACATAAATGACAGATTACAAACAAAAGCAAAACCAAATGCTGTAATTTCGTAGTTCCATCTTCGAAAGTGACCCTTTTTCAAATTTGATTTTTTTATGATATAACTTTACAATAACTAAGAAGTTTTAATACCTTCATTTAAGGAGTATTACATTGTCTATTAAATACAATTTATTGCATTAACCTAGCATTTTTAGTTTCCGAGATTTTTAGGATTCTTTAAGTGACCCGGATTCAATGCTCTCGTGTTTAGTTATAAAAAAATATTCCTATCTGTAAAATTGAAAATTGCAAAGGAGTTCGAATCCTGCCACACTTCTGAGGTGAATCGATTTTTTTCTAGTAAAAATTATTTAGATTTTAGTATGTTAATTTATAACATAGTACAACTGTTTCAATTTCAACAGACTTAAACAATAGTCATATTATTACGCACTTTGTTTTGGTTTAATTTTTCATTGTTCTAACATAACCTTTGAGCGACTACGTGAAGCGAGTTTTCCATGTTTAATTATTGTAATAATATAAATTTCAATGACAAGTTGTTTGCTTCTTATCTTGAAGGTAGGTATTTTTAGGGTTCCGTACTTCAAACGGAAAAAACGGAACCCTTATAGGATCACTTTGTTGTCCGTTCGTCTGTCTGTTAGGACCCTTTACCTCAGGAACGCGTGGAGGTATCGAGTTGAAATTAACCATACCCATAACCATATACTCAGGTCTACAGTCCCTTGAATTTGTGACAAACTTCTAAGTTGAACGTGAAAAAAAGATACGTCCAATTATGCCGCAAAAAACGTATAATTCAACACTCAAGGGAATCAAAATTTATAGTGTACTTTCCGTTGACTTAGAATCATCAACGTCTTGTAGCATAAATAAAGATAAAAAACCAAAAACTGCATTTTTTTTTGTTGAATCACAAATTTTTTTTCGATCATAAGCTTACTTAAAGTTGGTAAACTAACCGCGACCGTTATCGATGAAAATGTAATGCTGTCATTCGATCACTAAATTTTACTCTTCATATTTTTTTCATACCGGGCGCCTCATATGAAAATTAATTCTTAAGGAGGTAACTCCAAAAATATGATTTCAGAAACAATCGTTTTAGTAACAACGTAATTAAGACCATAAACCACACAGAGTAAGGTCACGCTTGTGAAGTTGTCTTTAATCTGTGTAACTAATCTGTAATGGTCGTTATTTTCTCGCGCCAAACCATTTGTATTGTCAGTTTGTACTAAAATTATACGATTCAGAATAAATAACTGCTGATATTAATCGGTTTATTTTTAAGTTTCACTTTGAGACCGGGGTCCTTTACAAAACTGAAACATATTCTTTAGCAACATAACCTCATTTCTTCAATTGATTTTGATTTTACCGCAGAACGAAATATGGCTTACTTTAATAAAATAATATACTATGAACTTTAATAATAAGAATTACACTTTTGCGTGCAAATTTGATACATATTTTGTATTATCTTATATATTTGTATAATGCGACAAGGGTTGCCAGGCGTCCGGATAAAGCCGGATACAGTCATGCTTCTTGTATACTTGTCCGGCTAAATTAAACGGTATCCGCACCGTTCGGCATTTCATAGTCTTTTGAAATTTGACCGGTTTTTTACATTCTCAATTTCAATTTTATTGATGTTTCATTAAAATTCAAGAAGATTTTATGATAATAAATCTTGCTCTACATTTTGAAAAATCTTGCCATGTTAAAATAAGATTAAAAACTTAAGGGTGTCCGCCCTTTTTACCCAAATATCCGACTTAACTGACTGGTCTCTCTGGCTTTCCGGATTTAAAACCTGACAACCCTAAATGCGACACTGGGTCCACTTGCAAGCCAGTTGATATAATATTATTTTTATTTGTTTTAGAAAAGATATAGAAATTACTAACATCTAATTTAATTTTAATTTTTAATTTCATTTACAAACACAATATGGAGTTGTATTAATTCTGACATAAATGATTACGATCATAACAAGAGGAGTAGATGGCAATGACCACTTAAGTTTCATTATTACTGCATAATTAAGAATGTTGCAATAAATTATGAGATAGATGCGTGTTTCATTGATTTTGCCGCCGTCACGGCATTTTTTTTAAGTGACTCGTGGGACTGCGTTTCGTAACCTCTTCTTAATAAATCAATCGAATTGCTAATGTGAGATTTTAACGTTTAGTTATTACACACATTTGTATATCGGCTAATTTTTAATGAAAACTTAGTTATTATTATTATTATAATCGACTAGCGGCCCGTCCCGGCTTCGCACGGGTGAACAAAATCTTTTTTTATTTTTTTTCTATTATTCAATATTTTTCCGTTAGCGCCATCTAGCGTCCGGTAAACGAACTACTTGCGGTTAACGCGTTGCTATGGTAACGCATATACAATGGAAAAAAGCGGACAGACAAACAACACATTTGTGATCTTAGATTATAGATTTCATCAATAAGCAAATATGTTAATTATGAAAAATCTTGCAAAATAGAAATTAACCATGTTACTAAGACTATTCATATTTCTGTTGACCCCTTGCGATAAGTTTAATACTATTGTTATGAGTGGGTCCACATCCGTATACATCAATGACGAATTTTCAAATCATTGTTAATTTAGTTAACTAAAAATTCAAATTCACATAACTCTGGGGGATACCCTTTTTCGACGTGTGTATAAGTTTATTCAAAATTTGAAGAAACACCTCTTTTTCTTAATTTAATTTCCCCAAGTCGAACAATCAAAGAACAGTACACATATAGTGTTATAATTGACATCTGTTTGGTGCAACGGTAGCGATCCTGCCTTTAGCGCCAACGGCCCTTAGAGGGATTAGCGGTCCGATGCAATATGATTGTACGAAGGTTTGCAAGGTGAACAAGGGACGTCAAAATAACCCTATTTAAGGCATACTGTCAAACCTTCTACACCACTACACACTACGTTTGTGTAGTTGTTACACGCAGAATACTTATAATGCACTTGGCGTGCAGTATAATAATGCCTTCAGGATGTTAATGGGCCTTCCCAGATACTGCAGCGCATCAGCTATGTTCGCTGAAGCTGGGGTTGATGGTTTTCACAGCATCATAAGAAAACGAATAGCTTCAATAATGGTCAGATCACCGGAGAGCTCAAACGCAGTCCTGAAGGTATGAGAAGACAAACTTGACTGACCCCTTCACATGCATTGGACTAGGATACATGTGGGTGAAACGCTCAAGTTTTTAAATTAAATTAAATTTATTTTTGTTTATTCTGTCTGTAATATTATTTTAACTAACATAGGGTTCATAGTGCTTGTTAACAATTTATATAGATTTTGTAAAAGGTCTGAACTAAATGTTTTATTATTATTATTAATAAGGATACTCGATCTGCCGGTTTAAAATGGCATTAAAGATGAATGACAAACAGTTTTACCTGTTTGTGTCTAATAATGTGTAAGGTCCATTTCGTTAACCTTTAATTAACCCAGGTCTAATAAGATGAGCTGCATCTGACGTTATCTAGATGTTCGTAGGTATTACCTTTAATTACTGGAACGGGGCGAACAAAGCTGGAAATATGCAAGTGAACTAATAATTTCAATATCTTTGTTTTAATACGTGGTAAGTAAGATGTTAATTTGACGATAATTTGATGCAACGGTGGTGATCCTGCCTTTCGCCTCGACGTTCCTGGCTTCGAGTTCAGAAAGGGACAGTTCGATGTTTATATGATGAATACAAGCATATTTGTACTTGTCTATATTTCTTTAAATATTACATATCTATGTATCTTATATGTATGTCTATCAGTTACCCTAGTATCCATAACACAAGCCTATAATAGTTGCTTACCTTGGTCTAGGCTAATTGGTGTGTATGTTATTATTATTTGTATATATTTCTGTAAATATTAAAAAACTTTGTATCATATATGTATGTCTATCAGTTACCCCAGTATCCATAACTTAAGCCTTACAGTGCTTACTTTCGGCTAGGCTAATTGGCGAGTATAAAAAATATCCTTAATTTGAAGAATTGGTAAGTATAATATTTATTTAAACAGTAAGTAAATGCAGAAATAAACATATCTGGTTTTATTTGGTGGATGTTACAACGAAAGTTGATTTTTCTTGGCAATCGTTTAAACGGTATTGAAGTTAATCGCCTTAATGTGAGATTTTATATTAAAAGGTGAACAATGCTATCAATAATATATCATAAGGCGTACACAATAAAGTTTACAATTAACTTTCAACAGATATACACCGTGAAATGCTAGCTGTACCCAAACAGAACCTTGAACTCATTGACGCCGACCTTGCTTCAGATTAACGGGGACCTATTGCGAATGATTACGATTTGATACAAATGTACAGTCGACAACATATCAAGTTATACACTTTGACGTTTGGACATACCGCTAAGACACTATAATACCGAACATTTAATTTGATGTGCTCTCGAATAAATTTGGTGCTTCTAAACTACAGACATCAACCTATTAATTTAATTTATGATATCTACATACTATATTACCATAATACAGTTATAATAGATTTGAATGATTTTATGACACGTAAATTAAAGGATACTTAGTCCTAAAGTAATTACTCCTTCTTACCTTAAGTACTATTTATACATAAATGGTCATGAAACAGTCATGGGTCATTCCACCTATCATCAATTGGCTACTGCCCAGTTCTTAATGTTAAATGTATTTTATTCTTTATTACACCATTTTTTTAACATTTTTGTTAAGACAATGGTGGACCTATCTCTAAGATAGATCACTTCCAGCCAACCAAAGTATTGTATGTAGACAATTAAAGTAAGAAGGTGACACAGTGCAGTTGGTAATGATAGAAATGTATACAAGTGTAACTAATCTCGTAGTACCCATCAGCCCAAATTTTAGCTCAAATCAAATCAAATATTAAATTTTTTGAAAATCGTTGCAAAATATATCCAAATCAGGAGTAGCATTATCCATACTATTATAGATAGACCAAGATTTTTGACTTCTTATGAATCCGGCTCGAAGGACCATTAATGTTTGAGTCCTGGCTACTAAAACATTTTCTTCTTTTTTATTATCTAGGATGGGTTAGCTCTTGATCCCAATCAAGCCCGGGGGCCAATACAGAATCCACGATAGAACGAGATAACCCGGAATAATTTTCTTGATCAATATTTATAATAACAGCACTCGGAATATAAACACTTGAGTTATTTACATTCAAACGTTGACACAGCGAACGGCGATTATGATAGATAAATATAGATAGATAAGTGTTATTCCATTTGTACCTACAAACGTCATACATTACTATTAAAAGAAAATAACAAAATCAAATCAATAAATCAGGTAGGTATCTGTCTGCAGCATCAGGAACATGGTCAAGGCTCGATGCAACAAATTTCACCCAGGAATAGGTGAAGCATCGCTTTTCAGCCATTACCTAGGTTCTATACTAGTTACTATTATGAGCTTATGTATTTTACTTTTATTAGCATATAACAATCTGTACCTTGTACAAGACTTAACTACAGACACATCTCATTTTATCTATATATACGTATAAAGTTGTAATATGATTGAAATAATGTGTGTTTTTCTAATTGTTTCAGAACATCCATAATGGAACTGCGGTGGCGGGTTTCTGCACTATGGACACTGAGCTACTTTACCACAGGTAAGCTTACAAATTTTCGATGAAACATAGGTAAATACCTCGTTATTTTGAATCATAATAACATTTCAGTATGAGAATATTTATTGCTAATAAAAACTTAGTTTTTTTTTGTGATTTTTGTATATTTTTTGCATTTTCAATGCTATCTTGTATTATAAATTATTTTAATAGAAATATACTAGAAAAAAAAGCGCACTCAAACACGTACATAATGCTTCCTATCTC
Organism: Calamotropha paludella; assembly: GCA_927399485.1. Taxonomy (NCBI): domain Eukaryota; kingdom Metazoa; phylum Arthropoda; class Insecta; order Lepidoptera; family Crambidae; genus Calamotropha; species Calamotropha paludella. The sequence continues at coordinate 24,901,568 of OV656815.1, read as the reverse complement.
ATTTTCTCCTACGTTAAATCTTATGAATTGATGTGTCTGTCTCTTTTTACTGTCGCTTTTTCGTTTCATCGACTTTCAAATCACAACGATGCTAAAGAAGTTTTCACTTCAAAAATCGACTAGGCTCACTAGTAAATTCTTGAGATTTTTCTTATTTACAATTTGGCCTAAATGAGATACATGATTAGTATAAAACAGAAATCAAAACAGTAACGGTGGTTTTTAATAACCAATTGAGAACTAAGAGGATAAAATATTTTGAATATAAGGATATTTTGAATAATTTTTTACATTTAATGTAAATAATTAGTACTAGCGGCCCGTCCCGGCTTCGAACGGGTGGACAAAATTCTTTAAAGTTTTTCTATTATTAAATATTTTTCCGTTAGCGCCATCTAGCGTTCGGTAGACGAACTACTTGCGGTTAACGCGTTGCTATAGTAACGCATATAAAATGGAAAAAGAGCGGACAGACAAACACATAAACCACTGTGATCTTAGATTATAGATTTGCGAGCCCTTGTTTAACTTAACAGTTAGGAAATGTCCACTTTGGAAACTCGATACGGAGGCCTTAAGTTTTGCTTATATTTGACACGATAAATTGCTAATATACAAGATATATGATATCGTTCAAAAAGGTTACACTAACTTCAAGATTGGTTAAAACTTGCAAAATAAACACGTCATTAAAAATATTTGTAGTCTATGAAAAACGCACGAAAGAAGTATCGATTTGTTTATCTTTAAATAGACAATTTTTAACCAACCAATGTCATGGTTGGGTAGTGGTCTGCACATCTACTAGGCTAGTGATCCATTGCGTAGTCTTAACCTTAATCATCCTGTGATCACGGCTCCTGTAAAGGAGTCGAAACGTCAGGGCTAAATATAAATTATGAATAGAATAGAATTTATTATTTATGAACCATAGGTAAAATATGATTATCATTGGTGTAAAAGTATTATTACAATATCACTACATTTCCACCTTTGTCAAGGTATATAAATATCAATAGTATGTTTTAATTATCACATTAAAATGATAGATAGATAGATAGTTTATTCCATTTGTACACACATAATACATTGCCATTATATAATCAAAGAAATTACAAAATAAAATAAATAAATTCATTACACAACCAGCTTTGGCAGGTACCTGTGTGCAGCAGCAGGAATAGGGTCAAGGCTCGATGCAAAAAAATTCACCCGGGAATAGGTGAAGCACCGATTTTCAGCAATCACCCTGGCTGACGAGGGCGCAAGTGATATAAAACAACGCGAGTCAGTGTCATATATGTGCAAATTAAAATGTCAAAGAGAGTGGAGTTACAAAAAAAAGGAGATAAAATAGAAATTGCTCGAGAAAATTAAATAATAACAATAATTCAATTAATAGGTACAGAATGTAAAAAAAAAACCAATAAAAATTAGTAGTAATAATATAAATGTAAATAAAACAATATAATATAATACGGCTTAAATTGGAATGGGTAGTTTAAGTAAAAAAGAAAAAAAAAGAAAGAGAAAACACCGTGGCTCCATTAGGCGACACCAAGTTGCTGGAGTTGTAAGAGGTGACACTTGAGTTTTTTTCTAAGGGTAAACAAACTAGACAAATCTCTCAGCGGTGGCGGCAAATCATTCCAGCACTTGGTGGCCTGGAAGCGAAAACTACCCCTGAATGCTACGGTCCGGTGACGGTAGTATGAGAGTAGAACCCGAACAGAACGCGCCCCGTACCTACCCATCCTCTCGGAGAATTTCAATTTGTTAAATAAATATTCCGGCTTGCGATGCCTCAACACGTTAAATACAAGGCATGTCAGGTGAAGACGCCTTCGCAACTCCATCCTGAGCATGCCTGCTGAATTCAGAAAAGGTGTAATGTGAGTTCGAGGAGGCACGCGAAAACAGAACCTGCAACAGGCATTCTGCACGCGCTGAATCAGATGCCGCGTTCTAGACAATAAGCGAGGACCGATCACGACATCGCCGTAATTGAGTCTTGAGTAGAGATGCAACGGATAGTTATTTGGCCGGATACCGGATACCGGATATTCGGCCTGCTCACCGGTCGAATATCCGGTATCCGGCCGCCGAATATTCGGAAGGCCAAACTATACCTACATTTTAGTTTGGCGGCGGGCGCGTCGTGCAGGTTAGCGCGGACCGTTTTCTAGGCAAGAATCGAGTTTTATTGGGTCAGTACACGGAACTATTTCGTATGCAGTACACGTGCGCCCTATTTTGCTAAATAGATAAGTTTTTTTTGTTTAATGTGTAAAATAGTGTATACGTAATTGTTAACTCGTACTTTATTGTGTTTTTTCTATTTCTACAAAATAATGGCAAATAAACGATTTCCGTTGTGGAACTATTTTGAAATAGAAAAAGACGATGCAAAGGACGTAGTTTGCACATAAAAATTATCTCGTGGTGGCGAAGGGAAGAAGGCAGGGACTTCTTCTATGAAAAACCATTTGCAAAGCAAGCATCCCGACAAATTCTCCAAAATTTACGGTGGTCCATCTTCAACTTCATGCGGCGGAAGTAGAAATTTTCCATCTACGAGTAAATACACATTGTTGTGCACTATAGTGGGGCTAATATGGTAAAAGGAGTTCGGGTGGCTGAATACGATTCCGCTCGCTGCTTTATTTTCACTCGCTCTAAAGAGTCATCACTGAATCACTTAAATGTCAGCCTGATTTAATGGAGATGTTGGCTGCTTCTAGGTGTACTGCAATCCATTTAAATCACTCAGGACTTGCGCAAGAAAAACTGAAGGCCATCCAAAAGGAGCTGAAGTTACCGGAACATCAGTTGGTGCATGATGTCAGTACACGTTGGAACTCCACCTACTATTTACAGGACCATTTATTAGAGCAGATACGGGCTGTTTCTTTATATATTTCCGACCACGATAGACTAAGTAACTTGACTCCTCATCAGTGGAATTTAATGGAGTAATGTATCAGCTTTCATAAACCTTTCAAGGAAATAATAAAAATTACCAGCTCTGGTTTGTCACGCATTTTGCCGTTAATTAATTATGAATATTAAACTGTCTTTTTATTTACTTGGTAACACTTATTTTATTTGTTTAAGATTAACATACGATACGCTACGATTGATTTAATGAATGAAGCTTTTTGATAAGTTTAAATTGTACGTTAAAGGTAATACTAATAAACGAATATTGATAATTTATTGTCGTTTTCTTGTATGTTAACCATTTTTCAAAGTTAAATACCAAACAGAATCACTATTCGGTATCCGGCCGGATAGTGCGCTACTATCCGGTATTCGGCCGGATAGTAAAATAATGGCCGGATAGGCCGGATACCGGATAGCAACCGGATATCCGTTGCATCTCTAGTCTTGAGAGTATTAGAGACTCGCATAGTATGAAAAAATGAAAAATGTCAATATACAAATAAAATAAAATCATGTCTATTCCAATCCTTTGTCATTTAAATATTCTGTAATCGAATCTGCTTTATCTGACAATAGTGACATCAGGCGTTTCTTAAATTGTGTTATTGGTAAACTCTTAAAGCTTTTAGGGATTTAGTTGTATATTCTGGGAGCCATACAAAAGAAGCTTTTCATCAGCTCTGTCTTACAATCTGCACAAAAAGCCGTGAAAAAGTTATTTTATTTGAATGTACAAAAAATGTGCGCTGAAGTGTAAGAATTGAAATTACTGAAAAGTGTTCATCTCCCGTTCGTTAGCAAAAACGTCAATAAGTCACAAAATACTTTTTCCAGATGTGACCGAAAGATGCGGAAAATATTTAAAATTGATATTTTTGTTAAACTCTTGCATAAACTACAAGTATATAAAATATGATTCTTATATCCTTCTGTTTGAATTCAGCGAAGGCCTACAATTCTTCGTAATTAAAGAAAGTAACTCTGCACCTGTTACGTCGAATTAGACCATTTAGCAAATACTGCTCATCTTTAAACATGAATACCAGAGCACGCAAGGTGTTCAGTAACCATGACGAAATTTCTTGTTTGTTTCTATAATACTATATGGGTCGTTGTATTTCATAATGGAACATAAAGGCTGTGTGAACTTGGCACCCGACTTTGGAAAATTTCGTTTTTTTTATTTTTTTTCGAAAGATTTTGATTAGTAGTGGATAGTAGTGAAGTTATTTTCGTTAGTAGTAATGCCAAAAAAATAAAAAAAAATAGTAAAAAAATGTCATCCCCCGAAATTAGAAAAAATTGTTTTTTCCGACTGTTTCTCATAGATAGACGTTAGTAGTGGATTGTAGTGCAATTTTATTCGTTAGTAGTAAAATAGAAAAAATAAAAAAAAATAAAAATGTTTCGGAGCATTTTTAAAAAACTTTTTAATGGCGTAAATACTGTTTCAAGGCTTATATGATTACAACAAACGTTGGAATAGAGTAAGGGGGGTTCGTAGAGGTTAGTAGTGAAGGAATTTTTGATAGTAGTAAAGAAAAAAAATTACTAGGAGCACTTGAATTGAGTCAAACCTGTTTCGGAGCAATATTCATTGAATAAAATCTGTTTGAAGATAAATACCATTACTACAAACGTTGAAATTGAGTAAGAAGGGTTCGTAGAGGTTTGTAGTGAAAGAATTTTTGATAGTAGTAAAGAAAAAAAATTACTAGGAGCACTTGAATTGAGTCAAACCTATTTCGGAGCAATATTCATTGAATAAAATCTGTTTGAAGATAATTACGATTACTACAAACGTTGGAATTGAGTAAGAAGGGTTCGTAGAGGTTTGTAGTGAAAGAATTTTTGATAGTAGTAAAGAAAAAAAATTACTAGGAGCACTTGAATTGAGTCAAACCTGTTTCGAAGCAATATTCATTGAATTAAATCTGTTTGAAGATAAATACGATTACTACAAACGTTGGAAATGAGTAAGAAGGGTTAGTAGAGGTTTGTAGTGAAATAATTTTTGATAGTAGTAAAGAAAAAAAATTACTAGGAGCACTTGAATTGAGTCAAACCTGTTTCGGAGCAATATTCATGGAATAAAATCTGTTTGAAGATAAATACGATTACTACAAACGTTGGAATTGAGTAAGAAGGGTTCGTAGAGGTTTGTAGTGAAAGAATTTTTGATAGTAGTAAAGAAAAAAAAATACTAGGAGCACTTGAATTGAGTCAAACCTGTTTCGGAGCAATATTCATTGAATAAAATCTGTTTGAAGATAAATACGATTACTACAAACGTTGGAATTGAGTAAGAAGGGTTCGTAGAGGTTTGTAGTGAAAGAATTTTTGATAGAAGTAAAGAAAAAAAATTACAAGGAGCACTTGAATTGAGTCAAACCTGTTTCGGAGCAATATTCATTGAATAAAATCTGTTTGAAGATAAATACGATTACTACAAACGTTGGAATTGAGGAAGAAGGGTTCGTAGAGGTTTGTAGTGAAAGAATTTTTGATAGTAGTAAAGAAAAAAAATTACTAGGAGCACTTGAATTGAGTCAAACCTGTTTCGGTGCAATATTCATGGAATAAAATCAGTTTGAAGATAAATACGATTACTACAAACGTTGGAATTGAGTGAGAAGGGTTCATAGAGGTTTGTAGTGAAAGAATTTTTGATATTAGTAAAGAAAAAAAATTACTAGGAGCACTTGAATTGAGTCAAACCTGTTTCGGAGCAATATTCATGGAATAAAATCTGTTTGAAGATAAATACGATTACTACAAACGTTGAAATTGAGTAAGAAGGGTTCGTAGAGGTTTGTAGTGAAAGAATTTTTGATAGTAGTAAAGAAAAAAAATTACTAGGAGCACTTGAATTGAGTCAAACCTGTTTCGGAGCAATATTCATTGAATAAAATCTGTTTGAAGATAAATACGATTACTACAAACGTTGGAATTGAGTAAGAAGGGTTCGTAGAGGTTTGTAGTGAAAGAATTTTTGATAGTAGTAAAGAAAAAAAATTACTAGGAGCACTTGAATTGAGTCAAACCTGTTTCGGAGCAACATTCATTGAATAAAATCTGTTTGAAGATAAATACGATTACTACAAACGTTGGAATTGAGTAAGAAGGGTTCGTAGAGGTTTGTAGTGAAAGAATTTTTGATAGTAGTAAAGAAAAAAAATCACTAGGAGCACTTGAATTGAGTCAAACCTGTTTCGGAGCAATATTCATTGAATAAAATCTGTTTGAAGATAAATACGATTACTACAAACGTTGGAATTGACTAAGAAGGGTTCGTAGAGGTTTGTAGTGAAAGAATTTTGGATAGTAGTAAAGAAAAAAAATAACGAGGAGCACTTGAATAGAGTCAAACCTGTTTCGGAGCAATATTCATTGAATAAAATCTGATTGAAGATAAATACGATTACTACAAACGTTGGAATTGAGTAAGAAGGGTTTGTAGAGGTTTGTAGTGAAAGAATTTTTGATAGTAGTAAAGAAAAAAAATCACTAGGAGCAGTTGAATTGAGTCAAACCTGTTTCGGAGCAATATTCATTGAATTAAATCTGTTTGAAGATAAATACGATTACTACAAACGTTGGAATTGAGTAAGAAGGGTTCATAGAGGTTTGTAGTGAAAGAATTTTTGATAGTAGTAAAGAAAAAAAATTACTAGGAGCACTTGAATTGAGTCAAACCTGTTTCGCAGCAATATTCATTGAATAAAATCTGTTTGAAGATAAATACGATTACTACAAACGTTGGAATTGAGTAAGAAGGGTTCGTAGAGGTTTGTAGTGAAAGACTTTTTGATAGTAGTAGAGAAAAAAAATACTAGGAGCACTTGAATTGAGTCAAACTTGTTTCGCAGCAATATTCATTGAATAAAATCTGTTTGAAGATAAATACGATTACTACAAACGTTGAAATTGAGAAAGAAGGGTTCGTAGAGGTTTGTAGTGAAAGAATTTTTGATATTAGTAAAGAAAAAAAATTACTAGGAGCACTTGAATTGAGTCAAACCTGTTTCGGAGCAATATTCATGGAATAAAATCTGTTTGAAGATAAATACGATTACTACAAACGTTGGAATTGAGTAAGAAGGGTTCGTAGAGGTTTGTAGTGAAAGAATTTTTGATAGAAGTAAAGAAAAAAAATTACAAGGAGCACTTGAATTGAGTCAAACCTGTTTCGGAGCAATATTCATTGAATAAAATCTGTTTGAAGATAAATACGATTACTACAAACGTTGGAATTGAGTAAGAAGGGTTCGTAGAGGTTTGTAGTGAAAGAATTTTTGATAGTAGTAAAGAAAAAAAATTACTAGGAGCACTTGAATTGAGTCAAACCTGTTTCGGTGCAATATTCATTGAATAAAATCAGTTTAAAGATAAATACGATTACTACAAACGTTGGAATTGAGTGAGAAGGGTTCATAGAGGTTTGTAGTGAAAGAATTTTTGATATTAGTAAAGAAAAAAAAATTACTAGGAGCACTTGAATTGAGTCAAACCTGTTTCGGAGCAATATTCATGGAATAAAATCTGTTTGAAGATAAATACGATTACTACAAACGTTGAAATTGAGTAAGAAGGGTTCGTAGAGGTTTGTAGTGAAAGAATTTTTGATAGTAGTAAAGAAAAAAAATTACTAGGAGCACTTGAATTGAGTCAAACCTGTTTCGGAGCAATATTCATTGAATAAAATCTGTTTGAAGATAATTACGATTACTACAAACGTTGGAATTGAGTAAGAAGGGTTCGTAGAGGTTTGTAGTGAAAGAATTTTTGATAGTAGTAAAGAAAAAAAATTACTAGGAGCACTTGAATTGAGTCAAACCTGTTTCGAAGCAATATTCATTGAATTAAATCTGTTTGAAGATAAATACGATTACTACAAACGTTGGAAATGAGTAAGAAGGGTTAGTAGAGGTTTGTAGTGAAATAATTTTTGATAGTAGTAAAGAAAAAAAATTACTAGGAGCACTTGAATTGAGTCAAACCTGTTTCGGAGCAATATTCATGGAATAAAATCTGTTTGAAGATAAATACGATTACTACAAACGTTGGAATTGAGTAAGAAGGGTTCGTAGAGGTTTGTAGTGAAAGAATTTTTGATAGTAGTAAAGAAAAAAAATCACTAGGAGCACTTGAATTGAGTCAAACCTGTTTCGGAGCAATATTCATTGAATAAAATCTGTTTGAAGATAAATACGATTACTACAAACGTTGGAATTTACTAAGAAGGGTTCGTAGAGGTTTGTAGTGAAAGAATTTTTGATAGAAGTAAAGAAAAAAAATTACAAGGAGCACTTGAATTGAGTCAAACCTGTTTCGGAGCAATATTCATTGAATAAAATCTGTTTGAAGATAAATACGATTACTACAAACGTTGGAATTGAGGAAGAAGGGTTCGTAGAGGTTTGTAGTGAAAGAATTTTTGATAGTAGTAAAGAAAAAAAATTACTAGGAGCACTTGAATTGAGTCAAACCTGTTTCGGTGCAATATTCATGGAATAAAATCAGTTTGAAGATAAATTCGATTACTACAAACGTTGGAATTGAGTGAGAAGGGTTCATAGAGGTTTGTAGTGAAAGAATTTTTGATATTAGTAAAGAAAAAAAATTACTAGGAGCACTTGAATTGAGTCAAACCTGTTTCGGAGCAATATTCATGGAATAAAATCTGTTTGAAGATAAATACGATTACTACAAACGTTGAAATTGAGTAAGAAGGGTTCGTAGAGGTTTGTAGTGAAAGAATTTTTGATAGTAGTAAAGAAAAAAAATTACTAGGAGCACTTGAATTGAGTCAAACCTGTTTCGGAGCAATATTCATTGAATAAAATCTGTTTGAAGATAAATACGATTACTACAAACGTTGGAATTGAGTAAGAAGGGTTCGTAGAGGTTTGTAGTGAAAGAATTTTTGATAGTAGTAAAGAAAAAAAATTACTAGGAGCACTTGAATTGAGTCAAACCTGTTTCGGAGCAACATTCATTGAATAAAATCTGTTTGAAGATAAATACGATTACTACAAACGTTGGAATTGAGTAAGAAGGGTTCGTAGAGGTTTGTAGTGAAAGAATTTTTGATAGTAGTAAAGAAAAAAAATCACTAGGAGCACTTGAATTGAGTCAAACCTGTTTCGGAGCAATATTCATTGAATAAAATCTGTTTGAAGATAAATACGATTACTACAAACGTTGGAATTGACTAAGAAGGGTTCGTAGAGGTTTGTAGTGAAAGAATTTTGGATAGTAGTAAAGAAAAAAAATAACGAGGAGCACTTGAATAGAGTCAAACCTGTTTCGGAGCAATATTCATTGAATAAAATCTGATTGAAGATAAATACGATTACTACAAACGTTGGAATTGAGTAAGAAGGGTTTGTAGAGGTTTGTAGTGAAAGAATTTTTGATAGTAGTAAAGAAAAAAAATCACTAGGAGCAGTTGAATTGAGTCAAACCTGTTTCGGAGCAATATTCATTGAATTAAATCTGTTTGAAGATAAATACGATTACTACAAACGTTGGAATTGAGTAAGAAGGGTTCATAGAGGTTTGTAGTGAAAGAATTTTTGATAGTAGTAAAGAAAAAAAATTACTAGGAGCACTTGAATTGAGTCAAACCTGTTTCGCAGCAATATTCATTGAATAAAATCTGTTTGAAGATAAATACGATTACTACAAACGTTGGAATTGAGTAAGAAGGGTTCGTAGAGGTTTGTAGTGAAAGACTTTTTGATAGTAGTAGAGAAAAAAAATACTAGGAGCACTTGAATTGAGTCAAACTTGTTTCGCAGCAATATTCATTGAATAAAATCTGTTTGAAGATAAATACGATTACTACAAACGTTGAAATTGAGAAAGAAGGGTTCGTAGAGGTTTGTAGTGAAAGAATTTTTGATATTAGTAAAGAAAAAAAATTACTAGGAGCACTTGAATTGAGTCAAACCTGTTTCGGAGCAATATTCATGGAATAAAATCTGTTTGAAGATAAATACGATTACTACAAACGTTGGAATTGAGTAAGAAGGGTTCGTAGAGGTTTGTAGTGAAAGAATTTTTGATAGAAGTAAAGAAAAAAAATTACAAGGAGCACTTGAATTGAGTCAAACCTGTTTCGGAGCAATATTCATTGAATAAAATCTGTTTGAAGATAAATACGATTACTACAAACGTTGGAATTGAGTAAGAAGGGTTCGTAGAGGTTTGTAGTGAAAGAATTTTTGATAGTAGTAAAGAAAAAAAATTACTAGGAGCACTTGAATTGAGTCAAACCTGTTTCGGTGCAATATTCATTGAATAAAATCAGTTTGAAGATAAATACGATTACTACAAACGTTGGAATTGAGTGAGAAGGGTTCATAGAGGTTTGTAGTGAAAGAATTTTTGATATTAGTAAAGAAAAAAAAATTACTAGGAGCACTTGAATTGAGTCAAACCTGTTTCGGAGCAATATTCATGGAATAAAATCTGTTTGAAGATAAATACGATTACTACAAACGTTGAAATTGAGTAAGAAGGGTTCGTAGAGGTTTGTAGTGAAAGAATTTTTGATAGTAGTAAAGAAAAAAAATTACTAGGAGCACTTGAATTGAGTCAAACCTGTTTCGGAGCAATATTCATTGAATAAAATCTGTTTGAAGATAAATACGATTACTACAAACGTTGGAATTGAGTAAGAAGGGTTCGTAGAGGTTTGTAGTGAAAGAATTTTTGATAGTAGTAAAGAAAAAAAATTACTAGGAGCACTTGAATTGAGTCAAACCTGTTTCGGAGCAACATTCATTGAATAAAATCTGTTTGAAGATAAATACGATTACTACAAACGTTGGAATTGAGTAAGAAGGGTTCGTAGAGGTTTGTAGTGAAAGAACTTTTGATAGTAGTAAAGAAAAAAAATCACTAGGAGCACTTGAATTGAGTCAAACCTGTTTCGGAGCAATATTCATTGAATAAAATCTGTTTGAAGATAAATACGATTACTACAAACGTTGGAATTGACTAAGAAGGGTTCGTAGAGGTTTGTAGTGAAAGAATTTTTGATAGTAGTAAAGAAAAAAAATAACGAGGAGCACTTGAATAGAGTCAAACCTGTTTCGGAGCAATATTCATTGAATAAAATCTGATTGAAGATAAATACGATTACTACAAACGTTGGAATTGAGTAAGAAGGGTTTGTAGAGGTTTGTAGTGAAAGAATTTTTGATAGTAGTAAAGAAAAAAAATCACTAGGAGCAGTTGAATTGAGTCAAACCTGTTTCGGAGCAATATTCATTGAATTAAATCTGTTTGAAGATAAATACGATTACTACAAACGTTGGAATTGAGTAAGAAGGGTTCATAGAGGTTTGTAGTGAAAGAATTTTTGATAGTAGTAAAGAAAAAAAATTACTAGGAGCACTTGAATTGAGTCAAACCTGTTTCGCAGCAATATTCATTGAATAAAATCTGTTTGAAGATAAATACGATTACTACAAACGTTGGAATTGAGTAAGAAGGGTTCGTAGAGGTTTGTAGTGAAAGACTTTTTGATAGTAGTAGAGAAAAAAAATACTAGGAGCACTTGAATTGAGTCAAACTTGTTTCGCAGCAATATTCATTGAATAAAATCTGTTTGAAGATAAATACGATTACTACAAACGTTGAAATTGAGAAAGAAGGGTTCGTAGAGGTTTGTAGTGAAAGAATTTTTGATAGTAGTAAAGAAAAAAAATCACTAGGGGCACTTGAATTGAGTCAAACCTGTTTCGAAGCAATATTCATTGAATTAAATCTGTTTGAAGATAAATACGATTACTACAAACGTTGGAATTGAGTAAGAAGGGTTCGTAGAGGTTTGTAGTGAAAGAATTTTTGAAAGTAGTAAAGAAAAAAAATCACTAGGAGCACTTGAATTGAGTCAAACCTGTTTCGGAGCAATATTGATTGAATAAAATCTGTTTGAAGATAAATACGATTAATACAAACGTTGGAATTGACTAAGAAGGGTTCGTAGAGGTTTGTAGTGAAAGAATTTTTGATAGTAGTAAAGAAAAAAAATCACTAGGAGCAGTTGAATTGAGTCAAACCTGTTTCGGAGCAATATTCATTGAATTAAATCTGTTTGAAGATAAATACGATTACTACAAACGTTGGAATTGACTAAGAAGGGTTCGTAGAGGTTTGTAGTGAAAGAATTTTTGATAGTAGTAAAGAAAAAAAATTACTAGGAGCACTTGAATTGAGTCAAACCTGTTTCGGAGCAATATTCATTGAATAAAATCTGTTTGAAGATAAATACGATTACAACAAACGTTGGAATTGAGTAAGAAGGGTTCGTAGAGGTTTGTAGTGAAAGACTTTTTGATAGTAGTAGAGAAAAAAAATACTAGGAGCACTTGAATTGAGTCAAACTTGTTTCGCAGCAATATTCATTGAATAAAATCTGTTTGAAGATAAATACGATTACTACAAACGTTGAAATTGAGAAAGAAGGGTTCGTAGAGGTTTGTAGTGAAAGAATTTTTGATAGTAGTAAAGAAAAAAAATCACTAGGGGCACTTGAATTGAGTCAAACCTGTTTCGGAGCAATATTCATTGAATAAAATCTGTTTGAAGATAAATACGATTACAACAAACGTTGGAATTGAGTAAGAAGGGTTCGTAGAGGTTTGTAGTGAAATAATTTTTGATAGTAGTAAAGAAAAAAAATTACTAGGAGCACTTGAATTGAGTCAAACCTGTTTCGGAGCAATATTCATGGAATAAAATCTGTTTGAAGATAAATACGATTACTACAAACGTTGAAATTGAGTAAGAAGGGTTCGTAGAGGTTTGTAGTGAAAGAATTTTTGATAGTAGTAAAGAAAAAAAATTACTAGGAGCACTTGAATTGAGTCAAACCTGTTTCGGAGCAATATTCATTGAATAAAATCTGTTTGAAGATAAATACGATTACTACAAACGTTGGAATTGAGTAAGAAGGGTTCGTAGAGGTTTGTAGTGAAAGAATTTTTGATAGTAGTAAAGAAAAAAAATTACTAGGAGCACTTGAATTGAGTCAAACCTGTTTCGGAGCAATATTCATTGAATAAAATCTGTTTGAAGATAAATACGATTACTACAAACGTTGGAATTGAGTAAGAAGGGTTCGTAGAGGTATGTAGTGAAAGAATTTTTGATAGAAGTAAAGAAAAAAAATTACAAGGAGCACTTGAATTGAGTCAAACCTGTTTCGGAGCAATATTCATTGAATAAAATCTGTTTGAAGATAAATACGATTACTACAAACGTTGGAATTGAGGAAGAAGGGTTCGTAGAGGTTTGTAGTGAAAGAATTTTTGATAGTAGTAAAGAAAAAAAATTACTAGGAGCACTTGAATTGAGTCAAACCTGTTTCGGTGCAATATTCATTGAATAAAATCAGTTTGAAGATAAATACGATTACTACAAACGTTGGAATTGAGTGAGAAGGGTTCATAGAGGTTTGTAGTGAAAGAATTTTTGATATTAGTAAAGAAAAAAAATTACTAGGAGCACTTGAATTGAGTCAAACCTGTTTCGGAGCAATATTCATGGAATAAAATCTGTTTGAAGATAAATACGATTACTACAAACGTTGAAATTGAGTAAGAAGGGTTCGTAGAGGTTTGTAGTGAAAGAATTTTTGATAGTAGTAAAGAAAAAAAATTACTAGGAGCACTTGAATTGAGTCAAACCTGTTTCGGAGCAATATTCATTGAATAAAATCTGTTTGAAGATAAATACGATTACTACAAACGTTGGAATTGAGTAAGAAGGGTTCGTAGAGGTTTGTAGTGAAAGAATTTTTGATAGTAGTAAAGAAAAAAAATTACTAGGAGCACTTGAATTGAGTCAAACCTGTTTCGGAGCAACATTCATTGAATAAAATCTGTTTGAAGATAAATACGATTACTACAAACGTTGGAATTGAGTAAGAAGGGTTCGTAGAGGTTTGTAGTGAAAGAATTTTTGATAGTAGTAAAGAAAAAAAATCACTAGGAGCACTTGAATTGAGTCAAACCTGTTTCGGAGCAATATTCATTGAATAAAATCTGTTTGAAGATAAATACGATTACTACAAACGTTGGAATTGACTAAGAAGGGTTCGTAGAGGTTTGTAGTGAAAGAATTTTTGATAGTAGTAAAGAAAAAAAATAACGAGGAGCACTTGAATAGAGTCAAACCTGTTTCGGAGCAATATTCATTGAATAAAATCTGATTGAAGATAAATACGATTACTACAAACGTTGGAATTGAGTAAGAAGGGTTCGTAGAGGTTTGTAGTGAAAGAATTTTTGATAGTAGTAAAGAAAAAAAATAACGAGGAGCACTTGAATAGAGTCAAACCTGTTTCGGAGCAATATTCATTGAATAAAATCTGTTTGAAGATAAATACGATTACTACAAACGTTGGAATTGAGTAAGAAGGGTTCGTAGAGGTTTGTAGTGAAAGAATTTTTGATAGTATTAAAGAAAAAAAATTACTAGGAGCACTTGAATTGAGTCAAACCTGTTTCGGAGCAACATTCATTGAATAAAATCTGTTTGAAGATAAATACGATTACTACAAACGTTGGAATTGAGTAAGAAGGGTTCGTAGAGGTTTGTAGTGAAAGAATTTTTGATAGTAGTAAAGAAAAAAAATTACTAGGAGCACTTGAATTGAGTCAAACCTGTTTCGGAGCAATATTCATTGAATAAAATCTGTTTGAAGATAAATACGATTACAACAAACGTTGGAATTGAGTAAGAAGGGTTCGTAGAGGTTTGTAGTGAAAGACTTTTTGATAGTAGTAGAGAAAAAAAATACTAGGAGCACTTGAATTGAGTCAAACTTGTTTCGCAGCAATATTCATTGAATAAAATCTGTTTGAAGATAAATACGATTACTACAAACGTTGAAATTGAGAAAGAAGGGTTCGTAGAGGTTTGTAGTGAAAGAATTTTTGATAGTAGTAAAGAAAAAAAATCACTAGGGGCACTTGAATTGAGTCAAACCTGTTTCGGAGCAATATTCATGGAATAAAATCTGTTTGAAGATAAATACGATTACTACAAACGTTGAAATTGAGAAAGAAGGGTTCGTAGAGGTTTGTAGTGAAAGAATTTTTGATAGTAGTAAAGAAAAAAAATCACTAGGGGCACTTGAATTGAGTCAAACCTGTTTCGGAGCAATATTCATTGAATAAAATCTGTTTGAAGATAAATACGATTACAACAAACGTTGGAATTGAGTAAGAAGGGTTCGTAGAGGTTTGTAGTGAAATAATTTTTGATAGTAGTAAAGAAAAAAAATTACTAGGAGCACTTGAATTGAGTCAAACCTGTTTCGGAGCAATATTCATGGAATAAAATCTGTTTGAAGATAAATACGATTACTACAAACGTTGAAATTGAGTAAGAAGGGTTCGTAGAGGTTTGTAGTGAAAGAATTTTTGATAGTAGTAAAGAAAAAAAATTACTAGGAGCACTTGAATTGAGTCAAACCTGTTTCGGAGCAATATTCATTGAATAAAATCTGTTTGAAGATAAATACGATTACTACAAACGTTGGAATTGAGTAAGAAGGGTTCGTAGAGGTTTGTAGTGAAAGAATTTTTGATAGTAGTAAAGAAAAAAAATTACTAGGAGCACTTGAATTGAGTCAAACCTGTTTCGGAGCAACATTCATTGAATAAAATCTGTTTGAAGATAAATACGATTACTACAAACGTTGGAATTGAGTAAGAAGGGTTCGTAGAGGTTTGTAGTGAAAGAATTTTTGATAGTAGTAAAGAAAAAAAATCACTAGGAGCACTTGAATTGAGTCAAACCTGTTTCGGAGCAATATTCATTGAATAAAATCTGTTTGAAGATAAATACGATTACTACAAACGTTGGAATTGACTAAGAAGGGTTCGTAGAGGTTTGTAGTGAAAGAATTTTTGATAGTAGTAAAGAAAAAAAATAACGAGGAGCACTTGAATAGAGTCAAACCTGTTTCGGAGCAATATTCATTGAATAAAATCTGATTGAAGATAAATACGATTACTACAAACGTTGGAATTGAGTAAGAAGGGTTCGTAGAGGTTTGTAGTGAAAGAATTTTTGATAGTAGTAAAGAAAAAAAATAACGAGGAGCACTTGAATAGAGTCAAACCTGTTTCGGAGCAATATTCATTGAATAAAATCTGTTTGAAGATAAATACGATTACTACAAACGTTGGAATTGAGTAAGAAGGGTTCGTAGAGGTTTGTAGTGAAAGAATTTTTGATAGTAGTAAAGAAAAAAAATTACTAGGAGCACTTGAATTGAGTCAAACCTGTTTCGGAGCAACATTCATTGAATAAAATCTGTTTGAAGATAAATACGATTACTACAAACGTTGGAATTGAGTAAGAAGGGTTCGTAGAGGTTTGTAGTGAAAGAATTTTTGATAGTAGTAAAGAAAAAAAATGACTAGGAGCACTTGAATTGAGTCAAACCTGTTTCGCAGCAATATTCATTGAATAAAATCTGTTTGAAGATAAATACGATTACTACAAACGTTGGAATTGAGTAAGAAGGGTTCGTAGAGGTTTGTAGTTAAAGAATTTTTGATAGTAGTAAAGAAAAAAAATTACTAGGAGCACTTAAATTGAGTCAAACCTGTTTCGGAGCAATATTCATTGAATAAAGCACTTACTCAATTCCAACGTTTGTAGTAATCGTATTTATCTTCAAACAGATTTTATTCAAGGAATATTGCTCCGAAACAGGTTTGACTCAATTCAAGTGCTCCTAGTAATTTTTTTTCTTTACTACTATCAAAAATTCTTTCACTACAAACCTCTACGAACCCTTCTTACTCAATTCCAACGTTTGTAGTAATCGTATTTATCTTCAGACAGATTTTATTCAATGAATATTGCTCCGAAACAGGTTTGACTCAATTTAAGTGCTCCTAGTAATTTTTTTTCTTTACTACTATCAAAAATTCTTTAACTACAAACCTCTACGAACCCTTCTTACTCAATTCCAACGTTTGTAGTAATCATATAAGCCTTGAAACAGTATTAACGTCATAAAAATCGTTTTTAAAAATTGCTCCGTACCATTTTTATTTTTTTTTATTTTTTCTATTTTACTACTTACGAATAAAATTGCACTACAATCCACTACTTACGTCTATCTATGAGAAACAGTCGGAAAAAACAGATTTTTCTAATTTCGGGGGATAACATTTTTTTACTATTTTTTTTTATTTTTTTGGCATTACTACTAACGAAAATAACTTCACTACTATCCACTACTAATCAAAATCTTTCGAAAAAAAATAAAAAAAACGAAATTTTCCAAAGTCGGGTGCCAAGTTCACACAGGTGAACATAAAGAGATATAAAATACGCATGTAAAAAACAACCACGCCTCCGAGCCCTCAGGTGGGATTCGAACCCACGACCTTTCGCTATCCTGGGGAGTGCTCTCACCGCTGAGCTATTAAAACGCCGGCAGATGCGGCGAAATAAAAAACGTGTTTCAATTTCTACCATGAGCTAGTATCGTTCCAACAATGTTGAAAGTTAAATGCCTTCAACATCGAAAGTAATATTTTTACAAATATTGAACATATTTAGATTATACACTCTGCGCACATTACATATTTGAATAAAACACTTTTTTACGGATCTCCATTTTAGTGTTATCATTTGCAAAAAGAGCTAACTACATCATCAGGTCTTGCAATGTGTGTTTTTGTAGGTATTCATTCATTAATTATCCCAAGCAGGTGGAACGCTCCAACCCTCATCTCTATTGAAATTACGATGTTCCTGAACATATCTTTGTTCTCTAGCGAGAATTTGCGGTTTATCGAAACGAATGTAGTGGTTTGCCCCTCAAAAGCATAAGTGTAAGAACTAAAAATTGGTTACCATCAATTATTATAGCAAAGCTGATCTATATTTTGTTTCTACGACGCGCTTGTATAAAAATGTTGCGATCTGCATCTGTAGGTAAACCTTAATAATTTGTAATTTATGTCTTACCGTAACAACTATTTTTTTTAATCGTGATTAGGTAAACGCTTGGCCGCTATCTCGCCTGATGGTACGCGAAGATGCGATCTAAGAGGTGACTAGCATGCCTAGAAGATACCTACCTATTCGCTTGTGACTTGAAGATCCCTAAATTGTATTTATTAGGACTAATATTTATTGTATACTAGCGGCCCGACCCGACTTCGCACGGGTGGACAAAATTCTTTATTTTTTTTGTATTATTAAATATTTTACCGTTAGCGCCATCTAGCGTCCGGTAGACGAACTACTTGCGGTTAACGCGTTGCTTTAGTAACGTTATTGATACAATGGAAAAAAAGCGGGGAAAAAAGCGGACAGACAAACACACAAACCACTGTGATCTTAGATTATAGATTACTAATTTCAAAATCAGACTTAATATTAGTTTACTAAAAGACGTACTTCTTTAACTGTTTCAAATGTTCAACCATCGCCTAGGATTCGAATAGTTTGACTGTTCATTGTAAAATTGATGTTTCACTCTACGACGAAATTAGTTCCAGTTTTTGTGGCATGACCTCTGCGTTGGCATTTTCACATTCCGCATTAAATACACTAAAGAATAAGAGTTTGTGGTTTCCAACGCTTTTCAAAATAATTTTAGTGCCTCTTAGTGGTAAATAATACATTTATAAATATAAGAAACATTAAATAATTTTTATTTATATACGGTCATATCTTTCAGAAAACAGCAATAGACAGCAAAATACTTTGTTTTTAAAACAATTGCTATCGACTGTAGAATTTATCATATATGATTATTGAACATGATGAATCGAGAAAAATATCTCGATCCCAAAATATAGATTTGACCAAAATCGAATCTTCGTTCTCAGTCACCCGTTTACTTAGCTGTGCCAGCTATTGCTAGAGCAGTTTAATGGCGTCGAGGAAACTTTCTCGAAAATGTTATTCTACGCGTGCTGGTCAAACAAAATAAGTTAAATCATTTAAATAAAACAACGTTTTTGCGCATAATTTATATTTAATCCTGACGTTTTGACTCCTTTACAGGAGCCGTGATCACTTAGGCAATGTTCGACGTATATTTTAATCGGACACGTTCCTAACTGTTAAAAATACAAATCAAAAGTTTTATTTTGCATTTTATTTAGTTATTAAATTTTCGCTACGACTACGGTGTACACTACTGAGTCTACCACCAGTTCGGAAATCGGGAGGCCCTTCCGACAAGAACTGCTTAAAGAAACTCGGGCAGGGGGCCGACCTCCATCTTACTTTTATTATTTGCAAAAAGTGCTTACGCATTTCTAATGTAAGAACTAAATACCTCTAGAGTACTAAGTACCTCTGCATATGCCTTGTATAAGCTTTCCAAGATAACAAACACAAAAACGGTTGTAGTGGCCTATCATGGATACATAGAATCCATATTAAGATATGGGATAATATTTTGGGGAAATTCCGCTAATAAAACTGTGGTATTTAAAGCGCAAAAAAGATGCATAAGGGCTATAAAGGGTTTGAAGCCTACAGATAGTTGCAATCCAGTCTTTAGACAACTAAATATTCTGACTCTGCCATGCTTATACATATATGAAGTTGCTGTATTTGTTAAGCAGAATCACCATGGTTTTTTCTACATTTGCAGAGCAGAATTCACATAAAAGCCATAGGCGGGGACGTGGAAATAAATTGTGCGCACTTACACATAAAACTACGCTCTTTAGCAATAGTTTCTTTGGTATGGCAAATCTAATATTTAATAAAATCCCCAATACTATAAGGATCTTACCAATTAAGCTATTTAAAAAGCGCTTAATGACGCTGCTAATTGACAAAACATATTACACAACGGTAGACTTCCTTAGCGACACTTCCTTAAATGAAATGGATATGACGTCATAATTATTGATTTACGTGATATATTGACTTATGAAATATTATGGCACAATTTATTAATTTGATAATTAATCCAAAATTACTAATTACAACTTAAATAATAATTAAAAAATCTGACGTTAACATATTTTGACATTGTATATCTGCTTTCTGTTTTTTTTATTTCTTATTATTATTTGTAATACTGATTGTTTATTTATAGCATAGCATATATTATTTTAAGCATGTCATTATTGTATACCTTGTAAAAGGTGGAAATGTAGTGAGACATTTTAAACCTCACAACAATCTCTGTGTAACAATTAACCTACATTTCACAATAAAAAACATTTGATTTGATTTGATTTGATTAAATAAGTTGAAACATGTTTTTGTATTTCAGTGTTAGCCAACATGCTGCCTGTGTTCACTCAAGACATGAACAACTTGGCGTTATCAGAGAGTACGCCAGTTGGGTCCAAAGTCTACACCTTGCAAGGCGTCGACCCTGAAGGATTGTCGGTAAGGGTTGAGTACTAATTTCAGACCAGTATTGAGATTCGGGCAGGATTCTACTTTGATCGATGAACGCTTACTTGATTTGGAAGGACGACCGTTTGGTTCGAGTTTGTGTGATGAATACGAGCGTTTGTATCTGAGTCATGGGTTTTATATTTATTTCTACAAATATTATATCACATATGTATGTTCATCCGTTACCCATGAATACTGATCCATAAGACAAGCCTCATAGTGCTTACTTTGGGCTGGGCTAATTGGTGTGAATGTAAGAAATATGTAATTATAATTGTCATTCCCCACCACCTTATTTAATCAAATTGCAATGATCTCTTTCTTCATATGTTCGAGTTTTTTTATTACGAAGCGTTTTAGAATTGTTTTTAGCGACAGCCCACTCAGCTCTGTTGCTTTAACGTAATACTGAAACCTGTCATATATATATTTCGTGGTACGATATTTTAGTGCAGTTGCATTCACCATCGTCACGGAAGAGTAAAAGAGCGTCAAACACAAAAACATGATAATAATCCCGTTAAAATGTGAAAATGATTCCTAAAATATGTGAAAAGTATTTTGTTGTCTGAGAGACGATAATGGTGTGTTTATCTTAACCAGTGTGTGTCAACAACACTTTTTTAATTTTTTTGAATGAGTTTGCTCTTGATCCCAATCAAGCCTGGGGTACAAGACTGGATCCACGATTGAATAAGCTAACCCAGAAAGTGCCTATTCATCGTGGCTTTACAGTTTTACAGTTTTGTGGTTTATACTCGTATGTATTTAGGTAGTTCTTACACTTCCGCACACATGACATATTTGAATAAAACACGTTTTACGGATTTTGCGCATATTTCATGTTATAGTTAATCATGACGTTTCGACTCCTTTACAGGAGTCGTGATCACAGGTTGACTAAGATAATGGTTGTCATGTATTTTCTCATAAACGTCAGGATAAAATAAAATATGAGCAAAATCCGTAAAAAGTGTTTTATTTAAAAGTTTTGTGGTTATTTGTATGTAGTGTATTATATAAATATTATTATTATAGTATATTATTATACATATTAAGTGCTATTAATAATAATCTTTTCGTTAATTTGTTATTTACCCACCTTGTTGCCTTTGCATATTATGAATTTTCATACTGTTGGCAACTTTTTTTGTCCGAAAATGTCATTCATATCAGATTGTATATTTTTAGATTAAGTATGTCTGCATTTGTTAAAATAATCATTTAACTAATACTAATGGTACAATTTGTTTCAGATACAATACAGTTTAGTGGGAACAGACAAATTTACAGTAAACCCATTCACAGGACAAGTAACTTTAAACCGTCCGTTAGATAGAGAGGTAAGTTCAGTTTAACTATAATTATACTTTTTTATATAATGTTTTTTTTCCTTTTTAGGGTTCCGTACCTCAAAAGGAAGAAACGGAACCCGTATAGAATTACTTTGTTGTCCGTCTGACATGACCTTTTCTCTCGGGAACGCGTGTAGGTATCGAGTTGATATTAAAACTATATACTCAGGTCCAGTGATGTATAAGATACCCTATACAAAGTATCTGAAATACAAGATGCAAGATACTTTAAAAAAAAGTATTTCAGATACCAGATACAAATAATTTTCTGAAAAGGTATCTGAAATACTAGATACAAAATACCTATCTTTCAAATACTTTTTAAAGATAAAATACTTTTGTAAGAAAACAACATTTAATTGAATTTAAGTTTATTTGTTCGAAATAACAATTTTCGAATAGATCGCGTTGATAACAAGTGACAAGACAAAATATGAAAGTATTAAAATTGAGACTTTTTATGTTTTAGTTGACATTTGAGTAAAACTAATTTCTCATACATATTGTCGCTCATCTTCCTTCGATGAGGCCTCATTATCATGCCCCCAAAGGAGAAGAGTCGCTCCACAGGGGGGGAGCTGGGCAAACAGGTGTTATCTTTTAGAAATATTTTTTTAATTGTAGGATAAACATCTTTATTGTTGAGGTACTGGAGTGTCTCAAAATCACTGGTGCTGCTTGTGTTTTCGCCACTAGCAATAGAGGAATCGGAGTCCTCTAGAAACATATAATAAGTCATCTTTTGTTTTTTTTTTAAAACCTCCGATTTTTGTTTTTTAGATCGATTGATCTTTCTTGTTTCAAACAGGACAAGTTCTTTTACATATCCCTATCGCGATACCCATTTCAGTTTAAACATGGGATGGGACACTGAATGTTTTGGGGGGTTTAGTCGAGACGCTACATAGTCGACCATTGGAAGTTTCCTTGGGCTAAGCTAACCAAAAAAAGGGAACTCACCTGGAGACTGCGGGGACGCCCGAACCCCCCCGAAATGGCCATAGGATCCTCCCGTCCAGTCGCCAACTGGCACGATGGAGCATTTCGGGATTTGTCGCGAGTTGGCGGGGCTAGCCTTTCACGCGTGGCTAGCGCACTAATAGGGCCTCCTACTAACTGCGGTCGGCCAGCAACTAAAACCGTGCTTCGGATCCCGCTACCTTCCAGAATGAGTTACCAGGTACAGCATAGCCAAGATACCAAGACCGAGTCCCACCCATCGTCACTCCTGTCGGTCTTATCTGAGGACCGACAGGAGTGACGGTGGGTAGGACATCTTAGCCGATAACATTTGTAGAAAGATAGTGTCGCCATCTTTCGTTAAGTTCCCGACAATATCGACTATTTTCTTTATTTATGACTTGCACAATTTGTGCCTCCTCGTGGTCTTCTTGAGAGAGCGCGAACCTTTCAACCTGTTTTGTTTCACTTGCCAACACTCATGCATATTCAGAAACACTCAGTGGTTAATAACACGCCATTTTTACACACTAATGTCAACCTCAACACAAAATTTAACAAGAAAACCAAAACAATTAAAGTGACACTTCGCGCTCCCGCCAAAAAGTCCAATGTCGACTTAAGAGCGTTCAGAGAGAAAACCTGCGAAGTTCATTTTAGTAAAAGTATCTGAGGGAACAAAGTATCTTCAAAATACAAAGATACCAGGAAAATGTATCTAAATATAAGATACAAAATAAAATATTTAGAAAGTATTTCGAATACAAGATACAAATACGTATTTTGTATCTTGTATCTGTATTTCAGATACTTTTATCTAAGATAAGTCACATCACTGCTCAGGTCTACAGTGCCTGGGAAAACAAACTTTTGAGTTAACGTAAATAAAGATACGGCCGTTTTAGCCGCAAAAAAAAACATATTTCAACACTCATGGGAATCAAAATTTATAGGGAACTAGCTGTCCCGGCCACGCGTTGCTGTGCCGACTGCAGTGCCATCTGCCGGACTGATTTGTGAATCTAAACCATTCTCAGATCCCCTTGAACACACACAAAAAAAATAATCAAATCGGTCCAGCCGTTTAGGAGGAGTTCAGTGACATACACACTCACAGAAGAATTATATATATAAAGATTTACCGTTGACCTAGAATCATGAAATTATAAAACAATATTTTTATGTGAATGCAAAATATATAAGAGTTCATATATTTCACCTAAAACGTTAAGTTTGTAGTTTGTAACGTTATTTCGGGTTAGAATCAAGATAATGCTAGATCTATAAGATTTTATCATACGGAACCCGCGCGAGTTCAACTCAAACTTGTTCAGTTTTTATAAGTAATACGTGTTGAAAAGATTTCAAGTGTGACTCGACTATTAAGTTCTGAATAACCGAGCCTAATGACTTAATTGCTAGGAAATTAGACTCTTCTCAGATAAACCGAATGATTAGATTGTCTTTTAGAGTTTCCTAATAACCCGGGTACCTACAAGTCACGCTTTAAATAATATTTAAAAAAGAATATATAATAAAGGTAATTTAGAAAAATTGTTAATTAAGAAGATTTTGAAAAAGTGTTGTGGTATTGTTGCTTGTAATTTTCATGATAGAAGTACTTGAATTGTTTAACTTGGATATTCAATTATATATGTGATATTATCTTTTATTAATTAATTCATTTAAATGATTAAGTTAAGAGTTAAATAATAGTTTTATACAGAGAAAAATGTTTAATTTTTGTTATTAAACTATCCTTTCTGGATACCAATATATAATAAATCTTGTAATCATAATTGTCAATACATTAGTGGATTATTGAAGGATGTTATGATACAGTGTGCTTTAAAAGTTTGCTAAAAATAATGGTATTTTGACGAGTGAATAGGTGATACCTATTCACTCGTCTCTGCGGTCTAGGATGTTACATCCTAGACCGCATCGTCGCTTACCATCAGGCTAGAAAGTGGTCAAGCGCCTACCTACTAATATTATAAATGTGAATGTAAGTTTGATTGCTATGCCTTTACGCAAAAACCACTAAACCGATCATCATGAAACTTCGTACATATATTCTTGGAGGTACTAGTAAAATAGGATACTTTTTATTGAAAAAAAAAATGCGGGCGAAGCCACGGGTAAAAGCTAGTTTACTATAAAAAAGACTTCTATGCAGATGTTTTTGTATTCATAAGTAAAATTAAAATTAAATGAAACTAAAGTGTTTTTTGGATCTGAAATAGGAATCCAAGACAGTGCATATGGATAATTCATAAATATCGATTGAATGTATACTGTAATCATTTATTTTCTATAATAACTATTTCAGACTGAAGATACAATAAAGTTCCTAGTGTCGATAGAAGACCAGAATCCTGATCCATCGCAGAATTTAGTTCAACTTCAACCAGTCACAGTTATTATTCTCGATGAAAACGATAATCCGCCTATATTTAAGAATGTAAGTACATCTACTTATATAATATACATCTACTTTATATAACTAAACAAATATTTTTTTTCTATGTTTGGTCCCGCTAGTTTTTGAATATATAGATGTATCAGTCAGCAAAAAAGATCATTGTCATAAAAATGTTTTCAAACATCTTTATAAACACTATGAATCTATGAATGAACAAAAACTATGAATCTTCCTTATGTTTTTTCATAAAAATCCTTTTCTTTATTTTAAAATATTTGGTTTCTAACGTAGCTTTTTAATCCATACTATATTTTGAAATATTATTCGAAAATCGTTTGAAGATTAACTTATTCATATTTTTTTTGTTAATTCTTAAACTTGATAATATTATTCTAATTCAAAGCTAATGATAAAGTTATTTCATTTTTACCTTTATTTATTTGAAGTTATTTAAATGTAACATTAGAAGTAAAAGTATTTATTTACACAAAAAATGCCATATTGTGCACTTTTTACCACAGAAGAAACTCATTAAATCAGAACTCTTAATCTCTATTAATTAATATAAATGCTTAAACTTAATAAATTGCTTATTTTAAAAAGTAATGAATTATTATCCGTTGCCATATGCCGTATGCCATAAAATATTAAAAGAAAAATAAGAAAGTTTTTACTAAATGTAACATGGGTTTCTTAGTTTAATCACATTTTTAATTTATATATATATAATAAGGCCAGGCCGATACAAAAGTTTTATTATGACAATTAAACACAGAAAGGCTTCTCGGTACAAGGTCAACCGTTGTAGAACTTATGAAGCCATGGCATTGCTATCACATTTTGTAAATACCATAATAATAAAACCTATATCTTTTGTACCAATCTTGATTATTAATTTATTTAAAATTTTAGTTAAACATTCAACTTTCCAAAAATGAGTTTGTTTTTCAAAATATGTATCTAAAAATATCCTTTAACCCCTTAAAACCCGAGAGCATTATATCATGCGCGCTACAACGATACCTAAAATCCGCGAGCATTATATAATGCTCTATAGAGCGCAGTCTGATTTAGTCCTTATTATGACTTTGGTAATGGTACTTTTTGATTGAATGCCATTTTTTTCCCAATAGAGAGAGAAATAACGCATTTTAACACAAAGCTGGGCTTCAAGGGATTAAAAAAGTCGCTTAAAATATCGTTATATTTTTCAGAGTCCTTACGAAGTAGATGTGCCAGAAGATGAAGAAATCGGGAAAACAATTTTGACAAACATTCAAGTTGAAGACATTGATTCCGTCGGTGATAGTCTAGAAGTTGGCTGTTTAAGTGAACAAGTAAGTGTATTCTTTGTTTCCTTGTTCTTCAAAGGAAGACTGATTTTTCACTGAGTAGCCCCTATAGAGCAAAGACTTGTCACCTTTATTGGTAAGGTTGTTTCTAAACAAAAAAATAATTAAAAGTAAAAAACTTTTTAAAAACAATTTTATTTAAATGCACCAAAAAGAATCAAAGTTCTCGTCAACACGAATCAAACAAGCCCAAACAATAATAAAGCAATGATGAAGCTTAAATAATTAAAAAGTACTAGAAAATTTCGACACGTGCTCACAAGGCTCGGTAGCTTAATTAGGAGAGCTGTGGATCGGATATCCAAAAGTTGCGGGTGCAAGTCCCGACTGAAAATAACTTGTGAGCTGAGA
The DNA here is from genome assembly GCA_927399485.1 of Calamotropha paludella. Lineage (NCBI taxonomy): Eukaryota > Metazoa > Arthropoda > Insecta > Lepidoptera > Crambidae > Calamotropha > Calamotropha paludella. The sequence continues at coordinate 24,874,758 of OV656815.1, read as the reverse complement.
TTTTTCTAGTATATTTCTATTATAAAAAAAAACATATAAATTCACTTAAACAAATCAGAACCTATATAATCTCGTATGTGTCCCTCACAACGCATGGAATAAAAAGTAATTTAAAAGTAATTAATGTATAATGGTATTTTAATATTTCAGTGGCCTGAAGCATGCGAGACTTTTGAGGTGGTTTCTCTCAATTCGTCTGCTAGCCACTACAGCGGTGCTCTTGTGCTGAGAAAAACATTGAACTACAATGAGAAGCAATTCTACCAGTTCCAGTTATATGCTACTGTGAGTATCCACTTTCTTTAACTATATAAATCAAAATCCTCCCATTTATTTAACAATTTTTAGTTCATAAAACGCATTCCAATAGTTTAAAGTATTTAATAAAGTAAGGTACAGTAGACCCCCGGTAATCCAACAAACGTATTGCAGGGCAGTGTCGGATCATCGAATCTGTCGGATTATAGAGTAGTCCTTAATAATAATATAATAATAATATTTATTTCTTGATTCAGATAACAAAGATCCATTCTTGTTAGTAACAAAACAAACATACTCACTATGTTAGTAAAAAATATAAAATAACTACTTATACTAAAGTGTGTCATTGTTTCTGCTAAGAACTTTGAACCAATGACACATAATCGGAGTGTGATATCTCCTCGCAATGGTCTGCAGGATTCCGCTGGAGCTGGCCCGCACCCTGCCTAGCAGTGAGGCGGTCCTCTTGCGCAAGATTGCGTAAAAATCATCTGTTCGCGCTTGCGCAAACATACCCGATGCACTGCAGAAGCGGGGCAACCCCATCAGCATCCTAAAGCCATTATTATATTGGACTCGCAGAGCGTTGACGGCTTTCTGAGCATAACTGGTCCACAGGCTGCACGTATAGAATACTTGGCAGTAAGCTTTGAATAAGGTTATTTTGACCTGTTTACTGCAACGTACAAACCTGCGAAAGACTCCCTATGGTCCAGAATTTTTCTGAGACAGATCACCTTGTGATCTGACAAATTACAGATAAAAATGATGAAAAGTCGTGTGTCCCACGACAACACACGACTTTTCATTTTTTTTAATGGGTGTGCTCTTTATCTCAATTAAACCCGGGGGCCAAGACAAGACCCTACAATGGAGCGAGCTTACGCAGAAACTAAGCTACATAAATAGTACCATTATGAAAATAAAAGTTTATATTATTTTTCTTGTAGGACGGTACTCTCAATTCATCGGCCCATGTTGAAGTAAAGGTAGTGGACGTCCAGAACTCCCCGCCGGTGTTCAGCGGAGCCCTAACAGGAGCCCTGGCAGAAGATGCGCCCGTGGGAACCTTAGCGCTTACGATCAAAGCTAGGGACGCGGACAGAGCGCAACCCAGAGATGTTATGTTGGAACTGGTTACAAGTAAGTAATCTGCTACTATCATTGAAGTGAAAAGAAACGCTGTTTTTCGTAATAAAGTGAATGAATAAATGGATGAAAGAATGTTGTTTTTACGTATACATATGCTATCTCATAAGATAAATAATAATTTATCTTATGAGATAGCATACGTATAGTAGTCGATTTTTTCCAGAATTTATCTATTAAAAATAACCAATGCTCTTATCATCATGGTTTCCTTTAATAAATATATATATAATATATTTTAAAACTTTATTATATATTTTAAGCCGTTTGTTGCAACGGTAGTGATCCTGCCTTTAGCACCGACGGTCCCGGGTTCAAATCCCGGAAGTGGCAAATGTTTGTATGATGAATACGAGCATTTGTACCTAAGTCATGGGTGTTTTTATATATTTCTATGAATATTACATATTTATGTATAATATATGTATGTCTATCCTTTGGGCTAGGCTAAACGGTGTGAATGTAAGAAATATTTATTTTATTTTTTATTTATTTAATTAATAATTTTAATAAATAAGCTTATAAATATAATTTGCATTGTATTACTATAATTTTTTTACTGGCTTTGGACAAATGTGTGAATTATGTAGTGTTTGACATTTTTATTTCGCTATTAACATTGAATAGTAATAGTATTAATAATATTAACTTACTGGCGTTTTGGGCAAGCTGTAAGACAGTTACTAAACTGTTTATTTAATAAATAAATAAACAACCTGAATTCAGTTTTGTCAATTCTAAGTAGATTTACTTACAGTTTTCCGTTTTGTAATAAGTTTGTATGTTGTATATGATAAATTTAAAAAAAGTATAGAAAAGATGGTTATTTTAAGGACCAAACGGCGTGGAATTAATAGACTTTGCTTTAAAAACTTTACTTCAAATGAATATTTTGTAAAGTAAATTTTTTAACACATTAATACAAGTACTACAAAAGTTTTCTTAATATAAAAAATTGTAATACATTTAAGGGAGAGAAAAATAGCCCGTGCCCGGTTTTTTGCTGCTTCTTCTAGGTACATTAGCCATCGGGCGAGGCTAGTCGACGGAGGATGGGAGTCCGACCGTCGGCATTGCACAGCCTTGCCAGCCTGGGGGGATCCCGGAATGTACCACGGGGTCCCCCGATCGTGAGGAGGCCGCTGGGCCAACCTGTCGCTCTCCACGGTGGTGATTGCCAAAACGGCCCCACCGGATTGCGACGGAGTAGAGCGGGTACATCGTGGAGTTTTTAGTGGGTAGGCCCCTGCACACCAATCTGACGAGCTTTTATCGTCGGATAGGTCTGCACGGGAGAGTCCCACATAACTCCCGCCCCACTCCCAGTGGCGGGAGTATGCGTAAAGCATTTCCTCCACGTTAAAAAAAAAAAAAAAAAAAAAAAAGGTACATTAGCCATGGCATAGTTGATTTTCAATAAATGCATTGTAAATGCCTTTATAAAATAAAAAAGCATTTTATCTTTATATCTGATCTCATAGGGGCTGTCCATTAATCACGTGAGGTTCGAAAGGGGGGGGGAGGGGTCCATAAAAAAAACACGAAATATCACAAGGGGGGAGGGGGGGTGTCATAATATATCACGTGTATTTATTTTTTCAGCAAACGCGCGATACTGAACTGAAAAGCGGCGTGACGTGTATTTATTTTTTTGACAAACGCGTACAAAACAAAAGCGGCTTACTACTTCTGTACAAAGAAAAAAGCTAAGGCACATGTGAATTCTTGTCACAAACAACTGAATCCGAGCTATAATAGTCTAGAGATGCTAGAATGTTCGTTCTTCCCGCATCCTCACGCGCCGATCGAATGGTAGATCGAGAGAGATTCTCTGCGAAGTGCGCGAAAATGATGACGCCGAGTCAGTGTTTTTGGAACCAAAAAAATTTACATCTTAAGGTTTTTCCAAAAAATCGATTATTTTATACCCTAATAAACTTCAATTCCCAGATCACTATTTTCCGTAAAAAAATGAAGTAGTAAAGTTTTTAAAATTTGCGCATAAAAAAATGAACAATTTAATATCCTCAAAAGACGGTTCCATCTCTGTCCATGAGATATTTGCCACTTGATAAGGAATTATTGAAGGCATAATTTTGCAATTTTATTTTATTTATAAGTGTCCTACTTTCTGAAAATTTTGATTTTATTTTTTTTTCTCCAAAAATCGGCAAAAGTGGAACCTGGGTTTAGAAAGGTTCTGTAAGCCAAGTTCTATCACCCATAAAAAAACAAGTCCCACTTTTGCGGTTTTTAGAAGTTATAATAGAATTTAGATAAAGGTCAACTTTCATGATCTAAGGTTGTCACAAAGATCAACTATTTTTAGTTTGTTAATTAATACCGTCAATCAATTGAATAAATTAACAACACTTATAGACGAATACAATATACTTACATATACTACCTACCTAATGTAGATGTGATAATGTAGAACTACTACTTTATGTATGTTCGACCACATATTTAATTTTGTACCTTACACGCTAAACGGTCGCAAAAATAAACTATGTTGTTTGAAATAATTGAACACACACACACACACACATCCTATACTTTAAACGAGGAATTCTCGCATGTTCCTATATAAATATATCGGCATGTAATTGGTTTCTCGGAAACGGTTCTAACGATTCTGATAAAATTTTGGATTCACAAATTCATTCACTTATAAAATCTATCTAAGTATCGCTGTCTGGATCGCATCTTTAAAAAAAATAGCATTCGATCAGAAAATAAAAGTAAAGTACAAAGTAGTGGGCATAAATCAGTTAACAGGTATGTACCTATTACTGTAACAAAAAAAACGTAGAGGTAACCAGATAACCAGCTACATCCCTCAGCAATAGTGGGATGTGACTTATTTATGTATGAAAGACCACATCCGTAGGCTTATTTCTATCTTGGTTCTAGTTTCCACTTTTTTGTTTTTAGGGAGAAAAAAATAAAATACGAAATTTAAAAAAAATCTGCTCCCAAACCAATGCATTTTTTTAAGCTTAAGAAACGCGTTTATATGCGTGTGATTATGTCCGATTAACTCATATTTATTAAAAGAATATATTCTTAATATTCACGATATAAAAAATATTTTAGATTTCATAGGTCAAAGGTCACGATAAGTTCATGATTATTTTTTTCTCAAATAGTATTTGAGTTACACTTCTGGGAATTGAAGTCATGCCTTTGTTAGGGTATAAATAATCTTTTTTGTTCCATAAAACACTGTGCGAGTGGTTTGATGAAACTGATGTTGATTTTCAACAAAGCACTGTGCCAACAACTGACTTGCAAGATGCTTTTCCAGTTATTGGTGTTAAAGAAAGTCTTGCTAATCCGTGATATTGTACATTAAATTATGTTCATGTTATAGTACAAAAAAAGTTTTTCGCATTTCTTTCATTATTTTGATGTCAAAACGTTATTATTGTAGTCTTTAATTTTCTATAATGAAATAAGATGATACTTATACCTGTATTTAATAAATATTTAAAAAAACTTAAGATTCTTTGTAGGTCCTAAAAAATACACGTGATATAGTGGGGGGGCGGGGGGTAGTCTGAAACCTCACCATATATCACCAAGGAGGAGAGGGGGTTAAAAAATACCAAATAAAACATCACGTGATTAATGGACGGCCCCATAGTAGAAACTAATTAAGATTCTACGTTTTCAGATCCTTTGGATTTCTTCGTCCTGGACAGTTCAACGGGAGAGCTGAGAACAGCAAAACCCTTGGATAGGGAAGCTTTAGCCGATCCATCTTCACCACTCAACTTAACAGTTAGGGTGAGGGATTATTATTTTTTAATTTCTGGCTATATGGTGCTGTGTACTATGGCCTTCAAGCTCAAGGGGTCCTCGGAACTTGAGGATCAAACCTCATATTGAACTAGCTGACACTTCTCCTACCTTTGGAATGTAAATTAAATAGGTTGCATCAAGACTTTTTATTTTGGATGTATTCGCTCTTGGTCACAATCAAGCCCGGAGGCCAAGACAGGATCCTCGATGGAACGAGCTAACCCAGAAAGTGCCTGTTCACACTGGCTTCAAAAACGGACGGGTTGTAAATACTCGGAATTACTGACGCAGGGAGGGAGTTCCGCTCCTTTGCTGTGTACATTCAGAGCATGTGGTAGTAATAATTAATAAATAACAGTAAAAAATGCTCTCTATTCTCCTTCCAATACAATTTCGCCTATACCAAGTACTACGCTAGTCAAATGAAGACAATGTTTTTAAATTTGACTCTTGCCATATCTACAATACTACTTTAATCATGATAACGCGTTTAAAAGAATACAAGGGAATTCACTACAAGATTATTTAGTACCCCAGTTTTTTTGCACCAGGGTCTTTGATTACCTAGCTAAGCTTCTGGTAGAGGCCAATCTGATTTCTCGTTGAGAGAAAATTAGTTTTTCGAAGAAATACTGTGCCCGACTGTGGAATACTATTCAGTAACATCTATTACTGCTGTCTGATACTTAAAAGGCTTACAATTATACTAATTCAAGTGCAACTTCATAACTTTTTTTATTTAGTACATACAAAAGTGACTCTATTTTTATATAAACTTCACAAAAAAAATTTCTTTCTCTTTTGAGTCCGTATAAATATTGTTTACTATCTAAAGTATACTAGGTGATCCGGCCACGCGTTGCTGTTGTATATTAAAATATAACCTATCCTATGTCCTAAGTCGGAACATATCCAGCAAAATTAAAATAAAACATCAAAATCGGTTGAGTAGTTTCAGAGTTCATCACGGTCAAAAACTGTGATAGGGAATTTTTATATTTATAGATTTCTTATTTATAATCATAATTTAAAAAAAAATGATAAAAGTATTAATATTATATAAATAATTGTATATACTTGAAGCTGACATTTGTAAAAATTCCTTCTCTTCTAGGCTACAGAAATAGTAAACGGATCTCCGCTATATTCGGAATTGACGTCCACCGTTGCCATGGTGACCGTCACCATAAAGGACGTGAACGATGAACCTCCAAGGTTTAACCGGAGGGAGTACTTCGTTGAGATACCGGAGAGTCTTCCTGTTGGTACACCTTTACCGAATCTGGATATGACAGTCACTGACACTGACTTGGTAAGACAATGTTACATTACCAGACCTGTTCACTCTCCTTGCCGCTTTCTTTCTTAAAAAAGCGGATTATATAAGTTTGGCCATACATGGAGAATGTATAAGAAGTATATCTAGAGTGAATTTGATTAATTAAATAAGGAAAGATGTGATAAAAGAGTGATGCGGAAGAAGATATAGTGACAAAGATAGAAATAGGGATGCTACGATGATTTTGACATGTAGAGAAGATAAAATAAGATTGAAAAGACAAATTTAAAGGACAAAGAAAATATGCATGGGCGAATCGGTTAAGGCAGACCAAGGCGTATGTTCAAGTACCAAATAGAAGATGTCCTGAAAAAAGACCTGGTTAAAAACACCCTTAACCGACGAGCTTGTATGAAAGATCTGATGAGAGATTTTTATAATTATATATATATATATATATATATATATATATATATATATATATATATATATATATATATATATTATTTGCATTTTTTTCAATGCTATCTCATGAGATAAATTACTTTTAATATACCTATATGGCATCAGTAGTATTTTGAGTATAAAATAACAAATGAATACTGCTTTGTCAATGTTTTCATCTTTAAACTTTTCAATTCTCATCAGGGTCTGAACTCGGTGTTCTCTCTTCGACTGTCAGACGAAATGGGAGCGTTCGTAGTGGAACCGTCAACAGCTACCGGCAGTGCTTCCGTTACGTTGAGACTCAACTCCAGTCTGGACTATGAAGACCCCAACCAGAGGAAATTCATTTTGGAGGTGAGATTTCAAATTTGTTATAGCACTTTGCAGTGTCTGGCGGAATAGAATAGCACTGACTGTTCACATTTATAGGTGTCTTAAATGATGAATAGTCATACTTACCATACGCCTACCATAGATAGCAAAATTGGTACCAGCGTTTTTCAAATTATTGTCTATTATCGCGATCTTCAACCCGCCTGCCAAGAGTGGAAATATATAAAAGTACCCATGGCTGAGATACAAATGCTCGTATTATCACATAAACAATTGCTTTTCCTGGGACTTAAACCCAGGACTGTTTGCATCGCATAGTCATCAAAATATTACTTTTCAAGGAGCCTTTCTTTTTACCATATAACTAAGGCTAAACATGTATCTAAGATTCAAAGATACCAAAAAATAGCAAAAAAATTGTATATTACGAATGTTAAAATCTAACCGACTGTCACACACAAGTGCCACATTAGCGTTTCGTTTTACGCAGTTGTGATTTAGTGTATAATTTATTGTGTTTAATTATCTTTATAAAAATCTAATTTATGGGTATATTATATATGAAATAAGTGTTTGTACAATATTATGAATATTTTCAAATAACTTGTACCAAGGTACATTTTTGGCCTGAAAAGAAAGGTCTCCTTTCCTTTTTTGTTTTGAAGCGAAGTTTCCATTCAGACATTCAATCCGCTTGCATATTGGCCCTTGCCGAGCGGCCACTCTTTCGTGCTAAGCGTCAGATTTGACCGTTACACGATATAATGTAGGAGCCAATTGCCACCCCACCTCATTTGCGTGGCCTTCTGTCTCGCTTTCACTCATGTCAGTGTGCGTAGCTGGCGTGGCTGTCTATATCTTTCCTTACTCTATTTTTAACGCTTAGTTCCGACGCCTTATACTTATAAAGTTTCGCTACTTTCGGGCGTCCCTAAACGACACTGTTGTTTTTTAATTTAAAAACACTTATGTTTATATTTCTTAAAATTTCATTAACCAGGTGATAGCAGAAGAACTACATACGTCGCCCCGTCTCTCCTCGAAGGCGAGTGTAACCATAACCTTGATAGACGTGAACGATAACGCACCTCAGTTCGCTGATGAACCATATTCAGCTACTGTAGCTGAAGCTGCACCGGCTGGAACGAAGGTCGCTGTGGTAAAAGCCACTGATAGGGATACGGGAAGGTAAGGATATTAACGAACAAATTTACTAAAAACTTACTGAGCTAGTGGTCCATTTGCTAACTCAATTTGACATGTGAAAGTGGAAACCACCGAGCTATTTACTGATCCACTACTGTTTTACTATGTCTCCCTTTTTTGCAGAACTTTTTGAATCATAATATTATTATGCATAACATCATTTTGCCTAATTTGATATAGCTTGCTGGCTGGTAATAAATAAAAAAATACCTAACCCAATCTAACCTGTAATGTACGTCAATTTATGCCTTTTGATTTGTATGCCAAGTGACTTTATGTCAATTAAATTATGCGTTATGAATGGCTCCCTATTTTACCACGTTTTTCTTATCTCACTTTTCTTATTTGTTTGTTTGTCTGTCCGGGCAAAATCTTGCAACTTAAATTTGAGGCACTTTCCGATAAGCTAGAAAGCTGAAACTTTCAGGATAGTTCAGAACCCGATGACAATGCACTCTAAAGCAACTTTCAACTTTCCAGATGCACTTTCAGGTCCACTTTCGGCAACTTTCACTTTTGTATGGGGCTTATCCGATTGTTGCGTAACACATGGTTACTTCGTTGAGTTAATAATTAAAAAGAATAAAATAATTATACTAGATTTAAAAAATCTAAAAATCCCACGTTTTTCAATGTCCTAAAAAGAATAAAATAACCCTGCGGGGCAAAGCGAGGGGCCACTTAAAACGTGGGGGCGCATCTTTACAATAATCGGCATCAATGCATGTCATTCATCTCTTTAAAATCTCCTCTTAGTAATATGCGCCCCCACGTTTTGAGTGGCCCCTCGCTTTGCCCCGCAGGGTTATTTTATTCTTTTTAGGACATTGAAAAACGTGGGATTTTTAGATTTTTTAAATCTAGTATAATTTTACTATAACGGTATTGTAATACTTGTCCTGTAAAACGTCAATGGATATAAAATTTGCCCGCTAGTTGTAGACTAATTGTCAATAAAGTTAGCGAATAGGCCTTCTGAAATGTTTTCATTTTTTTTTATTTATAATATCCAATCATTGTATTATTTATTTATTTAATTTTAAAAGTGCTGTGTAATTGGGCGCCGACACGCTCGAAATTAATCAAAAGTGTTTTTTGTTTTGTCTGTTATTGTGACTTTATGATAAATTGTGTCTGTTGTATTTGTATTATAAAGAAAGTATACAAAGTTTATCATTCTATCCATCACATGTCTATTCCGCATCAAAAACTGGGCGAGGGGTGGAACGTGGGTTACTACTGGTCATTACAATTTTGATTCCCTTGCCTACAGGTTCGGTACAGAAGGTATTGTGTATCATTTGTCCGGTAATGGTGCAGAACTGTTCAGGGTTGATAATAGAACTGGACTTATCACGGTAGCGCCTTGCCCCACTCCGGGAGTAACACCCTGCTTGGACTATGAAACTAGGAAGGACTACTTCTTGCAGTTTAAGGTACGTCTTTTTGTATATAGTACCTATAACATTTTTAATATTTACTTTTGAACCAAAGTGTATAAGGATTTTTTTTATTCTTTTTAAAATATAATCACACACACACACTCGTAGACGCGAAGACATAGAGAAAGAGACAAAGGCGCACAGTTCTATTTTTGCTTGATTTATTTTGTTTTTTGTTCTAAATGCATAATAGATTTTTGTTTCCTTGTCTCGGTCAGAGATTTTTTTTTCTAGTAACAATTATTATTTTACATTTGCATACTGAAAATCTTAATATATATAAAATTGAACAAAAATTAAAAGATCTTATTGATATGTAATAAAACGCAGTCTATATTTATAATTAGATAGATAAATTAAAAAAAAAATTGCAGGTTACTGCAATATAAATCAGTTTGTTTTTTGATAAGTGTGTGTATTCAAATTTAACTTTTTTTTTGTTCCTTGAACAGATAAAAACGTCGTTATTAGAAATACATAATAATTTCAATTTTAACTGCATTCGATATTTTTTTTTTTTTTTTATTATGCGACACATTATTTTGTCAAGCAATAATAAAAACTATTGAAGCATTGTTTAAGCAAATAACTATCGGCGCATGCGATGTGGTAATATTTTTATGCATTAAACAAGGTTTATCCTACTCAGCCTTAGCTTTTGCATATCTGAGTAACATGTGACGAAATGTACCAATTAAACCTTGTTAGTTAATTAATACATTGTTAAAATATTTACATATACTTATTACGACCGTTTGGTGCAACGGTAGCGATTTTGTCTGGGTTCGAGTCCCGGAAGGGGCATTGGGACCTGAGTCATTGGCATTTTAATGTTCTTATCATATATGTATGTCTTACTGTACCCTAGTATCCATAACAAAGTCCAACAGTGTTTTCTTTGGGCTAGGCTAATTGGTGTGAATGTAATAATAATATTATTACATAGTCTCTTACAACCACTTCGCCGATTGTTTTTACAATAAGTGGATCACAGTCAATAGAAAAACAAGATTTCCTGTAAAAAATCTTTTTCAAAACAAGTTTTTATTATTTCTCCTTAAAAAAACAAATTAAAAAGTTATAAAACTAATGTAACGAGCCCAAATTCGATGGGATTGTGTTGTTTTATTGCGGAGTTCCTATGGCCACCTTCCAGTTCCAGCATGAGATCAGTTCAACGTCATTATAATATTGCATTGTCATGCTATATACATATGCATGCACATTTCAGCTTAATCGAAAACAGGGAAGTGGGTTAAATTTAACTTACAAGATTTCATTACAGACACCAGGACAGGTGAAAGAATACTTTTTTAGGTCCATATATATATTAGATATACGTAACATAACTGGCTATGAGAGAAAGAGAGAAATAAAATGTGTGCTCGCACCTCTCTCTCTTGCCCTACAGTAATATACGAAACGTAAATCTCTCTTTTTCTATATTCACTAACTTAATCTCAACTTACGTTCGCCTCGCCCGATCACACTTTTCGTAACGTTCTCTTTACGCATTCACCAGCTTCCACCCCCAGTCAAGCGTAAAGAATTTTTACTTCAAAAGCTTGTAATAAAAATGGTTATTTTAAGTATCACCTGATGGCTTTTATGTGCAGGCGACAGACGACGACGGCTCAGGCCAGATGACAGTAGTTTCGCTGCAGATCTCACTGGCTGATTCGAACGACAACCCGCCGACATTTTCCACGCCCGTCTACAAAGCCTCCATAGATGAGGACGCCATTAAATTTGAACCAGAACTGCAAGTGAGTTACTATACAATTAGTTTTTTTAATGTTTATTATTATTATAAAATATTATGATTATCAGAAAAATAAAACCACATGACTGTTGTAATCAACGATCTAATTAAACCATAACGCTACTATTAGTGTAAAAACAGAATAATTTTGATTATTGTGGATTATGTATGGCAACGACATATAATATTGTAAATGTCGTTACTTCTGTTAAAGCAGACGAGTTTCTTGCGCCCATTCTTTTTGTCAGTTAAAAGACGTCCTTTATTGCTGGTACGTAAAAATGTTGGACGATTCAAAAGAACTTACTTTAAGTGCTTTTGAATAAAGTTATTTTTATATCTCACTTTATTGGTCTCCAAAAAACATTAATTATAATCAGATCATGATTTTAATCAGTTTTAGTGAGTAATTAACTATTCTGGTGGCGCTTACACTAGTATGATTTATAACTTGGTGAAGTATAGGCCTGTATTTCGTGGTACATTGCGGAAACCCTACCAACCCAACCCAAAAACCAGCGATGGTCAAATCCATAAAAGATTTTCTCTAGATAAAAGAAAAATGCATATAAACTACATTTAGTTTAGCATATTTAAGTACTCTAAAATATATAAATTATGAGATTATTATTAATATTTCTAATTGATTTGATTATAGCAGGAACAAAAAAATGTTATAGCTTAAGAAATGACAGGAAATATATTAAAGACGCCATTTACGCCATATGTCACATAGTCGCACGTCATTTTGTCATTCATGGTTGACAAGTATTTTAAACAGCCGTTACCTATATTGATAATTATTATAAATAATAACATTACTTGTACACTTACAGGTTCAAGCCCGTGACGTAGACGTCTCATCAGAAATCCGTTACTCGATCATCGAACCTGCGACCCACCCGTTCTGGATCGACCCTCTCACTGGCAGAATATCTGTACGCCCCGAAACAGGGGGAGTTACACAAAATGGGGACGATAATAAAATCATTCTCACAGTTCTGGTAAGATTTAATATTCTTTATAACTCAGCTTTTGACTTAGTGATGGCTTAAAAAGCAAACTCTATAATATATATTTTGGCCAGCAACTCTTAATTATATCCGGTAAGCATAAGTTATTTTTCATCGAGCGGTAAGACGGAGTGGACAGTCGTTATAAATTCAATTGTGCTTCAGCTTGCTCAGCTAATCCAGACAGTGTGGAGGGACCTTTTACACACTTAAGAGATGAGATCTCAGAGTTATTGTATGTCAGATGCAATATAGAGAGACGTGATATTGTATTTGATTGTCAGATGCAAGCTGTACGCGGCCAAGTTTGCAGACAAATTATTATTTTATTGATTAACAGCTTTTCAACTGTAACACATAGCCAACCTATTAATTTTCCCCTCTGCTAGGCCAACGTCTTTCTTATGTAGCCGTAACAATTGTTAATATGTATTTTTAATGTTTTGTGTGAATTAAGGATAATTATAATTTTGACAGGCAACCGACGGCATCCACAACGCGACCTGTAAAGTGGAGATCTCTGTCCGCGATGTGAACAACCACGCCCCAATTTTCGACATCGAAAAATACGACGCCGATATACCTGAAGACGCACCTATAGGTATAACACTTTACTTCCAGAATTTATTTATGAAAACCGCACATTCAAATATTTTGAAGACCTTTTAGTGCAACGGTAGCGATTTTGCTCTTTTGCCCCAACTGATGTTTTTAGGTTCGAGTCCCGGAAGGAGCAGGACAATATTTCAATATTAGTGTTCTTTTAAATTTATGACGCCAAGAGGCTTACCTTTACAAAACTTTATCTAAATAAAACAACTTAGCATATTTGCGCATACTTTTTATGTAATCCTGAGGTTTCGACTAATTTACAGAAGCCATGATCACAGAGTTATATAAAATATGCGCAAATATCCAATAAAAAGTTATATTTAATTATGTAATGTGCGCGGAAATGTATGAATTAAATATAACTGTATCTAGTTAACACTATATAGTATTTTAAGTATCTATTAAAATCACTACATAGTATAAAACAAAGTCGCTTTCTCTGTCCCTATATCCCTATGTATGCTTAAATCTTTAAAACTACGCAACGGATTTTGGTGCGGTTTTTTTAAATAGATAGAGTAAATCAAGAGGAAGGTTTATATGTATAATACATGCATTATATAGTAGAGCATTGCATCCGTGCGAAGCCGGGGCGGGTCGCTAGTAAAATTATAACACCTAACATAAACATTTAGTGTCTAGAATTTAAAATTATACTAATATTTATTATTATCGATTTTTGAAGTGAAGTGTGGATATTCCTTGGATTTTGCGGAAGTAGGGTACATATTTTGTTTTACTAATGGATGTGGACTTCCGCCAAGTAACGTCTGATTATATCAAATACTTTATCTAAGCACCTTGTTACACGCTTAGAAAAAGATTTTACCACTCCTCCCCATATAAGAATACACTACACTAGGAGTTGTTGTGTGGCTCTTCTTAAGTTTAACTAAATACATCTCAATACTTTATTTGCCAACAGATAATCTCTAGCTTCCATAAGCGTATGTATGTACAAGATCTGCAATTAAACAATTATAAATACTTATGTATTTCCTTATATTTCTAAACAGGCACAGAAGTAGCTGCAGTTCGCGCCACAGATTTGGACAGTGGTATAAACGCAGAAATCAAGTATGGCATCCAGAAGGGAGCACAGGAAGCATTCGCCATCGACAATGTGACAGGAGTTGTCACTGTTTCCTCCGCTTTGGACTATGACAAGAGAAACACTTATAAAATACAGATTATTGCTTCCGACCTTGGTAAGTAAGAAGTTAAGTTGTAAAATTACGTGTTATCTAACAGCTTTATTTGCTCTTTATATGGAATAGCAAACATAATAATTGCGTAAGTTTATTTTATACATATATTACTGCTATATTTTCACAAAAAAGGCCTGTGAATTAATAATAAAATAAATTCGCGCAGGAAATACAGCCGGTCACGTGACATTTGTCGTCTTTGACGTCACATCACATAAAACGCAACTAGTTTTTTATGAAGCTCTGACGCTATTCTTATGATTCCTGTGATGTGACGTCATCCGATGCTTGGTCATGGCCGCCCGCGTTTCGGTTCTTGTAACCCATAGATAAAAAACAATACTATTAAAAAAATATATTTCTTTTTTTTTCAATAACGTTTTGTAATATGAACCACTAAGCTTTTATTTAACATATGTTATATTTACTTGCTTAAGCAACAACAGTTGATCTTAAGAATATATACAGTCGCCAGCTATAAAATGCAAATACCCACTTTTTTTTAATGTATTATATTAAAATTTGTATTAACAGTTACCACTACGTATTCTAATATTTTGTTATATCATTAAATTCCATATGTAAAACTGACGTAAACGAGTAATAACTAGAGATGTGCCGATTATGACTTTGGCCGACTAGCCGACTACCCGATTAGTCGGTTGTAAAGTGGCCGACTAATCGGCCGACTAGTCGGTCAAGCTGATTACGGTTTCGGAGGATTCCGTGACGCGTCGTTTACAGCTGTTTAGTTTACTTCGCATTGTTTCGTGATTTTTAATTTTGTACGGGTCAGAGCGGTGCTCTTGTATAAAAGAATCATTTTTGAGTGAAACTGTAAGAGCTCAATCGTATAGACTTTTTTTAACAATTGGACAATGATTCCTGTAAAGTTAAGTGTAACCAATGAAAAATGATAATTTCTTGTGGTGAGTTGGGAAAAAAGGCAAATACTACACGTATTAACCATCATATTAAATACGACATCCAACCCTGATACCTCAGTTAGGTTCTGCGAAAAAATGTTCGACCACAGATTATTCCTCCCGGCCGCAAATCCAAGCAGAAGGACTATTATTTTATTTACGGTTTTTATTTAATGTAACTCACACCTACATACATTTTATTAATAAATACGCACCAAGTAAGAAGCCGGATAGTCGGCTTTCTTTGCCGAATAGTCGCCGACCAGTCGCCGACTATGATAGTGGCCGGATAGTCGGCTTTACCGACTAGTCGGCACATCTCTAGTAATAACCCTAAAATCACAATTTACGTTAATAGTAAGTACTGTAAAAAAGCTAAGGTCAAAAGTACCCTTAACTCACGAGCTTGTATGAAAGGTCTGATGAGAGATGTAGATATGTTATGATCGTGAAAAGTGAAAATCTCTGCCTACTCGTGCGGGAGAAGGGGTGACTATATGTATGTATGATAAAGTAAATCAGTTACTTCTTTCTATATATGGGACCTTACCTTACTTACCTTTGTTACTTGCATTGGCCAGTCTACTCCTAGTTCGTGACTTTTACCTGCAGTATTATTAGGATCAATGTGTCTATTTAATACGCACATATACTCTGACACTGTTCGTATAATGTTAAACACACTGCATATTACGATAAGAACGATACTTAAGGTGCAAATTCCAATATTCCCTATAAGCGAATGCGCATGATTTTTTTTTTGGATTCTAATACGATTATTTACATTTCTGTATAGTGATAGAAATATTCAACACCTAAGAAGTATAAATATATAAAATAAAAACATTATGTACCTGACACCGAAAACCGATTCTGATTTTACAAACTATGATGAATTCTTCATGTTACGAAACGAAACTGTCAATCTCCAGGTATGCCAAGTCTAACCGGCACAGCGGAACTGACAGTCCACGTTATCAACGTGAATGATAAGAAACCATCCTTCACTCCACCCGTGCAACGAGCTGAGGTGTCAGCTGACGCAGAAATCGGGACTTTGGTCCACAACCTGATCGCAGTAGACCCTGACATCACGGACAATGGTCTTTTGGTCTACGAATTGCTACAAGATAAACTTATAAGAGCCGTTGATAAGAATGGAAAAGAGGTAAGTTAAGATTAACACAAAAAGTACATAAAAAACCCGACAAGTGCGACTTGAACTCGCGCGGAGAGGGTTCCGCATCAAATCTCACCCAAAACAAACTTAACTTTGTGGTTTAAATATACGAACTTTCATATATTTAAACTGCAAAAATTATGCCCTCACAAAAAAAATGTGATATTATGATAAATAATGGTGTTCGAATTTTTTTACTTATGCTATTAGACAATGTTTCGTGTCAAATTTCATTATTCTAGGTAAACGGTAAGTACTCTATAGCTTTTGATTCCTTAGCGAGTGTCAAAATTTGCGGCATAAATGATAACATCTTTTGATGGTGTTGCCTTAGAAGCTTGGTTTTTTTACACCATCAAGAGAACGTAAATTAAAGTGTTTCATATTAATTTCATCTTGAAACCTCTACGCAATCCTGAGAGAATGGGTTTTGACATACTAACAGACGGACAACAAGTGATCTTATAAGAGTTTCGTTTTTGTTACGGAGTACGGAGCCCTAAAAATCAATTTATATGCTGCAATTCTTACTAAAGAATTTTATAACTTCCGGGATGCCTTAAGCTGTCAACCACTTACGTTTTTTGCTCTCCGTGGCAACCTTTGATTAAAGCACCACTTATCAGTGCATACCTTGTAACGCTTAGCCCTTAATATTAAGTATGTCCTTGTTGGTTGTCCAAATAATAAAAAATCCTTTAAAACTGTCTGACTAAATTTTTTTGTTACAAGCTAGTCTTCAGTTATTTTTTTTCTATTAAATGATGATGCGATTCTATCTATGACTGATAGATGGATGAATGAACAGTGAAAATTCCCTTTCCCTAGGTTTCAGTAAAGGTGTTGGGGATTTACTGAAACCTTCCGTTCTTCTTCTTGAGAGATCAGGAAAAAACAACTTTAGCTGTTCTGTTTCACTTGCCAACACTATTGCATATTCTCAAACACCTAGTGATTAGTAATCCACGATGATTACGCACTAATATATGTACCACAACACAAATTTTAACAGGAAAAACAAAATCACCAAAGGTACGCTTCCCGTTCCGGCCAAAAAGTCCAATTTTTTTTATATTGTTGGTACGTATTTTCATAACGATTGTACATATTGTTTCTACAGGTGTCTGATGAAGGGATATTCGGCTCCTGGTTTTCAGTGCAGCCTAACGGCTCAGTGCTGGTAGCCCAAAGACTCGATCGTGGTAGAGCAGCAGTACTCACCCTGCCTGTGGCTGTTACTGACGCATCCGCATTAACGTTGCAGCAGACTGAAGGTAAGGATAGTTCCAATATATTTATTTCAGTATTTTAGTTTAATGCTAAAATAAGTATTTTATAATTTTATATATATATATGTATATATTTTGCATTTGTTTTCAATGCTATCTTTAAAGATAAATTATTGAAAATAGAAAAGATTGACTCGGTCCACAATTGGGAGAGCATTGGACCGGACTTCCAAAGGTTGCTGGTTTGATTTACTTGTGAACCGAGTCGATTTCTTTTTATAGTATTTTTCTATTAAAGAAATAATAAGTAGTTCTCTCTTCCTCTCCTCTTGAGCAAAAGATTTACTTGTGTTGGGCTGCCTTACTTCTCCATATCATGGTTACAATAGACTAAGAGGAACCACCATAGGAGACTCTACAAATACAATTTGTAGTACTCGTTTATATTTTATGAATTTAAATAAGAAATCAAAATAATATATTCATTGCAAAAATCGGCTAAGAACTTATAGAGTTATGGCGTCACAAAGATTTCGTCATTGAGGCTGCTCCATGGGAGCATCGCTCCAATTACTAACCATTGATACATTGTTCGTCGAAATAAACTGTTTTATTATGATTATAGCTATTCTGATTTATCAATTTAGAGATGTTTGTTGACTTTTATCTACATTATTATAAAGTACATTAAATATTTCAGGCGAACTTATTATAAACATAGTGGATGTGAACCGCCACGCCCCCGTATTTGGTCAACCAGCATATCACTTGACCATGGCAGAGGAACAACCTATAGGCACTATACTAGAAACTTTCACGGCAACAGACAAGGAAACACCAATAGCGGCTATCATCATACAACCGCCTAACCCATACTTCGAGATCAACAATGTTACCGGTAAGTTTTTGTTCATAAAAAACTAAGAAAAATATAAATAAATATATAAACGTCTTTATTTCTTCTTCCACATATACATTTAATATAAATATTTAAATAGTCTGAGACTCATTTGTAGGTGACATCTGTTAATTTGCGATATTAAACTTTATTCTTAGTGTAACACTTAGATGATGCGTGTTTGACTCTATCAGTGCTAAGCGTCCGTGCCTTGACCGTTACACGAGACCGACAGATTTAGTAATGTTACGCGATATATATAGGAACCAGCTACCTCCCCACCTTAGTATGCGTGGCCTTCTGTCTCGCTTTCACTCATATCAGTGTGCGTAGCTGGCGTGGCTTTCTCTCTTTTTTAACGCTTAGTTTCTACGCTCTATAATATAAGTCTTCGCTTCTTTCGGGCGCCCCTAGACGGTACTGTTATTTCTTGTCCTTGTACGGTCATTTAACCTTACAATAACTCCAATTTGTTAATAAGCGATTTTGTAAATGAAATATTAAATAATAATTTTGTTTGCTATCCGTCACCGATCGCAGTACTCATTAGTATTCATTAGTATCAGCATTTTAATTATTGGCCGCTTTTATAATTTTGGAAAAACGAAATAATTATCTTCATCTCGTATCATTAAAGATAAAGTAACCTTTATCATTAGCAATTAATCTGCGTGTTAAACTATTTTTATTTCTATATACCACAATATTCCTAGAATAATGGAAATATGAAATTGATTTCAAATTTTCAATATTAATCGATATTATAGCAGAAAAATTAATTCTCATCACTGATGTTATCCTAAATTGATACTTTTTGCGGTCTAATTTAGAAGTTATTTCTTGAACCAAGACTCATTATTCTAAGGGAAATTTGAGTAAAACATTAAAACAAGTGATTTTAGCATAAACCTAAACATTCTGACACGTCCTTAGATAAAAATTTGGAATATTGATAAACCATTTAAACTTGAGGTAGATTAAACCTTAACCGCACTGTAATAGAATTCGAGTTTGGGCTGATTCGACTTCAACCGCACTAGCTGAAAGACCTACATTTTTTTTTTAATTAGTCTCTCGAAACTCTTGAGTATTAGCTAAAAGACGACCGTTTTGCGTAATGGTAACGATCCTGCCTTACGTAATGACGGTCCTGGGTTCGAGTCCCAGAAGGGGCAGATGCTTAATAATAATATATAATTTTATAAATATTAGATATCTGCCTATGTTATATGTATGTCTATCCGTTACCCTAGTATCCATTACACAAGCCTTGCTTGTGCTTACTTTGGGCTACGCTAATTGGTGTTAAAATAATTATTATTTTTCAGGAGTAGTTAAAACCACCCAACGCATAGACTACGAGAAACTCCACAGCATTGAATTCACATTAGTCGCCTTCGACTCCGGCGTTCCTCAGCTATCTACTTCAGCATCAGTCCTGGTGGACATAATAAACGTCAATGATGAGGAACCGGTCTTCGCTGCAGAAGCTTATGATGCAGCCGTATCTGAACATTCCACTCCAGGCACTAAAGTTCTCACTGTTACTGCTGTGGATAAAGATGAAGGTGAGTTGGGGAAGTAGAATGATAAGACAAAATTTAAGGTTTTTGTGGTACTATTTATTATATAAAATAAAAAATCTATTAGCTTTTCCAAAAAAACTTGTAACTAAAACATCACATGGCGATAAAAATCTTCAATAAATTACCATCGACAACAGGAATGACTACAACTTTGCTACTTTTGATAACAAATAAAAAAAACTTATTTAAAAATGCTCTTTTTGTATGAAAGAATACCTCGATATGAAATATGTATGAGTAATTAATTGTATTGTATTGTTACTGTTTATTTTATCTTAGATATTTTAATAAATTTTAGATTTTTTTTTAATTTGCCATATCTGTACAAGGTGTCTAAATTATAAATACTTATTATTAATGTTAAGTGTAATTAGATGTTACACTTAGTAACCAAATAAAAGTATGAAGTTAAATAAATAACTTACAGGTGAATTCGGTGAGGTGACGTACAGTCTGACAGGCAACCTATCAGCATTGTTTTCTATCGACCCTTTAACGGGGGTGGTATCGGTAGCTCATGACATAGACCGCGAGATGATTGCTGATATCTGGCTGCGAGCAGTCGCCAGCGATAATGCACCTTCACTCCTCAAAAGGACCACTAGCGTACCTGTAAGTGACAAATACTCCAAAAATCCATATCCATTTGATTTCTGCAGATTTAAGACTGCTTGATGCCCTAAGCAATTTATGCCTGTGATCCCCCCTCGACCAATCCATAAGGGGTCATCAATAAATTACGTCACACGTTAAAGGGGGGGGAAGGTATCACCGGAATGTGACATTGTGTCACAAGGGGCAGGGGGAGTCAAACGCAACGTTACATGTTAAAATGTGACTTTCAACTTTAGCTGGTATTCAATTTGCGGAAAATACTTTTAATAAAAAGACCGTTTGGCTGTGCAGTTTGATATAATCAGGCATACATAATATATATAAAAATTCCCTGTCACAGTGTCTGACCGCATTGAACTCCGAAACTACTTTTTCATTTTGCTGGATTTGTTCCAACTTAGAACATAGGATAGTTTTATTTTAATTTATGATACAGCAACGCGTGGCCGGGTCAGCTAGTTTTAATATATAAAATATCAAACAGCCTTAACTTTTATGTGCAAGCAAATTTTTTTTGGTGCAGGTTATGGTGCCCCCAAGACGTGATGCCCTAAGCAATTGCTCAATTTCATTAGGGGGTAATCTGGCACTGGATTTCTGATGATCACATCACACTAACTACACAATAAATGTATACTTATATCCCTTTTCAAACCTCTAAGAATCCGCCCGTGTCGTAAATAATAAATTAATTAATCTATATTTCCATTAACCAATCTCTGAAATATCGCGTCGTTACAATCAAATTACTGTAAACATACATGAGCTGGCTATTTTTCGCGATAAATTAAATACTTTCACGGGAACTTTTATAATTGTATGCTATCTTTTTAATTTATAATACAAACCATAGTTTTATTTCTATTTATTTCATATTACATATCTATGTATACATATATATGTATATGCATACATAGATATGTAATATCAGTGCTTACATTGGACTAGGCTGGTTGGTGTGAATGTAAAAATCTAGTATAGTGCCTATTGGTTGTTCCTCTGCCATGGTCAAGTGGTATGCTGGTTGACCAAATACGGGGACGTGGCGATTCACATCCACTATGTTTATAATAAGTTCGCCTGAAATATTTAATGTATTTTATAATAATGTAGAAATAAGCAAGCAAACATTCCTTAATTGATAAATCAGAATAGCTATAATAATAATAATAATAAAACATTTTATTTCTACGAACTATGTATCAATGGTTAGTAATTGGAGCGAAGCTCCCATGGATCAGCTTCAATGACGAAATGTATGTGACGCCATAACTCTATGAGTTCTCAGCCGTATTTTTTGTAATGAATCCAACCAACAGGTGTAGGACTAGATCGTGACGGAGCCCTATTTTGAAATTCGTAAATATAAAAAACCACCAAAAAACATTAACTCTACGGGATGAACAACAAAATTTACAAGCTTCAGCATATGTATACCAATTCTCTAGAGCTTATATTTTTGAAATCACAATCTGCTCCGCACAAATATATGGTGCTAGCGAAATTTTATCTTTAGCAACTAACTGCATCGACCTAGTTATATACTTGCAAATAAAAGATAAGCAGTACCAAATTAAAATATAAAAACCGTTTCCCCTGAACAGGTCCATATCAAAGTCCTAGATATAAACGACCACGCGCCCGTGTTCTCCCAACAAGTGTACAAGAGCACTGTGGCCGAAAACTTAAGGTTGGACCCGCCACCAGCTATACTCCAAGTCCTGGCTGAAGATAAAGATGAGGGAATCAACGGGAAAATTGAGTACAAGATTGTTGAGCAAAGTGAACCAGGTACTTGTTAGTTTAACATTATGAGGTCATTATTTGGTCAAGAGTAATGACAATTTGGGAATGTTGCTTAACCTTCTTCATAATAAGGCGAACACATTCCTTGTGTTTGGCAGAAAAAGGCGCTTGCGAGCGCTTAGCAGCGCTAAAAAACAAACTATACAGTTTTCGGCCAGGACAC
Source organism: Calamotropha paludella (assembly GCA_927399485.1). Classification (NCBI taxonomy): domain Eukaryota; kingdom Metazoa; phylum Arthropoda; class Insecta; order Lepidoptera; family Crambidae; genus Calamotropha; species Calamotropha paludella. Next base: position 24,851,839 of record OV656815.1, on the reverse strand, counting down.
GTTTGCTAACTTCAGATGCGCTGACACAATCCGCCATTTTGTTTATTATCGCTCAGCGATCGCGATTTTTCTTACAAGCGCTCGCAAGCGCTTTTTTCTGCCAAACACAAGGATTGAATTCCTCCAGTTTATATTAATTGCAAGTTTTTAAAGAGATTTGTTTTATATAAACGTTATTCATTTTTTAATTTCAATTAAATTTCATATATTTCGACTAACAAGAAGCATTAATTTAAATCATGAATGAACCTAAAATTAAATTAAAATACAATTTTACAAAATTTTAATAACATTAAAATTAATAATTGTTACTAGCTACATCAAATAATATCTATGTACATCGATGAGTAAAATAAGTTAATGTAATAATCATAATAATATGCTATAATCTAAGATAATAAATAAAATTTATTATTTTTTATTTATTTATTATTTTTTTATTTATTATATTTTTTATTTATTTTTTTAAGATCACAGTGGTTTGTGTGTTTGTTTGCCGCTCTTTTTTCCCGCTCTTTTTTCCCGCTCTTTTTCCATTGTATCAATAACGTTACCATAGCAACGCGTTAACCGCAAGTAGTTCGTCTACCGTACGCTAGATGGCGCTATCGGAAAAATATTTAATAATAGAAAAAGAATTAAAGAATTTTGTCCACCCGTGCGAAGCCGGGACGGGCCGCTAGTATTATTATATTATGTTATATCATATTTTTAAAAATATAGTGTAAATAACCAATGTATCAGCATCGAAAATTATATTGGCTCATGGTTACTTACACAGTCTTAGATAGCTTCTTTTTTTAAGTTTTATTTATGCTTTCCATGGCAACCTTTAAGTAAATACTTAATATAATTAAGTTTCACTTGTATAGTATACACTATTTATTTATTTATTAGAAAACCCAACAATATTTTTTCTAATAAATAAATAAAAATAAAAATTATAAGTCTTAGGTTCGTGGCTTCACTGTTTCTAGATTACCTCCCTTCATTATTTTATCTAGCAGTCTTCAAAAATTTTTGCCATATCTCACACAACTATCTGTTCTTTTCAGGTGTATTCACAGTAGACCCGAACACCGGTATCATATACCCAGCTAAGCCAGTAGTTGGCAACACTACTTATCAATTAACTGTAGCGGCGACAGATGGCGCTGGACACGGTCATTATACAGACACAGCACGCGTGGACATATCTGTACTAAGCGTCAATAAACACAGTCCGGTGTTCGTGAATCCCCCACCTGAGCAAAGGCAATTGGAAATACCTGAGGTGAGAACATTTGAACAATATTTCTTGTAAGCCATCTTCAAAAAATAGACATAGATTTGTTTTTAGAATGCTACGTGGGGCTATTGAAATCATACATACATGCATACATAAAAATCACACCTCTATCCCGCAGGGCTACGCAGAGATGACAGATTTCCACTTACCACGATTCTGACATACATCTATAGCCTCTTCAACTCTGATCAGCCTTTTCATACAAGCTCGTCGGTTAACCCCTAACGCCCAGCTTTGTGTTAAATGCGTTATTTCTCTCTCTGTCGGGGAAAAAATATCGTTCAATCAAAAAGAACCATTACCAAAGCCGTAATAAGGATTAAATCAGACTGCGTGCTATAGAGCATTATATAATGCTCGCGGATTTTAAGGGGTTAATAGTACTTTTCTGAATACCATAACACAAGTGCTTTAGATACTTGGGTTGATAACAATGAAACATCCTAATTTCAATAGAGATGAAGGTTGGAGCGTTCCACCTGCTTGGGATCCCATAGTTAATAAATTAATATCTCCAAAGACACACACTGCAAAACTAAGTGATATAGTTAGATTTTTATATAAATAATGAAAGTAAGATGGAGGTCGGTCCCTGTCCCAGAATTTTCCTACACATTTTTATGAATTATTGACAATAAGTTAAACCAAGCCTGCCTTTCACATCGACGGACCTGAGTTCGAGTCCCGGAAGGGGCAGATGTTTGTGTGATGAAGACGTTCATTTGTACCTGAGTCATATATTCCTATCAACATCTATATCTATGTATTATAATGTGTGTGTCTATCCGTTAAGTGTCTATTATACAAGCCTTACAGTGTTTTCTTTAAGTTAGGCTAATTGAATCTATAATCTAAGATCATAGTGGTTTGTGTGTTTGTCTGTTCGCTCTTTTTCCCGCTCTTGACCATTGTATCAATAACGTTACCACAGTAACGCGTTAACCGTAGTTCGTCTAACGGACGCTAGATGGCGCTAACGGAAAAATATTTAATAATAATAATAATAAATTTAAAGAATTTTGTCCACCCGTGCGAAGCCGGGACGGGCCGTTCGTCTATAATCTAACAACACAAATTTGTTTGTGTGTTTGTCTGTCCGTTCTTTTTTCATTGTATACGCGTTACCATAGCAACACGTTACCGGGTCAGCTAGTGTAAGATATATTATTTTATTTCACCACTCAGAATGCAGCGCAAGCAGACTACCTGATCACCACTATCAAAGCCACCGATGAGGACAGCGGAGAAAACGGTCGCGTCTCCTATTACCTGAAGGTGGACAACCAGAATGTTAAGGAAACAGCGGAGTTCAGCCTCGATCCTGACTCAGGGGAGCTCAGAACAAAGACCTTCTTGGATAGGGAGCACAAAGCTGAATATCAGGTTAAATATGTGTTTTTATTATGTAATGATCTAGACCACTACGCCAAATCTAGTACTTGCTACTACTACCAATCAGTTTTTAGTTCGGTTTTCAATAAAAGCGTGTTTTTTTGCTTTTCTTTAACTATAATTTATTAAGTTCGATCAGCTATAGAAGCGTGGCTTTTTCATAACTCATATCGTTTATTTCAATTCTGCGTTTTTTTTTTCGAAATTCCTCTGATGATATTTTTATTTTTTATTATTGTACCGTCATCGGTCTTTGATAAGTGTAAAAATTTTCAAATAAATCTGACATTTTGAAATCACGTTACAATATTCCTTAACAAACAAACATACAAGTGAATATATAAACGCGTGTTAAAAATCAATGTTTGTATATTTGTTCCTTATGCGTACCAAAACCATTGGACTCAAAATTTAAATCGAATGTTGTGTTTTGGTTGTAATTGGTATAAGGAATTTATTCAGTATTATAACTGGCATTTTTACTGTGTCAAATAAATAAATAAGTTCTGACAAAAAGATATAACTTGATATCCTGTTGACTTTATGATATGCACGGGCTAGTTTGCTGCAACCGAATGATTGGAAAAACCAAAAACTTTTATTTAATTTGTATAAAAATGACAAAGAAATTAATTTATCGAAATTAATCGGCGCACGTCAATAGAATTCGATCGCCGCGTAAGCGTTCCTCCTTCGAAGCGCGTACGTTATAGCTTTACTCATTCAAACGTAAATACACATTAATAAGGATAATTTTAGTAACATTTATTTAGTGTGTCACATCATTATAGATACAGCTGATAGTTTTCATAAATATGGCGTCAACTCTGTAGAACTCCAATGTTTAGTGAAAACACATTTTTTACTAATAACAACACAAATTCTTTCAATTCATAACATCATATAAAATATTAAATAAAATTTAACTTGAATAACGAATTAACGTTTTTCTACCAGGTTTTTGTTTTATTATTTTAAACTATTTTTACTTCGACGTCGTGATGTAAATATACATCATAAATTAAAAATGTTTCAATTGTAAATGTAAATCTCATATAAATTTTAATAGAAATTCCTCTTTATCGATTATTTCATACTTATAAAATTATTACTTTATGTTAGTTACCTTAAAAATGCAGAGATGGCGCTTACATTCAGCATAAGAAACGCTAGAAATTAATCATCAGTTATTTTAAAGTAAATTGAATTTAAATACCGCTAATTCTACTTTTGTGGACAGCTGGTGATAGCAGCAGTAGACAATGGCACACCAGCCCAGTTTGAAACCCTCCGCCTGTTGGCGGTGGTACTGGCTGATGATGATGACAACGCACCACGCTTCCAAACACCATTGCACCAGTTCAGCATCAAGGAAAACTTACCAGCTGGAATTATAATTGGTGAGTGGAACGAAAAAATATATAAATTGCTAAAGGATTATATATATAATATTATATTATTTAATATTGCTATATATACGCCCGTAAAAGCTCTCAGGTAGAATAAGCTCGAAGCTTTTATTCCATTGTATTATATTTTTTTACTATGTATATATTGAGTTTTTAATAACCTTTATATATATAATTTAATTAGGTTGCTATAAGCGTATTATTATTTTTAATAAAATTTCATTATCACAAGTCGGATTTTTTATTTATAGGCTAAGAATGGTTGTTTTTGTCATAACAAAAAAATAAATAGGCTTTAAAACAAACTTTCGCAAGTATCGATACAATAGATGGTACAATCGATGAAATAGCCTATTTTCGATAGTCAACTATCGATAGTTCGGTAACACTAGCTCATAGTGGACCGCGAAACAATAGTCATTGCTTTTTGATATGACTAATAAAAAAAAACTTTATTTCTATCAACAGGAACTGTCAAAGCTACTGATAAAGATTCAGGAGAGCACGGTAAGGTTTACTACCACATACTGGAAGGAAACCAAGAGGGAGCGTTTACTCTAGACAGAACACAGGGAATTATCAGGGCTAACATCAGTTTTGACAGGTAAAACATTTGTTATGTCAATTTTGTAACATAAAAAAACTTATAGAAAACTTTAGTGCAACCCTTAAATGTCTTCTGAGGCATGTAGAAGCTCGAAATAAGATTTTTTCGCCCACCCATTCGATTATCGGCCTTTGCTAAAGTTACATACATCGGACAACTAGACTTACAAATAGGCGCCACCATTAAATGGTTGATATACCAAAGAGTTCGCACTAATCATTATGATTCGACTGATCCTGACACATACAATTCAGGGGTCGTCAAATCATAAGTGAATAGTTATCTTCTAGGCAAGCTTCACACCTTAGCTCACTGCCGCTGCCTGTCTGTCAGTCTTTTACAGGATATATTTTGAAAAATGTGCTCAGGAGCTACATGAGCTCATATCGCCATCTCCCTTTTTCCATCGGACATCCAGACACACAAGTTGGTAGCCCGCAGGCTACCACTCTTTCTTGATTGCTATTCCTACTTGTCGCACCAAGCGTTACTTAACACATTTTATACTGTAAACAGCAAATGAGTGGAAATCGCTCCATGTATCGTCACTGTATTTCCGAGTAGGCTTATAACCCGTCCGTCTTCAAAGCACCTTAAATTGGCACCTTCTGGTTTAACTCGCTCCATCGTAGATCCTGTCTTAGCCAGCAGGCTTTATTGGGATCAAGAGCTAACCCATTCAAAATAAAAAAGCGCGCTACATCCTACATCGCGTCATCACTTACCGCCAGGCGATATAGCGGTCAAGCGCTTACCTTTTTATTATAAAATACTAGCTGACCCGGCCACGCGTTGCTGTGTCACAATTGAAACGACACCTATCCTATACCCTTAGATGGAACAAATCTAGCAAAATAAACAGGAAATCGTCATAATCGGTTGAGTAGTTTCGGAGTTTATCGTGGTCAAACACTGTAACAGGGTTTAATTATTGTTTCCAGAGAAAAACAGTCGGAATACTCATTGACAATATACGCAAGCAATAACCCCATATTGGAGCACGCAGCAGCCATCCTCAACTCTGTAGACAACAACACTGAGAGCCAGGATTACAGCATCACTGTGGCCAAGATCAAAGTCCTGGATGAAAACGACAACGAGCCTAAATTCCAACAAAAAGTATATTACGCTGGTGAGTTGAATACTACTAGAGATTTTTTTATAAACATAAAAGATAAAATTATTTCTGTTTAATTTAGCATTTATGTGTGTATTGAACGTTGAACTTCATAAATCCTACGGGAGACCTTGTATCGAGAAGAAGCCGCAAAAAATTCTGCGAAGCCTGTTTGTTTTTACCTTTTATTGTTACATTACAATGTTAACAAAGCATTTACGATTTTTTTTTTGGTACTACTAAAAATACTATTACAATGAACGGATTTTAATCAATACTGTCATTAAAAAATATATGATATTAGAAACAAAGCTTTCTCTTCACATATAGCTACATTTTCTTTAGTGAATGTTATTGCAATCAATAGAATCGCACCTCAAGTTTTGAAATTCCATTTTTAGCATTGAAAGAGTTCGTTATTGCGATTTAAGTTTTATTTGTTGTTTAACGATAAAATTAAAAAGTATTACAATATAAATGCAATACTAAGTCTACATCTGCGCCATAGCTTCTTAAGTCAATGTGCAATCTAGAAATATTACAAGTTAATGAATTAAAAACAGGAATACAGTTAATGATCTTAATTAAGAAAAAATAATTGGCATAATCATCTAAAATAAATACAAAGAAGTGATTGAAATTAGCTCTAGAGTTAATTCTCTTCTCGTATCTTGATATCACTAAAGTGTATTTATATATATTCTTATTTATAGGAGGTATTGGATAGTTAAATAAATAAATTTGTTCCAAATTTTAATTACCTTAATAACTTACAGTATATATTTTCTAGATAATCTCAAATAAATCTGCTAAATAACTTCAATTGTTCAATAAACTCGTCTAAGTTGTCAGAATTTAAAACTTAAATTGCGTCGCAGAAAACCACGGTCACAGTACACCAATAACTCGCTGAGGTTGCTTCTTAAATTCGTTCTTTACTTTGCTTCTAAATCACTTCGATCGTTTGAAAATTGGAACTACGATTTTAGGCAATCGCACTCGTCTTTAAATATGCGCGGAAACTCAGACCAAGCAGTCGCGAACGTTCCAATCACCGCGTTGAGTCTCATCTAAATACTATCGACCTTCGTTTAAGATCCGTCTCGCCCACTCGCCTTTCTTTCAATCGCTACTATTAGTATTTTATACCTTTGATCCTTTCTCGAGAACAGAGGGCGATGCAAGTTCGTTTGTCAAAGTGAGACACCGCTATACGCGGTCTATAGTCGCGTCTCTTTTTAACAGCTAAACTTGAATCGCTAGAAGACGTGATGGTACGGCTTCTGTTCATTCGTGGCTACCTTTTGGCTAGATATTTATAAACAAACGATAGTCTGCAATGAGTTACAGCTCTTCATCGTAACAATATTTTTGAAAAGTATTATACCAACATATTTATTATTTCAAAGCAAATTAATCTTTACTGACATCTGTCTTCTGTTTAGTGATAAAGCACACAGCTAGAGTTAACGAGCCAATTATATCGGTGGTGGCTGAAGACCCGGATCTAGAAGAGAACGGGACGTTGGTGTACATCGTGGCTGCTTCCAACCTTTACAAGTTCGGAGCCTCTGAGTCCAGTGGGAGTGTTGTTCCATCACCCTTCAACATCAGTCAGGACGGTGAGATTTTAATATGTTCTTACGTTAATGGATATAAGAAAAGAAATTAATTAAAAAAATGTACTATTTTTTTATATATTTTAATTTAACCATATGTATTTAATAAATCGATCAAAGTATCATAATACAACCAATTCTTAAGTTTTTATGGTTTTTATATATTTTTTGGCTTTTTACAATGTGTTAATTACACTTTTAACCCAAAAAGTTCGAGTTTTCGTAACCGTTAATTTAATCATCTCATATTGAGTTTGATACTTAGACCAATAACTTTCTAATGTTTCTAAGCGTGTTTGTAGATAGCCAAGTGTGTATCTTGATTTAGACGTCTTTTTAGTATTACTTTGTAACTTAGAAATACGTTCCGATAACGTTATTTGTGATTCACAAAGTTGAGCCATTGTTTACGTTTATGACCCGAATTCACTGCAAAATAAGTTCAATGTCCACTTTCCCGTATATACTAGAGTGCAATATATGTAAAGTTAAATCACTAGTTATCTATATCTGGCGAAATAGTCTATAAATAAGCAGTTTAAAATAACCAAATTTTTAATCACAAATGTTCACTTAACGAAATTATATAAGTCCAAATCACTTTCTAAACATTAGCAATTACTATAGTCCAAGTATCATTAGTCCAAAATTAATTACGCACTGTTTAAATGTATAAGTTTGTGAAATAGTTCATAAAGGTTTATAACCTCACCGGTGCACGGAATTAATATTTACAGTCTAATCTTACCAACTCGCAGTTATTAGCACTTAGCCTTTTACACTATTGTTTTTAGCACTTATTACACTTTCACTATCCAGTTCGAAGGACCAAACATGTTAATTACACTTTTAACCCAAAATTTTATTGTTAAAACAGCGAGAGAACAATTTTGCTTAATCACTAACGTCAAATCTGATTTTTTCTTATACACCCTCATTTTACTGTTATTAATAATCACGGGTTGTTCAGTCAATATTACTAGTTGAATGAATGTAACCAGATTTAAAGAACTTTACATTAAACACAATGCTATCTTATATATTAATAAATTATTTTCAATAGTAACATACTAGAAAAAGTCTACTCTGCTCACAAGTGAATTCTCATTGGATGGCCAGTATGTTATGTATGTTACTATTAACAATAATTTATCAATTCCTATGATTTTAAAATTATTTGTTTAATGTAAATTTAATTTTACTCATTACTTATGTTCTTTTTTTTGTATCTCAAGCATAATTAATTATCTATATTCTTACTATTTCTTGTAAAAAAATACAGTATTTCTTTGTGATTAGACATGCTATTTTCATATGGCTGTGGAGAGGCAACCTAACGTGTTACAATCTAATGTTCTGTATCCGATAACTGTGTACACTGTAGTAATTCTGTTGTGAGTAGAAATAAAATGAAATAAAATGATCCAAGTTGACGACCATATGGTGCACCGCTAGCGGTCCTGGGTTCGAGTCTCGGGAGAGCAGATTTTGCGTGATGAATACAAATGCAAAGCAGTGGAACTATCCCTGTGTCTGTATAACCCGTCTGCTTTCAAAGCCAGGGTAAATAGGCACGTTCTGGATTAGCTCGCTTCATCGTAGATGCTGTCTTGGCCTCCAAAATTGAATGGGATCAAGAGCGGACTCATTTGAAATCTAAAAAAACCTGATTATTTAAGTACTTCACTTTATTGTATTTGGAAAAGAAACAGTGATAATACATATTTATAAAGTTACATCTTAACACCAATTAAAAGTTTTTACACGTTTATTTTATTAACATTATTTATTTTATTTTATTTGAAAAACAAACAGTATTATGAACAAACTTTGTTCATAATATAGTCTTGATGTATTTGAAAAAAAATTATATTTGTCGAAATGGAACTCTAAGTCATTGGAATAAGACTGATTTAAAGTTTCTCTTGTTTACCAGGTGTAGTGATGTCGGCACAATACATGTCGGAGTACAACCAGGATCGGTTTGTGCTGGACATCATCGCGCAGGAGTTGGCGCCTCCTCACCGACAGGCCAAGACGCAATTATACGTAAGTTTTATTCTTACTTCAACAGAAGCAATAATAAAAAATTGTAAATTATTAACCGACTTAAAAAAGTTATCATTTCGTCGTGTGTGTATATGATATTGTAAGAATTGCACAGTTTTGTATGGATTAGGACAGCTTGTAAACATTGATGCCAAATTTCATGATTGCATATTTGTAGTTTGTCTCTGCGTATCTCAAAAACTAAAAGTTTGATTGCAAAAGTACTAGCCCACCAAGTACCAAGTGACAATGTTTACTGCAAACTGAGGTTTGCATTGACCTCAAAAAATTGTTTGTAGTTGGCATTTTTTCAAACAATTAATAGTTATTTGTAATGCAAGGCTGGAAATTGAGATTTGGTCACGAGTTATTTCTATTGAAACCCTGAGCAAGCGAAGGGTAGCGAGAGTTTCAAAAGTACGAGACGCTAAAATCTTTGCTGCTGAGCGAAACAAACAATTTTTCACCATTCTAGAGCGAGGAAATTTTTTAGGTGCAAACAGCTTAGATAAAATGATAAATTGGTTTATTTAAATTAAACATTAAAAGTGAAATTGCTATAATTAGTAATGTTGAACTTAAAAATTCTTAAAATTTATTTTTTTTATAAATGTGTATTGACTAAGAATACATATCACTTTGCCATTTCTTTTTCGGGTGTGGTCCGAAGTCTAATCATATGTTAAGAAACCTCACACCCTGTAATGAACTCCTCGGTAATAAAATGCTTATTACTTAACAAATAATTTATTCTACATAATTTTTATTTTTGTTGTTTTTATGAATTAAGCAACTAAAATAGGTAATTAAATGAAACCAAAACGGAGTATTATAATATTAATTTAATTAAGAATAAAATGTGACTTGTAAAGATAATAATGACGATTCGCAACGTACAATGTGGATTTTTTTAATAGAAAGGTTCTAATTTTAAAACACTTTTCCATGCTAGCGGATAAAATACAATTTTCCACAAAAAAATATAAAATTGCCCCCTTTTTAAATTTTTTATTAAATAAATTACAGTTTAGATGTCGTTTTTTTATTTAATTACTTTTTTGTTAAACAATTTTGTTCATTTTCCAAAATCAACTACCTAAGCAGTTTTTGTGCTACGCATCCATGCAATATATACGTACATTACCCGTTAACTTAATTCCCTTTTCTGCCTTAGTCGGTTAAAAATGGATATATCACCAAATCTTCCGTTTTCAGCTTTGGATAATAGATCGATCATCTCTCATTCGTATGGTCGTATCCCGGAGTTGTTCGGTGCCTGTGTCTGGGGTCCAGAAACGTCTGTCCTCTGCCGGGAACATACTCCTGGTACCTGGAAGAAGGGTGCCGCTGGTGCAAGCTGATAGGCGGTACGACGATTGGTGAGTTTGATATTCAAAAATGAACTTTTTTATTAACACAGCAACGTTCATTTTATAATTTAAGTGCAATTGATTGTGATTTGTTACCAATTTTCAAAAGTCCTATAACTGGTGATGGAATATTTTGGCCGGTTAGTACGCCCAAAAACAATCAATTATATATTATAAAATCCTCGTTCTATATTGAACACTATTAGTAAGACTTAAAGCTGAAATTCAAATGCAGATATTTAGCAGTACTGTATGGTTGAAGTGCCGTTACGAAAATTATGATTTCAATAGATTATACGTCAGACAAAACGCTTGACATCGACATTAATATAACTTGATTTAGTATACTTTAAATGTACGTGCTCGTAGCTGGATGGCGGGTAGATTAACCTTTGATCGTGGAGGCTAAGTAATTTTCACATTGGTCAATCATAGGATAGGTAAACAAAAATTATAAATTAAACAGCTCTTTCGGATACTGATGCATACCTTATATTAAATCCTGACGTTTCGACACCCTTACAGGAAACGTGATCACAAATTAATATCTCCAAAGACACTCACTCCAAGATTTCGTGTTAAAGTTAGCTCTTTTTGCAAATAATCAAAGTAAGATAGATACATGTCACTCCCCCTGTCCGAGTTTCTTTCGCCAGTTCTTCTTGGAAGGGCCTCCCAATTTCCGAACTGGTGGTAGACTCAGTAGTTCACAGTAATCGTAGTGTCAATGAAATAAAAAAAAAATGATTTAAATTTTAACAGTTAGTAACGTGATAAAATATTGTGATTATAGTAGAACATGTCTGACGACCATTGCCTTAGTCATAATGTGATCATGGCTCCTGCAAAGGAGTCGAAACGCCAATATCGAGAAAAGATATGCACTAATATCCGTTTCAAAAGCTGTTTTAGTAAAATGTTTTCAAATCCAGGGTAAATAGGCATCTTCACGGTTAGCTCGCTCGACGTGGATCCTATTTTGGCCTCCGGAATTGATTGGGATCTCCTGAACCCATTATAAATAAATAAAAAAATGTTATATGCGCAGAAGTGTAAGATCTTAATATACTTTCAATGTCCCAGGTGTGAGATACATCTGTTAGCAGTGGACCCTAAGACGTACCAGGTGTTGCCAGTGGAACGAGTTCTGGAGACCATAGACTCCAAATTTGACGACCTGAAAGATGTTTACCAGGAGTACGGAGTGGAAACTCTCATCGCAGCTAGTGCTTCCTCCAAAGGTGAATATTTGATAAAAGAGATGTTTAATAACTTTTTTATACATTTTCCTTTATTTTATTTTTTCTCTTTATTGGGGTAAATATAGGTAATAAAATAAATATATGTATTACTTATTACATAACAATACGATATAACTAATCCTAAGACCAACAATATTTACCACAACTTTAAATTTTAAATACATTCAAAACTTCTTGTCCAAACGTCACGTAACATTTGCTGGTAGTGACGTCACATCACATAAAACGCAAAAAGTTTTATATGAAGCACGCACGCTGTTCCGTGTGATGTGACGTTATCAGATGCTAAGTCATGACCACGTTTCGGTTCTTGTATCCCACAGATACAAGAACCGAAACGTGGTCATGACAAAAAAACTTGGACTAATTTTTCAAATCATAATATATCGTTAATTATTAAAAAAAAACAATTATTGTGCAAGTTATGCTATTCAACATATTATTATAGTATAACTGTGAAGTAGCCGATTATTTGATTACCAACTTGCCTTAAATAGCAAAGCGTTAAATTCAGTTTGTGACACTTATTTCTACCCGTATACACGCCCTGAAATAAGTCGCGTTACGATTGTGTCCCATCTCAGGCGTTTATTTATATATATAAAAATTCTCCGTCACAGTGTTTGACCGCGATAAACTCCGAAACTACTCAACCGATTTTAATGATTTTTTTTTCATTTTGTTGAATTTTTTTCGACTTACGACATAGAATAGGTTTTCAACACAGTAACGAACGATTATTTTATACCATTTCAGCACCAGATAGTTTCGATCCAGCGTTGGCGGCGCTGATAGCGCTTCTGATTGTGCTGTTCACAGGCATCGTGACTTTCATCGTTGTGTGCGCTTGCCTCAAACATTGGTAAGTCAATCTTCTCGTACCGAGAAGAAGACGCAAAAAACTAGGCAAGGACTATTTATTTCTCTCTTTTTTTAATTAAGGATACAAGCCCTAAGCTTGAAAAAATGCATTACAAAAATTAACTTTACAAAATATTCATTAGAATATACTTCTAATGAATATTTTGTAAATTAAATTTTCTTTATTAAAAAATTAGTATGTATTATAACATAAATTTTAAGTTAAAAAGCATATTTTATCACTTATTATAATATGCACATACTTTTTAGATATATTCATTTAATTTCGCTGAAAAACATTCCGGAAATCGTTATCAAACCATCCAGTTGCCATAATTTGACAGATCTCAGGTCCACAATAATTGTGGTCACTAGAGTCGTTGTTATCGCGCACACAGCGAATAATAAATGGTAATCTCTTCAGGGTTATTCCACCGCCTTCAATGCAATCAAGCAAAGGAGATAGTTTAGCTCGAAGACGGATACTAGAAGAACTGAGTACGACAGAAAATCCTTTGTGGCTGGAGACCAAACTAAGGCCTTATGAGGAACAGGAACTCACCATGAACGTGTTTGGAGACCAACTCGAACAAGCTGCTGAACAACCTCAGGTAAAAAAAAATATTTTGTCAACAAATTTTATCAAATCCTAAAGTTTGGTGTTATGTATAAATCTGATAATGTTTTAAATACTTTGCTCGTTTTTATATATTACTAGCTTTTACCTGCGGCTTCGCCCGCATTTTTTTATTTTTTTCAGTAAAACGTATACTATGTTACTTCTAATACCTCCAAGAATATATGTACGAAGTTTCATGATGATGGGTATAGTGGTTTTTGCATGGAAGCATTACAAACAAACTTACATTCAAATTTATAATATTAGTAGCTATTAATACCTTTTTAATTATTATATTATTCGCATACAGTACCTATAATTATAATCAATTAATGCATTAATATGGTACAACAAGTTGTTTAACAATATGAAATTTTTCTTTGTCTGAATTGTTGTATGAATTTAAACTTTGTCATTATATAATCAAAAATATCAGGTGTCATTACAACAATTATAAATATATTTTTTAAATATAGTTTCTTAAATATAAGTATTATTCCGAATAGCTTTGAAAATTAAAAGTAAAGTTGCTGCTCTGTCATCTTCCTATATATTATATTATTATTTTTCTTTTGCACTTTTCTATTTTATGTTTGTTTTTCATATTCTTATCATTATAGATCTAGTGGATTGTTTTTAAGTGTTTGATATTTTATTCTTTTGTGATATGACGTAATGGTTACAAATACATTTTTTTTTACAAATTACCTATCATATTTGACTTTGATCGGATATCGGATGAACGTACAAATCTTTATATAATAAAAAATGTTACAGGCATTCTTAGATTCAAAATAATATATTTTGTTAAAGTTTATTAAAAAAGAGATTTTTTCTCTCTGCTCTTTCTCTTTTAGTTGGAACTCGCCCAGATAGCGATGGGTGTGGGTTCGAATCCGCTTGACACCTAAGATATGTTGAGTTTCTCTTAACAGACATAAATGCTTAAATAATAAAAAAATAAAAGGGGCACGCGACTGAAGTAAAACCTCATTAACTTTAATAACTTTTATATGTATTAGATATACGAAACGTAACCCTCTTTCTATCTTTACTGACTTATATCTCCGTCTCAACTTCCATTCACCTAGCCCGCCCACGCTTTTCATAACGTAACTTTTTTTTTTTTAATTTTCTTCAACAATATAAAAGTGAGATTTTTTTAGGGTGACAACACATACGCGACGATCCAAGGCAGTCGTGCCAACACCGAGCGTTTTGGTGATTACGCAACATTAGGTGGAGATTCACCTACGCCACTAGAAGCAGCACTCGGCTTCCAGGTGAGAAATTAATACTAAAAATTAATAAGGTTCCAATAATCAAGTATTTCAATCCCTACATCCCAAGCTTACTGTTATATTTTTCGAAATAGAAATGAAAATAATCCATTATATCATGAGAAAAGTTAATCCAAGCGAATTTATAGTTAATTTATCGGCAGATTCAGAAAGAATGAAAGATTTGGTTATTTTAATTACTGTTTAAAAAAATATAAAAATCTCCTGAGGTGTAATTAGAATGTCTTGCTACCAAACCAGGCTAGATGTAGTATATTTTTAGAAAGAAGTAGATTTGAATCTGAGAGGAGTTTTCCCAAAAGATTTATTACTAAATCTGTCGCAATATTTCTGATAAAAAAATAATTCTAATTATTCTTTATAGAAACCAAGAAAAATGTTTAGAATCAACAGGATTTTTTATCAATCGGGTTAATAAATATTTGTTCCAGGGATCAACTTTTAAACCTCCATCACCAGATACTCCTGAGCCACCACCCAGGCCTTCAGCTGGTTTAGGACAACTGTGATAGCATTTAAGCAAACAAAAATACTAAAGCCATTCCTTAAATCATATTTATTTGGTGTCCTCAATTTATAAATATACCCTCAAAACCATATTTCAAAATTATTTTGTAAATTTTTCTCCATATGCTACTGCTATGTCAAGTATTAATGTAAAATTATTATTGAAATAACTTTATTCAAATGCACTTAAAATAAGTTGTTTTGAATTATCCAACATTTTTACCTACCACCTATTCAGGATGTCTTTTACTTGAACAAGAAGAATAGGCGCAAGAAACTCTTCACCTCAAACAGAAGTAACCATATTTACAATACTATACATCGTAAACATACATAATCCACAAAAAACAATATTATTCTGATATCACAATAACGGTAGTGTTATGGTTTTATTGCATCGTTGATTACAATAAAGTCAAAAAGAATCTGTTTTAAGTAACCTTTAATATTGCAATAATATACAGAGAACAAACGACGAATTTCAGAAAGCATTAGATATTCTAACCGGTATAATCAGAATTAAGTTTGTTTTTTTTAAACAATAGTGGTCCAAACTTGAATCCCTGTGGAACACCAATGCTTAAGGAATGAAAGGCAATCGGCTTGTAAAATATGATTGGATCTGAAATAAACTTTGTATATATGACGAATAAAGACTATTTTGACTTGATGAATCTCCATACTGACAGTTGTATGAATATTTTTGTATGTCAGTTTATTTGTAAGTAAATTAATTAGGTGTGTCTACTTTCTTCTAATTGAAATTTGCATGTTGACAATGTATTATGTTAGTTTTGTATCAACAAAATCATTCCGAACAAGACTGCCTAAAATATTGTTACCATTTTAGATATTTTTTCATGTGATACATTGACAACGTCCATAGCTTTATAACTAATTTTAAATAAATTATTCTCAATATTAGAGATTATTTCTTTATTCTATGCATCTTCATGTGATCTTAGCCAATTTTTATTTAAGGTTTACTAAAATACAGAAGGTTTTGAAAGACATTTTTAAAGTGTATTCCTAATATTCTCATTATATTTTTTTTCGTTTGTGTCATTGATTTAGATCTCACAAAAGGAATAAATAGGATTCAAGTCTCCTTAAAAACATTTCTTGAGCTTTTTAATACTTTTTCCGTTTTTATTGCTACGGGCAGCTACAGATCAACGTACCCCAATTTTTTTTCAATTATTATTGGACTGTATTAGTCGGTATTAAAGTTGGAAATGTATTGAACAAGGACATTTTTGGGTAGGATGATGTGTTGTTGTCTGTACTAACGGAATGCCTCAACGTACTTCAGTGGTGTCGACTTTTTATTCCTATAACATTGAATTATGTGGCTATTAATTTATAACACAATTTAATGGTGTTGTTATTAATACTACTTTTATTACTGCAGCTATTGCCATATTTGTAAATTGTACAATTTTGTGTACAAATTGTATTTTATACTTAAGCGTAATTTTAATATAAAATAACAATGAATCTATTAACGAATTGATTTTAAGACCTTAAATATTCTTTTGATGGACTTTGTAACTACATATAAAAATAAACAAATAGTCATAGATAAATAAATATTATAGTTCGTTATATTTTGTACATATTTACTTGGATTTTATACCTAAAAGTATTAAAGTATTATTTGATAATGCTAAAGAAATACAAATATTTTGATACTATACTAAGATCGTTTTATTATCAACCATTTTCATACTTCCCTTAAGTTCTGTGAGGAGCTGGTTAGTGACGTAAGCAACTTTTAGTAGGGCCGGTCACAAGAATAATTGTTTGACAGAAGTTTAACTTTATTTACGAAATCAAAGTTACCATATTTATCTAAGATTCCGAAGTGGTAAAATCAACGTTAATATTATTATTTTTGAATTTTGAATGGGTTCCAAATCAAGCCCCGGGGCCAGACTACGATGGAGCGAGAAGGTGCCTATTCACCCTGGCTATGGAAACGGACGGATTATAAGTACTCAGAAATACAGATGCAGGGAGGAACGTCCACTACATTACTATGTGCATTATAAATAAATAATATTTCTTACATTCACACCAATTAACCAAGCCCAAAGTAAGCACTATCAGGATTGTGTTAGGGTAACGGATAGACATATGACTCATCGATATGCTATATTTATGTATATTTGAATACTTATGACCTTGGTACAAGTACTCATATTCATCACACAAACCTCAGCCCCTTCCGGGACTCGAACACAGGACTGCTGGTGCGATAAGCAGGATCGATACTTTTGCACCAAGCGATCATCAGTTGTTATAAAAAGTTAATGTTAATATTTTAAGTATTAAATTGATAAACTCAACAAAGAAAAATATGTTTGCATTAATACATATTATCATTAAGGGCACAACCTCAATTTAATCATTAAGTCCATTTCTGCCCGAATTTTAGGCTTCTGAAGGATGACTTTTCAACTCACAGAAAAAAGAATTTTCAGATAGTTTTTCAACAATATTTTTTTTTGGGAAACTTACGCATGGCAACGCTATTTTTTATATATTTACATACATAAATATTGGTTTTTACTTGACTTACGACGGTCCTGACAGTATACGACTTAATCACCTATTTAAACTCACAGGGATCTAATAGACTTATAACTAAAAAAAGTATTTTTTACTTTTTTTACATTCGTAAATGCAGGCAGTATTGAACATGAAGACCTGGCATCTGCTTAAAGAATATTGGAAAAAATCGAGGGGTATGTCTAGGTCTCGGAAGCTCAATCGAAAGAGTATACGCCTGAATTTGAGTGATTTGAGACCCTTTTAAAAATTGAGAAAAGTTGAATTTTTTCTTGTAATAATTTGTCAAATTTTGTACATAAAAAATCTAGAAAATATCAACTCGGCTCACAAGTTATACTCAGGCGGAACTCAAACCTGCAACCTTTGGATTTTCCGTTCACTGGCCTCCCAATTGAGCTACCAAGCCTTGTGAGTACCCCTTAAAATTTTCTAGTAACTTTTACTAAAAAATAAAATTTATAATCTACAAGCTCACCGGTCACGAGTTGCTGTGTTACAAATGAAAGCTATCTATCCTATGTCCTAAGTCGGAACAAATCCAGCAAAATGAAAAAAAGAATCATTATAATTGGTTGAGTAGTTTCGAAATTCATTGCAGTCAAACAGGGCTTTTATATATATATAAATAAATAAATATATATAAATGATTCAAAAACAATTGTTATGTCTTAAAATTAGTCTGATTGCTTTCTCCCACTGTAGCATCTATTTAATGACTCCATGACAGATCTGACGGTGTCCAAATACGCTGATAGGTAGGTTTTCAAACACTCTTCTAAATAATCCATGGAGGTTGTAAGTTGAAGGTACAGTTCTCCCATAGCTTCGAGTTTCATAATAAGAAGTCTTTGAAGTGTATTATTGTAGTCATCTTTCTCTATCTGCAATTTTAATTTTTTTATTTATTTAAGAACAACTAACAAATTTGAATAAAAAATATTTTTTACGGATTTTTGCTCATAATTTATTTTATATTTAATCCTGACGTTTCGACTCCTTTACTGTCATCCTATGATCACGGCTCCTGTAAAGGAGTCGAAACGTAAGGATTAAAAATAAATAATTAATGCGCTAAAATCCGTAAAGTTGTTTTATTCAAACGTGTAATGTGGGCGGAAGTGTAAGATCTAACAACTAACAAAGTATACACAAAATATATGACAATAAACACATACATCTACCACTAGAAATAGTAATGTCTTAGTTACAGGGTGCCACGGCATTCATGAAAGATAAACAATCTATTTGGAGGTTAAATAACAATCTTAATACTAAAAACATTATATTCGTAGGTGAGCCCTTCTCAGAGGCAGTTAAAAGTATTGTCTCAAGTTGATTTAGTCAATAAGATAAGGGTAAGACGGAGCTAACATGTGCGAATGTTCGATCAAAGCTCCCAGAAAAAGAGGATTAATAAAAGGTTATACTAATTTACATTATATAGAGGACGCTTAACCAAATGCAACACAAGAACTAAATTAGTATTTTTAAAAGTTCCTTAAAGTCACAATTATGTTATTTATATGTTTTTATATATAGTTATACATCCTATGTCCTAAATCGGAACGAATCCAGCAAAATGAAAAAAAAAACATCAAAATCGGTTGAGTAGTTTCGGAGTTCATTGCGGTCAAATACTGTGACGGGGGATTTTTATATACTAGATAGACTAGATAACCCTGTTACTCGTTGCTATGGATCAGATTATAATTTGTAGTAAAAAAATAAATTAAAATGAAACATATCCTATGTGCTAAGTCAGAAAGATTCCAGCAAAATGAAATAAAATCTTCAAAATTGGGTGAATAGTTTCGGAGTTCATCGCGGTCAAACATTGTGACATGAAATGTTTATATATATAGATGGGTACATACATACTCCACCAAACAGGTACCAGCTCTCGTCTCGTCATCTGGGTGATTGGTATTGCATAAGTGTATTAAGTATTTGTAGCTTTTACGCCATCGCTTTATCTGTAAGCAAAAAATGAAAAATAGAAAACAACAGTGCAATCTAGGGAGGACCGAACGAAGCGAAGATTTATAGTATCAAGTGAAAAAGAGATAGAAAGCCCACGCCAGTCACGCACACTGACATGAGTGAAAGTGAGGCAGAAGGCCACGCACACTGAGGTGGGGATGCAACAAGCTTTTTTAATAAATCGGGTAACGGTACTAAATCTGACGTTCTCATGTTATGGTAAAATCTGACGCTTGATATAGATAGAGTGGCCGCACAGCAAGCCGAAGCAACAAGAGTAGGGTATATTCAATCATTATAATATTTTGATATTTATCCCGGGTATGTTTGTGTGATAAGCATTTATCCTGTGTTGCTGTGTTATCTACTATATAAAAATAAGTCGGGTTTTCCTTCCTGACGCTATAACTCCAGAACGCCCGAACCGATTTCCACGGTTTTGCATTCGTTGGAAAGGTCTCGGGCTCCGTGAGGTTTATAGCAAAGAAAATTCAGGAAAAAATTCAACAGAAAAGCGGGAAAATCGTTTTTCACATACAGCGCCAGTTGTTTCATCAAATGCGTACCAAATACGAACGCTGTTCGCAATTATCATCACCACATGTTTTCCTTCACAACCAATTAAGTTATGGAACATATACAAAGACGACATATGTGAAGATATCTTGCATCGCTTGCGCATTCAAACGAATAATCCTGACATCCAAATAACCGATGAAATCTACAATGAAGGATTGATTCTGATTGAGGATCAATGCTTGACTATTGCAAACAAGCTACTGATTGAAGTAGGAATGATTGCGCCAAATCGATCGATGCACGATGTATTCAACCAAGAATTAAATCGAGAGCTGCAATACAATGTTGATACATTGCAGGAATTCGTTCGAAATAATGTGCCGTTGCTGAATGAACAGCAAAAACAAGTATACGAAACATTAATGCAAGCGGTGGACAATAATACTGGTGGTCTATTCTTCCTGGACGAACCTGGAGGTACAGGGAAAACATTTGTCATTTCATTGATTTTGGCCACTATTCGATCAAGATGTGACATAGCTTTGGCGTTAGAATCATCTGGAATTGCGGCGACTCTTCTAGATGGCGGTCGTACTGCACATTCTGCGCTTAAGTTGCCACTCAATTTAAACACAATTGATACTCCAACATGCAATATTTCCCGATCCAGTGCAATGGGAAAATTGTTGATGCAATGCAAGCTCATTGTTTGGGATGAGTGCACGATGGCACATAAGAAATCACTTGAAGCACTTAACACTTCACACTGAAGGATCTTCGGCGAAATAGCAACATCTTTGGCGGCTTGATGATATTGTTGGCAGGCGATTTCAGGCAGACGTTGCCAGTAATTCCCCGTGGAACGCCTGCAGATGAATTGAATGCTTGCCTGAAGGCATCACCTTTATGGAATAACGTAAAAACTTTATCGCTAACCACTAATATGAGAGTTCAACTTCAAAATGATCAAAGTGCTGCACAATTTTCCAAACAATTATTAGCTGTTGGAAATGGAAAAGTCCCAGTTGATGCGACATCTGGATTAATTACTCTTACCAACGACTTTTGCCGATTTGTAGACTCTCAATTAACTCTTATTGAAAATGTTTTTCCAAACATTAGTGAGAATTATCAGAATTATGCTTGGTTAAGTTAACGAGCAATTCTTGCCGCAAAGAATAATGATGTACACGCACTGAATTTCACCATTCAATCAAAAATGGCTGGCGATTGGTGACATACAAATCCATTGATTCCATAACAAATCCCGATGATGTAGTAAATTATCCAACGGAGTTTTTGAACTCTCTGGAGTTACCAGGATTTCCACCACATAACTTGCAACTCAAAGTTGGTACAGTTATTATGATATTGCGTAATTTGAATCCACCGCGACTTTGCAACGGTACTCGACTTTCGGTAAAAAGACTTATGCTGAATTTGATTGAGGCAACCATTATTAACGGAAAGTACGCAGGTGAAAATGTATGTATTCCTCGAATACCAATGATTCCGACTGATCTTCCGTTTGACTTCAAACGATTGCAATTTCCAGTTCGCCTTGCGTTCGCAATGACAATTAACAAGTCGCTTAGTGTTTGCGGGATAAATTTAGAAAATCATTGTTTTTCACATGGGCAGTTATACGTTGCGTGTTCACGAGTTGGGAAACCACCCGCTTTGTTTGTGTTAACGTCAGACCAAAAAACAAAAAATGTGGTTTACCAAAGAGCACTTCAATGAAACGGATAATTTGCGGACACGTATAACGCTTCGATTCAGTATTTACTTTGGATTCACTTTCATTTACTTAGAGAAGTTCAACTAAATAACACTTCATTTTTGTAATCGAAATGAATTCATTACTGTTGTGAAATAAAAAAAAATTTTCCTTTTCAAATATAAAACAAAAAAAAAATTTCTTCTTCTTTTAATCACCAAACGAAATGTTACATACGAATCCATCTGGTGGCGAAACGGAGTTCGCCGGGTTTGCTAGTATACATATAAATTAAGTCCTAAGACAAAAAAATATATATATAAGTACTATTGAATTGTCTAAATATTGTATATTTTTACAAACAAAAAACAATTTCTTTCGTATCGTAATGAAAGAAATATCCTCAGTATAAAATTAACTACTGGTTATTTATTAAATTCTTTGTACCTCTCTTTCTATTTGATCTAAATTTTTCCTCTTCTCTTTATCTTCAGTGTTAACTGTTTTCAGACAGCCACTCTCATTTTCATAATACATGCGCTCTGAAGCATCTATTTCGGTTGTGTACATATCAATGCATTTCATCCACTGGAACATAAATAGAAAGAAAATATTTGCAGATAGAAGAAAAAAAGAAAAAAATCAAATAATGCGCCGTCACACATTGGAACGAAATCCAATAAAAATGGACGTAGCATTTTGTTTTTCAAAAATAAACTTTTCGAAACAAAACTAAAATCGATAGAGCATCAGCAATATCATTCTGAACTATTCTGTAACATTTTTCTGAAAAACTAATAATTTACGAGAAATCACGCCATAATGGTTATTTTTTCTATGGAGTGTCTTCAGTCATGGTCTGGTTCTTCCATATTTTGGACCATCCTCCTTTAGGACCACATTGGTATCATTATTTATTAGGTACTGATAGCGATGGCGATAGTCTTTTTTATGCCAATTTTTAAGACAATGATTTGTTATTTACCTTTTTATCAATTTTCCCTTTTCTAAAATTGTGGTCTCTGTGCTTCAACATCTGTATCCTAAACTTGGTAGTAATATTAACCTTCTTTATTTGGAACTCATCACTCCAGGTATTCAAAAGACCTCTGTCACTTTTACTTAGGATTATCGAGGAGTTGACGTTAGTGGAATATAACTGTAATAAGTTTGATACTGCGTCCGGTGATAGCTAAAATAATATTAAAAAAAATATCAATTTTTTACAAGAAAAAAAATATATTTTTTTTACATTCACAAGAATAAGCCTAGCCAAAAATGATTCTAAGCCTATCTAGCGAAAAAAATTTAAAAGAAAGGAAAAAGAAGAAAGGAAGCATTTCTTTGTTACAACAATTGAGAATTTGCTGACTCAGTTTCGCACAACTGTTCGTATTCGTTACACAAAAACCTGCCCTTTCCGAACTCGAACCCATCGACTGTCGTCGGTGCAAAAGACAGAATGGTAGCACCATTACACCAAACTGTCGTCTAAATGTTGTCAAATAGTTTAATATATATTTATTTACTAGCTGACCCGATAAGATGAGCTTGATATTATCCATTGCTGATTAAAATATCATAGATTAGCTTTTACCCGCTGTTTCGTTCGCGTTAATGAAGACTACAGATGAAAAGTTATTTTTATATCCTTCGGGAACATTTTTTTTCTGGATAAAAAGTAGCCTATGTACTTAACTGTACCTTTGGCAAAGTGTATGCAAAATTTCATGATGATCGATTGAGAAGTGAAGGCATGAAAGTGTAACAAACAAACTTTATAATATTAGTTAGGACTATAGGTAAAGTTTTTACCGACATTGGGACCGAAAATGTTTACTGCAATATGGATTTGACAGCTCAAGTCAGCGACAAAAAAGACAATTTTAGCCGTTGCGAGCGCTGTGATCTTTTTTTAGACTACTCCCTCCACCCGCTTTGCATATATTTATAATCTAAAAACACAAATTTGTTGGTTGTGTGTTTGTCTGTCTACTCTTTTCCCCGCTTTTTTTCCATTGTATACGCGTTACCATAGCAACGCGTTACCGGGTCAGCTAGTCTATAATCTAAGAACACAAATTTGTTGTTTGTGTGTTTGTCTGTCCGCTCCTTTTCCCGCTCTTTTTCCATTGTATACGCGTTACCATAGCAACGCGTTACCGGGTCAGCTAGTATAGCCTATCATTTGAATAAGCTTGTTGCCATGTTCATGGTCAACCCATTCTTGATTTATAGAAGGACATACAGAGAGACAGACAGAGACACAAATGTTTAAAATAGTCGAATTGGTATCAGTGAATCATAAAACGAATATTTATCATAAAAT
Organism: Calamotropha paludella; assembly: GCA_927399485.1. Lineage (NCBI taxonomy): Eukaryota > Metazoa > Arthropoda > Insecta > Lepidoptera > Crambidae > Calamotropha > Calamotropha paludella. Next base: position 24,827,316 of record OV656815.1, on the reverse strand, counting down.
GTTCAAAAATCAACGTACACACAAAACCAACATATTTACAGATTAACTGAAGAACTCTCAATAAACTTTGCTCTATGGTTGACGAAATATTTTATACAAACGATATTTATTTCAGATATTTACCTCACAGGAAACATTCCACAAAATCACAATAAACACAAAACTATATGTATTTATTTTCTTGTTCATTGCTAACTTCTATTCTCACATCAAAACAAACGTTTAACAACTCAGTGCAAATGCATGCACTGGAAGAAAATGTAGATTCAAGACCAAATAGATTATGAGTTTTGATAACCTATGCAGTTCTAACTTTGATAACATAAAATGAATTCTATTTGATGTATATAGATATCAAACTTGTTTACTTTTATTTACGTTATCTTTGATTTTAATTACTTTATTTGTTAGGGAAATATATTAAATATAAATAGGAAATCGTTAGATCTTTAGTAATATATTTTAGTTTTACCATGTGAGAATGATGTACGTGGTAAATGTCACCACTCATTATTCATCATTTACCTATTTTTGACTTCACTGTTGGGTAGAAGGTTAATTATATTAGTAACCGTCACACGTCTTGCAAATACTAGGATAGGTACAGACAGATTTAATGTGTTTTTGGGGGCTCAAGACAGGATCCACGATGGAACGAGCTAACCCAGAAGGTGCCTATTCACCCTGGCTTTGAAAATGGACGGGTTATAAGTTCTCGGAAATACAGATGCAGGGATGGAGTTTCATTTGTTTGCTGTGAGCATTATAAAGGATGTTGCGAAGCGCTTGGTGCGACAGGTAGGAATAGCAACCAAGAAAGGTTGGTAGCTCGCAGTGCGTCTGGATGTCCGATGGAAAAAAGGAGATGGCGGTATGAGCAAATACAGCTCCTGAGCACACTCTCCAATGTACAGTCTGTAGAATATAGACAGACAGGCAACTTTGTGGCGATCAGCTAAGGTGTGAAGCTTGCTCTTCATCAATTTGCTGTCGTGAATGAGCCTCACAGCTCTACGTTGAATCGTGTTCAGAGCAGCAAGTTGGTACTTTGCTGAGCCGTCCCAGAGGGGACTGCAATATTCAATGCAAGATTGGACTTGAGCTTATAGTGAAATATCGCTTGACCTTATTTAGAACGCCCAGCTTTTTAGCTGCAGTTTGTGCCTTGCTTCCAGTTTATTGCTTTTCTCTCGAACCTTAGCTCACCGCCGCAATGTTGCCTGTCTGTAGTTATTTTACAGATCGGAGCGGTATGAGGACAGGGGTATGGTCATGATGGTCACTTCCATTAGCTCAAACCGCCATCGCCTTTCTTCCTTCGAGCATCCAGACGCACTGCGGGCTACCACCCTTTCTTGGTTGCCGTTCCTAACTGTCCACCAAGCGCTTCTCAATATCTTTTATAACGCGCACAGCAAAGGAGTGGAACTCCCTCCCTGCGTCTTTACTTCCGAGTACTTACTACCCATCCGTCTTCAGAGCCAGGGTGAACAGGTACCTTCTTGGTTAGCTCGCACCATCGTAGGTCCAGTCACGGCCTTCGGACTGGATTGGGATCGAGGAAAAACCAATTCAAGATAGAAAAACAATGTTAAAAAGAATATAAACAAAAATAACGTTCGTTAAGTCATTTAATTATGAATAAATAATTCTTATTTTATTATAATATTAAAAACAACATTTATTACTAAATTGCATTGGTATAAAATTGTTATTGAAAAAACAAAACGTAAACTCACTCATTCGCCGATAATTATTTGACAAAACAATTAATTCGCGACCTAGCTTATTATAATATAAATGGTTATTTATAATTATAAGTATTTTTTTAATATAATACTTATAATTCAACCATTACGAATTATAATAATACTTTTTTTAATAAACTAGGTCAATACTATCACAGTGGAACGAAGTACTGCGTCTAAATTTGGTAACATAGAAGTATCTTAAACTAACTAAGTTCATAGTAATTTTAATTAAATTTTAATTAATTAAAGTTAATTTAATTTTAATAAATAACTAATTTAAATCACAACAGCTAGATACAATCGCCCTTCATAATTTTCATTTAAAAACATATATTTATTTATAGGAATCGAATTAACTACATTGAAAAGATTTTTGGTTAAAAAATATTTTAGTAAAAACGTCGAAAATTAAAGATATAGAATTAACACTATCAAATTTGTCATAATTTTCGTGTCGTATTTTTTACGTCTATACTTAAAACTAAGCTGATAAACTCTTAGAAACATAATTATTTGAAATCAAAACAATTTTATCAAATCCAATCTTTTTAACGCTAAAATTAAAAATATATTTAGTACACTTTCGCGCACATTACAAAATAAAATTTAAATAAAACACCTTATTTACGGTTTTTTGCGCATAATTTATATTTAAGTTTTCCTCTGAAGTTTCGACCATTGCATTAGTCATACTGTGATCACTGCTCCTGTAAGGGAGTCTACACTTTTGAGTTAATGTAAATTATATAAATAAGTTGTTTTATTTAAAAGTAAAAAAGACATAAACATATTATTTTAAGTTCTAATTATACAGATCTCTTAAAAATTTGTTTTATTTAATATACCGATTAAGTAAAAAAGCAACTAGCCAACTGTAAGTCATGATTATTTAAGTTTTTTTGCAGTTTTTTAATTTTATTAATTAACTAGCTTTCCGCCCGCGGCTACGCCCGCGTGGAATTCAGTTATATTGCGGTATAAAGCACAACTATAAGAAAACTTCTCATTCCCACGGAAAAATCTAAGAAGCGCGATGTAACGCTGGATACAATTAGTTGTTAAACCAAAACTGAATGGTACACTATATTATATGTTTTCCCTTGTGGAGCAAAAACATGCAGATTTTGGGCACTGGAAACCCGGGAACACGCTAGTACATAGAGCTGACCATGCGAAAAACAATGTTTTTCCAAGTTTACTCCAGCAACCCTTAGAGTTTGGCCTTGTGCTTTTATAAATGGTCATTGCAAATGAAACCCTTATAGGAAATTGTAGTCTTTTAAATTGAAACGGGAGGTCTGTTGGAATAATCGGAATCCGAGGAATGAGACACTTTCACCCTTTGCTGCGCCAGTTAAATTAGTGGCAGTAATAATGTTCCGCCCAAGCTGAGTGAAACGCAGCCTAGTACCATTACACAGCCTAGGGGCATCGAGATTACGCATGAGCATCACCGGAACACCTACTTTTAGTTTTAATTTATGAGAAGGCACCCCAGATAATTCCAAAGAATTTCACAGGATATGAGGTACTATATTCTGTTTATATCACTGTGTCTACAGATAAATATTCAGTATTTTCTCCCATTACTTCATTCAAAATATTTTCATTTATTTAAGTGACCGTTTCATTTTTTGGTGCTAATATTGCGCGTTCGCAGATCCATTGTTCATCATTTATATGATCGTGTAAGTCAGTATAAACATAACAGTTTAGACGATAAAACAAATTGTACGTCATCCCTCGGGAATTCCTCATTTTCGGGGATTCATTATCGTATCATTTAGCTTTTAAATTTTCATGTTTATATTCGTTTGCAATATGTTACCTTGTTTTAAACGACACACAGCGCTATCTACAATCCATCCATCAAGCAAACAATATTTTTGTTTTTCCTCAGGAATATCAATTTTTCCAGGATAAAAAGTACCCTATTATTTAATCCGGACTTTTATCTTTACGTCTGCAAAATTTCAAAGCAATCGGTTCAGTAGTAACGGCGTGAAAGCGGAACAAACAAACAAACAAACAAACAAACTCACTTTCCGATTTATAATATTAGTAAGGATAATTAATTCAACATTTAACACCGTTATACCGACACATAACATATTACAGATGTTATCTATAAAGAAGACTGTTCATTTAATATTTCCATTTGTAATTTTGCAGAATGAAATATCTGATAAGAGTTGATGAAGAGAGAGATGTATGCCAGGACCGTAAAAGGTGGAAATCTCATTTCTGTCTAAAGCTGCGAATTGACGATCAGTTTTTCGCATCAGTTGAACTGACGTCCATCCAAAATTTGATCGTGAGTGTCGAATCATTACTTCAGAGTTTAAACTGACTACGCGCCACGTATTTCCGAAACTATCATAAATCCAATTCGGCGCGTCGCGCCAAACTGATCGTGAGTGTGTGAACGTCAATCCAACACAAATAGGTAGTACACTTCCTAACAGCCCGGCCGATTGAAAACTGAAGAGCCGGAGCGACGCCAGTGAATGCGGAAATCGAGTTGGCCTAAAACCATTTGGAGTGACGCCACAGTTTTACGTCTGGACTGACGCGAAAAACTGATCGTCAATGCCCACTTTAAACACACGGGAAAAGGCGCGTAGTTATATATAGAACTTGTTCGCAATTGTTCTATTTTTAAGAACCTTTGCACATACTTTATTAAACGCACCGTCGACGCGCTCTTGTATCGCTAGCCATACGCAGCTAGTTTAAATTTCAGCTTAAGTTCTACCTTTGAATATCTGTATAAATTCTCGCGTTTGCATTCGTATCTGTATCCATATTGTATCGATACTTTAAGAAAAAATCTCTGTGGAAAAAGAGACGTGCAACCGAAGCGCGTCTGACGCGCGTATAAAAAACGCATTGCGCATAGGACCTAACATTTCTTTAAAAAACTCAACAAGTAAATAATTTGTTCTTCTTGTCTCATAACATAATAGATTATCATTGGTTTCGAATGAATTATATAACATTTTTATTATTTATAATCATAAAATTCTTAAAAAGTGTCACACAAATGCGAAAAGAACCAAATGGCCATTGGGGTGGAATGGTTCTCGTATGGCGACCTTGTAAAATGGACCGACGATCTGATCAAGGTTAAAGGAAATCGATATGGGCAGCACAGGACTAATCCTTGTGGATTTCCTTGAGGGAGGCCTTTGTTGGAATAAAAAAATTACATTTGGATAAACTACCAAGATTTTTAACTTATCCATTACAAATATTAACAATAAAAACGGAAAATAATGGTACGTATATTTACCTATGTACGTGTGTTAAAAGTTATCCTTCTTTTAAAAAAAATTAAAGTAGAAAAAATGATAATATGATCAAAGAAAAATATACAAAAGATCACTTCGTAAAATAAATAAACACATTTAATTATATTTCATAATCAACTTTATACTGTCGGATTGTCGTAACGCCCGTAACGGTGTGCGTGCGCACTTCTAAATTTTATTCGTTTAAACTCGCCGAAAGAAGTATATAGTAAAAATTAATTTCTATAAAACAATTGAATAACGAGAAAATATAAGCAAAGCGTGGGGTCGTAATTCTTCATATACTAACTCTGCATTTCAAAACGAAAATAGTTATGTATCTTGGTGATAAATAAATAAATAAAATACAACAATCGAAATTAAGCACTCCACGCTTTACAATGACATTAATTTTCTCGATCATTACTTAATTTATTATATTGAAATTTATTCTTTTTAGTTCGGTTTACCATATAGTTGAAGTAAGTTTATTAATATATTGATTTTGAAGAAAAACTTCTATACGCACGCTTGACTTGGAGACGTGACGAAAGCGTTACGAAAAGTGTGATCGGACGAGGCGAACGGAAGTTGAGAGAAATATATATACAATGTGTCCCATCACCAGTGTCGGAGCCTTTAATGGTGTGAAATATGGCATTTTTTATCGACAAATTGCCCCTCACATTTTGTTTTTCTCTTACAGCCGCCATTTTGTTTTCCTGGTAACCAAGACCTGGGCTCTCATACTAATTCGACCACCACTACTGATGTTAATGTCCTTTCAACATTTAAAAGGTGTCATTTGATGTAAACAACATGTAAACAACAGTTGCACAGCCATCATGTTTCAATTGTCATGGAAAAAAAAATAGAAAAAAATAGTTGAAGAAAACCAAATAGATTCTTTTTTGTGTATTTTTGATTATTGGCTTTTTGAGAAAAACCAAATTTGAGAGGTAATTAAGCGGTAAAAAATGCCATATTTCACACCATTAAAGGCTCCGACACTGGTGATGGGACACATTGTATATATACCTTCATGTAGATGAAACTAAAGAAGTTTTACTTCACACCCACACTAGTTCTTTTTTATGAATGCGGTTACGCTTTTATTTGGCTAATTATGACTTAACGCAAGCTAGAAATTCGCCAATAGCCTGCTCCGCTTTGCTATGAGCTTTTCTATGCAGTTTGGTCAACTGCCGATGCTGGTGTGTGAGTAGATCTGCGTAAGACCGCCGAGAATGTTCGATATCGTCTTTCACTCGGTCAATTTCGTTTTTCGCTAAGCTGCGCCACCGAAGCACTTTGCCTTTATTCTGTAAAAGAAAAAGTATTTGTAAGCCCTTTGACGACTGTTTGATGCAACAGCAGCGATCCTGCCTTTCGCACCGACGGTCCTGAGTTTGAATCCCGGAAGGGATATTTGTGTGATGAACTTTTTTTTTGGTAGGTGTTTGACCACTATTTCTATGCGATGCGATCTAGGATGTGATGCGCTTGTCTAGAAGATGCCTATTCAGTCGTGATTTGGAGACCCCTAAATACACCGACTCAGGCAATAAATTCCTCTCCTTAGAAGAACTTATCACGAAATTTGAACTTATTGGTGTTTTTTTATATATATTCTTTTAAATATTAAATTTCTTACATTCACACCAATTAGCCTAGCCCAAAGTAAGCACTGTAAGGCTTGTGTTATGGATATTAGGGTATCGGATAGACATACATGTACGACACATAAATATGTAATATTCTAAGAAATATATAAACACCCATGACTCAGGTACAAATGCTCGTATTCATCATACAAACATCTTCCCCTACCGGGATTCGACCCCATGACCGTCGATGCGAAAGGCAGGATCGCTACCGTTGCACCAAACCGTCATCTATGTATCATATATGTATGTATAACAGTTACCCTAACATCCATAACACAAGCCTTAAAGTGTTTACCTTGGCTAGGCTAATAAGAGTTAGTGAAAGAAATATTATAATTATTATTGAACCCAAGAAGCAGATGGATGCATTGTTTTCAATAATCCATTTCCTTAAAAGTCAATCACAATACACCATTTTGATTAAGAATTGCCACTTTGCAGTTAAACATAAAAAGAAAAAAACTTTTTTTAATTTTTGAATTTTGTGTTTCTTTTATAAAATCTTGTAAAATTGAAGTTAGGACAATAAAATGTAAGACCTTATTAATTTGATAACCTACTTATTTCTCTAGTAAAAAACTATTTTCATTATTTGAGCCAATCTAGGGAAGTACTCATTGAAATGCCAAATTCAAAATAAAAATACATAAAACCAGTTTTATAATTTAACCAGCTGACTTATCCACACGTTGCTGTATAATAAATTAAAATAAAACCTATTCTATGTCCTAAGTAGCAACAAATCCTGTAAAATGAAAAAAAAATCATCAAAATCGGTTGAGTAGTTTCGGAGTTCATCGCGGTCAAACACTGTGACAGGGGATTTTTATATATATAGATTTATATTATGTTAAATCAATTTATTGCATATTTTTCATGTTACGCAAATATAAAAGCTGTTTTTTTATATAAAAATAACCACTTACATCACAGGAACTTCCGCAACTAAGAAAGACTTTCTCACATTTTCTTATGTAGTCTTCGCTCTGAAAAATAAAGTTTTATAGTAGAAACTCTTATATACTTGTAAAAGTGTTGCATTCGATTATTTTGTCAATGTGAAGAAATGGCGCTAACGCAAACAAAATATTGATAGTCTGTTTTTGGCGGGAGTCAAACCCGCGCCTTCAATTCTGCGAAATCAATTTGTATCTTTCTTAGTAACCGTTTCTTAGTAACGCTCAACAATGTTTTGTAGCAAGACATAGTTTTTTTAATTTAATATATATATGACCTTTTTATTTCTGAATTATCAATGCTATTTTGTAGGCATGTTACAATGTTTTAATAGAAAAATCGATTCCTGCCTTTTGTATAGACGATCCTGGGATCGAAACCCGAAAGGGGAAGATATTTGTGGGGTCTATCGCCAAGTCGAGAAAAAAAGCGGCACGGACGTACCATCCTTTTCTCGAAGAAATTCAGGCCATTTTCGACCCCCTGTAACTTCGTTGTGGATAAAACTAGAAGACTGAATTTTCAGTAATGCAGGCATTGTAAAGACACGGTATATTTCAAATTTCATTCAATTTGAACTAGTAGTTAAAGAATTATAACGGGTCAAATTTCTTAATTTTGTCACTCACTGACTCACCGATCATCAAAATTCTAAGACACTTCTAGCAGACCTAGAAGCTTCAAATTTGGAATATAAATAGTGTTTGGTGTATGAATCAAGGAAAAACTAAAATATTTGGTTTACATCTAATTAACGTCGACTTTGGAAGTGTTAAAGCGCAGGAATCCTCAATTTGTGAATACAACAGGCTAAGAAGCATTTACCGTCCATATTTTTTCAAAAATTATAACATCAAAGCCTCCCAGAAAAACGCATAGAGACAGGGAGTGGGCTCTTAGAAAAACTAAGCTGAAGCTCAAGAAGTAGTACCGGAAAAGAGAAAACGGAAGGCTACTTACAAAAATAAGAAAAGTTCATAAGTCAGAGAGAGGGCTTTAAGAAAATTCGTTGCTGGTAGATATACATATATACAATAAGTAGAAGGTACCGAAATGGAAGAAAGTAGACTGTCTACAAAATACAAAAAGCAATGAGATCCCATCAAAAACAATACTTGTCAAAAAAACCAAGTCTCGCAACTCAGTTGTTCTACGGTAAAAAGTTGTGAGATCCATGTAATACCAAGTCGGTTATTAATTTATTCAGTCCCTACTTAAGCGAATTTCTGTCTTAATACGTCCAGTCCCTAAGTCCTAATAACAATAATTTATATAATATTATAATAACAATTTTATATTATATAATAACATTATAACAATTTTATTTCAAAGTGGTATTTATTTTATAAATTTTTACGTGCGTTTATTGATTTGTGGGTATGTATTCTTTTGTTTTGTTTATAATATTTATTATTATTATTATTATTACATTATTATTAGTTAAACTATTTATTTTAATGGTTTTTGATATATTACTTGATTCTGTATACAGATATATAGTAACTCTATTAATCTTTTGATGCTTTTTACTGATCACTATATAATATCTCTCTTTTCACAAACACGGGTACACGGGAGGAAATTTTTATATTTATTTGTTTGGTTACGTTAAAGAAGTATAACTTCCTACGTGCGTATATAAGTACCCGCAACGGTTTATTTTATTATCATCTAAACATAGAAAGTTTCACGTTTACAACGTAACATAGTAACGTTATTTATATAGAGAAACTAGCTGACCCAACCACGCGTTGCTGTGTTATAAATTAAAATAAAACTCATCCTATCTTTTAAGTTAGAGCAAATAATAGATAGTTACGAAGTTTGATCAAAATCGGTTAAGTAGTTTAGGAGTCCATCGCGGACAAACAACGTGACACGTAATTTATATATATTAAGACTAGCTGACGCGTCGCTGTGGCTAAGTAATTTTAATTTGCATATTTTTTTAATCACAAATATAATTAAACCTATCCTATGTCCTAAGTTGAAACGAACCCAGAAAAATAAAAATTATCTAAATCGGTCGAGTAGTTTCGGAGTTCATTGCGGTCAAACATTGTGACACGTAATTTTTATGAATATAGATTTATGTGTACCTTATTGAGATGCATGCGGAAGACTATCATATGTCCCAAAAGGAACTTATGATGATTGACAGCGCTGAAGCTGGCTTCCAACTTGCCGTCACTTTCCACCTTGAACAGCTTCTTGTGAAGCTCGTTCCGACAGGAATGTGGCTGGAAAAAAGAAAATATATTTAGTTCATAGAAAATATATACACTGCGCCTATTAAGCCATCCTGACGGTAGTCATCCTGTGATTGCTGCTTATGTGAAGGGGTTGAAACGTCAGGATAAAAAAAGAAAAACATAATTTGATTTTAACCAAGCACGTGAGAGAAGATAAAAAACAGAATGGGCTAAGCTAAGTACCTAAAGTTGTAAAAAAATGATCGAATCGAAAAGAAATATATAATCAAATTTGTTGTCTGTCCTCTCTTTTTCCCGCTCTTTTTCCATTGTATACGCGTTACCATAGCAACGCGTTAACCGTAAGTAGTTCGTCTACCGGACGTTAGATGGCGCTAACTGAAAAATATTTAATAATAGTAAAAATTTAAAGAATTTTGTCCACCAGTGCGATGCCGGGATGGGCTGCTAGTGACTTAATAAATATTATTGTAGGTATTAAATAAGTAACGATAGATCAATGTCGGGCACTAACTCAACCGCTTAAAAAATGAAGAGCCATCTCAAAATATTATTAGAATATATCTTGTTAGGGTTCAATTTTAAACAAGGTATTTGTAGGATTGGACGACCGTTTGATGCAACGTTAGCGATCTTGCCTTTACCGATAGTCCTGAATTCCAGTCACGAAAAAGCAGATATTTGTGTGATGAATACGAGCACTTGTGTCTAGAGCATGGGTATTCATATATATTTCTATGAATATTACTCATTTATGTATTATATTTGTATGTCTATCCATTACCTTAGTATCCATAATACAAGCCTTACAGTGCTTACTTTGAGCTAGGCTAGTGTGAATCTAAGACCTATTATTATTAATTCAATTGACAATATTTTATTTCTCCGACCCCCTAATTTTTATACTCCATTGAAAATATAGTTAAACTTAAGAAACTTGTTTTCCCGCAGAGCTTACAGAGAGATCACAGATTTCCACTTTCCACGATCCTTATACACGTCTAACGCTTCTTCAACTCTTATCAGACCTTTTACACAAGCTCGTCGGTTAAGGGTACGTTTGATCTGACCTTTTTCAGGACATCTTCTATTTGGTCCCCGAAAGTTCGCCTTGGTCGGGCGTTCCCGACTTGCACATGTACATTTGCCTCATAAACTTGTTTCGTCAATCTTCTTTCGTCCATCCTCTCTACATGTCCAAACCATAACCACAAAACCAACCAATAATACGAAATCAATCAATATTTAAATAAAAATTGGTTGCCCGTAAAGTCCGTTTACGGAAGATAATTTTACGTGATAACTTGATAAGAAAACATTAATGAAGAATTGCATACTTTTATGAATTGAATTGAATTATTATCACTGAATTATCATTATCTTTTATAATACTAAGAAGGAATAAACATTAAGTTAAATTATTATAATAGAAAAATACTAGAAAAAATCGACTCGGGTCACAAGTGAATCTCAGGCGGGATAAAATAATATCTGTTATTTGATCTAACTTACGAAGTTACGAGCAACTCACCACTCTGTATCTACATATGTATGGATAACAGCACCTACCACAAATTCTTATTCTAAATTGGTGGTTTGCATTAGTTCATCACACATAACAAGAGATATATTTGCACTAAAGAAGCAATATATTTGTTTTCACCTTTTGCCTATAGAAAGACGCGAGGACAGGGTAACGAAACCGTGCTCTTCACTATTATATATGTAAAAGAAAACTAAATTTAAAAAAATATTTATATATGTGAAAATTATAATTTTATTTTAATAATACCCAATATAAAATGTACAATATTTTGAAGTTTTTTCATTTTATTTTGGTAACAAACAGCCATACAGAATTACAATAATATTGACGAAATCAGTGCGATATGTAAGAGACTTTGAAAGTGCCCAAGATTTTGTATAATTTTAAATAATTATTACGTGATCTTATCGTGACTAGTAACATATTTATGGAGAAATAAAATAAAATCAGTACGATCATTACAGTCAGTGACAAAATCAAGTTACTTTATTTCATTTATTTTTGTTTATACTTTATTCAAGAATTTACATTTCTCTTTACTATTTTCATAAGAAAAATCAAACAGATTAAGAAAAAGCAAGACAAAAAAAATAATGGAAATCTATTTAACAGTTTAATTGACTAGAACTGAGTATATACTCAGTATACGATATAACGATACGTTAAAAAGATCTACTTCAAACATTATCTTTTATTTTTTTTTATTAAGTATGAGTTCGTTCTTGATCCCAATCAAGCCCAGGAGCCAAGACAGGTTCCACGATGGAACCAGCTAACCCAGAAGGTGCCTATTTACCCTGACGTTGGCTATTATTTATACTTTGCCGTCTATTTCCTCTTATTAAATAAATATAAATAAAAAGGTGCTTTCTAGGTGTGGCAAGAAGTACGA